>JAFEMH010000442.1:0-600000 GCA_022495995.1 Adenophora triphylla var. japonica
GAAGGATTTCCAAGAGTGCGGTTTGAACTTTGGTGAACAAAGCGGTTTCGAGATGGAGAGGAATTACAAGGCAAAAAGGCGGATTGCACGCGAAGCGGTTCTAGAAGGGCGGTTACACGAAACCTGGCTTGAAATTTGCAATCCTAAGATCCGATGATTCTTGAGCCGAGTCTTGAGCCTAAATTTAACCTATTACATAGAATGGACTTAGCTAAAAAATTGAAGTCTAAGCTTCATTACATAGGAGTTCTAAAGTCCTTAAAATAAATAGGAGGTTATGGTATCAATCAAATCCTAATACAAAATAGGAGGGTTAAAACAAGCATACCCGACAGTATACATAACAATCTTTCTAAAAGTAAGCGAAGTAAGGAAAGAAGCTTATGATTACGCCCATGTGAATTTTTTTTTAAAAGAGTTTGCAGAAATATAGAGCGGCACATAAAGACTTTCTATATATTTCTCATTTTTCTACTTATACTAAAAGTGGTGACTAAATTTTCCATCAGTCTCAATACAAATTATACACTTTATTTGTAGGGCGTATCACTATAAACTACTTCATCCATCCCGTATAAGATTTCACTTTCCTAAAATGACAAATAATATTTATTATTTTCCCACTCATTGTCTCTCCTACTTTATTTTTATACTCACAACATCAATCAATTTAATATTTCCTACCTGCATTCTCTCCCCTATCTCACTTTTCATAATTACAACACTTACACCACTTAGATATTTTCTTAATTTCTGTGCAAAACCCGTTTGTAAAATCTTATATGGGAAGAAGGGAATACACATTTTCTAAAATGTAGATGTTTTATTACTTTTATAGTAATGGAACTTAAATATCATACTAACAACAACAATTTAATTATTATTTCTGTCTCACTTTTTCTCTAGTATTTCACTTTTTATATTCAAAATACCTATTACACTTTTTTTTGGTAAATAGTAAAGGTATAATTTGTAATGGGATGAAAGAAATACTCCCTCCATCCCACGTTAGTGGAGACCAAAAAATTGGGAATAAAAATTAAGAAAAAGTAGGAGAGAGAATTAGTAGGAGTAGATGTTTGTAAGTATGAAAAATAAAATAAGAGAGAAAATAATTGGAAGGAATAAAAAGTTAATTTATGTTGGCCAAAATCTTGTAAAAAACGCATTTTTTCATAAGCTTATGAAAAAACGGGTTTTAAAATTACCGTAAAACTCGTCACGCTCTGCCCCTTTCTTTGCGCGACTGCGCCTTCTTCTTGCACCGCCGAGTCGTCGACCAGTTTCCATCTGAAATCCGGCCATCCCAAGCTCCGATCGACTTCTCCGGCCATCCCAAGCTCCGATCGTCCTCCTATTTTTTTTTCTCTGGCAACGGCAATAAAGAGTGGATCTCATGCTCAATTTACCCAAATTTCCAACCCAGGTAAGAACCGTAACCACATTGAGCACTAGTAACAAAAGGATCTGAAATTGGGGCATATTTTTGAAGTAATTTTGATTTGGGAATAAAAGTGTAAGAACAATCTTTGGATTTGGGGATAAAAACAGTATATGTCAAAAAAAAGTCTCAGTTTATGTCGAAAAAAAGTGCCAGTGTGTGTTTTAAAAAGTGCCAGTGTTAAGTTAAAAAAATGCCAGCGTTAGGTTTAAAAAGTGCCAGTGATAGTGTAAAAAAGTGCCGGCACATGTCTGGCTTGGCACTTATTGATCTTGCAACGGACACTTTTATAAGTGCCAATATCAATGTTAAAAAGTTCCGGTGTAATGGTGACAATTATTAACACTATCAGGCACTTTTAATAAGCTGCTAGTATCAATATAAAAAGTGCCGGTGTACTCGCGGCAATTTTTAACATTAACATTTGCACTTGAGAAAAGTGCAAGAGTTCTGGTTGAGTTGTGCTAGGGCTTATAATTTTTGCAATTGAATTAAACCATCAATTTGGTTCATTATCGAGACCTTTAGTTTTTTTTTTATTAAGTTTATGGATAAAAGAGTGTCAGTGGACATCTAAAAAAATGCCAGGGGACATCTAAAAAAGTGCTAGCGTCAGAGTAAAAAAATGCCAGTGCACGTCTAACAAAATACCGGTGTAAGTGTAAAACAAGTGCCAGTGTTAATTTAACAAAGTGTCAGTGTTAGTGTAACAAAGTGCCAGTGTTAGTGTAACAGAGTGCCAGTGTGAAGAGTGCCAATTCATGTATATAAAAGTGCCTGTGTAAAAAGCGCCAGTGCCAGTTTAACAAAGTGCCAGTGTTAGTGTACTGGCACTTTGTTCTGGCACCGACACTTTTTACACTGGCACTTTGTTACACATGTACTGGCACTTTGTTTACACTGACACTTTGTTAAACTGGTACTGACACTTTTTTACACTGGCACTTTGTTACACATGCACTGACAGTTTGTCACACTGACACTTTGTTAAACTGACACTGGCACAAACGGGAAAAACAAAACACGTTTTTTCTAAGTGCAAGGAAAAATGCATTTTTTGTAAAATCAACTCTTTATATTGTGAGTATAAAATTAAAATATGAATGAAAAAATAGTGTAAAAACTTTGCTGTTGGATAATTTTCACTCAAATAAAATTATGAACGAGAAAAATAATAAAGCAAAAAACTTGTAAAAAACGCGTTTTTTGTTAAGCTTAACAAAAAACGTGTTTTTCACCCGCGGTTCAATTTAACGGACGGTTCATATGCTTTTCCGGTCCGATTCAATTTCTCGCGGCGTCTTTGATTTTTGATTTCCTCATTTGTGCCCTTCAATTCGATTTTCCGTATTTTCATCATCTCCGAGCTGTTGCGGCGTACCAATTTCCACCGAGTTTCATCATCTCCGAGCTGTTTTCATTCGTGTTTTTACTTGTTATCCGACATTATGACCGGCCAATCCAAAGAAATCAGGAGCAAGCAGCATAACGAAGGTATAATTTTACTTGTTTTCAGTCATATTGTTCTTCGATTTCAAATCAGTTGCACTGGTACTTTAGAAAACACAAGGAAACATAAGAAAATTTTGGCTCTATTGAAACCCTAAATATAAGCAAACATAAGAAAATGTTGGCTCTATTGAAACCCTAAATATGGCACTTTGAAACCGTTGCACTATCACATTTACTTGCACTTGCACTATCGAAACAGTTGCACATTCACATTTAATTGCCAACATAATCAAATGTTGGCACTATAGATAACACTGGCTCTTTGAAACCGTAACACTGGCACTTTCAAATCGTAAGACTGGCACTTTGAAACCATAAAACTGGCACTATGAAACCATAACACTGGCACTTTGAAATCATAACACTGGCACTTTGAAATCATACTGCTGGCACTGATGTAATGTTTTTTTATATTTATTTTCAGTTCTATCAAAGCGTAAAAGAGTTGTGGATGATGATGATTTTGATATCACTAGTAAGAGGCCTAAAGGGGTGTAAGTACCCAAATCCGGATCGTCCAAATCCGTCAGAAAGTTAACCGAAATCCGTTAACTGGCCCGCTCCAGGTTAACCGGAACTCGTTAAACTCCCTTCTTTGTGCAACGAGACGTCCGGGGCGCCCTTGCCCGTGCATTCCGACGTCGAACCGTACTTAACACGTGTCATCACACGTAAAAGCACGGCTTTCCCTAAAAAATGCATTTTCCGGCACTTTCCGGGGGCGTTTCGGACATTTTCCGGACTGTTATTTTAAAAAACGGACAAAACCGGGACCGGGGGACAAAATCCCACATGGCTGGTGACTCAGAGGGGCACGTGGCAGCCATGCCACCTCCCTCTAGTCACCCTTCAATCAAATTCAAAGGGAAAAGACCAAAATACCCCTGATTTGCAAGCCTAGTTCGGCCGGACTCCCTGTGCACTTTTCCTGAAATTGCCAGCAAGTCCCCCAGATTTCCAAAATACCCAAAAACCCCCTGGATTCAGTCCAAGTCCGTCCGGACTCCTACTGCAATTTTCACCTATAAATAGAAGTTGCTGTCAAAGCTTTCAAAAACAACAAATTACTCCCAAATTTTCACTACCCCACGGCACAAGCCAGTTTTCACCCTTCCCGAGCTCCCGTTTGTCTCGATTCGCGTGAAACTTCCGTATTTCGATCAAATACGCACCCTACTACTTCGAAACAACCTTTCGAATCACTTTCCGTGTCCCGTACACACCTCCCAAGCCAAAGGAGTCGACCCTAGCCATAGGTATAACTCCCTCTCTCTAAATCTCTCGTTCCGTCTCGGTTTACGCGCCAGTCGCTATAACCGTTTCGAACGTCGTTATCGAAATGTAGACGCCTCAGTCTAACGGGGTCCGATACGTTTTAGCCCCTCGATCCTCTTCTCTTTCCGTAAGAGAAGTAATCATGGGTTAAAACGGCGTTCCGACCCCGTTCCGTTTACTTTTATTGTCATTTACCAATTCCGGATCGATCGATCCGTCGATCGCCATTTTAATTTCTGTCATTTACAAATCCGAGCCGTTTGGCCTCGTTGATCGTCATTTACAAATCCGAGCCGTTTGGCCTCGTTGATCATCATTTACGAATCCGGATCGTTTGATTCCGTTGATACCGCACTTTAAATACTGTCATTTACAAAGTCCGACCCGTTTGGATCGTGATAGTATTTACTTTTCAAAGTCCGAGTCGCAACCCGATTCGTTGATCGCATATCATTTAAAACGCATTTTTCCCGTAAAATCGTTAACAATGTAATGCCCGGTTCAAAACCGGAGTTCGTCCGTCGAACTCTCTTTCAAAACGCGCGAAATGACGTTTGTCATTCAAACGCTCATCTTTCAAACTAAAAGCCGCCATTTGACACTCAAAATCATTTAATACGCATTTTTCCCGTAAAAATCGTTAACAATGACTCGCACGGCTCAAAACCGACGTTTGCCACGCAAACGGTCATTTCAAACTCAAAACCGACGTTTGCCACGCAAACGCTCATTTCAAACTCAAAACCGACGTTTGTCATTCAAACGCTCGTCTTTTCAAACAAAGTCACTTAATCAAACGTTTGTCATTCAAACCAAGATTAAGCATTGTCATTCAAGCCCCCATTTCAAAAGACACACACACCCACACACACGATTTCGAGAAAGGTAGAAAGACTCGTCATGCGAGGCGTTTCGGGCGATCTCGTAATACTCTACCCGAAACGTAACTTGACCTCCGAACCTAACAATCTCTGGTACTAAAAGTTTTTTACTCGTTTTTGCTGCCAATAAAAATGATCCCCTTTTCAAAGCCTTTTCCTAAGTTTTTGCTACCAATAAAACGACACCTTTTCACAATAGCCGTTTCTCAACGTTTGGGCTCAAAATACAAAAACCGCGTGGCGACTCCTCATTTTGTCCCTTCCCATGAAGCGAGGTCTCAAACACCAACCCCCCGCGAAAGACAACCGCGTTTCGCGCCCCGCGCGAAATCTCGGGTAATTTCAGTTAGCCCCTCAGCGACGTCTCCTCCGAAGGAGGTGGGGTTGTTGAAAAAGATAAGGATCCAAATCGGGATGCCTTACTTTGAAAGAGACCTCGCTGGCCACCGGCCGGGGACCCCAGCGAAAAGGATTCCTACGTATCCCGAGCGGAATCAAGCCGATCGTAGTTCGAAAGGGGCAAGGGCCGCGCACGGGGACCTTGACCTCGAGCGAGACTGGGTTAGGAGGCGTCTAAACCTAGATGAGACCATTCGCGCGGTACACAGTACTCCGAATGGAGACCGGTTAGGAGGCGTCCGAACACAGGACTTCGAAAACCTTCGGAGGGCGTGTGGCGCCTCAAACCGGAGTTGCGATGTTGACGAGGGCGTTCGTGCCTTGGGTGCCGGGCTTATTGTTGCCGCGCTTTATCCTGCCTGGGATGAGCATTCGGGCTTACCTTGATGGCCGAAGAGGATTGTTGTGCGGCTTATCAGCATCGCCGCCGCGAGGTGGAACGATCGGGCTTACGACCGAGGCCGGGAGATGAATGTTTACTTACCTGAAGTGAAAAGGTTTTTGGGCTTACGAGGATGGCCGAAGAGGGATTGTCAGTTAAGGCGTTCGTGCCTTGGGGTTCAGGCTTGGCTTTGTTGCCTCGGGAAGACGAATGGGGGTCAAGGTCTCGTTGGAGAGTGGAGGTCGGACCGCGAAGGTCGGGATTGACTGTTTGGAATCGGACCGTGAAAGGTCGCGATTGAGAATTGGAATCGGACCATGAAAGGTCGCGATTGAGAATTGAAATCGGACCGTGAAAGGTCGCGATTAAGGATTGGAAGCGGACCGTGAAAGGTCGCGATTAAGGATTGAAATCGGACCGTGAAAGGTCGCGATTGAGAATTAAAATCGGACCGTGAAAGGTCGCGATTGAGACTTGAAATCGGACCGTGAAAGGTCGCGATTGAGGATTGGAATCGGACCGTGAAAGGTCGCGATTAAGGATTGAAATCGGACCGTGAAAGGTCGCGATTAAGGATTGGAATCGGACCGTGAAAGGTCGCGATTGAGAATTGGAATCGGACCGTGAAAGGTCGCGATTGAGAATTGGAATCGGACCGTGAAAGGTCGCGATTGAGAATTGGAATCGGACCGTGAAAGGTCGCGCTTGAGAATTGAAATAGGACCGTGAAAGGTCGCGCTTGAGGATTGGAATCGGACCGTGAAAGGTCGCGCTTGAGAATTGGAATCGGACCGTGAAAGGTCGCGATTAAGAATTGGAATCGGACCGTGAAAGGTCGCGATTAAGGATTGAAATCGGACCGTGAAAGGTCGCGGTTGAGGATTGAAATCGGACCGTGAAAGGTCGCGATTTAGGATTGAAATCGGACCGTGAAAGGTCGCGATTGAGGATTGAAATCGGACCGTGAAAGGTCGCGATTGAGAATTGAAATCGGACTGTGAAAGGTCGCGATTGAGACTTGAAATCGGACCGTGAAAGGTCACGATTGAGAATTGGAATCGGACCATGAAAGGTCGCGATTGAGAATTGGAATCGGACAGTGAAAGGTCGCGCTTGAGAATTGAAATCGGACCGTGAAAGGTCGCGATTAAGGATTGAAATCGGACCGTGAAAGGTCGCGATTAGGGATTGGAATCGGACCGTGAAAGGTCGCGATTGAGAATTGAAATCGGACCGTGAAAGGTCGCGATTGAGGATTGAGATCGGACCGTGAAAGGTCGCGATTGAGAATTGGAATCGGACCGTGAAAGGTCGCGATTGAGAATTGGAATCGGACCGTGAAAGGTCGCGATTAAGGATTGAAATCGGATCGTGAAAGGTCGCGATTGAGGATTGAAATCGGACCGTGAAAGGTCGCGATTGAGACTTGAAATCGGACCGTGAAAGGTCGCGATTGAGGATTGGAATCGGACCGTGAAAGGTCGCGATTAAGGATTGGAATCGGACCGTGAAAGGTCGCGATTGAGGATTGGAATCGGACCGTGAAAGGTCGCGATTGAGAATTGGAATCGGACCGTGAAAGGTCGCGATTGAGAATTGGAATCGGACCGTGAAAGGTCGCGATTGAGAATTGGAATCGGACCGTGAAAGGTCGCGCTTGAGAATTGAAATCGGACCGTGAAAGGTCGCGATTGAGACTTGAAATCGGACCGTGAAAGGTCGCGATTGAGAATTGGAATCGGACCGTGAAAGGTCGCGATTGAGAATTGGAATCGGACCGTGAAAGGTCGCGATTGAGAATTGGAATCGGACCGTGAAAGGTCGCGATTAAGGATTGAAATCGGACCGTGAAAGGTCGCGATTGAGGATTTAATGGTGAAGACCATTAATAAATTTTAACGTCAGGAGACGGGATAGTAACTTGGAATGTCCGGAGACATGATTGAACGTTTGAATGTCAAACGTCAAATGAACTGAATTTAACGTCAGGAGACGAGCGTTAGTGAAAACTAACTTTGATTTATCCTCGGGGGAGGGTGAAATTACCCGGATCCGAGAGGCAGCGCGTTCGCGCCCCGGCATCTGGCATCTTTCGCGTTGGAGCGGTTTTGTCTCGCCGTTTTGTTTTCGCATTCGTAGAATCGCCACGCCGTTTTTATTAAGCCCAAAACATTGAAAAAGGGCATCAGTTTAAAGATAATTTTAAACTGTTTTTGTGTGATGAGATTTTGAGTTCGGAGGTCAGATGACTCCTCGGGAAGAGAATATTAGAATATTAGAGCTCACCCGAGTCGCCTCGTAAAACAAGTCTTTCGGATACCCCTAATATCCTTTAAATGTTGTGTGTGTGTGTGTGTGCTTTTAAAAATGCATGCTGTATCGGATGTCTACATTGTATGCTATGTATGGAAATGTATTGAAATAGTAATGGAAGGAAGCCTTACCAATGTTGGTTCGTGTCTGTCTTCCGCAGGGGAATAGTGTTTGAGGTCGAAGTAGCGTTCGGTACGGATCGGGATTGCCAGGGAGGGACCGGTTATCTGCGGACAGAGTTTCGGCGTGAAGTTGAGGTTACGAGCTGCGTTCGGGCGAAGGTTCGGCGTGCGTGGGGATCGTCGGGATCACTCCGGACGCAGGTTCTAAGCGTGCGTTGGGGTGGCAAGAGTCACTCGGGCGGAGTTTCGGCGTGGTTTGGGATCGTCGGTTTGACTCGAAAAGAGCCGGGACACCGTGGAAAGACCGAGCAAGGCCTCGGAGTACCACAAGGGGCCTCGAGTACCTCGAGAGTGCCTCGGGGCGGCGCGGGAGCGCTGGAGCGCTCGGGAGGCTTCGGAGCACCACGAGGGGGCTCGGAAGGCCTCGGAAGGATCCGAAAGGGCGGGAATGCCTCGGAAGGACTTAGAGGGAAGCCGGAAGGCCTAGGGAGGAAGAGAGAAGTGGGAGGTGTGTGAAAATGAGGAGGGGAGCCCTCTATTTATAGTGCCGGATTTGGTGCAAAGAGGTCCGTACGGACCTCCACAGTAATCCGGACTTTTGGTTTTCCTCGATTTGAGGGAATGCGTGATGATGGTGAATATTTGGAAATCATGATGTCCCCTGTGCAATAAGGTCCGTACGGACCAAGTTGACATGCAAAGAGGTCCGTACGGACCAACTCTGAGAGGGTAATCATTTTCCCGGGATTTGAGGAATATTGTGGACTTTAAGAGGATTCGGTAATTATTAAAGCAAAGAGGTCCGTACGGACCATTGTTGCTTTCCAATTTCTGAAAATTCCCTAAAGGTCCTTTTGTCCCTTTTATCCCGAAAAGGCTCCTCCCTTGGTTTGGTTGGGGGTTTTGAGAGGGTTTTGAGTGCCGAGAGGTCTTCGAGGCTGCGTTGATGAGTCTCGCGGTGTTTCCGTGTGTTTGAAAGGGGTGATCCAGATTGGGGTACTTACGAAGCCCCTCGACGGCGTCACTTATGAAAGAAGTGGGGTCGCCGATAAGATAAGTGGTCCTAATCTGGATCGCGTCTTTGGGAGATAAAGTGATCGGGGAGGTCGGTATGAGGACGTGGTGGTGTCCTATTTGTGTGGCCGTTTAGGTCGGTAAAGGCTGGACCACATGTGATAGGATTCCTCCGTATCCCTGGCGGGAATCAAGCCTGGTCGTAGTTCGGGTGTGGGGTGAGTGTTTTGTGAATGCGGGCGTGGTGGTGCCCCAAAGTGTTGCGTGACCGCCGAGGTTAGTGGTAAGGACGTGGTGGTGTCCTGGGTGACCGCATGGGTCGATGGCTGGACCCTGTGATAGGATTCCTACGTATCCCTGGCGGGAATCAAGCCTGGTCGTAGTTCAGAGGTGGTGAATTTGTGAGTGTATGTGGGCGTGGTGGTGCCCTGAAGTGTCGTGTGACTGCCAAGGTCAGTGGTAAGGACAAGGTGGTGTCCTGAAATGTGGTGACCGCCGAGGTCAATTGTGAGGACGTGGTGGTGTCCTTGGATGGAATTTTTGCGATTTTCCTAATCGGGTGGTTTAAGGCCTTCCGGGCCGGAGATAGTGATTTGGGAGATTTATACGGTCTTCCGGACCGAGTGGTTTAAAGCCTTAGAGCCGGGGATAGCGTGAGGACTTGAATCGTCTTCGAATGTGGTTGCGCGCCACGCGTGAGGACTTTGAATCGTCTTACGCGGCGGTTGGTGCCACGCGGGAGGACTTTGAATCGTCTTACGCGGCGGTGGTGCCACGCGGGAGGACTTTGAATCGTCTTACAGCGGCGGTTGGTGCCACGCGGAAGGACTTTGAATCGTCTTACGGCGGGTGGGTGCCACGCGGGAGGACTTTGAATCGTCTTACGCGGCGGTTGGTGCCACGCGGAAGGACTTTGAATCGTCTTGGCGGCGGTGGGTGCCACGCGGGAGGACTTTGAATCGTCTTCTGGCGGCGGTTGGTGCCACGCGGAGGACTTTGAATCGTCTTACGCGGCGGTTGGTGCCACGGGAGGACTTTGAATCGTCTTCCGGCGGTTGTGGAGGCATGGGCGCCTTGAGCTTCGAGAGGTTTAGATGTCTCGTGCTTTGTACGTTGGGGAGAAGGTTGGACTTGCGATGAGCTGCTAGGTGCTTGCGTTGCGCCGTTGAAGTGGGCAATGATGGCGGTGATTGCTTCACCATTTGGCATTTTGGGCGCTTCGTGCCTTGGGATTTGTATTCGGAGGTGTTGGCTCCTTCTTGTGCTTGTTTTGCCGTTGAGTGGGCAAAGTTCGGGCTTACATTGACGGCGTCTTTGAGGATATGTAGTCTTGTATGACTTCCTTTTGACTTGTTGGGGAGGAGCTCGGGCTTACTTTGATGGCCGGTGCTTGCGTTGCCGTTGAAGTGGGCGAGGTTCGGAGCTTACTGTTTGGCGGTGCTTGAATTGCTGGGGATGCGTGACCTTGTAGGGGCCACTTCTGCGAGAAGATGACTTCGGACCTCACTTTTGAGGGCCGGTGGTTGAGTTGCCATTGAGCGTTTTGGAGCGTCTTGTGCCTTGATATTCGTCTTTGGGAGGTGTTGGCTCCTTCTTGAATTGCCGTTGAGTGGGCGAGGACCGGTCTTACATTGATGGCGGTGTGGTTGAATTGTCGTTAAGTGGCGAGAGGTTCGGGCTTCTTGCCGGCTAGCAGGTGCTTGCGTTGCCGTTGAAGTGGGCGAGGTTCGGGCTTCTGTGGCCCATCGGTGCTTGCGTTGCCGTTGGAGTGGGCGAGGTTCGGAGCTTACGGCGGCCACGTGGTGCTTGAGTTTCCGTTGAGTGTTTTGGGCGTCTCGTGCCTTGGGACTTGTATTCGGAGCGTTGGCTCCTTCTTGCGTGCCGTTGAGTGGCGAGGACCGGTGCTTACATTGACGGTCGGTGGTTGAATTGCCGTTGAAGTGGGCGAGGCTCGGAGCTTACACCGGCTGCCGGTGCTTGCGTTGCCGTTGAAGTGGCGAGGTTCGGGCTTCTGGCGGCGTCGGTGGTTGAATTGCCGTTGAAGTGGCGGAGGTTCGGGCTTACGGCTGCCGATGGTTGAATTGCCGTTGAAGTGGCGAGGTTCGGGCTTACGGCTTGATTGCCAGGTGCTTGAGTCGCCGTTGGACCGGTTTAGCCGGGGTGTTGCAGGATTCTTTGGCTTTGTTTGACTTTGCTACGGAGGTATGAGTTTATTGCTTTGTTTTTTGATTTAGCGATGCTGTCATTTCTCCATTGTCTTTTGCCCAGTGAGCGAACCTTTTACGCTTTTGTCACGGTTGTGGTTCTACGAGATCTTCCGGTGCTTCCGTGGGATAGAGATCACAGGGCGTAGCGGCCTATCTGCGATGTTAGAAGTGGGCTCGTTCGACGAGAGGAGGAGGACCGGCGGGGAAGCTTCACCATCGCTTATGAAGATGTGCGGGGAAGCGTACGGAGAGAGGTAGCCCGGAGGGAGTTTGTTTTGTTCCGTGGGCTCGGAATGAGGGCGATGATTTCGAGGGTGCTCCACAGTGACGATGTAGCGGAAGATGCTTTGCGGGGCACGACTTGCGGCGTCATGTATGCAGGAGAGAGGGTCTTACGGTAGCATGGCCGGGTATGCTCCCCTTAGCTCGAGGGACCCGCTTTCGGGATGATGGATTTAGTGATATGGATGTCTTGGAGTTTGAGCGGTATGCGGGCGGCGTGAGTGCGAGGAGTTTGTCTTGTATGCAAGAGAGGAGTATGGAGCCTTCGTGAGGAGGAAGTTGAGAAACGCCGCGGGTGTTGGCGAGGAGAGGGAAGGCGGGTCCGCGGGGTCCCCTAGAGGATTCCGTGCTCAGGCGGATTTCACATGTCGCGAGGACTCGTCGAGAGGAGCGTGTGTACATGCCGTTCTGGCGAGGCTCACTGCTGCATCTGAGTGGATCCCGATAGATCGGTGAGTGTGCTTGACTCTTTTCCATCTTGACATCTTTTACGTATTTTTCTTTTTTGTTGTTGAGTATAAGCGTATTCTTGAGCGTTTCCTTAGTTTGCTTGTTGGTGCGGAGTCCGAGGAGAGCCTATGATATGCTTGACTTCGCCGTTATGTGGCGATGAGGTCGTTTGCGAAGAAGATGGCGTCGAAGATGTCTTGCCGGTCTTCGCGACGTGTGCCGAGCGTACCCGGCTATGCCTTCGAGGCATTACAGCAGACGTTCCTCCACCGAAGGCGGCGAGCCGGAGCCGCGGCGAGAGGACCTTCGAGGCGGCATAGCATGGATGCGGGACATCTTGGGAGCTCGGCGGCGGCCCTTTTATCGATTCTTCCCTCCGCGGGGCGCGCGGGGTGAGGATCCTCGAGCCTTCTTTCTTCGATCCTTTCGTCGGATTTGATCCTTCGGATTACTTTGAGTGGCGGCCTCGGCGTGGGCTCGGTACTACGATGACGAGGAGCGTGGCGGGCGAGTTGCGGAGATGCCCGACTTCTCTCACGGAGGACCTTGGCGAGGATGATGATCTTTGAGGAGTCGATTAGTATTCATTTGCCTTCCCTCTTTTCATATCTTCTCCTTTTTTTTTAGCAGCAGACATTTATGGGTACTGTAATAAAACACTTGTATTTGCATAGCTTGACATTTTATTTTTAAGATGTAATGTCATTTTTGTGATTTCCGGGATTTGTCCTAGAAATTGTTGCTATTATTATTATTATTTTTGTGCATGCCACGTGGTGAGAGTGCGTTTGTAGGTAGTGTATGTTTGCGGGAATGGCTTTGGCCGGTGTTTGGGCGATTTGGAGCAAGGTCTACTTGAGGACAGTGGTTGTTATCTTGTTTCTTTGGGGAAATGGGTTGTTTGCAAGGAGGTCCGTACGGACATACTTAGCATGCAAAAGAGGTCCGTACGGACCAACCTTGCTTTGGGAAGGAGATAAATGCTTTCCGAGTGTGCAGTTCTTCCCATTTCCCCATTTGCGGCCATTTTCGAGCTTTCTTCCCCATTTTCTCTAGGAACCTCCATTTTTGCCATGGATTCTTCGTACGTCCCTAGAATTTTGCCGAGGCTTTCGCGAGAGAGGCAAGCACACTTCCTTGAGCGGTTGAAAACGTGGATGCGGCGCCGTATGAGGCATCGGAGATGGGCTTTCGAGGTAAGGTTTCGTCTTTGCTCGATTTGGTCTTTTAAGGAGTTGGTTCTGATTGGGATTTGTTGCGGGCTGCCGCGAAGTTACAGGATGTTAGGAGGCACGTGTATTGTTTCTCCTACAATGAAATGGTGCCCACTTTTGAGGATTTTCGGGCTTTGATGGGAGGGCCGGAGAGTGGAGGCCATCTCGCTTCCTTTGATTGGTGGTGCTTTGTGGCGTGAAGCTTGCGAGGCTTTCTTCGTACTTCGTTGGAAGAAGTGCAGGGTATGATCCTTGATTCGGGTCATATTGACGTTTCTGAGCTGCCGGAGCGGTTCATGGTTGATGATGAGAGTGATGTCTCTTGGAATGCATTTGCCTTGTGCGTGATGGCGACGCTTTTCATGGTCAGCTCCCTTGGCATTTGCGATGGCGCTTTGCTAGGTGTGGTAGGAGCTGCTGCGGGTGGAGAGGATATTGTCCCGTTGGTCTTTGGGGAGACTCTTCATGGTATTGACCGTCGCGGCGGGGATCGTTTTATGAGAGGGAAGCCCGCTTTGCTCACCTTGTAGGCTGCGAGAGAGACTTCGAGGCAATGCCGAGGCTCAGACGTTGTTTAGCCCGTGGTCATTTGCTCTGCGACCTCTTGCGTTGGATATGGATCGATGCACAGGAGAGATGGATGGCACGGCTTGGTACGCATCGAGATCCGTGGTGGGTTCCGCTGCTGGAGGATTGAGACTAGGAGGATCTTGCGGAGGAAGGGTCCTACGTCGTCGAGTTCCGAGTTTGTCTTGGTCCTCCTTCTATATTCCATCGCTTGTTTCCGGCGGTTTGGGATGAAGCGGGAGCCTTTGTTGGGCAGGATGACCTTGCTCTGCTGCGGAGGTAGTTCCTCTTTGTATGGCGGCTTCGGGTGCCTTCTTGTATTTTACGAGGTATGGAAGTATTCCGCTTTCCCTCTGTGGTACTCCTTAGACGTTGGGGAGCGTTGTATTGACGACTCGGTACGGCTTTGGTATGAGCGGCGTGTTGGGCGATCCCAAGTGGTCTTGGAGGAAGCGAGCGTGTAGCGATGCAGGACCCGGTTGCCGTAGTAGCTATTGCCTTAGGAGTTCAAGCACAGTGCGACCCTTTGGATGTGACGGGAGACACTTTGTTTGCTACGAGACTAGAGTTGACCGGCCCGACGGGGAGAGGTCCTCTTTTGCGGGCTCGCGAGGAGGAGATCCGAGCCGAAGCACGGGCGAATGAAGCCACGAGAGCTCTGGATTGTTTTGACTCTACGGGAGGACCCCGATCTCGGGCGAGAGACGCAGAGTTGGTTCACGTGGAGCGAAGAAGACTCGTCGGGGACGAGGGAAGAAAGGAAAGAATGGCGAGGGGACAAGCGCGAGACGGCGCGGAATGACCTCCTAGGTATCCATTCATTGCATTTGCAAACACATTATTAGTTAAATGTATTAAAATTTGTCTTTTAGCATGTTGTGAACTTGAGAGTAGATCGTGCTTGAACTCATCAAGAAATGTTGTAACCGTTAGTGATTTGTGATTTACTTTTAAAGCTTTGTCGAGACGCAAGATCTCTTGTTTGCCTTTGTTTCTTTTGTGCACCTTGTCGGCGTCCATCTTTGGACTTTTACATTGCATTTGCGGGTGAAGCGATGCAGGCCATGGACGGCAATCCCTTTTGCTTAGGCTTTGTGCTTGGGCGAGAGGTTGAGTGATCTCTGACAGAGTCGTTTTGACGGTCTTTTTCGGCTTCCTTGCCTCTTGTTGGCGTCGGGCTCTTGACCACTTTTGCGGCTTACGCTTGAGCTTCTTTTTTATTTTTTTATTTTTTTTTGTGAGCCCTTGCTCGAGCTCTCTTTTTGTGAGCCCTTGCTCGAGCTCTCTTTTTTTTTTTTTAAAGCGCTAAGGCGAAGACAAGCCCCTGGCTTGGAAGCAAACATGAGTCGATCGTTTGATCTTTGAGTGACCCTCGAATGTCCTTTGATGTTGCCGCCGTCGTTTGACTTGAGTCAAGGTGGCTTGTTGGGGCGTGTTCTTGAAAAGTGCGTAGCTTGATGGAGGTCTTGATTGACATTCAAACTTTTGACCTTTTGTGTATTTTTAGACCGGACCAATTAAGGTTGCCTACGTTCCCCGGACTAGAGGGCTCAGTGCTGCGTAGTTCGACACTACATGGAGTGCCAAGAGATGCACGATTATTCTTCTTTAGGCGAAGTATCTGCGAAGTTTGCTTAGTTATTGGCTGGATTCATGAAGGGATTTCCGTCTAGGTGCAGCCGGCTTCATGGCGCCTCGGAGAAGATCTTTTGAACCACGAAAGGGCCGATCCATGTGGGTTCCCATTTTCCCAGTGGGTTGGTTCGAGTGGGAGGCTTTTCTTTGAGTACAAGATCGCCTTCCACGATGTCTCGGGATTTGACTTTCTTGTCGAAAGCTCTAGCCATCTGCTTTGATAGGCTCGGACGTGTTCCACGGCCTTTAGTCGTCGCTCGTCTAGCGAGCCAATTCGTCGTGTCGGCCGGAGCCATTCAACTTCGTTGATGTCATTTTCCGGCGGCGCTCGGAGTGAGGAATTTCCGGTTTAATGGGAAGAATTTGCTTCCATCCCGTATGTCGGGCGAATGGGGTTTCTCCGTAGGCATTACGGCGATGTGCGGTAGCCCCAAAGTGCAAGGTGCGGCTTCTCGGGCCAATCTCGTCCTCGGGTGGTCATTTTTCGGATGATTCGTTCGAGGGTTTTGTTTCTTTGCTTCACGGCGCCGTTTGTTTGTGGCCGGTAGGGAGAAGATTTGTGGCGTGTGATCTTGAATTCGGCCCGATGCGGTCGAATTCCCCCTCGAAGTGTGAACCGTTGTACGATATGACCTCATTTGGGATGCCGTATCGGCGAGATGATGTTTTCCTTGAGGAAATGTGCGACCTTCTTGGAGGTGAGTACCTTGTAGGACTTGGCTTCGACCCGTTTGGTGAAGTAGTCGATGGCTATTAAGATGAACTTCGTGGACCAGATTCTTTGCTGGCGGAGCAATTTTCCCGATGACGTCAATTCCCCAAGTGGCAAATGGCCGAGTGTAGTCATGCGGTAGAGGTCGTGAGGAGGTAGATGATTGAGGTTGGAGAAGCGGGTGGCACTTGTCGCGGCTTCGGACAAAGTGGATGCAATGCTGCCTCCATGGAGATCCGATAGTAGCCCATCACGAGAATGATTTGCATCGAGGGCTCAAGGCGTTCGTGTGGGGACCCCGAAGCCCCATTGTGGACTTCGTTCATGAACTTGTTTGCTTCTTCTTGGCTGATGCAGCGTAGGAGTGGCCCATGGTAGCGTTTCTTGTATAGCATGTCCCCGAGGATGACGAAGTGAGAGGCGAGGCGCTTTAGGGCCATGATGCTCTTGGTTTTGACCCCTTCTGTGTGTGGGCCTTCCTTGTTTATGAAGGTAGTTTTCCCGTTCTTGAGGTATTGGAAAATCTGGTTTGTGCTGGAAATGGCATCGGACTTGCGTCTCTTTGGCTCTTCAGCAATCTTGCAAATCGTTGTGATTAAAACCTTCTCGGCAGCTTGGGCCCGGTTTTTCTCTCGTTTGACAACATGCTTAAATGTTTGCTTGATGCATTTATTTAATTAATGTGTTTGCTTCTTTATCAAGTGAATCGTTATTAACTGTTTGTGTGTTAGTTAATTTATCAGTTGTTAAAGATGCAATGAGAGGATACTCGGAAAGATCGAAGCATTCATTAAGAGCATACGGGAATACATTATTGGTGATGAGTTCGTAATCTTCTGGCGTGAGGCCATCAGATGACTCGAGAGACTCAAATTCAAAGATAATGGACTCAGGATGAGTTTTGACACTAGACTCTAGGACTCGAGGGGTCAGACCAAGTTGTTCGATCATGTCCTTTTCTTTGGGTGGAGTGGGAGAAGGTGGCCCGGTTATTGAGTGGCGATGAGCTTGATAGGAGATGGGGCTTGAAGGGCTTTATGTCACCGTTCCGTCATTGCTATCACGAGTTATCGAAACAAAATCGATTAGATCGGCATCTCGATTTCTTCTTTGAAGAGCAGGTGGAGCAGTGGCTCGTCCCAAGCATCGTCTGCGGAGTCTTTTGCTTTTGTCTTGGGCATTACTAGCTCGAATGCAGACTCGTCCCGTTTGTTGAAGGCATGAGTGTTGACAGAGAGTTTTTCGAGTTCTTCTGCCAAAGAGGGAGTTTTCCCGAACCAAAATTCGTTGTGAATAGTGGTGGTCATGGATCCCAGTAGAGGCGGTGTGTCGAGAAATGCTCTTCGGACGGGATTTGGCTTCGAGGCCTCCCGAATCTTGCCGGGTTACTGCTGGAGCTTGTCCATGGTTGTAGGCCGGCTTTGTTTAGCGCCCGATCGGCTCTGTTCCCTTTTACGGATCTTCTTCCAAGTTGCCGGCCTTCTTTGTGAAGTACTTGGTCATGTCGAAGGCTATGGCAGGACGAAGATCGGAGAGGTGAGTGTACGCCTCTTTTGTTATCTGCGGAGCGTTTCGTGCGGCTTCGCTTGTCCTCCGCAATGTGTTCGGGAGTAGGAGAGTATCCCGGGCCGTGCGAGTATTACATTCTTTGATATTGATGATACGGTTGAGTGCCACGATGGCGTTTTCCCAAAGCCGAGTCCGGGATGTAGTTCATGTGCTTCATCATTTTCATCGGGGAGGGATCTTGTCCCAAATCAAGGCGAGTCTATGTGGCACACTTGGGCCTTTGGGCTTTCGATGGTGAACCACATTAGCATCATGCCATCATCGTCGGGTTTGATCTCTAAGGCAGGGGCGCCGTTTGTGTCGGTCCTTTCGTTGACTACGCTATCACCGTAGATGATGGTAAGATACTGTTCATGGACGAACTTTACGCACCGATGGAGAGTGGATGCCACCCCATTGATACGGGTGTAGCCAAGGGCGTCCCAAAATGGCGATGAAGGTGATCGGGATGTCGATGACTTGGAAATCCGTCGGGACCATTTGTTTTCCGAACCACAAATTCAAGGTGGCTATTCCCAGGACCGGGCGGGATGTTGAGTCGTATGCCTTGATTGCACAGAGTCGAGGGCTTTAGATCAATTGCTTTGATCCCTAGCAAATCCATCATTTTGGGTGGAAGGACGTTCATGGATGATCCCCCATCTACCAAGACCCGTGGGAGACGACGCTCGTCCGGATTGAAGCTGATTATGTAGAGAGGCTCATTGTGGTCGCCCCCAAATTTTGGAAGGTCGAGCTCGTGAAAGTGATGATATTCTTTGTAATTGACGTTGCCAATCATCTCGAACCGGCTTCATCAGTGTCACCGCGATGGGAACCATGGTGCAGGCCGGGCTTTCTTCCAACTTGAGCTTGTGCGGGTAAGATGAAGTGAGTAAGGACGAGTGAGATGTTAGCTGAGTGCGCTTGAAGCCGTGTCAAGAGAGGATCTTCGACCTTTGGGTCCAAGATTTCGGCTTCTTTGGCGTAGGGTCCCTTTTCGGTTCGTGGCTCGGGTATGGGCGGCCTTTTGTCTGTCCGTGGAGGATTCAGGGATTTGGCCAGGAACGTGTCGAGAACATTCACCTCTGGACTTATGGTTTTGCTTGTCTCTCCCATTTTACGTAGTGGGAGGACCCGATTGGCGTAAGGCCGGGCTACGCATTTCAATTCGTTTTGTCGTGGCTTTTCTTGAAGCATCAATAGTGGCTTTGAGATCTTCCCAAGACAGGGTTGGATTACCTGGACCTTCGGGCCTTCGGTGGCGGTGCGAAGCTTCGTCCCAGTGATCATAGAGCGAGACGTTGCCATGGCCTAGTGCGAGCTAGGCTTCTTTGGAGTAGATGACATAGTAGTCAAACTTTCACGAGGGTTCTCAAGGGTTCCGACGTGGGATCACCTGATTCATACCTCTTTTTCAATTTTTGTTGAGAAGATAGCTTCTTCTTTCTTCGAGGACGGCCCTCATTCATTTCATCACAGGAATTCCATTTCCAGACAAGCACCTGCAATCGCACGTCCCACCGAGATGTGTTTGTTGTTCGGCGGTGAGTACGGGACCTCAAGAGGCCGAATGGGCGAGCTTTCCCCCGAAGGGTCTTGTGGCCTTACGTCATAACCGCATGGCTCGTGTGAGGGTAACGGGTTGTCTTCACGGGAAACAATGAGAGATGTTTAGGCAGTGGCTTGAGCGATCGATGACTTAGGAAGCCCCAGTAGTCGGGTGGCTAATGTTAGAAGTGGTGCATGGCACCTTCGATCGAGCTTGTTGCTCACCTTGGCGTTTCTCAATAGCCATGAGGACTGCCAAACTTCTTCCAATGTTGGGAAATTTCTTGGGGTAAGGTCCCGTTTTCATCGTTGTTATTCAACCGATTTGGCCGCTAGGGAGTTGACGGAATGTCTGGTGGCGGAGTTGAATGGGAAGGAGGTAGGACCTTCTTTGTTTTGGCCTTTGGGAGACGGGTTCAGGTACTCTCGACCACTCTTTTTAGAGTTTGGAGGGTGATGGGAAAGGTTTAGACACGGGGATGGCCTAACGGGATAAAAAAGGGGGAAAGCTCACGTGGCATGCGGTTTTCCGTTTCTTTTATTTTACGATTTTTTGTTGTTTTAATTTACTTAAAACAGTGTTTTCTCAGAATCCTAGGTAGGTTGGAAAATATTGCTCTTCTTTTTCGCAACTATGCTAGATCCTAGGTCAGTGGAGACTATCTATGCGGCTATAAGCCCCTCGTTTTGCAGCTGTATTTCGACATCCCGGGGTGGACATCCCCGGGCGAGGGTCCTTTAGGGCAAGCGGTTTCCACCGGCCTAAAAGAAAAACCGAACCTAAGGACCGAGCCTGTCATGTTCGTTTTAATGCGTTAGCCATGTGAATAGTGAGCCGAGCCGGCCCCTGAGTCAAGATCGAGTCAAGAGTTCGGCATGACCTTTCTTTACCTTGCTTGCGCAAGGGATGCGCGACGTTAGGCGTTGGCTGGTCATATTGTCATGGGCGACGTATCAAAGGCGTGATGACATGGTGTCATGTGAGCATGGATATATATCAGGGACGGAACATCGTGCAGGTGTAGCCGGAAATCAAGATCGAGGTCAAGATTTTAGCATGACCTTTCATCGCTTTGCTTGCGCAGGATCTTGAGTTCGAGCCTTGACTCAGAAAAATGGCCGGCATGGTATATGTATCCAGGGCGTATGACACGGGCCAGGTAAAAACCAACCGAGTGCGGACAGAGTGTGACTCAAGACTCAAACGTGCAGGGTTGACGCTTGGCTAGGATGGGATGTTTGGAATGATCCCGTGCGCGTCCAAGAGGCCTAGGAAGACCAAGCGGACTGCAATTGAGACCACTCCGGGTTGAGGGTTGTAGTGTGCAGTGTATCCGAAGCGACGGTGCGCGTAGCGTGCGGTGTAACCGAGGCAAGAAGCGAAGTAGTGTGCGGTGTAACCGAGGCGGCGGTGCGCGTAGTGTGCGGTCTCTAAAATTCTTTTACGAGTAAAACAGAGGTTTTTGAAGAATTTTAAATGTATGCGCGAGATGTATATTGATGCATTTTTTGTATTTTTATTTTTTTTTGTAAAATAAAAAGTAAAGCACGTGCACACACACAACAGTTAAAGGAAGGGGTAAAATGAAAGTTTGACCCTCATCATCGTTTTAAAAATCTTTTGTTTTGTTTAAAAAAGTTTTTAAAACAAAATATTCCCCAGCGGAGTCGCCAACTGAAATTACCCGGATCCGAGAGGCAGCGCGTTCGCGCCCCGGCATCTGGCATCTTTCGCGTTGGAGCGATTTTGTCTCGCCGTTTTGTTTTCGCATTCGTAGAGTCGCCACGCCGTTTTTATTAAGCCCAAAACATTGAAAAAGGGCATCAGTTTAAAGATAATTTTAAACTGTTTTTGTGCGATGAGATTTTGAGTTCGGAGGTCAGATGACTCCTCGGGAAGAGAATATTAGAATATTAGAGCTCACCCGAGTCGCCTCGTAAAACGAGTCTTTCGGATACCCCTAATATCCTTTAAATGTTGTGTGTGTGTGTGTGCTTTTAAAAATGCATGCTGTATCGGATGTCTACATTGTATGCTATGTATGGAAATGTATTGAAATAGTAATGGAAGGAAGCCTTACCAATGTTGGTTCGTGTCTGTCTTCCGCTGGGGAATAGTGTTTGAGGTCGGAGTAGCGTTCGGTACGGATCGGGATTGCTTCGGGAGGGACCGGTTGTCCGCGGACGAGTTTCGGCGTGAGTTGAGGTTACGAGGCTGCGTTCGGGCGAGAGGTTCGGCGTGCGTGGGGATCGTCGGGATCACTCGGACGAGAGGTTCGGCGTGCGTTGGGGTGGCGGGAGTCACTCGGGCGAGTTTCGGCGTGGTTTGGGATCGTCGGTTTGACTCGGAAAGAGCCGGGACACCGTGGAAAGACCGACGAGGCCTCGGAGTACCACGAGGGGCCTCGAGTACCTCGAGAGTGCCTCGGGGCGGCGCGGGAGCGTCGCGGGAGCGCTGGGGAAGGCTTCGGAGCACCACGAGGGGGCTCGGAAGGCCTCGAAAGGATCCGAAAGGGGCCGAGAATGCCTCGGAAGGACTTAGAGGGGAAGCCAGAAGGCCTAGGGAGGAAGAGAGAAGTGGGAGGTGTGTGAAAATGAGGAGGGGGAGCCCTCTATTTATAGTGCCAGATTTGGTGCAAAGAGGTCCATGCGGACCTCCCTGGTAATCCAGACTTTTGGTTTTCCTCAATTTGAGGGAATCTGTGATGATGGTGAATATTTGGAAATCATGATGTCCCCTGTGCAATAAGGTCCGTACGGACCAAGTTGACATGCAAAGAGGTCCGTACGGACCAACTCTGCAGGAGGGTAATCATTTTCCCCGGGATTTGAGGGAATATTGTGGACTTTAAGAGGATTCAGTAATTATTAAAGCAAAGAGGTCCGTACGGACCATTATTTTTTTTTCCAATTTCCTGAAAATTCCCAAAAGGTCCTTTTGTCCCTTTTTATCCCAGAAAGGCTCCTCCCTTGGTTTGGCTGGGGGTTTTGAGAGGGTTTTGAGTGCCAGAGGTCTTCGAGACTGCGTTGATGAGTCTGCGGTGTTTCCCGTGTGTTTGAAAGGGGGTGATCCAGATTGGGGTACTTACAGAGGGGCGTTAGAAATGTCTAACTGGGGAATTTTATACTTTTGGGGAGGCCCAAAAAAAGGTAAAATTGGAATTGCCAAAAGTTGAGGGACCAAAATGGAAGGAATCTTTTCCTGGTGCAGTAAGAGTCCGGCCGGACTTTTACTGAGTTTGACCAGGTTGTTATCGCCGCCGAGGCAGAAGAAGAGTTGGCCATTTTCTTCCATTAATTCCGACGAGAGAGGAGAGAAAAGAGAGAATAAATACAACCCAAATTGCAAGGTTTGCTCGAATTTGTGAAGGAAATTTGCTATGGAGGGTGAAGGAGGACCAATGGCTCGCCACGGAAGGACCGATGACGAAAGAACACGGTTGGTTCGGACCATTCGAACCATTGTTCACCCATTGAATCCGGCGGAGTTTTATCCGGCGAGGGATAGACACAACTCCAAGGATGGGATCGAAAGACAAGTAAGCTTCTTACAAATTCCATTAATTTTAAGAATGTGCATTCTTTAAATGTTAGAAATTTGTTAGGAATGAACTTAGGGATTTTGGTGCCCGAATTGGGGCTTTTGACTTTGCCATGAATTGTTGTCGAAATTGACTAGGATGTAGTTCAATTGACACTATGGGTGGATGACATAAAAATTTTGGTTGCAAAATTCCATGTCTAGATGCATTTTCCAAAATTAAAGTAGCTTTAATTCGGGACTGAGCGAAATTTTCGAAAAAATTCGAGAGAATTTGAAAGTTCCGGATTTGACGGAGTTTTCGAAAGATTTTGAAAGTTCCGGATTCGACGGAGTTTTCGAAATGTTTTTGAAAGTTCCGGATTCGACGGAGTTTTCGAAATGTTTTGAAAGTTCCGGATTCGACGGAGTTTTCGAAATGTTTTGAAAGTTCCGGATTCGACGGAGTTTTCGAAATGTTTTGAAAGTTCCGGATTCGACGGAGTTTTCGAAATGCTTTGAAAGTTCCGGATTCGACGGAGTTTTCGAAATGTTTTGAAAGTTCCGGATTCGACAGAGTTTTCGAAATGTTTTGAAAGTTCCGGATTCGACGGAGTTTTCGAAATGTTTTGAAAGTTCCGGATTCGACGGAGTTTACGAAATGATTTGAATATACGCAGGAAATGAATGAGAACCGTATTGCATCCTTTTGACATGCGTTGGTGCATTTCTGTTGACGTTGCTTCTGTGTTGTTTGTCTGCAGGGGACAGGGACGGTTAATACTCATAACCAGAAGAGTCGGGGTGCCTTTGAGGCGGTGCAAGCATTGTGGGACATTATCCCGGACGTGGCTCGAGAGGGAGAGAGGAGTCCGCGGCAGCTGGTGCTTGACTCGGGTTGGGCCGGGTTTATCGGTGTTGTAGGCTGCGACGGCGATACGCCGAGGGGCAGGTCCATGTATGTTGCGGCGAGCGAGTACTGGTGGGATACGACCCACACTTTCCATTTCGAGATGGGGAGGCGACGGTGACTCCCACGGATTTTGCCGCTATCACCGGGTTGCCGACTTATGGCAACACGCTGGTGTGGGTTGATGGTTACACCCGGAGCCGGTTATGCAGGCTCTTGGGTCTTGATATTACCGATGCCAGGGGCTTAGGCATTCGGTACAGGCCGATGGAGAGGCATCTGGAGGCGGGTGTTTCCGCTTATCTGGCTGGATCCTGGAGGATGACCGCGGAGCGTCTGGCTCAAGGGTTCCTTTGGTTTGCGCTGTCTGCTACTTTATTCCCGACTTCTGACACGTCTTGTCACTTCCCTTTGCTCGGGTCGCTGGTAGACTTGGATGCCGTGAGGGGGTTTGCGTGGGGGGAGGCTGGACTGGCCGAGCTCTACCATTCCTTGGACAGGTTTTCGCGGGGAGAGGAGCACTCCTTTAGCTGCTTCACGCCTGTCTTGGATGTAAGTTTGTAGACACCCCATTCTGAACTCATAATTACATGATTACACTACTCTTCATCTCTCCTTTATGTTTTGATGAAAGCATATCAGTTTCGTCATGTTTCGTTAAGTTTCTAACTAACCTCGTTAGTTTTGGACCCTAATCGACTAACGGAACAAGCGAAGAGGACAAAATAGTCATCAGACTAGTTATCTCGCACGAGATATCATATCTCGCGCGAGATATCCCCTCGACAGGATATGCAGAAATCACTCTCCTTCTCCGTTTCAAACTCTCTTTTTGGATAAAACCTTATCAATTCGGGTATCCAATCAGAACTGAGTTCTGGAACCTTTCTAGGGGATTTTACCTCTCCACCTTCACCTCTCCAACCTCCTATAAATACTGGATGATTTTCAGTGTTTCGGGGGTCGACAATTTCTGATCCTTGATCAAGAAAACACACAACACACACAATTTGTTGGTTTCTTTCCATGAAAGACTCCTTCAAATCACTCACAAACAACTCCTAAAGTTTGTTCATCAACCTTGTTGATTAACAAACATCAAAGCCCGAATCAAGGGAACAAGGCGAAGCTCCGTCCGCATCAAGATCCAAATCAAGGATCGAGGCGAAGCTCTGTCCAAATCAAGGTTAGACTCTAAACTTGAGTCGAAACTCTGTCCGAATCTCTTCTCAAAAGGTAATCATCCTTTAAACTTTCGTTTCTCTTCTCAACCTCTCTATTGATTTTAGAGTAGTGTAATCCCATCAAAAGGATTAGCCTAGAGTCCCTTCAGTCAATGGAGGCGATCTCGAAGCATACAATCCGACATTCCTAATCAAGAAATTGATTAGGGTTTACTTGTTTTCTTTAATTATTTATTTTAAAGATTGAAAACCTCTCTTTTCTTTAGCAAGACCGATCTCCGGATTGGGTGAAATGGATGCTCCTTGACCTACCCATTTCATAACCTAAGCCCCGAACCCAAATCTCTTTCAAAATGGTTTTCCTATGTTTCCAATCGAATAATATAGGTGGCGACTCAAAAAGATGAAAAGATGAAAATTTTCCTCACAACGCTACAGTGGCGACTCCGCTGGGGACTTAAATTTAAGAGGCTTAAACTTGCGTCAAAATTAAAAGAGAGGTTTTCAAAAATTTAGTAAATTCAAATTTTATGCCCTCAGATGAAGCATATCTCGCGGCGAGATATCATATCTCGCGCGAGATATGGCTTCGGCAATCTGGTTGTTTTCTGGTTTCTCCCGTTTGTCTCATAGTCCAAGACGAGAGTCGAACATGCAAGGGGGATCCCAGAATTCATTATCTGCAGAGTTCCTGCATCTTAAGGCCTCCCTTAAGGTGTAGAACTCGAACCTTCGTTTCCTTTAAATAATTGATTATTATACTGCGTGCGATTGGGTTTTATTTAATTAAAGTCCGGTCCATTGGGGATTCGGGAGTTGTAAATTGAATTATTTATCTCTCTTTCTCTCTCTTTATGTGGAACTACGACGACCTGAGTCTCCCCAAATTGGGAGAAACGTAGGCAACCACTTGGTGCGGCCATTATTTTTTTTCCTTTTGATTTTCAAAAAAAAATCTCTATTTTATCTATCACCTAGATTGACTCTCACACACGCGCACTCATATTATATCTGTCATTGCACTACATACCCTTGATAAACCCGGGACCCACACTAAGGACGGATGACGGTAACCACCTAGTCTCCGGTCTCTCCGAAGTTGGATCATCCCACTCCGCGTATTCAATCCACCTAGATTGTCATATCGCGGGGAGCCTAGCCTTCCAGCCCTGCATCGCCACATATCATGTAGATTGTCCTTTTTAGGAACACTCCGTGACCGGTCGGTTTTGACTCGGTAATCTTTCTTGTCTTTGACCAAAATAAAGTTCATATAAAATTGGCTATCGAGAAAAGGATTCGGAAAAGTCCCTTCGAAAAAAAAAAGAAAAAGTCCCTTCGGAAATGTCCCTTCGGAATGACCCTTTCGGAAGTCCCTTTAAAGAAAAAAATCCTTCCGGTCAATTTTACGTGGCTTTACTTTTCAAAGAATGGTCAATTACCGAGTCCCTAGGTTTGGTTCGAATTACGTACGCCTGCAAGTTTTGCCTAGGATGCTAGATAGAAAACGGATCTTTGTCCGTCCGATCATGAATTTAGGAAATAAAAAGGAATAAAATCCATCTCTCCGAATGGTTATCTCGTGCGAGATTACCTAGTCTCGCGCGAGATATTATTTGCAGATTTCGTGTTTGTGATTGATAATCGATGTGCGCTCCCTCTTTGAGTCAAAACTCCGTCTCTAATAAAAATAAAACTTCAAAAAAATCACTCGTGAGGTAATTTTAACCATCATCCTTTTCTCCATCTAGGATCGTTTGGGGCTAATATTCTAAAAGACGTTTCATTGGGATATCTAGTTCATCTCTAAGGCCGTCAAGCTCCCTTACCTCTCCAACGGTAGCGTATCAATTTCTTTCCGACACGATGAATTCCGAAGCACTCAAGAAGGAAATTGAGGATCAAAGGATTCGATATGAAGAAATGCTACAAGCCCAAGCCGATGAAATGGAGGCCCGATTAGAACTTGAAAGGAGAATCCAAGCCGGGGAAATGAAAGCCATGGTTGACGAACTCCAAGCCATGAAACTACAATTGGCCGAATTAAGCTCAAAGAAGAAAATGAGTCCTCTTCCGATGATGAAGTATCATACACTAAGAAAGCTAAAAACCACCGCAAGCACAAGAAAAAGGTGTATGAGTCTAGCTCATCATCTTCCTCATCTGACAATGAGAGTTATGCTTCCAAGAAAGAAAGAAAGAGGGAAAGCAAGGATGAACCCCTTACCATGGCAATGTTAGAAAAGAAACTTGCATCCCTCGATGTGAGTAAGGGAGCCTCGCTCTCTATTGACTATGACACCCTTCGTCAATCAATGTCAAAGCTTCCTAGAAAATACAAGACACCTGACATTGCCAAATTTAATGGCACTACTTGTCCAAAAATCCATCTGGAAACCTACTCTTGGGCCATGCTATCTATGGGTGTCGATGACAACTTGCTAGTTAAATGCTTCCCTCAAACCCTTGATGGTGCCGCTAGAGATTGGTACATGAATCTTCCTCTCTCTACAAGGCTCGATTGGCCACTTGCTAGTCGTGCCTTCCAAGAACAATTTGAGGACAACACTACCTACCGCACTACTAGGAGAGACCTTGAGCAAACCAAGCAACTTCCGAATGAATCATTTGCAGACTTCGTCAAGAGATGGAGGATCAAACTGACTGAAATCGTTGATAGGCCAAGCCTAGACGAACAAATTCATATCCTACTTCAATGCCTCCGCGAAGAGTACCAAGAGAAGCTTGCCGGCAATTACTTCCCTAGTTTCATCGAACTCCATAAATCGGGCCTTAGAATCGATGAATTGATCCGTCTTAGAAAGAATTCAGAAAAGGAGAATCATCCAACAAAGGGGAGCACCGGTCGTACCTATCATGATTTTGGTGGAACTACTCTTAAGGAAATGTTCGATGATCTAGTAGGCCAAGGAAAACTGAAGCCAATGGAAGACTATCATCCTAAGAAAATGAGAGAAGATTGGGACCACGACAAATTTTGCGATTACCATCAGTTTAGTGGTCATGACACCAACAATTGCTATAATTTGAGGGATGCCATCCAAGACTTGTATGAAGCCGGCAAGATCAACTGAAGCATCACCACCTTGGGGCTCCGATTGTCCTCTCCCTTTTTTCATTTGAAAAAAAAAAAAAAAAATAAAGAAAAAAAAAATATATAGATTAGGTCAATTTCCTAGTATGTCCTCGAAGAGTCATTCTGTCATTCTAGTCCATCTCTATCCTCTCTAGTTTGTGTCAAGTGAACTATCGAGTCTGTTTCAAATTTTCTTATCAATAAAAGTTATCTCTTTATCCTAAACACTTTCCCAAAAGTTGTTTTTCTTTATGAGTATCATTTGATCCATGCTGAATAGTGGACCTTCATTCCTTCAATCGTCACGAAAAATAGAAACTTCTAAACAAGTTTGAAATGAAAACTATCCTTAGAAGGCTTAAGGCTAAACATTACTCCTGTTGAAAGTCGATTGTCAACAAACGAAGGAAGCCAAAGGCGCTACTATCAACATTCATCCCAAGAAGAGTGGGGCTACTCAATTCAAGGCTTTGAGAGTACATAAATAAAAAGCTCGCAAGGTCGAAACTCCTCAAATCGTCCTAGGAAAAAATAGAGCATCAAAAAAAAAAAAAAAAGAGAAAAACTCTCAAGCCTTCATCGCCCCACAACAAGGATGAAATTTCAACAAAGTCAAGAAGGACTCTCCCGAAAAGAAGAAGAGTCAAGTGATATCAACGAAGAAAAGAGGATTCCTCAAAATCCTCTTACAATGAAGCCCCAATGGCAACGCAAATGAAGAAGACTTTCAACATCAATCCATAAAGAAAAATGTTTAGCCTTAAGTCATGCTAACGATTGGCTTTCTTTTCAAACTCGTTAAGAAATTTCTAGATGATGCAAGGTCCATTAAAAGTAGAACAACTTTTCTAGATCTTTGAGCCATATAGCGTTCTTTGTTGAGTCTAGGGGCTTCCTCTTAGCCATTCTCATACACACTCTTGAAATCCAAGCATCAAAACTGGGGCTTCCTAACCTTTCCTCCCCCAGTCAATCCCCACTCACACTCTTCAAAATAATCAAATCTGCAGTAGGGGCTTTCCTCTTTCGTTTCTCACTCTCATCATTAGAAATTATACTCTCCCAAAAGAGTCAATGCTTGGATCACCTTCCAAAGAATAGAGTCCGTCTCTCCTCAACTAAACTCGAGATCTCATCTTTCTCCTTAATGAGATTCTTCCAACTGAGTTCTCTTCGAGTACACATACTTTTCAAAAAAAAAAAAAAATGGCTCGCTAGGTTGAAAACTCGTAAAGAGCGGCCTAGGCAAAAGTTAGAGCACAAAAAAAACAAAAGACGCAAAAGAGATGCCCGCTAGATTGAAAACCCGAAAAAGGCAGTCTAGGCAAAAACCAGGGTGCGTCACTAAAAAAAAAAAATTCAAAGGGAAAAAGGAGGGGATCCTTCTTCAATTCACACAGCCTCACAAGCATGTTCGCGAAGTCATCTGCAGCATACAAGAAGTTTTGGGGCTTGGTGTCAAGAGAAGCCTTGGAAGATACGTGCTTTGGATTGGGCAGCATCAGTTCTACATAGCAAAAGCCATCGGAGTGGTTTAGACCTTGTTCAGTCAATCATCACATGAGAAACTTGGGGCTTGACAATGAAAAGTCCTGCGACAACGAAAAATCCTTGAAGTATCCTTAGCGTTGAACTTGGGTTATTTCAACGGAATCCTATTAGACGATTGTCTCATTCGATCTTTAGATGGACCTCACGAGTTGGTCTTCAAAACCAAAATCTAAGTCACACAAACGATTTTCAATTCTCACATAATAGAACTCATTCTCCCCGCTGATTCTTGGAGTCGAGTGCACATTGATCGTCTTGAACAAACAAATGCTTAAGTGAATGTATGTATTTATGGAAATGCTTTCACTAACCCTCTTGCAGGAATTAAAGTGCGTAAAGCACGTCAAGTGCCTACTTTCAAGAATTAGATCAAACATGTTGAGTGTTTGGATTTCGCCTACCTTTCCATCTATCAATGCATCCAATTGATTGCGTCAAGCAACCATTGCGTCAAGCAACCATTGTACTAAGCAACCATCGCGTCAAGCATCCATCACGTCAAGTGCCATGCGTCAAGCATATTCCAACAAAAAGCCCGATTCAACGCCCAGACAGGTGGATCGTCAACAATTAGGTGTGTCAAACATCTCAGATGCGTCAAGAATCTAGGGTCAGTATGTCAAATACTTACCTTAACAAAAGCCCGATTCAACGCCCAGACAGGTGGATCGTCAACAATTAGGTGTGTCAAACATCTAAGATGCGTCAAGCATCTAGGGTCAGTATGTCAAATACTTACCTCATCAAAAAGCTCGGTCCTGAATCACCAGGATCGTCACCAGTAGATGTGTGGCATCACAAGTATGTCACTCGCTTTCATCAAAAAGCCCGGTCTTGAATCGCCAGGATCGTCACCAACAAAAAGCTCGGTCCCGAATCGCCAGGATCGTCACCTCACTTCCACAAAAGACAGGTATCTTCAGAATTGGGTCATGATTTGATTCCTCAGTATGGATTTGCCTTTTCAAAAATAAAATCTCCTCAATTTTCAAAAAATGATTTTTAAAATACCTAAAGCAACATTTTCGTGTTTTGGAGTCGAACTACGTTTTGGTCTGATTCTCTGATAGAGATACGTAGGCAGCCGTGCGGCACGACCATCCCAAAGTTCAGAATGATGTCTTTTCTATCGACGACACTTCTTCTTTCATAAGACCTGTCGCCGAGGGGCTCTGTAGACACCCCATTCTGAACTCATAATTACATGATTACACTACACTTCATCTCTCCTTTATGTTTTGATGAAAGCATATCAGTTTTGTCATGTTTCGTTAAGTTTCTAACTAACCTCGTTAGTTTTGGACCTAACTGACTAACGGAACAACTGAAGAGGACAAAATAGTCATCAGACTAGTTATCTCGCACGAGATATCATATCTCGCGCGAGATATCCCCTCGACAGGATATGCAGAAATCACTCTCCTTCTCCGTTTCAAACTCTCTTTTTGGATAAAACCTTATCAATTCGGGTATCCAATCAGAACTGAGTTTTGGAACCTTCCTAGGGGATTTTACCTCTCCACCTTCACCTCTCCAACCTCCTATAAATACTGGATGATTTTCAGTGTTTCGGGGGTCGACAATTTCTGATCCTTGATCAAGAAAACACACAACACACACAATTTATTGGTTTCTTTCCATGAAAAACTCCTTCAAATCACTCACAAACAACTCCTAAAGTTTGTTCATCAACCTTGTTGATTAACAAACATCGAAGCCCGAATCAAGGGAACAAGGCGAAGCTCCGTCCGCATCAAGATCCAAATCAAGGATCGAGGCGAAGCTCTGTCCAAATCAAGGTTCGACTCTAAACTTGAGTCGAAACTCTGTCCGAATCTCTTCTCAAAAGGTAATCATCCTTTAAACTTTCATTTCTCTTCTCAACCTCTCTATTGATTTTAGAGTAGTGTAATCCCATCAAAAGGATTAGCCTAGAGTCCCTTCAGTCAATGGAGGCGATCTCGAAGCATACAATCCGACATTCCTAATCAAGAAATTGATTAGGGTTTACTTGTTTTCTTTAATTATTTATTTTAAAGATTAAAAACCTCTCTTTTCTTTAGCAAGACCGATCTCCGGATTGGGTGAAATGGATGCTCCTTGACCTACCCATTTCATAACCTATTCCCCGAACCCAAATCTCTTTCAAAATGGTTTTCCTATGTTTCCAATCGAATAATATAGGTGGCGACTCAAAAAGATGAAAAGATGAAAATTTTCCTCACAACGCTACAAAGTTCACGTACTTTTCTCTTCCTTGCCTCTTTTATGTACTCGTATGTATCTGCTTTGTAGCTGACATAACTTTCCATTCTCTTGGCAGGTCTGGTGCTATGAGGTGTTCAGTCCGCAGGCTTGGGACATCAAGGAGCCGTACCGTCCCCTGTTCCCTGCCATGTTGGTTTGGCAGAAAAAGGCGAAGAGGGCGGTCTCTTCGAGAGTTGGCACTCGAGTATCATACGAGGAGATATCTCTGGCACTGAACCAGGAGTTCTCTGAGAGGATCCAGCTGACCTGGTGGAGTAGGTTCGATCATGTCGTGGTGCAAATTGCCAGCGAGACTACACGGAGGCGGAAGCTCCTGGTGGGACTTCACTGTGACGCCATGTATCCGGGGGAGAGGGTGACTCATCAAGCATAGGGGGTCTCTTCCTTGGTGCCGGTGGATCCTCCTTTGTACATGCAAAGCATCCCCTGGAGATGCCGATGGACGAGCCGGGAGGGGTACATACAGTGGCGTGTACTACACCGAGTACATCATAGCGGGGCCGCCTATGATGTTTTCTTGAGGATGAGGCCGAGGAGCCCGCAGTGCATGTAAAGATACAGAGGGCGAGGTCCCCCGGAGGTCCTCGAGATTTTCCGGTCCCGCGAGCTAGGCTAGCGTACGAGGGGCCGGACGGTTCGCGTAGGCGACTTGTGATCCCGCTCCCGCCGAGCCGAGACCACGATACAGGCGGACCCCAATGCTTCGGTGAGCACCTTTTTGATTTTCTTCGAATTTGATAGTAGCATTCTCGCACATGTTGCATCCGTACTTTCGCTTGCTTTCCGATGACTTTCCCGGTCCGCAGTATCCGGCCGTACGTACAATGACGCACGAGGCCGGTGGACGGGTGGTCCGCCTACGCTAGGAGGCTCGTGGAGTTCATGCGGTGCAGTTCCCGGAGGAGCGTGGACGTTCGTGATCGGGGGCCGTCTAGGCCGAGAGATTCGCCTGCTCCCACGCGGTGGGGAGGACTTTACACAGGGGTTCGGCCGGCTCGCGGGCGGAACGGCCGGATTTGGAGCTCCTTCCTCTCGCGCACTCGGGCGCGAGAGAGGGAGTCCTCGAGTTCGCGTACTCCGAGGAGGCCCTTCGCCTATTCCCTACCGGGAGGAGTTCGGCGAAGTTCCTATTTGCGACGGATCCGGCGGCGAGCAAAGACGTCGAGTGTACGGATGACGAGCGGGACTCGAGTAGTCCCCTTTATCGCTTTCTTTCTTTATTGCTTTGTTTAGACAAAATGCATGTATTTGTCGGGAACAAATTTGACTTGAACCGTATTTGCAAAAAAGGCGCCCGTGGGGCGGGAACTCATTCGCATATTTATTCTCGTGATCACCTTCTATTATTTTTGGCAAATAAGGAAGTAGGTTAATCAAAAATAAATAAAATGAGAAATGCATTAAAAATTGAACGGGTCAAAAATTAAGCATGTATGCACTAATTATTAATTATTTGCACTTTGTTGCACGAGCCGGGGCGGAAGGGATACGATATTTGTTGCATGAAACCATGGGCGGCACGCAGATTTCAAAGGTGAACAGGAGCGGCTTGGAAATGTTTCCAATTTAGGGCGGCGGCTGCAGAGTTGACTCAAGTCAATTGCGTAGGAGTCCTACTGGACTTGAAATGAATTTCCGCATTCTTTAAATTGCGGTTTCGGCTTTGCAATTGTTTAAGAAATCGCGCATAGTTTTTGATCATTACTTTGAATTCTCTCAAACTTCTAAGGTTCTTTCATTTTCGACATGGCTCCCTTTCCCAAGTTATCGTCTCGATGCAAGAGCGATATTTGGACAACTTTCGATCGTGGGTACGGAACCACACGAGGCGTAACAAAAGGTTTTTTTGAAGGCCGTTACTGGATTAAATCTGTTTGGGCTTTGAAGGAGCTCATGCCGCGATTGGGATCTTTTGAGAGCCGCGTCTCGGATTAGGACGTACGGAGGAATGTGTACGGCTTTTCGTACAACGAAGTCACTCCTACGTTTGAAGATTTCCGGCCATTCTCGGGAGGACCTGAGACGGAACGGCTAGTTCTTCCGTATCTTTGGTGGCATGGCCACCGTTGAGAAGCTAGTGTCTTTGTTGGGTATCTCGGCTGGAGAAGCATACGGGATGCCGATACAGATTCCGATTACGTTGACATTTCTGGACGCCCGAAAGATTTGCCCGAGCCGAGGAGCGTCTTTTCGTGGGACGCGTTTGCTCTGTGCGCGATTGCTACTCTGTTCACATTCACGTCTCTGGGTGTGTGCCATCACAAAGTTGTCCCTGGACCCGGTGAGGCAAAGGCCGGAGCGGGGGAGACATCATGCCATTGGTCTTGGGCGAGACGTTCCTGGCATAGGCCGGATGGCAACCAGTAGCCGATACATGTGGGGAGGAAGTCCCGCTATGCCGACCATGTGGTTGAGGGAGAGGTTACAGATGATGCCACGAGGTGCCAATGTCTTGTGACGCTTGGTCTTTCTCGCGACGTCCTTCCGGTGATGTGGGCGATCAGCCGAGCCGGAGCTCTGGATGGCCGGACTTTGCACGCATCACTTGCGATGGTGGGTTCCCCATTGGAAGTTACAGACTTGTAGGACCGCTCGGGAGGGTCTATTGATTGTCGTAGTGCCGGGGCTGTCTCGGACGTCTTTCTATATTCCATCATTGGTTACTGCGGTACAAGACGGCCGGGAGCAGTGCCACCGATCGATCCGAGTTATGCTTTGCTACCTTTGAGGTGGGATCTCTGCGGATGGAAGATCCTTCGACGCTATTGCGATCACCGGTGGTGGCAATACACGTCCTTTCCCCGCTGGGTTCTCTTTCACCGAGAGAGGGCATCTGTCGACGCAGATTCTGAACCGGGTACGAAGAGTGTATAGGGGAGACACAGATGGTTATCTTGTGGAGACGGGAGTGAGTAAAGCGGGTGCCGATCACACCTGGATGGCTCGACCTTGAGGAGGACGAAGCAAGGGCTAACCACGGGAATCGTACGGCGATGCCATGGCTGATTATGTGGCAAATGCTGATCGGGAGGCCAATCAAAGCACTGCAATGATGGCTCGAAGCGAGGTGGCTCGAGACAGAGCTAGAGAAAGGGCTGCGTTGACAGCCACAGGCTTGACAGAGGCGTCGGGAAGAGTCCTTGAGCCAGGTAGAAGGCCTACCGGAATATTTCCTGCGAAGGTGAAGAACACTCGCCGGGGAAAAGGGAAAGGGAAGAAGGATGAAGGACCTAGTACGGGAAACTAGGTTGACCTTCTTTGTCCCGGAGTATCCACCCATTGTCATTGCAGACACATTAATTGATTAATGTTTTATTGTAGTTTTGCTAGCGTGTAGCGAGTCAAGAGTTGACCGTGCTTGAACTCATCAAAGAATGTTTTAACCGTTATGAATTTGTAGGTTAAATGAAAAGAGTTTTTCGAAACACAAGCAATTGATGCTTATTGTATTTTTTTGTTTTTTTTAGACCGAATCAATGATGGCTGCCTACGTTCCCCTTTTACAATTGGACTAAGGGGCTCAGGTCAGCGTAGTTCGACACTTTAGGTGAATTTGAGAAAAACAAAGACAAAAGAAGTGCGACCCTGTTTTTACCCTGGATCATTAGCGGGAATGTATCCAGTTGGGTATTACTCTTTTAGCACTTTTAATTTATTGAGGGGACGGTGTATGGGGAAGGAGAGTTGACTCGTGCTCTTCCTCAAACGAAGTATCTGCGGAGCTTGCTTCCGTTCACGGGATTAACGAAAGGGTTTTCGTCCAAGTCTGCTAGCTTCATGGCTCCTCCGGAGAAGATTCTTTGTACCACGAACGGTCCTATCCAGGTAGGCTCCCACTTTTCGAGGATTGGTCTCACGTAGGAGGCTTTTCCTTTAGCACCAACTCGCCTTCTCTGATGTCTCGGATCTTGACTTTCTTGTCGAATGCTCGTGCCATTCTGCTCTGGTAGGCTTGAGTGTGTTCCATGGCTTTCAATCTGCGCTCGTCGAGTAGAGCAAGTTCGTCGTGACGGCTCTGTAGCCATTCGACTTCATTGATCCCGTTTTCCAAGAGGACTCGGAGGGATGGAATTTCCAATTCCACGGGTAACATCGCTTCCATTCCGTAGGTAAGTGCAATTGGAGTCTCCCCTGTGGCGGTTCGGCGATGTTCGGTATCCCCGAGAGGGCTAGATGTAGCTTTTCGGGCCGGTCCCGACCTGCAGTGGTCATCTTTCGATTATCATGGCGAGAGTCTTGTTGGCTGCCTCTCTTGCACCATTGGTTTGTGGTCCGTAAGGAGAAGACTTGTGACGTGTGACTACGAATTCGGTGAGTAGTTGGTCACAATCTCCTTCAAAGTGGGTCCCATTGTCGGAGATGATCTCGTTGGGCACTCCGTATCGGCACATGATGTTCTCTCGGATGAACTCGGCCACCTTTCTTAGAATTCGGTACCTTGTACGATCGGCTTCTACCCATTTGGTGAAGTAGTCGATTGCGACTAAAATGAACTCGTGACCATTGCTCCTGGAGGAGTGATCTTGCCGATGACGTCGATTCCCCATGTGGCGAAAGGCCATGGCGTAGTCATGCGATAGAGTTCATGAGGAGGGATGCGTGGATTGAGGTTGGAGCACCGTTGACATTTGTCGCGGCTTCGGACGAACTGGATGCGTCTGTTTCCATTGATATCCAATAGTATCCCATAATGAGAATGATCTCGCTGTCAATGCTCGGGCGTTCATGTGCGGACCGCGAGTTCCGTTGTGAACTTCGTTCATTAGCTCGCCGGCTTTTTATTTGTTTACACACCGAAGGAGTGGCCCTTGGTGGCGCTTCTTGTATAACATACCCCCGGAATGACGAAATGGGATGCCGGGCATTTTAATGCCATCATGTTTTTGGCTTTGATCCCTTCTTTGTATTTTCCATCTTCATTTGTGAAGGAAACTTCTCCGCTTTGGAGGTGCTTGGTAAATACGATTGTACCGGGGTTCGTCGATCGTTTCTTTTTCTTTTCGATCTCACAGCAATAGGCGGGTGTTTCCGTCCGCCTATTCTGAGGGGTTTTACCGCTTTCCCATCGGGAATTTCGACAAGAGAGGCGAGGGTTGCCGGGCGTCTGCGAGCGGTTTCTGTCTCTTGGCAAATAGTGAAAAGAGATGTCCTTGAACCGAGCAATGAGTTCCTCCATGTACGCGTGGTACTTCGAAGGCCGAATCTACCGTCTTCCATTTGTTGGATACTTGATTGATGATCAATCTTTGAGTCTCCATATACATCCGGCTACGAGATGTTGCGCTCGAGGCGGCTTCCAAACCTGCTGCACAAAGCTTCGTATTCGCCGCAGCATTGTTGGTCGCTTCAAAATTCGGCTTGATGGCTATGGGAGTATGCTCGTCCTTGGGATCGACAAGGAGCATTCCAATACCATTCCCCTTCTTGTTGGCTGCCCCATCGAAGAAGAGTTGCCAGCGGTTTGCGCCTGTCAAGTGAAAAGATTCCGTCGTCAGGAAATTGCGGATCGGGACCCTTAGGTTCACTTTGCTCGGGAAGTCGGCGGGCGATGCGCCATTACTCGCCCTTTGTTGATTTTCGACCATGTACTTGATGTCGAACTCGGCCGGGAAGAATGAGCACTTGGCTAGTCGCATCGACGAGATGGCTTGTCAAAGAGATATCGGACGGGGTCCACTTTGGAGACCAGAGCACCGAATGCGGCTGCATGTAGTGTTTCGGTTTCCCGACTACCCATACCAAGGCGGTACAAGTTTTCTCGATGCTTTGAGTAGTGAGTTCACTTCCTTGAAGCTTCCGGCTTACGAAGTAGATTGCATGCTCAACCTTGGAATCTTTCGTTCTTGTGCCGGCATTGCTCCGATTGACGTGTACATTCTTGTCGAGATATAGGAGTAGTGGCTTGTCTTCATGTGGCGGGCACGAGGGTGGGATTAACCAAGTAGGTCTTGATTTTCTCGAAAGCTATTTGGCACTCGGAGTCCCATTTGATGTCGGCATTCTTTTTCATCGGTTTGAACATGGGCTCGCGAGAAGATGTCAAGCGGTTGATGAAGCGGCCCGATGTACTAAAGTCTTCCCATGAAGCTCTTCACTTACATCGGGGTTTGAGGCGGCTTCATGTCGATGATGGCCTTGATTTTCTGGGGATCGGCTTCGATACCTCTTTTCGTAACCATGTACCCCGATTACCTTGCCGCGCTTGACGCCGAAGGTGCACTTTGCCGGTTTAGCCTCATGGAGTGCTTTTACGAGTACGATGAAGAACTTTCTCGGAATCTGTCATGTGCCGCATGTCGGATCCCTTGGAGTGGATGATCATGTCGTCGACATATACCTCGATTTCTTTGTGAATCATGTCATGGAAGAGGGGCACATTGCGGCCGGGTAAGTAGCCCCAGCGTTCTTCGCACCGAACGGCATGACCGTATAGCAGTATGTCCCCGTGGAGTGGTGAAGGCGATCTTGGCCTGATCCTCCTCGGACATTTTGATCTGGTTGTATCCGGCGAACCCGTCCACGAAGGACTTTACTTCGAAATTTGTCGTGTTATCGACCGGCATGTCGATGTTAGGCGATGGAAAATCATCTTTAGGGCTGGCCTTGTTAAGATCCCGAAAATCTACGCAAAGATTCGACCTTTCCGTTGGCCTTGGTGACCGTCACGATGTTGGAGAGCCAAGTCGGGTACTCAATCACTCACGATGAAACCAACTCGGAGCATTTTCTCAATCTCTTCTTTAACTTGCAAGGACCACTCTGGCTTGATCTTGCGCAGCTTACATTTGACAGGCTTGGATTCGGGATCCAGGGAATTACTGTGCTCCACGATTGAGGGATCGAGTCCTGGCATATCCTTGGTATGACCGAGGCGAACACGTCAACATACTCCCGGAGGAGGCTTATCGTGGCTTCTTTTTTCGCATCGGCGAAGAAATTGCCCACTTGTGTCTCTTTAGGCTCTTGCAGACCGACCCCGGGTTCACTTTGGTCATAACCTCTTCGGCGGCTTGGGCCCGGTTGTCCTCTTGGTCAACTACACGCTCGAGAACTTCTTTAATGTATTATTCGTTTAATGTGTACGCTTCTTTATCAATTGAATTATTAACGTCTTTTAAGTTGTTTGTTAACTTATCGGTTGTTAAAGTGGCAATGAGAGGATACTCCGAAAGGTCGGACTTTTCATTAAACAAGAACGGGAATACATGATTGGCTACAACATTATAGTCCTCCGGCGTAAGGCCGTTGGATGACTCGGAAGGGCTGGACTCGACGGCTCGGAAGGGTTTGAGACCGGGTTTAGGGAGATGTGGAGTGCGGGCCCGGCTTGTCTTCCAATTACACTGGCTTGCCCTTGAGTCCGGTGAAAGTTACCCAATTCTTCGGTGGCATTCTTTGGATGCTTGGTGAGGGTGCGGGGATCGAGAGGCTTGGCTTTTCTTGTCCCAATCATGGCAATCATGCTTTGTTGTCGGAGCCCCGTCGATCAAGTTTGGCAACTCCATGACTTCTTCAAAGCAGACTCTGTAGAAATTTGGTCCACTGAGAGCGTCTTCTATGAATTCTGGTTCCTTCGCTTTGGAATTATTGTCTCGAATGTGGCCTCGGCGGCTGATCCGAACAACTGTTTCCCATGGAGAGTACCTTGAGTTGCTCCTCCAAGTCTCGGGATTCCCTTGAATGTGTACTCATGCTGGATGTGGTGGCAGTTGGTCCAGTAGAGCTGTGATGTCGAGGAACACTCCACTTGTCGGATTAGCTTTGAGTCCTCTAAAACGCTTGAGGTCCCGTGCTAGGCTGTTCCATTCTTCCTGTAGTCTCGATGTGACTATCCATGCTTCTTTCTCATCTTCATCAGTTCCCTGTCGGTCCCCTCGATTCTGCTTCATGGTCGGTTCCATTGTCGGTCCCCTCGGTCTACCTGTCGGTTCCCTTGTCGGTCCCCTCGGTTACGCTGTCGGTTCCACTTGGTGAAGTAATGAGCGAGGTCAAAGCCGTAAGGTCGGAGGGTGGGTGTGCCGTTGGAGGTTCCCCTTTTGCGGGCTGTCGCCTTGGTGCGGGCGAGCCTTTTGTCTTCCTTGATGTCAGCCGGTGTTGGCACGTAGCCAACCCCTGGACCGTGGTGTGGTCCTTGACTTCAATAACTTGGTGTTGGCCTTGCGGCCTTTTGCCGAGCCCCCGGATCCCCGGGATGAAGTTCATGAGTTTCATCATCCTCATGGCGGGAGGAATCTCGCCGTGAGACAAGTAGAAGGTCCACGTTACATATTTGGATCTTGGAGGTCTCAGTGAATCCGATTAATGGCATGTCGTCATTATGCTTGATTTCCAACACTTTGGAATGTCATTAGTGCTTTGGTCCCCTCGGTGGTGACGCGCCGCCGTAGGCTGTGGTTAGCTCGTTGCCTTGCATGAACTTGAGGCGATGAAGGGTGGATGCCACGCCATTGATTTGATGCAGCCGGGGACGCCCCGGGATGGTCTGTGAAAGTGATTGGAATGTCGACACTTGGAATTCGGTGGGGATCGCCGCTTGCCGAACCGGATGTTGAGAGTAGCAACCCCGAGAACTATACGGGAAGTAGAGTCATAGGCCTTGACGGTGTGGATGAAGGCTTAAGATCTCGTGGGCTTGATGTCAAGCGAGTCCATCATCTTGGCGGGCAAGACATTCATTCCGGAACCTCCGTCTACCAACACGCGGGGAAGGCGACGCTCGTCCACCGGGCTGTGATGTAGAGCGGCTCATTGTGATCGGCCCAAATTTTGGAAGGTCCAAATCGTGAAGGTGATTATGTTGCCATAGTGGATGTTGCCAATCATCTCGAATGACTTCATGCGGGGTTGCGTCACGGGGACCATGGTACGGGCCGAGCTTTCCTCTAGCTTGAGCTTGTGAGGATAAGAGGAGGTGAGCAGAGACGAAAGGGAAATGTTCGCTGAGTCTGCTTGAGTGAGTGAGGATCGGGTCCTCTTTCAAGGAATTTGCGTCTTCGAGTGGCGAATTGCAATTACAGCTCCGTCGGCTTTTGGTGGCCTTAGGTGGTAATGCATGGATTTGACCCGATAGGGTTAGAACGGCGACATCGGGTTTGGTCCCTTCGAGCAGTACTCACGGAGTTGAGCCATAGTTAGAGGAGGATTCCTCGTAGCATAAGGGCCATATGTCTTCCCTCAACTCATTGATTGTGGATGAATTCCGGGAGCTTCGGCAAACTTGACGGATTCTGTCCCCAGGAATACTTTTGGCTTGGATGCCTCGCGGGGAGGTAGCCTACGGTTGACGCATTGTTCAAATGTCGCCGCACAAACAATGGTTACTGGAAACTGTGTGTTGCTAACCATCTGGGGGCGGTTGGAGAGTTCTCGCCTTAAGCGAACGGTCTCCTTGATCTCTTCACGGTATATCGCGTTCCTTTCCTTCTTCTTGAGCATACTCGGGGCATTCTAAGGTTGGGTGCAGCGATACTCGTGGTTTGCTAGTTTTCTCTCCGCTCTGGGCCCCGGATCAACCTTCTCTGCGGCGGAGCTCGCGTCGAGAGTTAATACTGTGTTTCTTCCCATGTGAGAATAGCCGGTGCTTCTTTGAGCTGCGTGCGGCGGTCTAGGTAAACCTCCGTCGGGAGAGTTTTCTCCTTTGCTTTATCTCGAGTGGAGGGTATGTCGGAAGGTGAGTACACGGCTTCCCGAACATCTGCCCATGTAACTAGTTGCTGTCCCAGTTGATCGTTTCTGTAAATGAATGCCTCAGTCTGTAGAATTTCTCTGAGTAGTTGCTCGAGACGAATTTCCATCCTCCTCTTGTTTTTAAATAGACCTTCCTCCCTGAGTTGGCTTTTCAATTTAAGTGCAGAAATGATCCGTTCCCATCCTCCCAGGACCCTTGGGAGTCCGGTTTTGTTGACTTCATGCCCGGCTTGGAAGAGAATGGTTTCATCGTCTTCGTCGTCGCTTTCACAGAGAACTTGCTTTCCCCAGGGAAGGTAAGCGGCTGGGATTCTTTCTGCGTAATGTCGTTCCATCTCCTAGGTCATCTGGGACCGTTGACCACCCTCGCTCTGCGAGAGGGGTTGGATGAGAACAGGACGGTAGTCCGAGGAAGTTGCCATGAGCAAAGCTCTTGAGGTCGAACTGGTCTAGAGTGGCCTCTAGCTTTACGTCTGAAGCCACTGTGACACTTTAAGGGCTTGGTCCCTGTAGGTCTTTTGAGCCTGATCTTCATCCCAAAGACGACTTTCTTGAGTGGCTAGTTCCATGAGGGCTTTCCTTGCGAGAGCTAAGCAGTCTCCGTAGGTGCGCATCATCGACTAGTGTCGGAACCGTGATTACATTCAAATCGCCGAATGGCGGAACACTTGGATTACGTTGACGAAGGAAGTCGGGCCCAGGACATTCCATGCGGCCTTCCTTGATCTCGATTACCAAGAAGTTTGCCCATATCACGCTTGATTGACCCCACGGGGTATTGAATTCTGCAATGTTGACGGTCTTGTGATCTCGCTCGATCGCCAAGTCTATCGAGCTAGCGATCGGCGCGGGATGTACGAATCCGGGGCCGTGACGAGCTGGGAGTAGAATCGAACCTGGAGCATGTTGATGCTTTGAGGTGGTCATTTCCCATGTCGGAAGGCGGCTACGCCTTGCGGGAAGACTTTCGCGAGATGTTTTCGGGGTGGGCTGCAGGAAGCGTTCCCGAGGTTGATCGACTTGTAGCGGGGTGAGGAGCTTGGTCTCCTTCGGCTGTTGCCACTTGGCCTTAGCGGCGCTTGAGGGTATAAGCTTGGCGACGGCACGGGCGGTTGCAGTGGGCCGGTACTCGGAAGTAGTGATGAGCTACGAGCTCGCTTGGCAGCCTCGTTTACCGTGAGCGAGCGGTCGTCGAGGGTGACCTTGGTATTGCGGAATCGACGATAAGGACCAGGATCCTTGGTATCATCGGGATATACGGAATAGATGTTGTTGACGAAGTCATCGTCGATCACTTGATCGAGAGGATTCTTCGTCGTGTCAACCAACCGGTAACTTCCAATTGTCGGATAGGCTGCATCTTTGGACGTTGAGCTTGACAATTTTCATGGTATTGGAACCTTGGTCGTAGGTGACACGATCGGAAGGAGTTCCGTCCTCAAAGCCCAGAGCATGTGAATGCAGAGGTGCGCTTGCGGGTGCAGCCGCGTCCTCGACTTCCGGAGAGTCCAGATTCGTCGTCATCGATCGCTCGATCCGGGTGTAGGGTCGTATTGCGTCCGGTTGCGTTGTTGGAGCAGCTAGGAAAACATCATTGCTCTTCGTTGGAGAAGAGGGGTGCGTGAGGTAGTTCCTCGTGGAGGACATCCCATACGACTTCCATGCATTCATCCCTAGTGTGGCCCGGTGCTTGTTGACCTTTATCCACGAAGATCTCTTGCACAGGCGGGGCCGAGAGTTTGTTTGGAGAATCTTGTCAATCTCTCCGATTGGAGGCCAGGGGTTTATGTGCCGTATCATGGCGATATTCGAGCGTTTCCTTCCAATGTTTGCCTCCAAATGTTGGAAACGACGGTTGAACTTGATGTATCGGGTACGCTTCGAGTGCACTCGCTCGAGTACGTTTACATAGTTAGCATCTCCGGACTACGAGGGATTAGATGAGATTTGCCACCGATAGTCCCTTGGTTGATTCCGAAGAAGGTACCCCGGTGCACGAGTGCGGACACGCTTGGCTCTTTGTCTCGGCTTCGTTTCCTATGAGGAAACTATCCCCTCGGATGACTTCAAGATCTCCTGCCGGTTAATGAACTTAACACGGCGATGGAGAGTGGAAGCTATGGCTTTCGTGTGGTGTAGCCAAGGGCGTCCCAAAGAGCGTGAACTCGAATGGAATGTCCATCACGTGGAATTTTCTTTGGCACCATTTGGGTTTCGAACCGAGTTCAGTCGCGTCCCGGGATGGGGCGAGACGAATTGTCGTAGGCCTTGATAGTCAGAGTGACGGAATCGAGATGGCTTTCATGGATGCGGAGAGCTCGCGTCATGCGAGAGGGAGGACATTAACGGGCGACCCGTTATCTACCAATACTCCGGGGAGTGATATGGTGTTGAGTTTGAGAGTGATGTACGAGCTTCGTTTGTGCCCCGAGGCATCTCTTGGTAGGTCTTCGTCCACGAACGTGATCATGCTGCCATACGGGCGGGAGTCGTAGATCTCGTCTCTATCCGTAGAAGGAGAGTCATCCGACCATCCGTTTCTGTCTTCCTCTTGCGAGGTAAAGCCTTTGGTGGAACCTCGGGAGTGTGTTGAGGTTGCTGGCTGGCGGTTGCCGCCCTTGATTAGCACATTGATCGAGTGCGATTGCAGTGACCTTGATCTTCCTTTTTGCGGTCAGAGGCTCGGAAAAGGCTGGACAAATTGAATCTTGGGCGATCCCGCGGAGGGTTAGGCTTATTTGCGATAAGATTACGAGATGCGAGGTATTCCGGTGTCCGGAGGTCTGAATTCTGGTTTGGTGGGACTTTTCGGCTTTCCCTTTAATGCGCTCTAAAGGCTGCATGGCTTTGGAGGCAAAGAGGGAAGGCTGGAGTACGATGCACGTAGTAGTCGAACCTCCGGAGGGCTTCTGCAGCGTACCTACCTTTGGTATCCCCGGCTTCGTATCTTTCTCTCGATTCTTTGTTGAGAGGATTTCTTCTTTTGTTTTCTCGGAGGATTGCTCGGGACCGTTTCTCGGGACTCGTACTCCCGAGCGGGCGGAGCGATCGCAAACATCGTAGGCGATGTGGACATTAGAGGAGGATCCCAGTGAGAGAGGCGGAGCGGTTGTGGCACTCTTCTGGGCACCCGCTCGATGGAATTCACTTATTGTTATTGTTCGGAAAGGGTTTCCAGGCGTATTGGGCCCAGCGGGGCGCTCCAGCTTGCCTTCTTCTATCAAGTTACGGATTTCGTATCGTAACCCCCGGTGTCGGTGGTATGGCCGTGATGCGATGGAAGGCGCGATATTTGCTCTTGTCCGCATTGGCTACGGGAATTTTGGGTTTGTAATTGGCAAGCGGGCTTAAGGAGACCCTCCTTGATTAACCCTTCCAAAGCATCTTGCTCGGTGGCATGTCCAACTTGTCGAAGTGTACGCAGTTTACAGTAGAATTGTTGCTTTGTGGAATGGATTTACTGTTACCCGACCGTTGTCCCCGATGGACGTAGTTGATGCACGTATCTTTCCCTTTGCCGGTGCGGGATTAGAATGCAACCGCTTCTTGAAGCCCGGTATACAGTATGGCCGTGCATAGCCAACTTTCATGAGATCCTTCTCGAACCGAAGTGAGCCATTAACCATGGCCCGGAGATCCGGAAGAAATTGTGGCCCGATGAGAGTTCGATAGACGGTCTTAGCGGGACTTGAAGATCCGCGTGTCTGTTCGTCTTTGGAGAGTGGCTCCATGATCTCGAAGAGTTTCCAGCTCCATCTCTTGTAGAATTCCCCAACACTTTCATCCGCTTTACGCTCGGTGGTGATTAAGTCCTCGCGACTTGTTTCCCACTCTAAGTTGGATCTCGCCATGCCGTTCCGGGGAAGATGTTTGCGTCTGTTCCCATGTGGCGATCCGCAGCTTGACCCTCGAAACCATCGTAACGTATGAACTTTTAAGCGTATCTTTGGAAGTGGTCGGCCATTTCTTTGGAGGGTTGCTCCTTTTGCTCTCATGCCGAGAACGTAGGTATCGACGTGCGTCTACGAGGACATTCGGTTCCGTCGAATCGGTCCATCTCGGCATTCGAACTTGGCGAGGAGGCGTGACCATTCCGGATACGTAGTTTGAGCGTTTCTGCTTTGAGTGCTCATGGTGGCTTTCTGTGTCTTTCATTTGCCCGACCATCCGATCCCAAGGTTGGGTCCGGTGGTGGGATGTGAGGCTCGGCGCCGGGTGCTACGCGCGTGAGCGGTAGTGATTGGAGGTGGAAGGCTTGGTATATGTGGATATATGGGAGCCTTTTACGAAGCTGTATCGGGGTTTGTCCCAGGTGTTTAGGGATTCGTGTATAGGCACCGGGACGAACCGGGAGGGTATTGAGGGATATTGGCATCCTGAGATGGTCGGCGGTGCGGCTGGTGGTATTGAGTGATAGGAGTAGCCTGGGCGACCAAAATGACAGGTTGCCACGAGAGGTGGCAACATGGAGCCTAGGTCATTTGTTTCCTTGGTTGGAAGGCATCCCGTAAGTTGGCGGGGGAACTGATTGAAGGTTTGGTGAACTGGTTTTGGGAATCGTCATCCTCGACCGGGACAAAAGTACCGTCCGACCGGGGATAGGCTGCTATACCACGCTCATCTCGAAGGCTGTACCACGAAATTACTCGCCGATCTTCTTTACGCCTCTTGTGAACCTCACAAGCCGGATGGCTTCTTCCAATGTCATATACATTACCGGTGGCGGGGTCCTTCCCCGTCACGATTTCTCTGAGCTAGACATGTCGGAAATTCTGGCCGAGGGAACCGAGGGAACCGAAGAACCTGCCTCGATGCCGCCTTGCTACGGTGATCCTGGCAAGGCGCTCGCCGGAAATCAACCACTTTCTCGCTCATTGCGGGGAACGAAAGGAAGGGTTTGAGGCTTCGGAAAAGGGTATTTGGCTCAAGGTTTTCGGGCTTGTGCAATGTGCGATTACCGATTAATGTTTACTTAAAGCGCGTTTTCTCGTAGTCCTAATCGGTTGGAAAAGAGCGAGTCTTCTTTTCGCAACTAATCCTAGAGCTCTAATCGGTGGATCTCGTCACTACGCTTATAAGCCCCTCGTTTCCATTGTAGATCATCTTTCTCACGACGGACTATCCAGAGCGAGGTTTGATAAGGCAAGCGAGTTCCACCGACAAAGGAAAAAGTGAACTTAAGGCTAGCTGATCACGCAAACTTTCGACGTGTGCGGCGTACGGGCCACGGTCGAGGTCAACGTCCTTAAGTTAAGGCGGGGATCGTGCCAAAATTTGGGCATGACCTCTCGACTCGCTTGTGCGAGAGACCTTAGGCTGTTTAGCGTTGGCCAAGTTGTGGCGGCACGATACATACGGCGAGGTTTGGTGACACGGCGTCACATTGAACCTTCGGGTATATTTTTCGCAGAGCTTCGCGTCAAAGTCAAGGCTGAAAAGCTCAAGACTTCGGGTCGGGAACGACCTTCGGTCTCAAACTCTCGAGCTTGACTCGGAGCGGGGCCCGGCGTGAAAAACATACACTTAGGCTTTATGACACGAGCTAAGCCAAAAACCAACCGGGGTCTTGGACAAAGTGTGACACAAAGAGTGCATGGCTTACACGGGCGAGGATGGGATGTTTGGGACAACCCCGTGCGGCCCCGAAAGGTGTACGCGAGACTAATCGGAGTGCAGCGATAAGGCCATCCCGGGTTAGGGGTTGTAGTGTGCGGTGTACCGAGGCGGCAAGTGCACGTGAAGTGCGGTGTTAGAAGGCGGCAAGTGCGCGTAGTGTGCGGTCACTAAAATTCTTTTAAGTAAAACAGAGATTTTTTTTCAGAATGTGTCTTAAAGAATTTATGATGCACAGTTCAAAAGACAGCATGAAAATCAAACATGAATGGGAATGCACAAACATGGTAAGATTTTGAAAAGTTGACAATGTAATGCCTTTGAAACAAAAACCGTTCGAGGTTTAAAGGAACACACACACACGAAAACGAGGAAGGGTAAACGAAAGTTTGACCCACGGAAGGCTTTTTAGAAAACAACGGTAGTTTTGAAAAAAGTATCTTTTCCCCAGCGGAGTCGCCAACTGAAAGTCGACGTTTGCCACGCAAACGCTCATTTCAAACTCAAAGTCGACGTTTGCCACGCAAACGCTCATTTCAAACCCAAAGTCGACGTTTGCCACGCAAACGCTCATTTCAAACTCAAAACCGACGTTTGCCACGCAAACGCTCATTTCAAACTCAAAACCGACGTTTGTCATTCAAACGCTCGTCTTTTCAAACAAAGTCACTTAATCAAACGTTTGTCATTCAAACCAAGATTAAGCTTGTCATTCAAGCCCCCATTTCAAAAAAACATACACACACACACGATTTCGAGAAAGGTAGAAAGACTCGTCATGCGAGGCGTTTCGGGCGATCTCGTAATACTCTACCCGAAACGTAACTTGACCTCCGAACCTAACAATCTCTGGTACTAAAAGCTTTTTACTCGTTTTTGCTGCCAATAAAAATGATCCCCTTTTTCAAAGCCTTTTCCTAAGTTTTTGCTACCAATAAAAACGACACCTTTTCACAATAGCCGTTTCTCAACGTTTGGGCTCAAAATACAAAAACCGCGTGGCGACTCCTCATTTTGTTCCTTCCCATGAAGCGAGGTCTCAGACACCAACCCCCCGCGAAAGACAACCGCGTTTCGCGCCCCGCGCGAAATCCCGGGTAATTTCAAGGGGGTGATAAATTTGAGCATTCGTGTACTCCCAAAAGACTCGTTGAGCTCGGTTTAACTCCAGAACAGAAGAGAGATGTTAGGGCTATTGGATTTGGATCTTTGTTGAATCTTGAGGTTAAGGTATTGCCGCTTAGGCTTGTTCTGTTTCTTGTTGAAAGATTTGAACCAATAACAAGGATACAACAAATCAATTCATCAGATAAATATGTTATTACAACATCAGATGTTTATGATATATTTTGTCTACCTAGGAATGTTGCAAAGTATAAGGTAAATCGATCATCCAGCACAAATATGGAATTGAGAAATCGATATTTTAAGGAATTTGGGCGTACTCAAGATGGTCTTCCTGCCTATAAACTTTTGGAACGCATTTCTGAGTTACATCAAGGTGGGGATGAATTTAAACGCTTGTTTGTGCTATTTGTTGTTGGAATTTTTCTTGCCCCAGTAGTTACAAAAACAATTGATGTGTCATTGCTAAGTATTGTAGAAGACGTTTCACAGATAAGCAAGTTTGATTGGTGTCAATATGTTTTTGGACAAATTATGTCAGGGTGTATTGAGGTTTAAGAATCAAAAAAAGAATTCAAAAAACTGTAGTGGATGTGTTATGGTGTTTGTGATTGTTTACCTTCAAAGATTGTCATTTCAAGGGGTGAAAGAATCAGCTGTTCTCCCTTTGATTAATCATTGGAATGCTGAAAAATTCAAAGTGAGGATTGATTTCGAAGCAAAAGTTGGCTGGGGGAAATTAATTTTTTATGGACAGCATGTTTATCCTATAAGTAGGGTTGAAGACGATTTTGTGGAGGAAGTACCCAATGATTTTGTGGAGGAAGAATGTATTCCGTTAAGGATTGAAAGTGCCGCAAAGGAAAGAAATGCAGAGTCAAGCAATGTAAGTACTGTCACTATTTATTACTTACACTAGTACTTTAAATTTCTTATGCTGGCACTATTGATTACTTAAACTAGCACAATGAATAACATGTACTGGCACTTAAAATACACACACCGGCACAAATTTTTGTCTGCTCTGGCACTATTGATTACTTGGACTGGCACAATTGCAATCTGAAACTGGCACAATTGAACTCATTTTTACTATTTTTCATTGATGTAGGCTGCTAAGGAGTCATGGAATATATTGAGGAAGGACCTTGATATTGATGTCCATGCTCACATTGAAAGACTTAAATGTATCAAGAAAGATAAGGGAAAAAATGCAGCAGATGAGATGGGGGAAGAGAAAGAGAATGAGGGGGGAGGGGAAGGAAGTAGAAGATGATATTTTTAACGAGGAATATTTTTCTGAGATTGACAATATAGTTTCAGACATTTTGAAGAAAACAAAAGCTGACATGGAAAAGAAAAGAAAAGGTTCAATTCCATCATTTGACTTTTTATCTCAGGTATCTAGTGAGGAAAGAAGAGAACATACAAAGCAGAAAGAGCAGGAATTTAATGAGACTTTTCGGGAGACAGATGATGATGATGATGAACAGATTGTTAGAGCTGTTGATAACATTATTGCGAATATAAATGAGAGCAGCTTTATGAGTTGTTATGAGATGTTGAATGTAGGGTGCACAGTGGACTGTGGGGAAGCTAACGAGGAATTTGTATACTGTTCTCGGTTTATGATCAACAACGTTGATGTCTTGCGACCGATGTTGAAACTGAGAAAGGAGGCTGTTGACATGTGCATGTCTACACACTTTTCAAGAAATCTGAAGGAGTAAGCTATAAATTTATCAATACCCAAACAATGGCACCTTTTATGAATGTATACACTTTTACTTAAAAGCATTTACTAATTTATTTTTCTTTTACAGCAGTTGTGATCCTATTTACACAATGTTCCATAGCTTAACGATTGAAGATATTTTGAGCTTGGATGAAGACAAGGAAATAACTTCAAATACTATCGATTGTTGGGCTATACTTCTTAATAAGATGGAGCGAAAGTCTGGTAGAATGAAGAAGTTTATATTTGGGCTTAGTCATAGTGTAAGTTCTTTATCCATGATGCTAGTACATTCAAAAATTATATTATCTATGATTATTTATTAATTAAATTATATTTGTGTGCATTTTAAAATTTGATGTTATTAATGTGTTATACAGGTTGCTTGGATTCAACGTACAATGAGGAGTTCTCCCGATGCTACATCAAAAGCTGGGCAAGAAATCACTGATTCTTTAAAACATTGGGTTGATATTAATTTTGATGATGCTGAGGGAGCTGATTTGAGTGAAGTTAAATTGGTATGCACTGTCATTTTATACTTACATGTACTGGCACTTATTAATCAATACACTGGTATAAAAGATCACTTGCACTAGCAGTAGGAAACAATTGATGCTGGCACTGTGAAAATATAATACTGGCACTTTCAAATAATTGATGCTGGTACTTTCAAACTCTGATGCTGCTGACACTTATTTTCTTGCAGTTCTTCTTGCCCTGCCATAGAGGTGACAACAATAGTGGCCATTACACACTTTTTGTTGTCAATACTGAGAGTAAATTAATTCAGTATCTTGACAACTTGGCAATGAATGATTGAAAGAGACAGAACGTGCCAAAACTTGCTCATAGCATGGTAATATTATTTATTGAATTGTTTTTTTTGTTATTTTCTTTACCAAAACTTTCATATTAATTTTGCTTTTTTTTTTGTTGCAGCAATCACCCTTCAAACGCTTCTTAAATCACATAAATCATCCAAGTGCTGCAAATATATCGGAGTTTCAGTTTGAGCATATGCAAGTTGAATGGATTTTGAAAGAAAATTCTGGTAGTAATGACCGTGGAGTATACATAATGGCTGAAATGAGACAATTTAATGGAGCAATTTACTCATGCCCTGAGTTGTGTGATCATTCATCAAGAGTGCGTATGAGGGCCGAGATTCTAGCAAGCTTACTTCTCTGTGATATTAATACTGAACGACATCATTTACTGAAGCAGTTAGGGTTGTTTACAAGTGATAAAAGAGAAGCCTTGAAGAAGAATGAAGAAGAAGAAGAAGAAAAGAAAAGGAAAGAAGAAGAAGAAGGAAAAAAGAAAGAAGAAGAAAAGAAAAGGAAATTAGAAGAAAAAAAAAGAGGTAGAAAAGAAGAAAAATTTAGATGATGATATGAGGATTGGGAAGAAGTATAGAATTAGGAAAGCAACAATGAATTAGTGTTTGTATTTGAATTGTTTGTATTTGAATTGTTTGTATTTGAATTATTGTTTTTTTATAAGTGAATTGAATTAGTGTTATTTTTAACATTTTTATTGATGCAATGTTGGTACTATTGAAAAACAACAATGGCTCTTGAAACACTGATGCTGCCACTTTTATAAACTGATGATGGCACATTTAAACAATTATGATGCCACTTTGTTACATTGATACTGGCATTTATATACACTGATGCTGGCACTTTAAAATAATGTATTACAAAACCAGTGTACACAACCAGGCCTGGCACATTCAATAAAAAACACTGGCACTTCAAAACATGTGTACTGGCAATATATTTAATTAACAGAACCATGCCTTCACTGGCTCATCAAATAATAAACAATGGCACATTTAAACAATGATACTGGCATTTTGTTACATTGATGCTGGTATTTTTATATACTGAAGCTGGCAATGTTAATATTAAACTACAAAACCAGTGTACACAACCAGGCCTGGCACATTCTATAACAAAGACTGGCAATACAAAACCTGTGTACTGCAATATATTTCATAAACAGAAATAGGCATCACTTGTACTTCAAATATTAAACACTGACACATTCAATAACAAACACTGGCATATTGAATATCAAAAACTGGCACTACTTAAAAAATTATAATACAATCAATTGTAACAGTGTGAAAACAATAAAGTTTGGTTACAAAAAATATCAAATCAAGTGTTCATTCGGGGTCTTCGAACCATACTCATTAGTAATTGGTTTTCTCAGTTCAAACTTTGTTTTAGGTTTTCTTTTTCTACCCTTTGTATCTGCACGTACAGGACCCGTCACTGTAGGTGCACTGAATGTTGTGCTTGTTGAAGCACTATTATTTTCACTTGTTGTTGGTCCAACACCTTGTACGTTTCGGGAGAGTATTTCTTGTACTAGCAATGTATCTCTATTAAACCCATCTTCTAGAATTCTTCTTGCATCACTGTTTTCATGGCATGTCATCATTAAATTGTAGTACTTTCTCGCCATTTATTGTTTCCAATGAATTGTATTGTGTTACTCAGTTGGAGTAGTAGATATACCTTGGTAAGTTTTATTCCATACATTTGATTTGGCTGTCTTTGTCCACCTTTTTTGAATGTACTCTTCTGGTATCCGATCGATATTTGTCAAGTTGAGAACCTTAATGCAATGAAAGCACAACCAACCGACTTCACTAAAATGATTGCATGTACAGTTGACAGTTATCTTTTCATTATTTCGCGAGAAAAGTACCCTTTCAAACTTGTCTGGATGGTTCTCATGAGCAACATCAAACAACTTGTTGTTTTCATCTAAGCAAAAGCCAATATTAAACTTTGCAGCAAAAGCTGCCTTGACCTCATTCTCAAAAAATCTGAATATTTCCTCCGTGTAAACCTCCCTTGCATGTCTTATTAAAGCTCCATGTATTTCTGTGCGAGGCTTTGAGTTTATTGAATTAAATTCCTTTCATTGCTCCATACTTCTCCAACGTTTTACTGTCTCATTGAATATATCAAAGAATTGTGTTAGGGACGTGCTTCTATTTGCTTTGAAACATATGTCATGATTTGTGCTCTCACTTCTCTGTGAAGATAATATGCCAGCTGAGAAGAAATCTTTACTTAATGCTGTACACCATTTCTCTCTTAAGCTATATAAACGATTGAACCATCTGTTCTCAAGAAGGTTATATTTTTCTAGCATTGAATGCCAACAATTTTCAAACTCAGATTCATCACTACATCCTCTCAAGCAATTGTTGAATTCCTTTTTAAATTCTTCATCTGTCTTTAGTTGTTCAAAGTGAGATATAGCATTTTGTTGAATGTGCCACAAGCATAACCTATGTCTTGTTCTTCCCTCAAAAACCTGTCAATAATTTATAATATAGTCAAACACTATAAAATATAACACTGGTACATTATAACACATGAACTGGCACTTACTAACACAAGTATTGGCACTGTGTAAAACATGAACTGGTACTTAATTAGACAAGTAGTGGCACTGTCTAAAACATGTACTGGCACTTACTAACACAAGTACTGGCACTGTCTAAAACATGTACTGGCACATACTAACACATGCAATGGAACATATAAAAAGTTGTTACAAATCACCTACTATTAAATTAACAGTAACATAGTAAAATAACAATAAATGAAACATTGAAAATAAAATAAAAGTTACCTCTTCAATCACTTTTCGACATTGCAAAGTCTTGAACGGTGAAAATTATTTTTGGTTCTTTTCCACCCATTGATTTTACAAATTCTTTGAGAAGCCAAGCAAATGTTTCTGTCTTTTCACTTGTTAAGAAAGCACAACCAAACATCACAGTGTTCCAATGGTTGTTCACCCCAACTATTAGTGCACAAATCAAATTGTATTTATTTGTGTTATAAGTTGTATCAAACACAACAACATCCCCATACAATTCATAATCCTCCCTCATCATACCAACTCTCCAAAACAAAGTACTGAGTCTACTTTCTTCCCCAAACTGCATTTTGAAGTAGAATCCTTCATCCTGAATTTGGCTTAGTCTATCAACTACAGTTTGTGGATCGCCCATTTCTATTTTTTCCATTCTCAATCTCTGTACAAAGTTCAGATGATCTCTTCTTGTATGCCCAACATATTCTTCCCCACCAGCTATTTTTGCCAAAACATTAAATCCATCAGTTGGCTTGATGCCAGCTTCTTCAAATTGCTCTATTATTTTTCCTGTAGCTTCTGATATCGACCTCTCGCTACGCTTGAAGTGGTTCCATTCTGGCCTTGTCATCTCATGGTTGTGTTCAGTTTCGTGCCGTGCAACCACATACAAGTCTTCCTTAATTAACAATTTTACTCTCATAAGAGCCTGACAACCTGTCCTTTTAGAAGGGGCTTTCTTTTTCCTCAATTTCCTCTTTGGATTTTCAATTCTTTCCAATGGAGATGGAATCTCTACTTCACCGACTTCTATTGGAGCTGGAACATCAATTTCATTTCCTCTTTGTGTGAATCCTTGGCATGAACACATAAAATATTTATCTATTGGCCTTGTGTTTTCTTAGAGATACGCGAGGTTGTCATTTTAACACTGAATCCCAATGCATTGGAATGATCCTTGTACAATTGATACAGTTCTTCCCATGTCTTTGCTTTTATACCCAACAGTGATGAAGTAATATCAATATGGCTTGCTGCAAATAAAAACAAAAAATTAGATTGGCAATCACATTGAAAAAACAGATGCTGGCATATTACATTGGAAATACTGGTACTACAAATAAGTAATACTGGCATTCCAAATAACACTCACTGGGACTTCAAACAACACTCACAGGACAATATTATAAAAAACACTGGCACATTCAAAAATTAAAACTGGCAATTCAAACCACACTAACTGGCACTTCAATAACAACAAAGTGGATGAAGCTACAAATAAGTAACACTGGCACTCCAAATAACACAAACTGGTACTTAAAATAAGTAATACTGGCACTCCTAAAAACTCAAACTGGCACTTCAAGCAACATTCACTGGATATTATATTTATTGAGGAAGTATATTCCGTGGAATATACCTCCTTCAACAGTAATAAATAATGATAAGTTTGCTTGTCTTTAATGGTCAAAAAAGCATTCAAACTTACCATTGAATTCAAAGAGTAATAAATGTGTACAATTGGTAAGTGCATTAAATTCATTGACCAACTTTTTTGACTGATTTCAAGTACTCAGCCTATATAAATCTGTCCAATATTGTTAGTTTATATATATCAAGTTCAAGAAAAATTCTACCTTTAATAATTTATATTGTGTTTTTATTATTATTATTATTATTTACATGATGAACAAAGGCAAGGGAAATTCTAGTTAGCCAACTTTGAATGAATCAAATGATGACAAAAGTTGGAAAATATACATGGTGTGCTACCAAAAATTCATCTATGGTCATCTTGTTGTTTTGCTGCCTTCAACTGGAAATGGAACTCACTCATTTCGTTGTCCATTGGAGCCATGTAAGGGACTCAATTGTAGGGATAAGGATTACGTGGGGATAGTCAATCGTGCTCATGAGTTTGGCAACGCTCACAATATTGATGAAGCTGCTAGGATTCACCACAAGGCTTTGGAAATGTATTTGAAATGTATTCTGAATGAATATGATCCAAAAAACAAATTGAATGACAACGTAGGCGATGATGGTGCAGGTGGTAGTGGTAGTGTTTAATGGTACTAAATTCTGTTTTTAATATTGTTGTGTTTGATGTATTTTGTAATATAGGTGATGTATTGTTATCTGAATGTGCTTCAAATAAGTAATACTGGCACTTCAAACCAAACTAAATGGCACTTCAGATCTAAAGAAAAGTATATTATACAGTAGATATTATGTATACACTAGCTATTTAGCTAGTGTATACAAGAACATTATTCATTAAAAAAAAAAAAACTACAAACAAACAAACAAACCACACAACACATAACAAATTATTCACTCATGCTCTCCATAAACTTATAGAGTGCAGAGTGCTGGAACATATCATGCTCTCCATAAGCTTTAGTTGCCCCACGATCCTTGGCATGTAACAGAAGAGAATCCCAAATCCATGTTGATTTCCTGCTATTCTTAAGGTCGCAGAATGGGCAGTGAAGTTCATCTGAATTGTTCCACAAACTATAATATCCCTCCTTAATATCTTCTAAGAAACCTGAAATTTTTTTAGCAGCTCTTTCTTCTTCATTATCTTCAACATTTTTCTCAGACTTGACTGACCTACTCGTACTCATACCGAGAAATTGATTGCTTTTTAGATGAAATTTAGAAATAAAAAAGAAGTGAAGATCTAACTTATTTATACTGATAAAATGGAGTTAACTATTGAAATTTGGCTCTATTGGTTATGGACAAAATGGAACAGTACTAGTTGGGATAACTATTGAATCCGTGTCTTTTTATTTTTATTTTTTTATTACTCAACTTGGAACACCTGTCCTAGTGCATGTATTTGAAATTGGCCCTACTGCTTATGGACATGTGTCCATGGAACAGCTTATGGTCAATGAATTCAATGCACTTACCATTACAGACAAACTTATCACTATTTCACCGTTAAAGACAAATAACACAACTGGCACTCCAAATAAGTAAGCGAAAAACTCACAAAAAACGCGTTTTTTGTTAAGCTTAACAAAAAACGTGTTTTATCCGGTCTTGCGCTCTCTCTCTCTATCCGGAATTTCTTCTCTCTCTATACGCAAATACGTAGAGGAGGAGCCCTCAAATCAATCGGCGAACCAATCTCAACCTCCTCCTCACCTTCGAATCTCACCTTCGTCCGGCCAATCTCCTCCCTAACCTAACCTTCACCACGGCGGCCTTCTTCACCAACCAAATCTTCACCCAATTCCAATCAACGCCCATCAATTCCTCCAATTCCAATCGCCCGTCAGAGCTCCTTCTCTCCAAAATCAGTACCTCCCTGAAGAAGAAGAAGAAAATTAAATTACCTCATCGGAATCTAATAGCACGGAATACGTTTGGCGATGGCGATCGGAGCAAGAAGGTTGACGATTAGAGAGAGAAGGTCTCATTTGCGTTTAGAGAGAGAGAGAGATTATTTGCGTTTAGTGAGAGAGAGAGTTTATTTGCCGTGTGTTATGTGTTATTTACGTGCCGAGCGTTAGGATTTTATGTGCCGGTGTATGTGTAAATTAATGCCGGTTTATAAGTATTTGAGTATCAAAATTAAGTGCCGATCTGTAAAATAGAGTGCCGGTTGGTATATAACGAGTGCCCGTTAGTGTATAATCAAGTGCCGATCTGTGTAAAATAGAGTGCCACCATATTTTTTGAATGACGGCAAAAAATGATTATCGGTGTTTTGAGTGCCGATGTACGTGTATTTGAGTGCCGGTGTACGTGATTTTGAATGCCGATTCATGATTTTTGAATGCCGGTGCTTGTGTTTTTGAGAGCCGGCAAAAAATATTAGTGTAACAAAGTGCCGGTGTTAGTTGAGCAGAGTGCCGGTGTGAAGAGTGCCGGTTCATGTATATAAAAGTGCCCGTGTAAAAGTGCCGGTGCCGGTTTAACAAAGTGCCGGTGTCGATTCTGGCGGCACTTTGTTAAATTGGTCTTGGCACTTTTTTCAGCGATTTGTGATACATGAACCGGCACTTTATCACTGGCGGTTTGTTAAACGACACCGGCATAAACGGGGAAACCGATAATTACAAAAATGCCACCGTTTATTTTGAACATGGTTGCCAGGTATTTACAAAATTGCCACCGCAATTTGAAAACACGTTTTTCATATCTTAAGAAAAAACTAGTTTTTATAAGACCAACTCAATAAGTAATATTCTCCACGAAATATACTTATTTTAAGTAACGATTGGAATACTGGTACTCTAAACTAACACAAACCGGCACTCCAAATAAGTAATCGGTACTCTAAATAACACTGTTGGCACTTCAATCAACAAAGTATCACTCGACACTCTAAACAACACTCATTTGGACAATATTATAAAAACACTGGCACATTAAAAAATTAAAACTGGCACTTCAAACTACACTAACTGGCACTCCAAATAAGTAATATTCTCCAACTGAATATACTTCAATCAACAAAGTATTACTTATTTTAAGTATCCGTTGGAATACCGGTACTCTAAATAACACTGTTGGCACTCCAAATAAGTAATACTGGAACTCTAAATAACTCAAACTGGCACTTCAATCAACAAAGTATCACTGACACTCTAAACACTACTCATTGGAAAATATTATAAAAACAACGGCACATTAAAAAAATTAAAGCGGCACTTCAAACTACACTAACTGGCACTTCAAATATTAAACACTGGCACATTCAATAATGAACACTGGCACATTAAAAAATTAAAACTGGCAATTCAAACTACACTAACTGGCTCTTCAATAAAAATACAGTGGCTGAAGCTACAAATAAGTAAGACTGGCACTCCAAATAAGTAATACTGGCACTCTAAATAACACAAACTGACACTTCAATCATCAAAGTATCACTGACACTCTAAACAACACTCACTGGACAATATTATAAAAAACACTGACACATTAAAAAATTAAAACTGACACTTAAAACCACACTAACTGGCACTTATATAACAAGACAGTGGCAGAAGCTACAAATAAGTAAGACTGGCACTCCAAATAACACAAACTGATACTTAAAATAAGTAATACTGGCACTCCTACTAACACAATCTGGCACTTCAATCAACAAAGTATCACTGACACTCTAAACAACACTCACTGGACAATATTATAAAAACACTGGCACATTAAAAAATTAAAACTGGCACTTCAAACTACACTAACTGGCACTCCAAATAAGTAATATTCTCCACGGAATATACTTCAATCAACAAAGTATTACTTATTTTAAGTACCAGTTGGAATACTGCTACTCTAAATAACCCAAACTGGCACTCCAAATAAGTAATACTGATACTCTAAATAACTCAAACTGGCACTTCAATCAATAAAGTATCACTGACACTCTAAACAACACTCACTGGATAATATTATAAAAACACTTGCACATTAAAAAAATTAAAACTGGCACTTCAAATTACACTAACTGACACTTCAAACTACACTAACTGACACTTCAAACTACACTAACTGGCACTTCAATAAAAATACAGTGGCTGAAGCTACAAATAAGTAAGACTGGCACTCCAAATAAGTAATACTGGCACTCTAAATAACACAAACTGGCACTTCAATTATCAAAGTATCACTGACACTCTAAACAACACTCACTGGACAATATTATAAAAAACACTGGCACATTAACTGGCACTTCAAACCACACTAACTGGCACTTATAAAACAAGACAGTGGCAGAAGCTACAAATAAGTAAGACTGACACTCCAAATAACACAAACTGGTACTTAAAATAAGTAATACTGACACTCTAATAACACAATCTGGCACTTCAATCAATAAAGTATCACTGATAAATTAAAAAAATTAAAATTGGCACTTCAAACTACTAGCATTATATATAAAAAAATTGGCATTATGAAATTGACTTACCTGTATCGTGATTATCATCAACTTCGTGCAGAATTCGATCAATTACAGTAACATTATCTCCAGTTTCATCTTCGTGCTGAATTCTATCAATTACAATAGCATTATCTCCAGTTTCATCTTCAAAATCACGTAAGCCCATCTTAACCTAATCAAAAATTGCCAGTATTGAATAAAACAATTAGGAACGATTGTAAATATATGAATTCATAGTCTATAATTGACAGTGAATCATATATTACCTAAATTGTCTGAAACGGAATGATTTTCGATTGAATTTTGATTTAGGTCGATGAATTTCTCTGTTGCGACGTCGTAACTCGGTATTTTACTGTGTGTGACTGTGTGTTCATTTGGATTTGAATTGATAAAATTGAACCGTTCTCCAATTCAATACACATACCGAATTTAAAAACATATTTTTTCATATATGAAAAAACTAATTTTTCATAATGTTATGAAAAAACTAATTTTTCATAAGAGCAACTTATAAAGCGAAAAACTTGTAAAATCTATAGTATAAATGGCAGCAGCCTCGGCACTGTTCCATGAACAGTTCTATCGGCCAACTTTACCGTTTTACCCCCACTATTTTGTCATTTTCCCATTTTGCCCTTCCTTTAAATTTTTTTTTTTTTTTTAAAAACACACACATACATATCCACGCTTTCTCTCTCTCTTTTCATTCAGTTTGAATTTCAAAATGGAGGAATTATTTGGTCCCTTTCACATTTTGCCCAAAAATTTTTTTTTTTAATTTAAAAAAAAAATTAAAAAAAAAAAAAACGTGGCCTTGGATACGGACTTAGACTAGTCGTACTACAAATAAAATAGCAGTAACTAAGCGCAGAAAAAAAAAAAGACACACTGACAGACAGTTCCCAGGCGGGGCCCACACCTCCAAATGTGCTTCAACACCAGGGTGTCTCCGCGTTTACCTACCTCTCTTTTCCAGTCTTCCCTTCTTCCGTCTTCTCCTCTCCATTATTGCTACAGTGCATCCTTTACCTTCCCTTGAAACAAAAATATCTCCCCAGACGCCATTGTCAAGCTCAAACACCACTTCTTCCCTTCTACTCACGTAGATCGCTCAACTGAAACTCGATTGATTTCGGAATTTGATGGATCCAGCTCTCAATGCATCCTTTACCCCAATTGTTCCTTCATAGACAGAAACGGAATAAGTCCGCCATGATTGACCCCAAGCAGAAGCCCAGACCCAGGCTGGAGCGTAAAAATGCCATAAAGCACATCGTCTACGAGATTCCTTCCACCTCTTCCTCCGGCGTTTCCTCTCCGGCCTCGGTATTAGATGCCTCCGCGGCTCTCCGGTCTTTCGAATCACTGTCTATTGCTGATCGTAGTAGCTTTCGATTTGAGGGGAACAGTGAAGACATCGATCGGATTTGCCGGAGTTTAGGATTCTCAGGTCCTGAGGATTTTGCTATTCCCATGGCTGCGTGGGAGGCTAGGAAGGTTAGATCTCCTACTGAGGTTTTTCCGAGGTCTAGGTTGTTTCAAACGGATACTTGTAACCCTAATTGTGAGTCGTCTACAACACCACTTGTTGGGGGTTGTGTCGAAAATGTTAGGGTTTGTCATGAGGTAGCTGAGGAGCCTGTTGAGTGTGCTAAGTTGTTGTTTAATAATTGTGATTTATCTAATAGGTTTAGAAACAGTGTTAGGGTTAAAGGTCACAATGGAGGTGGAATTAAAGGTGTTAGACCGCCCGTACTAGCTCCGCCGCCTTCAATTTTAAAACCAATAGTTGATGATTCTTGCTCCACCTGGGATATCTTAAGATCTTTTGCTCCAGATGAAAATGGAGCTTCGGCTTTGGGGAGTTTGGGAGGTTTGTCTAGTTACTCAGATGATGATGAAGAAGATGAATGTGTTGGAGTGGAGGTCGGGAGGGTAGGAGAGACTGCAGAGCTATCAGAGTCGTGCTCTTTTACCTCTACATCTAACGAGGATGATTCCTCTAGTACTACCACTGAGCCTACTTCGAACATATCACCTAATGGCAGATTCAGACGGAATATCACCTTTTGGCAAAAGGGTGACCTTCTTGGACGTGGCTCATTTGGATCTGTATATGAAGGGATTGCAGAGTAAGTTTATTTCCTTATAAAGTTGTTTGCTTTGCTCTCCTTTATGAATGCCAACCCTTTATTCAATTGTTGCCACAATTCAGCTCCAGCATTTTGCATAGTTGATCTCAGTCGTTGTATATTCCTCAAATCCATATATAAAGACCCTGCTTTTTTGTATCAATTCTACCCTGCGAAATCTGTTTTGTAAGTAAGTCATTTTCATATATTTTCTAGAACTAATGTAGTTACTGAGAAGAGACATCATTTCCTGGGAACTGTCTTCTGTCATAAGAACGGTGCAGCTAATGGTTAAATTTTGGTTGTTCCAAGTTATAAAAGAATTTTTCTACTATACGGATCTAAACTATTTTAAATGCATTGGTTCAAGAAGATATGCTTCCTTTAGCTGATATTATTAGGAACTGTCCAATACTTAGTTGTGTAGAAAACATTTATTTACTTTTAAGTTTCCTTACATAGTGTGTACTCCCTCCGTCCCGTCTAAAGCTTCACCATTTCGGCGAGGCACAAGAATTAAGAAAAAAGGTGAGTAGTAAAGGGGTTGTGAGTGAGTGGGATCAACAAACTGGACTCCAATTTAAATGTGTGAGGGGAAAAAGTGAGTGAGATTGACAAGTGAGATCCACAATTTAAGTGTGTTTGAGGAAAAAGTGAGTGGGGTTGACAAGCGCCGCACATTTTTTACCATTTTAGAAAAGGTGAAGCTTGTAATGGGACACCCTTTTGGGTAAAAGGTGAAGCTTTAGTTGGGAAATAGGGAGTATATCTTTAATGGCTCATGCATGTCCCTGTGTCTGACATGCATTTAGGATGATGATGTTATGATTTGTTGGATACCATCATGCAGTAGACATTTTTCTTTTAGTACATCGTCATAAGGTTTTCTCACATCCTATCTTTCACGATGACATATGAGGGTTCATGTTAGTCGAGCCCAAATTATTTTGGGACCAAGGTTTTGATGTTGTTGTTGTACATCGTCATAAGGTTTGAGTGGGACTTTTGTCCAGTGAATTATACATATAATTATATGCACTGAAGCAACTACAGCCCTTTTATTGAAGACTAATGTAACAGTGAAGTTATTCACTTTGTGTCCACTGCTTGTTTTGAAACAGCTACATCTTTTCTGAAAGTCATAAACAGTTCTTGATGATTGATTGCATTATGATAGTCCTACTTTCTGTTCCAGGACTATTTTTTCAAGTTCTAATGTTTAGACATTAAGCTACTCTGGTGATCTTATTAGTATCCATATTTGCCCTTTTTATGTTGACTTAAAATTAAAAAAACAATGCATGGGTATGGCTTGTTTGGGGATCTTGCTTTGGACCGAGCGACAATCTCGAGTGGGTTCATGCAGCCAATGCCAAGTAACTGGGACAAAGGTTGAGTTTAGATGTTTTAAATTTAATAACACAATGCTCAATCAATTAAATTAAGGACATATATGGACAACTACTTTCATACTTAAAACGTATGAATGTAAATGTGGCGACTAAGGTTGTTAGAGAAGGAATTAGATGCATACTTTGTTGGTTTGACTTAAAAAAAAAAAAAAGCCTCAAACTATCTCTATCTTTTAAACAGAGACTGATATATTGTTTGTTTTTAAAGGGATCATTCTCGGAACTATTACGTTAGGACCTCTAGGTTAATTGCAGAAAACATTCACTTCTATGGAATTGGCGAGTTACAATGTGAAGTGCTTGCAGAGTTTTATATCTCTAACTGACATCCCCTTCCCCCCAACTGGTGTTCTTTCTGATACACGTGAACCTACTACAAAAGGAATTATGATACTGATGTTTGGTCATCTCTATTACAATCTAGCAAAAAGACAAACCAAACCATCAACACCTAATATAGGGCAATCCGGCTCTGTCTAAGACATAAGGACCCTTACACACCTTCGGAAGCTTATCTAACTCCTAGAAGGCATGATTGGATTTTGAAGAAGCAGCTACATTAGCTACACCATCAGCAACCTTGTTCCCTTCCCGTAAAATATGAGTTGCATGTACCGTGATAACGCCCATTAGGTGCTGAATTTTCTTTTCTAGATTTTATTTATTCCGGGACCTTTGGATCTGTGAACATTATTATGGTCATAGGATTAGGATAGTAATAAATGTATTGGTGGTGAAATGAGTTGAGCCGCATACAGTTGTTTGGACATATACAAGAAAGCATCAAGTTAAAGGGGAACTCATTTCAAGAACTTGATCTTAGCTCCTGTAGGAGTTATCCAGCTAAACAATTGTGATGCATAGGATGGATCTTAAATTTCTGGGACAATGAGAAAGGCCAGTTATCTTGATCTTCAGAGGGATAGCGGAAGACCTAAATTTTCTGGAGGGTGATAACGACAAATTACTACTGACCTTCCCACCTCATGAATCCTAATGTGCTTTTCAGGCCCTCAATCATGTGGCAATTTTTTAATATATTCTTTACTATCATCTTTGAAAATCTACGATGAAAGTGGAAACTCTGCATTTATAATTGGAGTTGTTGTTCGAAGCTGCCAACTGCTTTTGTGCCTAATTAGCTGATAGTTAATATATTTTATATATATATACACACACACACACACACATATATATATTTGTGTGACAGAAGCAACTTCTGATCCTTTAAACATTTTTGATATCTTGTTCTCTTACAGTGGTGGATACTTTATTGCTGTGAAGGAAGTTTCATTGCTAGATCAAGGGGAACAGGGAAGGCAAAGCGTTTACCAACTTCAACAGGTACAATATGCTCCGTCTATTCCAACGCATACTTTAGTTTCGTATTTAAGATGTCTTTGACAGTTGTATTCAGTACCTGTTTCCTTCCTTCTGTGACTCTCTCTCTTTTTTATTGCATCCGCTATTTGGTTTTCCAGGAAATTGATCTTTTGAGCCAGTTTGAACATGAGAACATAGTTCAATACTATGGCACTGATAAGGTACTTTTTTCTTACTCTTTTCTCGTTAGTTGTTCTTTGATAAAAGATTTAACGACAAGTCACACTGAACCCTCCTCGGAGTAGGAGGCTCTGCACCAAAAGAACTATAAGATTAAGTTAGAGTGATTGCTTTAGCTAAAAGTTCAGAAGTTACACACGCACACATTTTGTGAATACCCCCAATCCGATGCCAGCACATAGGAAGTTAAACAGAAATTTTAATAATCGGAGGGACACTTAAAATGGACTCAAAACCAAATAGATTGATTTATATTGCATAGAGTCGTGACGCGACTTTGATATAACCAAAAGCATTGGAAAAAGGTTAAAAACATGATTGAGATCAAAGGTCCGGGGGTCAAGTTACAACGGAGGAAGGAAGATTATCGAGAGATCTCCCCTGACCACATAGAGTGGATTTTTAACAGATTCAAACTATGATGTATGTGTAGATCATGTTTAAAACATTAGTTACATTCTGTTTAGAGGAATAGATGAAGAGAGAAGGGATCATGCAGATTTGGGAGATTGACATTGTAGGAAGGTAGTCCTCGGGAGGATTCAGAGGTTGGGTCTAATATTTGCGTTACATGAACCAACGAAGAATAATGGAAAAAAGGAGTGAAAGTAGCAGACTAGCTAGCTTAGATTAGAAGATGACAAGTATTGAGGGTTAATAAACTTGGGGAGAAGTTATTGTTGTTGTGTAAAATGGGCTAAGCCATCTTATTTATATGTGTCCTTTACTTGGTTCACTTCACAATTTCTCCTTTTGAACTTAACTAGGCCACGTGTTGAGCCGTAGTTGGTCCACGTGGCAAATCCACTACTCAATCCACCTATCCACTACTCAATCCACCTATCCACTACTCCTGGTCATTCCCAATTAGCTAGATAAGGCCATCCCGTAGAACTTGTTCAATAGCGTGCGAAAATGGCTGTGGTATGTTTGTAGTTCCATAACTGGAACAAGGTTAAATATTGGGTCTTTACCACGGTCTTCAAACCTCATAAGGAGGGTCTACTTTAGTAAGCTTGAATTTCACATTTGCGGAAGAAGTGCATTCGCGGAACAAGGATGCATGCTTCTATGGTAAAGAGATCTGCGGAACAAGAATGAATCCGCGGAACAAGGATGAATGTGCTGAACAAGGACGCATTCGCGAAACAAATCCTTATGCGGTTTGAAGACTGTGGTAAGGACCTGATCTTTAACCTTGTTCCAGTTATGGAACCACAAACTTGCCATAACCATTTTCTCACGTGATTGACAATTTCCGTGGGATAACCTCATCTAACTAACCGGGAATCACTAGTAGTAGTGGATTGGAGGATTGAGTAGTGAAATTGCCACGTGGACCAACTGCGGTTCGGCACGTGGCCTAGTTGTTTCGAAAAGGAGAAATTGTGGGGTGAACCAAGTAAAGGACCCATATAAATAAGATAGCTCAACCCATTTAACACAACAACAATAACTTGTCCCCAAATTCATCTTTCAATACATGTCCTCTCTTAAGCTAGCTAGTCCCATATTTTCACTCCTTTCCATTATTCTTCGGTGTTCACGTAATGCCAATATTAGACCCAACCTTCTGAACCCTAAATCCTCCTGAGGACTACCTTCCTACGAACATAAATCTGTCCACTGTTAAAATGTGTCGTGTGGCACAAACAAAGTGTGTCTCGACAGAAAGGATGCCGTTCGGCAGGGTTCACCAAGAAGACAAAATCCCTATACATCAGCTTAAACAGAAAATAATAACATAGTTGCAGAAAATGAAATATAGGAAATGACGAAATAACAAATCGAGATTGAATTGACAATAATGCTCATTGCGTATGTATGAATTATACATCCTAGATTTAGAATCATCTTTGATATTGGTTCAAATGATGATCAAAGTCATAATTGGAGAATTAGCTCAATTCATCAACATGTAATTGATAGGAATGCAATGAAGATTATAAGGAATAGAGGATAAAATCATGTGCATGCACTAGATCGTCCTTGACTTGCAATATCAAGGATGTGTGTGGGCATTTAAGATGGATTTAATATAATAGAGATGAACAATTAAGTATGGAATTGCACAAATTGAATAAGAGAGATGGAGAGAGTGAGATTATAGAATTTTACCAATCTCCAAAGTTGGTGTAGAGGATGAGCTGATCACTTCAATCCTTAAATCAACTTTGGGCGTGTTTGGGAGAAATTTGAGTAAACTAAGAGAGATATTACGCTAATTGAAGGAGATAGAGCGGTATTTCTGCTCAAAGATGATTTTGGCAGAGTTTCTCCCGTATGGAAAGGTGATATCAAAACTGATAGCGATGACCTCTATTTATAGATCATCTGATGTGCAAAGGTTGACGCGCGACACACTTGATAAAGTGCAGAACACGTCGCGCGGCAATAGAAGCTGTCGCGCAGCGGCGCATTTACCTTGAAGAAAAGGATTAGTAAAGTAGATGACTTGAAGCCGAGCTTTTTTTTGGGGTGTTTATATGTAAAGGAGATAATCCTATCAGGTGGGGGGAGAGGAGAAGATAATCTTACAGGTTCTGTATTTGGATTATGCTTAAATTTGTTCTGCCAATTGGCAGTAATTTTTGACAATTCCCTTTATGTATCAATTAGATTAATCAAGGGTGAATCTTTTTCAGTATAGATGCTCATCATGCTCCTCTATAAAAGTGGACATTGGATCTCTTCTGATATCGTGAACCTCTGTCTCTAGCTTTCCTTTTTTTTTTTTAATGAACAGAGTATAACCTTAATCAAAAGGAAATGAGACTTCCCAACCTTCGAGAGCAGAAGTTCATTGCATCTGCTTTGGGGATATCCGTTTCTTTAATGATTTGTTTGATTAAAATCTTTTGTTATTAGGTTGTGAGATATGGGGTGATAGACTATCTCAAACCTGAGTTCTATACCGTGGAGGCATGAGGATTAGAATAGGAAAAGGGATTCTGAAGTGTGAGAATATTCGGGGAAATCGTTTCTCTTCATCTCATCAGAAAAGGATTAGTAAAGTAGATGACTTGAAGCCGAGTTTTTTTTTTTTTTTGGGGTGTTTATATGTAAAAGAGATAATCCTATCAGGTGTGGGGAGAGGAGAAGACAATCTTACAGGTTCCGTATTTGGATTATGTTTAAATTTGTTTTGCCAATTGGCAGTAACTTTTGACAATTCCCTTTATGTATCAATTAGATTAATCAAGGGTGAATCTTTTTCAGTATAGATGCTCATCATGCTCCTCTATAAAAGTGGACATTGGATCTCTTCTGATATCATGAACCTCTGTCTCTAGCTTTCCTTTTCTTTTTTTTTTTTTAATGAACCTCTGTCTCTAGCTTCCCAACCTTCGAGAGCAGAAGTTCATTGCATCTGCTTTGTTGATATAGGTTTCTTTAATGATTTGTTTGATTAAAATCTTTTGTTATTAGGTTGTGAGATATGGGGTGATAGACTATCTCAAACCTGAGTTCTATATCGTGGAGGCATGAGGATTAGAATAGGAAAAGGGATACTGAAGTGTGAGAATATTCGGGGGAATCGTTTCTCTTCATCTCATCAGGCCTTTTAGCATAATTCTAAAGCACTGGGCATGGTCTAGGTGGGAACGGGTACGGGTATAATTTTCAGAGTTACATCCAAGTTGCTATTGCTGTTAGTTTGAGAAGATAAGCATGGTCAATGTCAGGATTGGGTAAATTTCTATACTATATATGCTATGTAGTTAGCTTGTAGCCTTTGTTTGGGTCCTTGAGAGTGGAGACAAAATACAATAGTAAAATGTACAGAATATAATAGTAAATGTTAATAAGAACGATATTTTTACTCGCTTCTACTGCACTTCATGGGGTAACTATAGCTGTTTCTTTGAGAGCGATGAATGGGTTGCTCTGTCTTCATTGCCCTTTTCATAAGAAAATTCATCATATGAAACTGTTTCTTTATAATCTAGGAATATTTAGCCAATTGAATGGTACTTGCAGGATGAATCAAACCTTTATATCTTCCTCGAGCTTGTGACCAAAGGTTCACTTTTAAGCCTCTATCGGAAGTATCATCTTAGAGATTCCCAAGTCTCAGCATACACGAGGCAAATTTTGCATGGTTTGAGGTACCTGCATGACCGTAATGTAGTTCACAGGTAATGCTCAGACACCTTGTAATTGCACTGTTGACCGTATATGTAGTCCTTTTCCATTTCCGGGCTTTCTATCTTTTCCTTTTCTCAAACATCATATGAGCCTATGTGGTTTTTGAACACGTGTTCGTTGGTTGTTGTTACATGGGATTCTTGTAATTGATATTGCACATGTAGTACATAAGGATGCAGAAAGTGCTATTTTTCTGGAGTTTATTTTATCTCTTTGCATAATCCAGTCATATTGATGAATTTAATATTTAGCGCATGCGAAAATGATTCATACGAAATGGTTTTCCCTGAAATGTGGATTGCCATCTTCAGTTCTTCCGTCTTTGAATGCTTAATCTAGCCGGATCTTCATTCAAGACCTGTGAATTTAGTATTTATTTGTATGTAAGATCCTTATGGAGGCTCTTCTTCAAGTTCAAGTGAAGTATGGATGTCAATGTTAAATGTAGGAAGTCCATAGACATAATTCTAAAACATGATGGTCTTTCTTGATATGTCTATGAAGCACACGAGACTCTGATCCCAATTGAAGGCGGATGTGGGTGAAAGCACAGAAAGATAGAAAATGGTTTTATTTTATTTTCAATCATCCTACTTGTATTTTCACCTGATTTCCATTTCCAATTTAACCATCATACTCTCTTTAGACCAAAAACGCGTTGTACTCTGGAAAACCTCCCATCCCAACCCAAAAATCGGGGATTGGGGCACGCATCACGAATTTGTGGCAGGATGAAAGGTTTCCCAAGTACGGTGTTTTTTGTGCAAAACGAACAAATTTGCAATTTTTTGTTCATTTATTTTGGGACAAAGGTAGTATGGTGGTTAAAGTGGAAATCGGGTGAAAGTACGATTGTTGAAAATGAAATTAAGCCCTTAACAATTAAGAAAACAGAAGATAAGTAGTCTAAGAGAGAAGAAGAGGCATACACGATTAATTTAAATTTCAATTCAGTAATCAATTCTTTCACGGTTGCTTTAAGCATTACATCCTTATTTATAGGTGTGGGATACTTATTATGACCCGTGTCCCTCACATGCTTACATGTTCGTCGGACTCATTTAAATACCATAGAATAGCTATTGCGGTATAGGTGACTCACCTGTCACTTACGTTGCGGTATCTACATACATATTTAGTTAAAGAGAATAATTGCCGCACTCCCTCATAATTGGACAAGTTTTGCAGGATGATCATATCATATTTGGGATAATCAGGAGTAGTGGATTGGAGGATTGTGCGATGAAATTGCCATGTGGTCCAACGGTAGTTGGACGAGTGGCCTAATTAAGTTAAAAGGGAGAAGTCATGGAATGAACTAGAATAAGGACACGTGGTGTTAAGCCATATGCTATAAGGGATCAACCAATCTAGTAAGGACACGTGCGGTACGGACTCACGTGACATCTCACGTGCGGTACGGACACACAACAGTTACATATAAATAGATGGCCCTAGCCATTTATGGGGGCTACAGTAACATTCTCTCAAGTTCATTCCTTAGACTTTGTCCTCTCCCAAGCTTATTAGATCATCATTCTCACTCCTCTTCTCCATTAATCCTTGGCGGTTCAAGTGTAACGCCTCATTAGACCCATATCTTCAATCCTTAAAAGGACTATATATCTACTATAGGCTAAATTATTTTTTAATGATACTACGACTAGTACAGGGTTGACTAATAATACTATAAGGATTTGGAAACACTAATACAGAATGACTAGGGCTTCCCTGATACTAGTTCTACTTATACTAGGATAACTTAAGTACCAATAATCCTTATAGATCCTGCTGTATACATCAAATTAATTTGTCCCTAAATATCTCTTGTCTGTTTCATACTCATACTCATCTTTTCTTATCTTTCTTTTCTCGTGTCTGTCTTGCATTCCCCAACATGATGCATTCTCCCCAATGGTAAGTTAACTTGTCCTCGAGTTTTGAAGTGGCAAATATTAAAAAGCCATGAGATCGTCATTTGAATCACGAGTGTCTAGACCATGACCACGACTGTGAAATAGCTGATATAGGAGAAGAAACCTTGGGGACACTTTGTCTCAAATATCTTGTCTTAAAACGCAGGATCAATATACTCATGAACATCTTGAAACGAAACTTTGATCTTGAACTACAGATTCAGGTTCTTGCACCATGTCTTCAGTTTTGCATTCATGAACATCTTCAAAAGAGAACTGTGTTGGGATTCAGACTGCACAGGTTCTATTGGCATGTCTTCAGTGCATTGAAGTGCATCTTCCATGTGCTCTTAATTTATTTCCTCAAATGTTTTCCCATCCTCTTGTAGTGCTTCCCCATATTCTTCCTCTTCAGCAAGAATTTAGAATTCTGCCTTTTAGTCAGCAAGGATATTTTTTATATATTTATTTAATTATATTTCTTTTGGTGGTGGGGGTGGGATCATTCTACTTGAGCTGTCCATTTTGGGTTTTTATTATACCTGATTCATGAGGCATAACTTTGAATTTCGATCTGACTATCTATCCAAATCCTGACTCCAACTTACACTTGCTTGTTTTCCAGGGATATCAAATGTGCAAACATATTAGTAGATGCTAGTGGATTAGTGAAGCTGGCAGATTTTGGGCTGGCAAAGGTTCCATCTGTCTTTCTTTCTAGTTTGGCATCTTCATTTTCTTTGGCATATTATTACCTTTTTTTACACACCAGCTCTTTGTTTTCTGTAACTAGTTTCTGATACCATGTGCAGGCCACCAAATTAAATGATGTGAAGTCATGCAAGGGAACTGTATTCTGGATGGCTCCTGAGGTTTGCCCTAGACTCAAATTCTCCCCAATAAAGAGCTTCCAGCGTCCTAGGCTTCATCAATTTAAATGCATCTGAAATTGCTTATGTTGATATCGTCTAAATGCATCATCAAGAATTGGGGAAGGGGGTTTTGGTTATTCGTTTTTTTGGCTGCAGCTGCCATGATAATGGCCAACATGTTTCGGCTTGTCAGGATAAAGAAAGTATCATCCGATATCATTGGAGTATGCATTCGTGTGCTGAGTTCCAATTTAAGAAAGTTACTACCCCCTTCGCCCCAAAAAATCTGTTATGTTTGACTTTTCACACTGATTAAGAAATCTCCTTAAAGTTATTTTTCCCTGAACTACCCCTATTAGTTATGTTAATAAATGAGTCACAAAGCAGTGAAAATTGTGTTTTGAACGAGGGGTATAGTAGGAATCTGAAATATATAATTGTTTCACTTTTAGAAAATGGTCATGCATTTTGAGACAAATATACATACAAACCAAGACAGCCTTTTGGGGACGATGGCTTCTACCTTCAGCATTCCAAGAGAGAAGTGAATTATCTTTTCTTAGGAGTAAATTATTGAATCTGTCTTTGAGTTTCTCAAAATCTAATCAACCGGATTCTGTTACGAATCTGCTCGGTTTTGAATCACATAACTTTATTGTCTAGAGTATTTTTAAGTGCCAGCCATATATTAGCTGATAATTTGATACTCCCTCCGTTCCAAAAATGGGACGGAGGGAGTATATTGGAATGTAGTGTCTGCCTTAGGTTTGGCACATTTTCCACCCCTTATTTAATCTATTATCATACTTAACCCCTGATGCTCAGGCTTTTTGGTTCACCCTGCCGTACCCGTGTCGAACACTCATATTCAAGACATGTCGAGACGGGTCTGGCGGAGAAAATCAAAGAGTCCGAGCATCATAGATGGTAACACACTTTTTATTTAAACTTATTTTTCTTACTATTTTTTTAATAGCATACAAGTTGGGGTTTTGGAATGTAGATTGGGCTGATATTTGGAGGTTTTCACAATTAGCATGCTATACACCTATATGGCTGTATAAAACAAATTGCATGACCTTTGTTAGGTTTGAGAATGCTCATTGAGGAAGTGATTAATTCTTTTGTTTTTTATTTTGCTGCATAAGCTGCTATGAGAGGTGACAATTTCATTCTCAATGTATGTTTTGTCCTACAGGTTGTAAATCAAAGGAATCAAGGGTATGGACTTGCAGCAGATATATGGAGCCTTGGTTGCACTGTCTTAGAGATGTTGACTCGCCAGCTTCCCTATTCCCCATTGGATTGTGTATGTTTTCTTTTTCTTCTTTCTCTTGTTCTCTATCGACTTAGAATGTTTGTTCTGACTTGGCTATATTTGTAAGAGTACTCTTTCACTGCTTGGATCACAAGTGTACAACTGTTTAGGCTTCAGTTCTTTTAGTTAGAACCCCGTTGGTCCTTGCCACACAGAACTTTACCCTCCCAAATGATCATACAAAGATACAAATGTTGTTTCGCATGCATGTTGTTTAGATGTTCTCCCTTCCTAGCTGCTGCCTTTCTGCACCCTTTATTTTGGGAGCGTATATTTTTAATCATTTTGCACGCATTTTCGTAAATAGAGTCCAATTGTAAGATTGAACTTCAAATGAATTCTGATTATTTAGAGAAAGATTGGTGTTTATTTGTTACTCCCTAGTCTATGTTCCATTTTCCTTAATATTTTGAAGAGTATGTGGTGCCTTAAGGTAGTTTTTTCCCTTTCCTTTTCTTGGCTTATATTTACAAGTCCTATGCCTGTGAGAGGTTTGAAGCAAAACTGTTGTTTACTCTATACTACCTCCATCCCAAGAGAAGAATAATATGTAGTATCACACATCAATGGGATATGAGATTGTGAGTGGCACTTAAAGTCCCACAAACTATCATTGAGCACCAACATATTCATAGACTTTTGGGTAGGCCTACGATATGCCAAGTGGACCCAATTGTTATGGCCAGTGGGCCAATATGTGGTACTTGCGTAGCAAATGTTAATCCAAAACCTATCGGCTTAGTTTATTATCCGCAAGTGCACGGTGTGATGTATTAAATATGAAGGCAAATGCGGGTCGATCCCACGAGGACAAAGTCTACTATGTAAAATATTTGCTTTATATAAGTAATTATAAAATAAAAGTTGATTGGGGGAAATTGTTTTTATTATGAATATCTAGATTAAGGCAAACTACTCTAACTTGAATTGAACTTTATAATATTAAGATATTCCTGGGATTGAGACTCGAACAATCATGCTTTAGACTTATAAAACGTCAAGGATGATACGCTATTCGTGCTAACTTCTCACGATCAAGCAAATATAACACATGTATTTTAAGATTAACACGCCTTTCTCTCGATGGTTCCGTTCATTAACCAAAATCCATTAAGTTCATGTTAAATTCCACGTATTTTCCAATTAATGATCATCCCTAGGCAATTAATCTACTCTCGTGATTAATAGTGCCTAGTTTAATTCATATGATTTCGTTAATCAAGATTTACGTCTAAGTCCATCTATTGATTAACTAGACTCATATAAATAACGACATCTCCAAATTATATGCATTAAAAATGATATGAAGAAAATTGATTTAGGATGAAGGTAAAGGAAGAAGCATGATTAAAATGATGAACACATGAGGTTGAGTTTTCAACTTCAAGAACTAAGGGGATTACTGACAAGCTATTGACATTATAATAAAAAGGAGATAAGAATAAAGCATGAGATAATAGATAAAGGAGAGGGATACTTATTCAAAAACTCCAAGTACAAGAACTATAAGAACAATTGATGAATCTTAGAATTAAATGATGTTTTGGAATGTAATCTATGCTAGAGTATGTTTAAACAAAATTCTGGATGACAGGTGCTGCTCGATCGAGTCATATGACCTGCTCGGCCGAACAAGTCTCCTCCAAAAAAAAAACATTCCTTCGGCTTTGATCTGCTCGACCGAGTCATTAGGGGTGCTCGGCCGAGCACCTGCTGCTTTGGTCTGATTTTTTAAATTTTCTTTTTTTTTTCATTTTCCTTTGCATCCTTTTGATCCTTATACTCCACAAGCTTTATTACATGTCGTTTTTAACAATGTACTTAACTCCTGTTCAATCATAACAATATACCATCAAGTATAAAATTCACGAAACTAGTATAAATATGAGCTAAGTTAAACTAAAATGATTTAAACTAAACTAAATAAAGTACATATTTATCAAATAAATGCCTATAAAATACACTTATCAACTTCCCCACACTTAAATTCTTGCTTGTCCCTAAGCAAGTTTATATAACAAAATATAGAATATAGAGAATAAAAGAGTAATAGCTATAAGAAGAAATGGAAAAAGAAAAAAGTAAGAAAGTCCCCTTATAAGAAGTGTGTTATATGATTGTTGCCAAGTTATTTTCTATCCATATATTAGAAGGCAAATAAAAAAGTATAAGCTTATATATTACTAATGAATCCTATTAAGCATAAGCACAAGCATAAGAATGATTTAGTGATAGAAATGAATTTTTGGATCAAGAATGGATGGACTTTAAATTTTTTTTTTTTACTTCAAATGCTAGGCAAACAATAAAAAATTTAAGTTTGGATACTTAATTAAATGGGATGGATGAAATGTTCCATTAATGACAAAGATTATATTTTCCAAACTTAGAAAGCACCAATTGACATTCAATTTGAATCAAAAGTGGAATTGAGAAACATAAAGGTTAGAAAAAAATGAATCACCTTCTTTTAAAAAGGGATAACAACTTAAGTCCTTAAAGACTTTTGAAAAGTAACATAATGTATCTTCTTTTTACATCACACTATACTAATGATTTATACATTTTGATTTTTGAGTGGAGAACTTTTAACAATATGTATGCACTTTTTATTTAACTAGCCTTGAAAGTGGAATGATTCAAAAAGTGCATCAAGTGATGAGTTTCTAGAAAGGAAAATAAAATCTAAGTCCCAAGTTAAACCATTCATGAGAAATATTCAAAAACTTCTAAAAAAAATATTTTTCAAACAATAAAGGATATGTAATTATGAGATAGAAGATGAATTACCAAGGCAACTAGTAGACAATGAACACAATATCATCATGGGGATAATAATAATAATAATATTTTTTTTTTGAAAAAATAAACATGTTTTACATTATTATTATACATGCATCGGAAAAAAGGGAAACATGCAACTAAGTTACATGCATATATTAGATAGAAGAAAACATGAAATGCATAAATAAAAGGAAAACATGAAAGACTAATTATTATGCAACTAAATGAAGAAAATGCAACTAAAAAGCGGATAAAATCCTCCCCCACACTTGAAATGAACATTGTCCTCAATGTTTTAAGGACAAAGCAAATATCAAAATAAGGGGGGGAGAGCAAACTCACAATAGTGGTGGTGGTGGAGGTGTTCACCGGAAAAAATGGTGGGCTGTGGAGGAATTTGGTGGTGAGGAGTCAGAAAGGAAGTTTTAGAGAGAGGAGAGTTGTGAGGAATATGAAGTAAAATGGGGATAATCCTAAAAAATCCCAATTTTTTGACCAAACTAGTGCATCTTACATAGCGTCTTGCTCGGCCGTGCACTGGATCACCAGATTTACACCCATTCGGAATTCGTCTGCTCGACCGAGCACTACCTATTCAACTTTTTTTTTTCGAATAAATCTACAAAACAAAAGTTAGAAAGATAAAAATAATAATAATAATAATAATAAAAATATCAATAAAAATTAAATAATCAATCAGTACCGACTATACTTGTTTTATGGTCATTAGCTCGACCCCTCTTTCAATTGAAATGGGCGATAAATGGTATTGGTGATGGTCTATTATCCTTAACTCGCCATTTCATGCCCGTTGGTGTGATTGAGTCTCTATGATCGATCCATATGCGCCATCCCGGTGTGCTTTTGTTTTTAGGTACCCTACCATTTGATTTTTCAACCTTAATATGCTGCTTTAGGGTGCACACTTTTTATTTCACTATGATCTAAGGGCTTTTTATTTGTTATTATTGAGTAATTGGATTGTGATTCTTCACCCTTTTTACTATCATTTTAAGGGTGTTAACTTCATGGCACATGTTCTCGAGATTTAAGTTTTGCACATTAAATTGAACCTTTCCATTTCCAACATTTAGAGAAAGAGTACCATTCTTCGCCTCTATTATTGCCCCAGCGGTGGCAAGAAAAGGTTTTACTAAAATGATTGTAATTTGTTGGTCTTCCTCTATCTCGAGAACAACAAAGTCGACAGGGATGATTAGGTTCCCTATTCGACAAGGTATGTTCTCCATAATACCTATTGGGTATTGTATGGAGCGGTCCGCTAACTAGAGATAAATAGTGTGGGTTTGAGTTCCCCCACATCGAATTTCTTGCTCACCGATAATGGTATTAGGCTAACACTAGCTCATAGATCAAGAATTGCATTATCTATGTTACACCTAACAATGCTATAAGGTATTGAAAAAGTGCCGGGATCTTTAAGTTTTGAGGAAAGTTTCTTTTGCAAAATGGCACTAATATCTTCTGCTAAAGTCACGTTTTCAAATTCTTCTGAATTCCTCTTACTTGCAAGTAATTCTTTTAAAGATCTTGAATGAGAGGGCATTTGTTGTATATTATCAGAAAATGGAATTTTAACATTTATTGAATCCAAAACATCTAGAAAGGCATATTGTTTATTTACTTTTCTTTCGGTCAACCTTTGGGGGCATGATATTGGTGGGTCAGTTTCTATCGAGCCTAGGGGATTCTGTCCCCTTCTCAATCTCTTCATTGGTCTTAACCATCGGTGGGGTTGGACTAACATTGGTGATTATGGCATTAACATGCTAATTGAGCCTTTGTGGTTGACCGGGAAGACTCCCTTGTGGTCTGTGGAATGTTGGCCTGTTGAGATTGTTGAATTTTAAGGAATTTATTGTGAGCCATATTAACATTTAATTGCTTGAAACATTTCGGAAATTCATTGTTGGTCTTTTCTTGTGCATTTTTAGTATCAACAATAAAGTACATTAGAAGATCCAACTTTGATTTAGGGGGAGGGGTAAGCATTAGAATTAGCATTAAAATTCTGTTGTGTGAATCCCGGTGGTTGTGTAGAGGGTTGCGGGTTTAAAACATTGTTACTATTATAGGAAAAGTTGGGGTGATTTCTTCGTTCGGGATTGTATGTATTTGAATACATACCACCCTTTTGCCCATAAAAGTTAATGAAATTGACTTGTTCACTAGAGGTAGTGTCAAGCAAGTTACAACCTTCAACACTATGTGAGTTTGACCCACATAGTTCACATACAACATTAATGTTGGCCATGGGATTTACATTCAAGTTTTCAAACTTCTTTAAAAGTATGTCAACTTTAGAAGACAAAAGAGTAACGATATTAACGTTATACTTACCAGGGTTCCCTTGCGGTTGCTCCCTCTTATTGAACCATTGATAATGGTTCAAGGCGATGTTTTCGATCAAATCTTACGCCTCATCTACCGCCTTGTTCATTAATGCTCCCACTGCGGAGGCATCAATAGTCTCCCTTGTTTTGAACGTGAGACCATTGTAAATTGTGTGCACTATCAACCACTTCTCGAGGCCGTGATGGAGACACATACTTGGGAGTTCCTTGTACCGTTCCCAAGCGTCATAGAGTGACTCGCTTCCCGTTTGACTGAAATTTATGATTTTGGTACGGATTTGGGCGGTCTTTCTAGGAGGTAAGAAACGCCCAAGAAAGGCCTATTGCACTTGGTCCCATGTTGTTAGGGAATTTTGGGGGACCGAGTTTAGCCACTGTTTCGCCTTATCCTACAAAGAGAAAGGAAATAGGCGCATCCTTATAGCCTCCGGTGTAACACTGACAATGCGGGTGGTGTCACAATACTCTAAGAAAATTTGCACATGGAGGTGAGGATCTTCAACGCCGAACCGCTGAATTGATTATTCATAACTATGTCCAGTAATAGCAGCTTTATCTTAAAGTTGACCACATTGTTCCGAATCGAATTCTTCAAGAAAGGTCTTTGTTCTTTTCAAAAACTTCAAGGATACCTAGAAAGTATTCAAAGACAACAAATCTTTCGGAAGAGACGTTAAACAAAAATAAGAACAAAAAATATAATAAATGCAATATCAAAAAGTAAACCTTAGTCCCCGACAACGGCGCCAAAAACTTGTTAAGCCAAAACCTATCGGCTTAGTTTATTATCCGCAAGTGCACGGTGTGATGTAGTAAAGATGAAGGCAAATGCGGGTCGATGCCACGAGTACAAAGTCTACTATTTTAGGGTAGCTTATTAGAGCCGTCAATTTGGGTTGGGCCCGTCGGGCCAGCCCACTCCGCCATATAATAAGGGTGAGTTGGGTTTTAAAACTACTAACCCAAATAAAAGTGGATCAATTTGGGCTGGCTCATATATATGGGTGCGGGCCAAAACGGGTTCGAGGTGGGCCAGTACATTATATTTTTATATTTTTTTTGCCACAAAATAACGTCATTTTTTAAGTAGAAATTCTGGGACTGCATCGACTTTGTGAACTCAATCCGTGAATCGTTAAGTGAGAGAGACTCGAGAGAAGTATACAATGCTTTATGAAAGTAATAATAAAATAAAAGTTGATTGGGGGAAATTGTTTTTATTTTGAATATCTAGATTAAGGCAAACTACTCTAACTTGAATTGAACTTTATAAAATGAAGATATTTTCGGGATTGGGACTCGAACAATCATGCATTAATCAACAAATAATCATGCTTTATACAAAAGGTTTCATAAAAAACCAAGGATACGCTATTCGTGCCAACTTCTCACGATCAAGCAAGTATAGCACGTGTATTTTAAGATTAACACGGCCTTTCTCTCGATAGTTCCGTTCATTAACCAAAATCCATTAAATTCATGTTAAATTTCACGTATTTTCCAATTAAGGATTATCCCTATGCAATTAATCTACTCTCGTGATTAATAGTGCCTAGTTTAATTCATATGGTTCCGTTAATCAAGATTAACGGATAAATTCATCTCTTAAAAATGATTTGAAGAAAATTGATTTAGGATGAAGATAAAGGAAGAAGCATGATTAAAATGATGAAAACATGAGGTTGAGTTTCCAACTACAAGAAATAGGGGGATTACTTACAAGTCATTGACATTATGATAACAAGAAGATAAGAATAAAGTATGAGGTAATAGATAAAGGAGAGGGATACTTAATATTATGATTGAAATAGAGATAATGACCGTAAAAGAAACCTTCGACTTGTATTGATTTTCAAAAACTCCAAGTACAAGATCTCTAAGAACAATTGATGAATCTTAGAATTAGATGATGTTTTGGAATGTAATCTATGCTAGAGTATGTTTAAACAAAATTCTGGATGATTAAATCTAATAAAAACATGTCTTTATATATCTCTTGGTTCAAAAGTTGCTCCCATTTCTCCAGAAGACTCCACACTTTGAAAATGATGCTGCTCTGCAGAGTCTTATGACCTGCTCGGCCGAGCAAGTATTCTCCAAAAATACTTTCATTCGGCTTTGATCTGCTTGGCCGAGTCATTAGGGGTGCTCGGCCGAGCACCTGTTGCTTTGGTTTGATTCTTCAAATTTTCTTTTTTCAAGTGTTTTCCTTTGCCCCCTTTTGATCCTTCTACTCCACAAAGCTTTATTCCATGCTGTTTTCACTTCAACAATGTACCTAACTCCTGTTCAATCATAATAACATGCCAGCAAGTAAAATTCGCGAAACAAGTATAAATATGAGATAAATTAATCTAAAATGATTTCAAATTAAACTAAATAAAGTACATATTTATCATATAAGTGTCTATAAAATATACTTATCAGCAGACCAGGTATCCGGGCTCGAGTTGTTATAAATGGTATCAGAGCGGTACATGCCGGAAGTGTGGAACAAAGTGTTACACCGCCTAGGCAATGGGAGTCACCTCTTGAATCAGACGAGTCACCTCTTGAATCCTACCCGCTCGGGGTTTCGGTCCTTGTGCGCCTTGTCGGGGACGACAAGTATCCAAGTGGGGGAGATTATAGTATCCCACATTCGTGGGATGAGATTGTGAAGTGGTAATTAAAGTCCCATAAACTGCCATTGAGCACCAACATATCCATGGACTTTTGGATAAGTCTGTGGTAATACAAGTGGACCCAATTGTTGTGCTCAGTGCGCTAGTATGTGATCCTTGCGTAGCGGACCAGGTATCCGGGTTCGGGTCATTACATAATGTCTTACTAAACACGCAAATTAATAAAGATTGAAAATTTGTCGATTATATAAATGCCCCCTTCAGACATTGGATTTCAAACTAGGTTGCAATATATAGGTTAAAAGTAGGCGGCAATATGCAAGTTAATATAGTCAATTTGTTTAAAAATAGTTCTCTTAAAAGGGAAATGTTACTCGTTTAACTGGGATATCCTGGTTGTTCACGGCGTTAGGCTAAGGGACCACCAGCTTGAAAAAATGTGTACTTAAACCAATCATGTGCAATGTCATAGTATAGGGACTGATTGCAGATAAACAAGTAGTACAAGGACATGTGACCCAATTTTCACTGTTTACTCCAGGAATACCACAACTGAGATGTCTTGCTGTAGAATTACTAATCTATGTTTTGAGATTCTATCCTTGTATGCAAGTATTTGTTGGTCCACTTGAGATTCTATCCTTGTATGCTAACTATTTTGACAAGACACCGAATGTCTTTAACACAAATTAATGTTGGCATTTGAATACAATAAAGTTAAATGGATTAAAATTTAACATATCTTTTTCTTATGACAAATCAGATGCCTGCACTGTTCAGAATTGGAAGGTCTATTCCTCCACCTGTTCCTGAATCTCTTTCTAGAGATGCACGGGATTTCATCTTTCAGTGCCTACAAGTTAATCCAGATGCACGTCCAACTGCTACTCAGCTGCTGGACCACCCATTTGTAAGGAGGCCACCTCTTTTATCCCCGGGCTTCGCTTCTCCTCATCATACTGGGAGGCAGGTGGTTTAAAGCTGCAGAAGTACAAGTGTAACGGATTTACCGGTATTCTTCTTTTCTCCACTAAAAGTTGTCATGAGATATGATTATTTTTCCTACATTTTTTTCTTTATTACTTCTTGAGACAATGTTAATACTCTTTATGTCCCAAAAAGATTGTCCCACTTTCCTTTTCCCTAAAACCTAAAAAAGATAGTCCTATTTCGCAATTTGAAAATAAGTATACGGAAATTACAAGAATGTACAAGCAAGTAAAACATCACTTATAAAAAGTTTGATTTCTCAAATGGAATTATTTTTTTGGGGGCGACAGTATTTTGCTTTAGAATATGGAGCACTAGCAGTAAATAATGTGGGAACCGTACAGGGTTAAAAACATAAATATGCAACATACTTTTCATGTTTTTACATGTTATGAAACGTAATTTAGTTTTTCCTATAACGAAACGTGGCCTTCCACCCCCACGTTAGCCACCATGTAGAGTACAATACTTTCTAAGAGCCCAAAAATCAGGAAATTTATCATTATTAAAGGCTTGCGTGGTCAATGATGTGGAGACCATGTGGTCAAACTAATCCACTCCATTAGTGTTTCTTAACAACATTCATTAGATACCACCATTGGTATCCGGAGTTTCGATAATAGCTTTCCATAGGAGAGGTTCTAGATTCGAAACCCACAAGCTTCACAGGGGCAAGTTGTATCCCTTGTTTGTTTCTATTAGACTAGGCAGTATCACCAAAGACACTTCGAAGTGTCAATCTTGTACTCCCTCCGGCTCAGGCCTGAATTATAAGGAAAAAAAACTAATTTCACACATATTAAGAAGGTAGTTAAATTGGTTTAGTTGTATGACAAAAAACATGTTGAAGTTACTAATATATCATCATAGTAAATGTGTAATAAATGTACGCTTCCTTCTCTTTGAAAATGAATAATTAATTATGGGTATTTTTGGTAAAACGGTATTAAATACAATTGCATTCAATGAGTTTTACATTGAAAATGATGAAATTTGCTTACATTTGAGGACAAAAAAAAGTATATTTTTTTGCTTATAATAATAGTGGTAGGAGGGAGTAATATTAATAAAAAGCTCAATTTAAAAATAAAATGAAAATGACAACATTCATTATATTCATAGTTGCTTGCATATTTTTTTACTCCCATCGTCGGGGAATGATCCTACCTTTTTTTGGTTACTATGTATGTGTGAAATTTGAACAATAATTTTAGGTTAATTTAATTATCCCAATGAAATTTAATTTGTTATTGATATACCATTTTAAATAGTATCAATGACAATGTTGAGAATTTATTAGATTATTAAATTAACTTAAAATTATTGTTTAAAGTTCATTTCAAAATAACAAAAAAAAAAAAAAAAGGGAATATCATTATGATTATGATACGGAGGGAGTATATTTACAAAGTGTGGTTCTTGGAGTAGGTGTGTGTGTGTAGTGCAAGCACTTGAGAGTATTTGATATGTTTGGAGCAATGGCACCAATTTATTTATCCTTACTAAAAATACATATATTTGTGTGTTGGCAGGTTGGAGTTGTCTACAATAATAGAAGAGAAGCCAACTGTGTAATGTTCCAACTCCCAACATGGAAGTTTACAGTTGGTACTGCCGCAGTCATTTGTTATTATTCCCTTCCCGTGTAAGAGAGAGTAATGTCATTTGTGCATAGTTTCCTTCTGAAAATCAATCTTCTTCTCTCTATCTTCTCAAGTTACAATTACATCTTTCACGTGTTTGCCTGCAACCGCAAATTAAAATATTATTATGCTAGTACAATTAAGCACACAAAAAATGATTATAAATGAAAAAACACAAGAAAGTTTATGAAGGACCATGGTCAGTTCATGATAAACGGTAGTATTTAAAAATAAAGAAATAAAAAACTTAATACAGTATAATATAAATGATGCAAATCTGATGGTAGCAAGAACAAACTAGGAACAACTCGGTAGAAAGTAAAGAATAGGGACTGAATGGTATAAATTGAGAATAACCATAGGCCTATAAAACAACCATAGGCCTATAAAACGGGAAAGGCCCAATGGGTTCAGCCTTGAGCAAAAAAAAAATACGTAACTCCTAAATACGACGTACGGAATGGGTCTCACTACCTATGCATGTCATAACATCTCGACATAACAATATTTCGACCAAGGCATAATGGAAGGTAATAATATGACTATAACAATCATGTAGCAAGTCTAGGTCGACCAAGGTCAAAGTTTGCTTGATATGTCGGATCAATACCATGTCTCCCACATTTAAGCCCATCTAGGCTTTATTTAAGATGACAAAGGCTTTATTTAAGATGACAAAGGGAGTGAGTTTCTCTACCTTTGGTCGTCTCTCGTGACTACGACATAAAGACTATGTCTTGTCTTCGTCTCCTTGGCGCCCAAATGAAATGAAAAATAAACGAATTGTGCATGTTTGTTCACTGTTTTCTCTCTCTTCCTCTCCTAGTTCAACCTAAGGAATTCTAAGCTTCCGACTCATCGTCCTTACTGCTTAGCTCGTAGAACTCTGGATTCTTCATCAAATCTTCTTCATCACTCACATCAGACAGATTGACGGTCACGTGCTCATACTCCGCCAGCTGCTCCAAAATGTCCGTGTTAGGCCCCTGTCCCCGAGGCACGGCGCTGGTGGATGAGGTCTGATATCCTGAGGCTGATGAGGTAGAGGCTGTGCTCCCAACGTGCCTTCTCTTACGCACGGGCTCCTGCACATTCGCCCCAGACTTGGAAGCGCAGCCAGCTTCCTCAAAAGGGGCCGAGCCACCGCCTTCCAGCCCCTGTTCTGCCGTACCAAACCATCATAAGTATGAGCAGGAACCTGCAAGAAAAGAGAAGAAAAACTCAGAAAATCTCAAAAGATGCTCAAAATCGCAGAAAGTAAAGAAAGTCGAAAAGAGAAGGGACCTAGAGATATACTCATAGTGCTATCAGCAGGCATAGTATACTGGGGCTCCCTCGTGTCAGGAATGGGCACCATAAATCTCCTCGGTACCCCGTTTACCACATAGGAGAGATGAGCAGGAGGCATAGGTAGATCAGTCGGCTCTGCTTCCCCATACCCCTGAGCGACGGCTATCTTTACTAGCTTTTGCGGCGTCCTCAACCGCGCCTCCACAAAGGTGGCATACGGGGTAGCAAAGTCGAAATACTCCTCAGCCGCCACACCAGCCTGGTACCTCTCTATCTCATCCACCGACCAATGCCTGGGCTGCAGCATGAGCAGTGGAGGGTCATGAGGGGTGATAGCACCCAAAGGAGGGACATGGCCATGCTGCCCGGAGAAGCGGTCCCCCAAGTAAATGATGTCACAGTTCAGCCTTGTCAGCCATCTCCTCTGCCTGGTCGCCAACAAGGCATCCCCTATCAAGGCCTCCAGGTACCTCCCCCAAGGATAAAAATCCACCCCCTCGTGGCTGTCCCTGTTGATGACGGGCCTCACCATCTTGTAATCAAAAGTAATCCGGGTCTTCCCGGTGAACTTATCCCTAGCCTCTCCCCTCCAGCGAATCATAGCCGGGAAGATCGCCGGATCGCTCTGTCGGTTCCAAGGAAAGAACCCGATCACCTCACAAAACCAGACCTGCATGTTCAAAACAAAAAGGGTCATTTCTCTCATAAAAATCTCAAGACAGAAAAGTAAAAGAGAGAAAAGAAAGTGAGAGTACCTCCAAAGCAAAAGAGAAACAATCCATCGAAGCAGCATTGTTACGGCTGTACAAGTCCAAAGAGAAATAGAGCTCAGCCAATCCGGCCTCACCCCAAGAGACCGCCCCAACCTCATCCAAATCCTCCAAAGAGTTAAGAAGGCAAAGCATTGCCAATGTCCCAGAGTTCGAAAAAATGGTGACTGACAGCATCAACCACAGAAAAGCTCTCGCAAGCTGGTGGGCAGTCACCTCATTGGCTGCAAACCCCTGCATACACTCCAGAATCGCAACCTCAACAAACCTCATCTCCATCCCAAGCCCCATAGGACGGAGGTCAAAACCTACCAGAGCTCTAAACTCGGCCGCAGTGATGTGATCTCTCCAGGTCACAGGTCTCCCAGTGAACTGCAAGCCGGTGATAGCAGTGAAATCGGCGGGAGTCACCGTAATCTCTTCCCAGCCAAGATGAAACCTGTGGGTGGTGTCCCACCAGAACTCCGAAAGGGCCTGGACTAGCCCCTTACTCTTAGAGGTCACATGAATGCCTCTACCAATAGCGTCAATAAAAGAAGTGTATACACCCCATTCTGAACCCATCGAATCACATTTATACCACTCTAAGTCTCGCTTTGAGTCAAGAAGTAGAAATCCACCATTTCGTCATGTTTCGTTAAGTTTTGACTAACCACCGTTAGTTTGGGACTAAACTGCATACGAGATAACGGGGAAAGGACAGAACTGTCCACAGACCACAATATCTCGCGCGGAATGGCGTGTCTCGCGCGAGATATTGTCATTCTGCAGCATGCAGATGACAGTTTTCTTGTCGATTTCAACCTCTTTTCGGGATAAAACTTTATCCATCCGGCCAACCAATGATTTTGGGAGTCTGGAACCTTCCTAGGAGTGTTTGATCTCATCCTCAACACCCCTCCAACACCTATAAATACTGGATGACTTTCAGTATTTCAGAGGTCGACAATTCCACAATTCACACACATTTTACTGGTTTCTCTCCTTGAAAGATTCCTGTAAAATCACCCCTAAAATCACCTCAAAGTTTGTTTGTCAACCTTGTTGATAAACAAACATCAAGATCCGAGTCAAGGACTGAAGCGAAGCTCTGTCCGTGTCAAGATTCGATTCTAAACTTGAGTCGAAACTCTGCCCAAATCACCTCACGCAAGGTAACCCCTAAATCCCTTTCTAATTGATTGTTAGAGTGGTATAAATCCATAGAATCTAGGATCGGCCTAGAGCCTCCCTAAATCATGGGGATGGTCTCGAAGCAATCGATCCTACATTCCGTTTAACCCCGTTAAATGGATTTTTATTTATTTTTACTTGAAATCCTTTTCTTTTTTCAAAAATCTCTTTTTTTCTTTAGCAAGACCGATCTACGGATTGGGTGGAATGGGTGCTCCTTGACCTTCCCATTCCATAACCTAAGCCCCGAACCCAAATCTCTTTCAAAAATGGTTTTTCTATGTTTTCCAAACGAATAATATAGGTGGCGACTCAAAATCCTTCACAACGCTCATAGTGGCGACTCCGCTGGGGACATAAAATTAAGAGGCTTAAACTTGCGTCAAAAATTAAAAGAGATTTTCAAAAAAAAATTGTTGTAAATTCGATTTTCTGTTCCCAGATCAGGCATATCTCGCACGAGATATCCTATCTCGCGCGAGATATCGCCTCGACAATCTGTTGTCTTCTGGTTTTTCCTGTTTATCTTATAGTCCAAGACGAGAGTCGAACACGCAAGGGGGATCCCAGAATTCATTATCTGCAGAGTTCCCGCATCTTAAGGCCTCCCTTAAGATGTAGAACTCGAATCTGTATTTTATTTAAATAATTGTTTATTATTTATAAACTGCGTGCGATTGGGTTTTTATTTAATTAAAGTCCGGTCCATTGGGGATTCGGGAGTTGTAATTTAATTTATTCTTTCTCTCTCTCTCCCTTTATGTGGAACTATGACGGCCTGAGTCTCCCTAATTTGGGAGAAACGTAGGCAACCACTTGGTGCGGCCACTATTTATTTTCCTTTTGATTTTCAAAAAAAAAATCTCTAGTTTTATCTATCACCTAGATTGACTATCACACACGCGCACTCATGACGGTAACCACCTAGTCGCCGGTCTCTCCGAAGTTGGATCATTTCACTCAGCGTATTCAATCCATCTAGATTGTCATATCGCGGGGAGCCTAGCCTTTCAGCCCTGCATCGCCACATTTTCATGTAGATTGTCTTTTTAGGATCACTCCGTGACCGATCGGTTTGACTTGGTGATCTTTTCTTGTTTTTGACCAAAGCAAAGCCATGTAAAATTGACAATAAAGGACTCGGAAAAGTCCCTCGGAAAAGTCCCTTCGGAAAAAGTCCCTTCGGAATGACCCTTTCGGATGTCCCTTTAAAAGGAAAAATATATATCCTTCAAAAAAAAAAAAAAATCTTACATGGCTTTGTTTTACAAAAATCAGATTGATTGCTTAGTCGTTAGGTTCTGATAAAGGCCTTAGAAACCCCTCAAAAAACGGATTCTCCGTTCCGACAAAAAATTAGGATTAATAAAAATCGACTTTCCGTGTGATTGTCTCGTGCGGGACTACATGTCTCGCGCGAGATAATGTCTCTGTTTGCTGAAACTGAGCCTGAACCGTTTAAGCCTGCTTCCGACTCGTTGGGGCTAGATTTGATCCTGACGTCTTCTCTGCATCTCTTCTGTCAGTTTCCCGAAGCTACTGAACTTCAAGACTTCCAACACAATGTCTACCGAAAAGCACGTCATCACCAAGAAGGACCTTGAAAAACCAACTCTGCAAGGGTTGACCAAATCCCTTGTCGCTGAAATGAAACATGTGGAAGGTTGGAGAGAAGCCTTTGATTTACCTTCCACCCGCATTGCTAGAGATTTCCGGAAGATGGAAAGTGGCTCCAACATCGGACAACCATCTGTGCAAGAAAAGCTAAATGACACCAAGGCTCAACTCGCCAAAGCCCTGCAGCAAATTGACAACGACGATGCATGGCACAACTTGGAAGAATCCATCCAAGCTGACAAGACAAAGATGCTGTTTGAAGAACTTGAAGAAGTCAAAAGCGAACTCGAGGCTCTGACCCAAAAGTGTATCAACCTCGAAGCCCACATTGAAGATGACATTGATGAGAGAGTTAAATATTGCCTCAATACTCTCTACCGTGACCTCAAAGAACAAATGGAAGCAGAATATCAGTCTCGCCACAACGTCTTTGTGCAACACTACGAGAACCATATTCGAGACCTCCACAATCAAATGGCTAAGCGAAGGAAGGGTAGGATCTTCTCCGACATCGGAAATATCTCTCTCGGTCATCTCTTCAGAAGCCTTCGCAAGGATGGAAAGATGAGCCCAATGGAGGGTTACATACCCAAGAGAGAAGGACGAGCTCCACACCTCTAATGCTTCTACCATCAATGCTATGGCCACCATACCGATGATTGTTCCAACCTGAAGAATGCAGTCCAAGACTTAATTGACAACGACACCATCAGAATTTGTCCAAGCGGTGGCATAATTTGGATGAATTCAAGCAAATGAGGGATCTCTTTCTTTTTCAGTTATTTACTTTTATTTGCAAAAGAAACAATTAGTAGTCTAGTTTAGTTTAGTCGGGTACTACTTGCCTAAAGACTTCATTTGTGGGCAAGAGTATCAAGTTTGCTTTTTAATAATAGTTAGTCAGTATTTCCCTTTTCAATTCTGATTACTTATTTGAGATCGAGAAAGAAAGCACCGTCAATGTCATAGAAACTTGCAACGAAAATAATTACTCCAAGGCACTTCGATTTTCTGGAAACCTCCCTGTCTGGAAAATGATGCAAGCAAAAGGGTACTTCCCTGGCTTGGGGCTTGGAAAGCACTTACAAGGGATAACGGAACCACCACCGGTTCTCCCACCTCACACAAAGCATGGCCTAGGATACATCATTTCCATCCACGATGGGGATGACGAAGAGGAGTGGGACTTCACTCAAGTCAAGTGGGAAGGAACCACATACAAAGGCCACAATGATCCAAAAGTCAAAGATTGTAACCTCGAGCCATATCGAAAGACACTCAATGGCTACTTCGTCCGGGAAGGGGAAAGCATTCCCTACTTTATCTTTTCAGAACCATGGACTGATGATAAAGGGAAACGCCAACCGGGCTTTGAAATCTTCAGCGACTGCGATGCTTCACCAGATGAAACAGAGATCGTCTCACTAATCCCTAAGGGTCTGTGGGGCACGAAGGCAGAAATGACATGCGAATGGGACTTTGTGTTGGGAGAAGAAATGATGTGACAGTTTGAAGACCTGTGCCGATTAGAAGACAGTAAGATCCATGCAATCTCCAAGGGGGACGCTCCAACTATTGATTACACAAGACTAATACAGAAATGTGATGAGCCAATTCTAAACTGGCACATCACCGGAGGACCAGTTGTTGATGAAGACTTCATGATCAAAGAGCTCGGTTGCACTCCCCATCCCCGCAGGAAGATAGGCCCTGTAACTTTCACATTAGAAGCAGGCTCCACCTCTGATGAACTCACTCAAGAGGAAATCGAGGCGGTGGCCGAACATGTATTCCCTTACTTCCTTAATGAAAACTTTGATCTTTCCGAGTACCCTGAGATTGCTAACATCGTAAATGATGAATTAACTAATAATAATCAATATAACGAACACGTTAATAATGAATCATACGATGAGATAGATCAAGAAAACGAACAAATTTTAAAAGAATTAGCTAAGCAAGTAGGTCGTTGTGGAAAGAATGGCCCCGTTGACGATGAGGAAATGCAAACGGTTAATCTCGGGACAACAAGACCCTGTAGAAACAAAGATTGGCGGCTTCTTCAAGGGGGAAGACAGAGAAACCTTGACGCAGCCTCCTCGTAGAATATGTCGACTTTTTCGCTTGGTCCTACAAAGATATGCCTGGGTTGAATCAGTCAATTGTAGAGCACAAGATACCGCTGCTACCCAATGCCAAGCCAATCAAACAGAAACTACGCAGAATCAAGCCGGAATGGTCAATGCAAGTAAAAGAAGAAATCATGAAACTTTTGAATGTAGGGTTTATCAAAGTGATCGAGTATCCGAAATGGCTAGCAAACACGGTACAGGTAGCCAAGTCGAATGGGAAAATACGAGTCTGTGTCGATTTCAGAAATTTGAACAAGGCATCCCCTAAAGATGATTTCCCACTACCAAACATAGACATGTTGGTCGACGCCACAGTCGCATACGAAGTTCGCTCATTCGTCGATGGCTTCGCAGGGTATAACCAAATCCTCATGGCAGAGGAGGATCAGCACAAAACAACATTCACCACACCTTGGGGGACGTTCTGTTACACGGTCATGTCGTTTGGTCTCAAGAACGCTGGGGCTACTTACCAAAGGGCAGTCACGACACTATTCCATGACATGATCCAAAAGGAAATAGAGGTATACGTGGACGACATGATTGTTCACTCAAAGGGGATAGATGATCAGCACTTCAGAGATCTCAGAAAATTCTTCGATCGACTGAGACAACACAAGATGAGACTCAACCCCGCCAAATGCTCATTCGGAGTGGTCAAAGGGAAAGTCTTAGGGTACATGGTCACTGAGCGTGGCATAGAAGGAGACCCCGCCAAGATAAAAGCCATCATAGACATGCCTCCACCCAGAACACAGAAAGAAGTAAAGGGATTCATGGGCAGACTCCAATATATCAGTCGATTCATCAATCAACTGACTACAATGTGCGATCCTATCTTCAAGCTCCTTAAGAAAAACGCACCTCAAGAGTGGACCGAAGAATGTCAAGAAGCATTCGAGGAAGTTAAGCATTACTTAACTTCCCCACCCATCCTGGTTCCACCACACAAGGAGAAGCCCTTAAAGCTGTACCTCACAGTTACCGACAACGCGCTAGGGGCTATGCTCGCTCAAGAACAGCCTGCTTCACACACAGAGAATGCCATATATTTTGTCAGCCGCAGATTCCAAGGCAGTAAAATCAACTACTCTCCACTCGACAAGTCTTGCGCTGCTCTTGTTTGGGTATCACAAAGGCTAAAGCACTATATGGAAGCCTTCCCGGTTCGTCTCATTGCAAGAATGGATCCGTTGAAGTACATCCTAGACAAATCAAATTTGTCTTCGAGATTGGCCAAATGGTACTTCATGCTCGCGGGATATGATATCACTTACGTCACTCAGAAATCCGTCAGGGGGAGTGTATTCGCAGATCAGTTGGCCGAATTTCCTTATGACGAAGCGAAGGGGGAAGACCCGCGATTCCCTGATGAAGACATCATGAGTATAGAAGAAGAAAATAAGTGGCAATTATTTTTCGATGGCGCAGCCAACAAGAGAGGGTTCGGCATCGAAATGTTGTTGGTAGACCCTGACGACATCTATACTCCACTAGCAATACGTCTTGACTTTGACGCCACCAACAACACCGCGGAATATGAAGCTTGCATAGCGGGGCTTGAGGCAGCCCTAGAACGCAATGTGACTGAACTCGAGGTATTTGGGGACTCCCAGTTAATCATCAATCAGACATTGAAGAAGTGGAGGATCCAAGATCCAACCCTTCAAAGATACAGTGCCCACCTCCAACAGTTGGCGCAACAATTTCAGGATGTCTCATTCCACTATCTTCCTAGAGATAAAAATCGGTTTACAGACGCATTGGCTACACTCGCCTCCTTGGTCGAAATCCCTAAAGGAAAAGCAGTCAAACCCTTCAAAATAACACGGCGTGCAACTCCTGCCTACTGCGCTGTTATAGACTCCATGACTGCAAAGACAAATGGTTATCTGACTGTGCCATTGTTGAGAACTCCGAAGAGAAACCATGGTACCATGATATTTGGCATTTCATCCTAGATGGAACCATCCCACCTGAGACAGACCAGAAGACTCAGATCGCCCTTAATTACGTCATCATTGCTGGCTGTCTATTCAAGAAACATTCCCAAGGAAACCTCCTTTGTGCCACCGAGGAAGAGGCCCGAGAAATAATGGACCATGTTCATCAAGGCATATGTGGAACCCACATGAGCGGAAACATGCTCGCCAAAAAGATCATCAGACAAGGATACTTTTGGCTAACCATGGAAGCCGACTGTACCAAAATGGTCAAGAAGTGCCATAAGTGTCAGATACACGCCAACCTGCAACACGCACCACCTTCCTTGTTGTACCCTATGACTTCTCCTTGGCCGTTCTCGACATGGGGGATAGACGTGATTGGAAAGGTCACACCCACAGGAGCCAATGGACACTGTTTCGTCCTAGTAGCCATCGACTATTTCACTAAATGGGTCGAGGTCGCCTCCTACAAAGTTTTGAATGCCAAAAAGGTCGCAGAATTCATCAAACATAACATCATCTGCCGATACGGGATCCCGCAAGAGATGATATCCGATAATGGCTCGCACTTCGAGAAGGAAACCGATCGCCTCCTAACCGAGTATAAAATCACAAGACACAAGTCATCCCCTTACAGGCCTCAAACGAATGGAGCAGTTGAAGCCGCAAACAAGACAATCGAAACCATCGTCAGAAAAATGGCAGTCACTGGGAAAGACTGGCCCGACAAGTTACCCTTCGCACTGTGGGGATACCGCACTTCAGTCCGAATAGCTACAGGAGAGACTCCCTACGCCCTCACATTCGGAATGGAGGCTGTCTTGCCAATAGAATTGGAAATACCATCACTAAGGGTTCTCCTAGAAAACCAAGTGAATGAAGTCGACTGGCTAGAAAGCATATACGAAGAGTTAGCCTTGCTAGACGAAAGGAGGCTGAAAGCAGCCGAGCACACCCAAGCTTACCAAAGAAGAATGGCAAGGGCTTTCAACAAAAAGGTCAAGACAAGGAACATCAGAGTGGGCGACCTGGTTCTCCGCGAGCATCGTCCTGGACCTTTCAACCCGCTAGGCAAATGGGGACCAAGATGGATAAGAACCTACATCGTAAAGAGGATATTCTCTGGGGGAGCCCTTCAGCTGGTGGATCTAGACGGAGATCAACTACCGAAGCCGGTCAACATGGACAAGCTCAAGAAATACTTCGCGTAACTTGGCCTCCTAAAAAGAAAAAATTGCTCGCTAGGTTGAAAATCCCGAAGGGGACGGCCTAGGCAAAAATTAGAGCTTGCACAAGAAAAGAAGCCCGCTAGATTGAAAACCTGAAAAGGCAGTCTAGGCAAAAGAAAGGGTGTGCATAAAAAAAAAAAAAAGAGAGGGGCCTTGTCTCGCGCGAGACTACCCTTCGGCCTGAAGCCGTATTTTATCCATTTTCTCTCAAAAATGAACTACGTTAGACCTGAGCCTCTTATTTAATTGCTGTAAAAGAGGAACGTAGGCAGCCTTCGGGTTCGGTCTAATCAAATAAATAAATTCAATTTTGTCCTTTCATTAATCAAATGCATTTTATTAATGACAAAAGGGAAATCCTAACCACAACGACTAATTTGCTAAGATAACAATCTTGAAAAAAAATACTAATAAAGCAAAACTATTGATCTATCCAAGCAATCTCTTGGTACTCCTTAAGATCTAGCCTTTCATTGACTTGGTAGGCCGGCGGACATGGACACCACCGTCTTCGCGATCCTTCTTGCGCTATGGGCCCCTCAAAGCAGAACATCCCTCACGACGATCAAAGACGGACTCCGAAAGCCTCTTGAAGACATTGGGCCTATCTAAAGCTTGCGTCTTTCCAGGCATCCCTTTGGCTCGCCTCTCGTACCAATCCCCATCAAGAAAATCCTGAGTTGGATCGGTCCGCACATTAGCAGGATCAGACTGAGCCTCGCTCCTTCGCAAAATACTGCTAGCTACAAAAGAATCCCCTAGTAGTGAAAGCCGTAGATCATCAATCTTCTCCACACTAGGGTGACCGGTATGAAGGAACCAATCCAAATACTTGTCAGACAAGAAGACACTTGCATTAAAAGTCCAAAGGTTTGACCAACGGTCCCGACTAGTTCCTTCACCCCACTAGCACCTGCGTAAACTCTACACCAATATAAGACACATCACGAGAGGCCCCTTCGAAAAGATAAGTGTCCTGCTGCTGACCAAACTGGAAAATAAAAGGAAGAATCCCGCAAACCCGGAAGAACAACCTTGTCAAAACCCTTGGTATTGGCAACATACTTGTTCAATCTCCAATAAGGTGGACACCAAAGGATATCAGCAGTTACCGTCTTCGCAATCAACTCAGCCCATTCATCCGCTGAAAGATCCTTGATCAACAACTTTCGTGTATGATATGTGAAAGGGGAATATTCCAACGGGGGACCTACCAACTTGAGATGCTCCCTAAGCCAAATAGTCAACAAAAGAGGACTCCCTTGAGTCATAGCACCGGTCTTATGCAGCTCATCAAGACCATGCAGGGTTTCACCCAAAATAAGCGGAATAATGTTCCTAGAACGTTTTCTAGCCTACAGAACAATTTCCACCAATTGGGAGTCAACCAAGCCATCCCTGCATGTGAAGAAAACATCTCCGAAAAGAGAAAGAGCTTCCGTTTGTAGACATTAAAGGCATCATCATCTGAATCTCCGCTGAATCGCTCAGGAAAAGAAGAACAATCTACCCACCTGCGGTGAACCAACTCGTAGCAAGTATCAAGGGGGATCCCTAGCAATTCATTCAAGGCCTCTGAATGATTCCTATTGTATTTAGGAACAACAATCTCACCAGTCAAAGGCATATCCAAGATAATGGCAAATTCCTCCACAGTAGGCACCATCTCATTCAAAGAAAAATTGAAAAGATGGACAGAGGGATCCCAAAATCGAGCGGCACCCTGCAAGAGATTCCAATCCGGTTGGAGGTTCTTCAAGGTGAAAAGGATTCTGAATCCGAATTCTGCTATAAACCTATTGCGAGATCGGTTGCGAAACGACCTCACAAAATCTCTTGATGCTTGCTTGAAAGATTCAACCACTTCAGACGATAAAGAAAAATCATCGACAATCATGGACGTTGGGGCGATCTCCTTGGAAGCCATGGATCACAGGGTTGAAAAAGAAGACAAGAACTTTACCCTAACAGAATATCTCTAGAGTTTGAAAGGCTAGGATGTGTTATCTGGCCGGACTACAGGGTGTTTTTATAAGGAAAATTGACAAAATCCTGTTCGAAGAAGGAAGAGGATTCTGCCTGGGTAGCGTGTCTCGCGCGAGATGCCTTGTCCCGCGCGATACATCGCCACGGCAAAACAGCAACAGTTCTGCACAAATAACAATCTAGCCTCGACTTGACGAAGCAAGTCTCGAAAAACCTGCGCATACAGTTCCTAACATGCAGTGCAACACCAAATTTAAGCTCCAAATTATGGCCTAAACGGCCATTCCATTTCCAAACACGGAAAGTCGAGAAAGTTAAAAAACTAACTAGTTAGACCTAGGATTAGGAATTAAGAAAACCATATTTTTGTGCTACCTACTTGCTAACAGGTACCAAAGAAAAGAGAAAAATTGTCTGGGCCCACACAGCCAATATTTACAGATCATCAGAAAAGCAAATAAGGAGAAAAGGGGGGTCAAGCCATCAGATCACCCGAGCCGCTGGCACCTCCGCCATCACCACCACGGGGGCTACCATCCCTCCTCGATCTCTTGGCTCCACAAGTCGGAGTCACCGCAGAGGCCACCGTCGAAGCCGCCAAAGAAGCCTTCTCGGAATGCCTCTCGTACAGATCCGACACTGTGGCCATCGCCCCGCCATCTTGGTCGCTTCACGGTTGTAATCGGCCGCGGACATAGTGACCTGACAACAAAAGAAAAGAAATGCTCAGATGAAGTCGGACATATACACTTATATGGATGAATACGTGAAATAGTGAACATAAACATATCGAGCAGACATCGGGTGGAAGGCGGTAACCCTCGGGAATATGATCCAGAGTCGGGATGTGGCCCATCATTGGCATACTCCCCATCATATACGTATAACTCAGAGGACCGAAATCTGGCTCAAAGGGCAGAGAACCAGTAAACTGGGAAGAAGTGCTAGGGGCTGATGAACTTGAGGCAGAGGCAGAGGCGGAACCACGAGCAAGCGACCGCCTAGCACCCACCGGAAGGGGACCCATCAGGCGGGGCAAGAACTCCGCATATGAAGCTCCCTGAACAACACAATGCGTCGCCGCACAACCCTCCACAAAATCAGCATAATCCGCATCATAAATGAGGTGGGTAGGGAACATAGCCCTCGGCGGATCCGCGGGCACCCTATACGGCAGTCTACCCCGGCCATGCTGTGGGAAGACTCGCTCGCCCAATTACATGGTATCCCCCTCCAGAGATACCAGCATCCTCTGCATCGTGGTGGCATCCCAAGCACGGTGGACCTCCCGCTCCACCAGGGTCCATGGATAAAGGCCTAGCCGCTCATACTCAAAAGTGTCCAACATGGACCGCGCCTCTGCAACTGTCAGGGTCCACTCCTGATCCTTCTCCTCATAAACACTCCGATTGGGGTGGCTCCACCTCCTGATATCCGGGAACAAAGGGGTCCAGCTCTCCAGCTCAAACTTGTACAGTCCAAAGACAACATAGCCCCATATCTGCACAAGAAAATGCAATGTATTCAAGATTTAAATACAAACAAGGAGTACAGATAAAAGACAAAGTCAGGAGCATACCTCCCAAGCATAAGAATACCCTGACAGGGAATCCTTGGTATGCCTACATGCCTCGTCCATGGCGTGGTAACAGAAGGCCAGCCCCGCTGAGCCCCAATTATAGTTCCTCACCTCATCCAAATCAACCAACAAACCCAAAAGAGAAAGACGGGCCGTAGAAGAGTGGTTCGCAAAGATGGTCTCAAAAAGAATATACCAGAGGGCACCCCTCACCAATCGATCAGTAACTGCATTCGGCTTCTCTGCATAAGCCTCAAGCTGAGCCCGGAGAGGTGACAACTCAGCAGCAAACCCCTTAACCTTGTTAGGGGCAAAACCAATCAACTGTCTCCATATAGCCGGACTCGCAGGCTTATAACCCGCAGTCCTCGGAAGCGGCTCACCGGTGAACTCTAGCCCCGTGATCGCAAGGAAATCCGTCGGAGTCATAGTGGCTTCCCCGAAGCGCAGATGCACGGTGTGGGTAGTATCCCACCACGTCTCCCTGATCGCCTGAAGGACTTGGGGAGTCCGCCTCATCCCCTGAAGGTTATCAACAAAAGTCAGAAGCCCCGTTTGAGCCATCCTAGCTCGAACACCATCAAGGTCCTTGATCTTGTCCCACAAAGCTCTAGCCAATTTCGGGCTCCCCCGACAATTTTTGGTTGGTCTGAACGACTGCAAAACAAAGAAAGAGCAAAAAGAACAATGTTAGAAATCATTCCATGTCAGAAATTCAAAGGAATAGAAGAAAATTTTCATTGAGGCGTTTCATCGAACACTTGGCGTGCACACAAGAAAAGCTTGCCCAAAGATGCAATTGATGACCCGAATCAACCCCTCCTACAATCCATGATATGTAGGGGACTCATACGCACACAATGCAAAAACAATTATTCAACAAAGTCAACAAAAACGGAGCATGCAAAATAGAACCAAGTTCTAGACAAAAGCAAAGAAAAATGGCCATTGATGAAATTGGGATTCAAGAAGCATGAATTCGAATGCAATGCAATATAAGAAGCAAGAATTGAGAGAGAAGCTCCTACCAAACCTTCCCGAACAGCGGTGGAGATATGCACGTCTCTATCAATGGTGAGGTCGTCGCGGGGGTAATCTTTTCCTAGCAAGTAACTCCCCAAAATTGGATTTTTTCCTTTTTGAGCCATCGATTGTGGAGGAAGGAGGGATTGAGAGTTGTTTGGAGGGAGAATCAACAAGCAATTCACAAAAACTTGCAGAGAAAATCGCCTTGGCTCGAGCTAGGGAGGGAATTTGAAAAGAGGTGATTTCAAATTAAAATATCAGCTGCTGTTATATTAGCCCCGACAGTACAAGTCTCGCACGAGATAAGCTGTCTCGCGCGAGATATACCTTCTGGAATTTGACAAAATTGTCCCCGACAATAAGCGTCTACGCAATGTCAAAATTCAAAATTTTGACACATTTATCCTTGGAAGTGATACACTAGCAAGGAAACGTGGAAAAATCGGCACCGCAAGTCACGGAACGAGCCAAACGTGACATACGCACGATCGCCCCGTACGACACCAGTCGCCCGAAAACCAATTGATCCAAAAATCAACTCAGTCCACATGATTCAGAGCCCAGAAAGGTGAATCATCAAAAGAAAAGCTCGGTCCAACGCCCAGACAGGTGGATCATCATCAGAAAAGCCCGGTCCAACGCCCAGACAGGTGGATCGTCAAATCAAAAGCTCGGTCCAACGCCCAGACAGGTGAATCGTCATCAAAAAAGCCCGGTCCAACGCCCAGACAGGTGGATCGTCAAATCATAAAAAGCCCGGTCCAACGCCCAGACAGGTGGATCGTCAAAACAAAAGCCCGATTCAACGCCCAGACAGGTGGATCGTCAAAACAAAAGCCCGATTCAACGCCCAGATAGGTGGATCGTCAAAACAAAAGCCCGATTCAACGCCCAAACAGGTGAATCGTCATCCTCAAAAAGCCCGATTCAGCGCCAGACAGGCGAATTGTCACAAAACCGACAGGACTCAAAGGACCGAACAGGTAAGCCTTTGTTTTCTAACACATTTCCTCGCAGGTTCGGAGCCCAGACAGGCGAATCTTCAGACAGGCAGGTATATTCAGAATTGGGGCTTGATTTGATTCCTCAGTATGAGTTTACCTTTTCAAAAAACAAAATCTCCTCGATTTTCAAAATACCTAAAGCAGCCTTTTCGTGTTTTGGAGTCGAACTACGTTATGGTCTGATTCTCCGATAGAGATAAGTAGGAAGCCGTGCGGCCCGACCATCCCGATGTTCAGAATGATGTCTTTTCTATCGTCGACATGACTTCTTCCATAAGACTTGTCGCCGAGGGGCTCTGTAGACACCCCATTCTGAATCCATCAGATCACATTTATACCACTTTAAGTCTCGCTTTGAGTCAAGAAGTAGAAATCCACCATTTCGTCATGTTTCGTTAAGTTTTGACTAACCACCGTTAGTTTGGGACTAAACTGCATACAAGATAACGGGGAAAGGACAGAACTGTCCACAGACCACAATATCTTGCGCGGAATGGCGTGTCTCGCGCGAGATATTGTCATTTTGCAGCATGTAGATGGCAGTTTCCTTGTCGATTTCAACCTCTTTTCGGGATAAAACTTTATCCATCCGGCCAACCAATGATTTTGGGAGTCTGGAACCTTCCTAGGTGTGTTTGATCTCATCCCCAACACCCCTCCAACACCTATAAATACTGGATGACTTTCAGTATTTCAGAGGTCGACAATTCCACAATTCACACACATTTTACTGGTTTCTCTCCTTGAAAGATTCCTGTAAAATCACCCCTAAAATCACCTCAAAGTTTGTTTGTCAACCTTGTTGATAAACAAACATCAAGATCCGAGTCAAGGACTGAAGCGAAGCTCTGTCCATGTCAAGATTCGATTCTAAACTTGAGTCGAAACTCTGCCCAAATCACCTCACGCAAGGTAACTCCTAAATCCCTTTCTAATTGATTGTTAGAGTGGTATAAATCCATAGAATCTAGGATCGGCCTAGAGCCTCCCTAAATCATGGGGATGGTCTCGAAGCAATCGATCCTACATTTCGTTTAACCCCGTTAAATGGATTTTTATTTATTTTTACTTGAAATCCTTTTCTTTTTTCGTAAACCTCTCTTTTTCTTTAGCAAGACCGATCTTCGGATTGGGTGGAATGGGTGCTCCTTGACCTTCCCATTCCATAACCTAAGCCCCGAACTCAAATCTCTTTCAAAAATGGTTTTTCTATGTTTTTCAAACGAATAATATAGGTGGCGACTCAAAATCCTTCACAACGCTCACAGGTAGCCATCACCAGCTGCTTAGGATTCACCCCGTCCTTCTCAAAGTTGGGCATCCTATCCCACAACTTCACCGCCACTTCATTAGGTCCCCTCGACTTGCTCTCCTGTAGGAAAACACACAAAAAAAAAAGAAATGTGTCAGTCCTTCATTTCATATCAAAAGCATGCATATACTCAAAAGTGCGCATATTTTCAAAGAAAAGCATTCATAAGAGATTTCTAGAATCCTTTGCCTAGAAAACGTGTCTTTCATCATTTGAAGCACGTCACCCCGAGCACATTGCTCTCTCAAACACAAAAGTCCAATTTTCACAAAATTCTTTGCACATAAGCTTTAATTTTCCAAGATGGCATGCATGAATCCTTTTCATCGTCCAAAATCTTATTTTCCCCTCCATGATCAGAAATTGACCTAGTTCTAGCACATGCAAGAACTCCGTCACATTTTAGGCATTATTTTTCTTATTTTATTTTCAAAAATGAGTCATTCTCATACTTTTTTCAAATAAATTGCACATGCATGTTCATTTATGTCTATAGCCTCATAGGTTAACTATCAAATTCCCAAAAGCATCAACAAAATCACAAGAAAAATTCAAAAAAATTCCCAAAAAATGGGTCAAGCCCTAAATCAATCAAAATTCAATCAAAATTGACAAAATCAGCGAATCAAGAATGCTTACCCCAATTGATTGAGGTTTCATCGATTTGTGCTCCCTTTTGCCGGGATAGAGCTCGGAAGGAGGTGTGTTGAAGTCATATTTTCACTCGGTTCAAATGAACTCCCTCCTCCTCCTCCTCCTCCTAGCGGCCTCCGACAAGGTTCTCCGCGCTTGCCTAGGCACAATGTTCCCTTCTTGATCCATCTTAAGCTAGAGAAGCTAGGGAATTGAAGATTTAAAAATTTTCTCTCTCTTTTCTCTCTTCTCTCCTCGGCAGAAACAAGCAGCAATGGTTGTTTTCCCGTTTCAATTCTGTTTAAATAATCTGGTGAAATTAAGATTCAAGCCGGACGGCTTCTTTTTCCCCATCTCTTGCCGAGCGGCTTCATCCGCTCTGAGCTAAATTTACACTTTTGCCCCAGGACTTTCCATTTAGGCATACAATTCCTATTATCTCCTAATCAGAGTAACGATGCTCCCCAAGAAATCTCTGTTATCTCTAAAAAGAATGACATTCTCTCGAGACGCCTCCGTTACTTCCGTTATAATGAAATAACGTTAGGCGACATTCTTCGAATTGTCAAAGCTAAACTTTAGCTACCTCTATCTCCTAGATAGTGAAGTACGCTTCAGTTTCCTCAAACTTAAGCTACCTCTATCTCCTAGATGGTGAAGTACGCTTCAGTTTCCTCAAACTCTAGCTACCTCTATCTCCTAGATAGTGAAGTACGCTTCAGTTTTCCCGACTTTAGCTACCTCTATCCCATAGATAGTGAAGTACGCTTCAGTTTTTCCAAACTTTAGCTACCTCTATCCCATAGATAGTGAAGTACCTTCAGTTTCTCCAAACTTTAGCTACCTCTATCTCTTAGATAGTGAAGTACGCTTGAGTTTTCCAAACTTTAGCTACCTCTATCTCCTAGATAGTGAAGTACGCTTCAGTTTCTCCAAACTTTAGCTACCTCTATCCCATAGATAGTGAAGTACGCTTTAATTTTCCCGACTTTAGCTCTCTATCCCATAGATAGTAAAGTACGCTTCAGTTTCTCCAAACTTTAGCTCCCATAGATAGTGAAGTACGCTTCAGTTTCTCCAAACTTTAGCTACCTCTATCTCCTAGATAGTGAAGTATGCTTCAGTTTCTCCAAACTTTAGCTACCTCTATCTCTTAGATAGCGAAGTACGCTTAAGTTTTCCAAACTTTAGCTACCTCTATCTCCTAGATAGTGAAGTACGCTTAAGTTTTCCAAACTTTAGCTACCTCTATCTCCTAGATAGTGAAGTACTCTTCAATTTCTCCAAACTTTAGATACCTCTATAGCGACGTAAGCTTTAGTGTCAATCAGGTGACAACTTCCATTAATTGTCAAATCAGGTGACTGAATGTGTGCTCGCCCGAAATTTTGTTATTTCGATGATGAAAAAAGAAAAGGAGTCGCCACGCCATGTTTTAGAGGTACACTTTGAAAAACCTTTGAGAGAAAATGGGTCTTGGGGTCAGGTTACATGTTGGGAAGAACCGAGAGTTCACCCAACACGCCTCGTCCGTGGACGAGTCTTTCTAACTAAACATCCAAGTAATCTATAAATGTGCGCAAGCGATGATAATGAACAAATGTGATAAACATGTATTTTATTGATTTGAATTGAGACTTACAACTTGTGAACCATTTATTCAGGGAGGCCACATCCCAGATACAATAGATCAGAACAGGTTACAAGGGGAAAATGGTTTCTGCAAACAGACATAGAGTGTCGCATGACATATGACATGAATGGCTGAATGTGTCGCGTGACACAAGATCAACCAAACACGATGTGTCGCGTGACACAGGACGTCCGTATGCAGATACCTCATAGCTTGAACACAGAAGAACAAACAACCAACACAGATCTAACTATACACCCAGATTAACTTCGAAATGAACAAATTAACAACAATTTAACCCAGGGAGTGTAGATATGGATAGATCCACACCCCCTTGGGATCTAAGCACCAATTTCCACAATAATCAAACCAAGAGCATCCAATTATACAAATCAACTATGTTAAACAGAGAGATTACGATTGGGATTCAGTAATCAAGACGGATAGAGTCTGATTACTGAATCCAAGGAAGATAGAATGATGGAATTATCAAAGTAGAAAGGTAGGAGAGAGAGAGAAGGGAATTGAGAGTGTTATCCTTGTTGATTCCATGAATTCTATACCAAGTTAGGTATAGAATCCTTCAACAACTGCTTCTGGTCCTGGTGAGCTTGAGAGGATTGGTTGATGGTGGATCTAAGAAGTGATGGAGGAAGTGGGTTGAATTGGAGAAGGATTAGAATGAGATAGAGAGAGGTGTGTGTTTAGTGTGTGTGTTACGCTGCAATTTTGGCAGAGTAACAGTGTGTGAAGTTGGGATCCATTTCTGAGAGGGGTAGGGTCTTATTTATAGGCTGCAGTTGATGGTCACAGTGTGTTGCACGACCTTCTGTAACCAATTTCCAAGCCTCGACTTGTCTCCTTATCAAAACGTCCCTTAATGCGATTTTATCGCATTAAAATGCATCGAAAAGGGTAGCGAATTGGATTGGCGTACTTACAGAGCCCCTCGGCAACGTCACTTATGGAAGAAGTGAGGTTGTTGATAAAATTAGACCCAATCTCAATGAGCGGCAAGGGATAAGGCGGAGGGCTGGACGATGATCTGGGGAGATCGGATGGATGGACCTTTGGAGAAAGGATTCCTACGTATCCCTACGAGGGAATCAAGCCAAATCGTAGTTCGGAAGCGAAACTGACAAGAAACAAGAAAGAGTGGAGATGTGCTTTCATACCTTTGCTGTGCTCACCTGTAGCTGTCGGAGGGACTCATGTTACTGCGGATGGTGAAAAGTTGTAGCTGCCGGAGGGACTCATGCTGCAACTGGTGGTGGCGAGTAGCTGTCGGAGGGTCTCATGCTACTGCTGATGGTGAAAGGTTGTAGCTGCCGGAGGGACTCATGCTGCAACTGGTGGTGGCGAGTAGCTTCCGGAGGGTCTCATGCTACTGCTGATGGTGCAAGGTTGTAGCTGCCGGAGGGACTCATGCTGCAACTGGTGGTCGTAAATGCCGGAGGGACTCATACCACTGGTGTTGGTGAAAGGTAGCTGCCAGAGGACTCACGCTACTGTTGATTCTGCTGGGGATAGGTGTAGCTGCTGGGGAGCTTAGGCTGCAATTGCTGTTGGTGGTGGTGGCTGTCGGAGGGACTTAGACCGTTGTCGTTGAGGAGCTGCTAGTTTTTCCAGGTGAGGGACGGATTTTGTTGACGGTTGGCTGACTTCAGAGTCAGGAACTTTGCTTGGTAGGACGGGAGTTTTGCTTGCTAGGGAGCGGATTTTTGCTGATGCTTAGGCGGCGGGGTCGATGATACTGATGAGCGTTGCTTGGGGAGACTGACAGATTCAGAATCTTTGTCTCGATTTTTGCTGGGGGACAATCCTCGAAATTTGATGATGCTCAGTTGTTTATTGTACCTGCGGGGGAAACTGCGAAGCATGCCTCAGGGGTTAAAGCGTAAAATAGCAAGGTACAGGGGTGGTTTTGAAAAATTTGGCCAAGGGACACGTTGTGTCGTACGACATCATAATGCTCATGGACAGACCCTTATAACGGTGAACAGTCGTCATTTTGAAAATACTGTTTAGAGGGAGACGAGTGGTTTTTGAGAGAAATCCAATCGATACGCACGAACTCAAGGGAAAACAAGCAAATCAAGGATGTTGATTCGGTTTTAGCTTGCGACAATGCCTCCTAGGTCACGTCCCACGAAGAAGGGACCTCAACAAGCTGCGTTGGTCGCTCGTAGGAAAGGGGTTTTACGAAATCAATGACCCTTTATCCCTCAGGCTGTGAGAGGAGAGTTTTATCCGCAGCTCAAGGAGCACATGTCTACGCTCGGGAAGAAAGACACGGTACTTCTGTAACCCTTGTTCTTCATTGCTTTGAAAATTGGGTTTTGTGTCAAAAAGTTTGAACTTTGCCTTGGAACTCATGAATTTGCTGCATGAATCTGAATTATGGATGCATGTTAAATGTTTCAACCCTAATTTTACTTGGGAAAAGGGGAAGTACAAAATTGCAATTAGGAACAATTGATTGACATGCTTCTTTTGAAAAAACTTGAGATATTCATACCTGTGCTTTGTTTACCTGCAGGTATTACGCACCCGAGGCTCATCGGAGGTCATTGGTAGGCTGTAGGATAGCTTGCCTGGTAGCCAGGAGGTGGCTCAGTCGCCAAAGGGCATGGTCTATGCTGCCGGACTTGGTCAATTTTTTGAGATGGCGAGGGCCGTTGGGGACACACAGCGGAGCGTCGAGTTGGTGAAGGCGTTTCGGGAGTTCTGTTGGGAGACTACCCACTCTTTTCACATTTCCTGGGGAGAGGCGACGGTGACGCCGTATGACTTCGCCGTTATCACCGGTCTTCCCTTTACTGCTTAGCCTTTATACCTGGAGGAGCCTGCACCTGCGGATGACCCTCAGCCCCCCACTGATGCATATTACATGGAGCTGATCGGCTTTGTTCCCAAGGATAAGAAGGGGAACGGGTACGAGCTGGGCGAGCTTCATAGCCACATCTCTGTACAGAGTAGAGACTATCCGGTTGATTTGGCTGATACTGTGGAGGGCCATCTGAGGGCCGAGAGGTTGGCTAGAGCATTTGTGTGGGTTGGTTTCTCTGATAAGCTTTTCATCAACGACACATCTTCTGCTTTAGTCTCTTTGTTGGAGCTACTGAGGGTTTAGGATGCCATTGGGACTTTATCATGGGGAGAGGCAGGACTCGCTGAGCTGTACCTGGCCTTGGATGACATCAGCAAGGGGGAGGCAAAGACCTTCAACTGTTTTCATTTGGCTTTTGAGGTATTTCTCTTCTCAACTATCTCTTTGATTTGCCAATTTTTGGTATTCATCACTGTCATCTGACTTGTTTTGACTTTTCTCTTTCAGGCTTGGGCCTACGAGGTCTTCGGTTGCTATGCCTGGCGGGTACAGGATGAGTATCCAGCTACTTTGTTCCCTGCCCTGAGACGTTGGGTGAAGGATGCTCGGCAGAAGGTTCGGACAGCTGATACCAGAGGACGGGTGACAGCCTCTTACCCTGATACTATGATTTGTTTGCGAGGGACTCCCGGGAGCCTGGATCTGTTTCCCTGGGATGACCGGTATGTTGAGCTTGATCTAGGACATGCTGTGCATTTTACCGAGTGCCGCAAACTTTTGGTAGGCCTATCTGGGGATGCTTTGTACTTAGGAGAGAGAGTCTGCAGACAGCATGGTCCAGGTAGTGTTGCACGGGTCCCGGCTGATCCTCCGACGGATATGTGGTTTCCCCGGAAACTAGATGATCTGGTTGCTTTGATCCAGGGGGAGGCTGCATTCAACCATACTGCTGAGGGAGATTACGGAGTTTATGTGGTGACGAGATTGAGGTCACCGCAGGTGGGACCGAGGCGTGATGCTCAGGGTGCAGGCCCTGCTGCTGGATTTGTGGCGGACGCGCCCTTACCTCCTGCGTTTGTTGATTTCTAGGATGGGGATTACTTGAGATGGGCTCATCTGGATATTAGCCGGATTCATCCTCACTTCAGTCTTCCGGAGGGCACTCGATCTGTAAGTACTATTTCTCCTTTCTTTGCTGTTTGAGCTGCTTACATTTTGTGCCTTTTGTTATGACTTGCCTCTGATTCCTCTTTTGTTTGATTGTTCCAGATCTCAGCTGATATTTATTGGAGCTTTTCTCGAATTACACTGGATCCCTGGATATGATCGAGCAGCTGGAGAGGAGTGCTCGTTACTGGAGGGAGCGGTGCCTGGCCCGGAGCTCAGATGATGATGATTCTATGCCCAGCTTGCCCGATAGGAAGAGGGCTCGGACTGATACGGCTGCGGATGATCAGTATAGGCGCAGGACCAAGAATGCCTCTCGACGTCCTCCCAATCCTTCTAGTTCTGATTATGAGAGTGATGCTTCTGGAGATCCCCACGAGATTGAGACTTATGTCATCCCTGATGTTCACGAGTTTTACCGTGTTGATCCCATTGTTTATCGAGATCCTGTTGTTGATCTGGATCCTACACAGGCTGAGGAGGGTGGTGCAGATGGGGAGGATAGCGAGGGTACTGATGATGATGATGATGATTCTGATGATGGCGGTGATGACGCTTCGGAGGATGACGGCTCGGAGTAGCCTCTTGGACCAAATCACAACTCCTTTGATTATTGTACCCCTTTTGAAGGAAACAGACAAACACTCTTCTTTCTTTTGTATAAACTTATTTGCTTTGCACTTATTAGACTTAGTACATTATTACTAGCTTATGTTATCTTTGTTGTTTGCGTGAGTCCAATTTTGGGAAGATGGAAATGAATGGAGTTAAATGGTTATGGTATTGATGTGTATGGTTTGTGTGGTTTGGATTGTGGAATGGTAGTTGTATGTGAATGGTGAATGTGTATACGAGTTGAATGAACCCCTCTCCCAGGTTTATTTGTAGGATGGTTGATGATTGCAGCTCTTGAACAAGTCGGGGCGTGCCCTGGTGCAGAACAGATTGCAGCTTGCTGATGTCTGGTGTTGGACTCATTGTGTCGCACGACTCAGGACAGCATGTACATGTTTTGTCGCGTGACACAACAAGTCATGCTGACAGGTCTTCCAACCCAAGCTTCCACATTGTCTCCAAACCTCTCCCTTTTGCTTAGGGTAATAAATTTAGCAGCCTCAACATGAAGTAGGCTTTAGTTAACAAATCTATTCCCAAGGATCGATATTATAAAGCAAGCCCCGGTATCTACACAAATGCACACATCAATTTTCTTTTCTTGCCCAAGCCCCAGTTTGGCAAGTAGTTTCATTGCAAACAACACGTCATGTAACCAAGGAGGAGATTGTTCTTCAAACTTCAGTCAAATCAATCGACAGACAAGACTCGGGAATGCTTACGTGCAGGGGCACATTTTTCAAAAGGTGGGAATGGCTCCCGAACTTGTGTATGACACTTTCGTTTTTGGGTTTGACTCTTTTGGGAGAGTATAAGCATTACAAGGTGTGGAAAGTGTATGGAAGTCCCTGCTTGACAGAAATACAGTGTTTAGCTCTATATATCCCTAAAAATGTAGAGAAGAAGACTTACCAAGACACTTGAAAACCTGTCCTATTCGCAATGATCACAAGGCTGCTTATAACCCTTTGTTGATGTTCGGGTTATTCAAACACCAATCGTGATATGAACAAATGTTTTAGTCAATCATGAGGAGAAAACCAACTGATATCGAGAATTAAATTCTGTACGCTGGATAGTGGATCTGTGTATGAGGATGGTCCTTGAGGGGACTAGACTTTCTGAGCTCTGGAGAGTTGACGCACAAGTTTCTTTGGAGGGTCGATGAAGGATACAGATGCGAAGCCCCAGTGGGACATCCACGGGAGGTGTTTTGCGGAGGAGAAATGAAATATGCTCACATGAAATGTCGAATGAACGAATGGAATTTGCACAATCTTCGATTGACGATCCTTCGAGCCGGGATGGATTTGGCTCCGGTTTAAACAAGCAACGAAGAGTTGATTTGATTTGCCTCTTGAAAATGTTGGAGTGAAACTGCTATCCGGTAGGAACTGCAACTGGGCTTCAGGGTTTCGATCGGTCTTCGGGCAATTTGGAAAATCATGACCTCCTAAGATGAGAGGTCGGCTGGGCCTATTGCTGACTGGACCTCTAAAGATGAGAGGTTGGCTTGCAGGAATGTGTTTGGGATTTCTATGGTTAGGGTATTGATTGCCTCTTTGAATGAGAGGTTCAAACTTGGCTTTGGCAAGGGCAAGGGTAATGGTAATGGGAATATCCTCTAAGATCGAGAGGACGGCTTGGGATTGGTTAGAGGCAATGGAGAGGGGACATCTATGCTGTCTCTTTATTTGCTTTGAGACTCCCTTTGAGTGACGACCTGATTCTTTGACTTTTGCTTTCGAGAGGATCACTGGGGACTAGGCTCTTTTTCTTTTCTTCTTCTTTTTTTTTCTTCTTTTTTATCCTTCTTTTTTTATATTTTTTATTCTTTTTCTTTCATTTTTTTGAGAGAGTTTCAGCTAGTCCCCAAGATGAATCATTGCATTCTGCCATTCTTGAGCTTGGAAATGGTCGATCTTCTTTTGAATCATGGGAGCCCCAAGGATAGTCCTTCTTCTTTTGGAGATGGTTAGACGGGTTTCAAAGCGCGGCGATCTTGAAATGAAAGGGTATTGTTTGGTGAGGGTGAGGTAATGGTTTTCCTAAGGGTGAAAGGTTTCAGTCGCAGTCCATACCGGATGAGTCTTCATTGCTTGCTTAAGCTTACTGAGGAAGATTCATGCAAATACATCGAGCGACAAGATGGTGAGGACAATGGGAGATACGTGAGCATATGAGAAGCGAGGTGGGGAGTTGGCAAGCCCCAATTTGAGAAAGATATTAGTCGATTTTCTCACTCTGATCAATTTAAACATTAATCATTTCAAAGCATTAGTAATTGAGCAGCACAGGTGATCATGTAGGATAAGACCATTTCAATTAAATGTAACGTGGGTGTGCAAGTGATGTCTCGAGTCTAGCAGGAATCGAAACAAATATTTTTATTATTAAAGTAAAAGACTCATAATATGGATATAGCAGACTTAAATCATAAAAGAGATACACTCTATCAAAATAAAATAAAAAACAATCTAGACCCTACGACTGACATACTGACTTCTTCACATGGGAGGTTCTTGAAACTGCGGAAAAAGATTGGTAACCACTTTGGGAGGAGCTTTCTCAATTCTGCCTTCATCAACCAGCTTTTGAATGAGTGCCTTGAGAAGGGTGCAATCATTGGTTACATGTCCAGGGTATTGATGATAGTAACAATACTTGCTGCGATCCAAATCTGGATTGGGTTTGATGGGATGATAATTATCAAGCGGCTTTATCATTCCCCTTCGCATCAACCCATTGAAAGCTTCCTCGGTTGTTATTCCTAGGTCATCAAATTCTCGCTGTTTGCGCGGTGGAAACCGACCACGATTCTGGGCACCACTTTCCTCATGAGAACCCACTTCGATCTTCCCTTCATCAATGAGTTCCTGGATGATTACCCTCAACTGTCTGCATTCACAAGTGGTATGGCCGGATATCGGTGATACTAACAATATTTGCTTGGATCCAGCTTTATGTTGTTATGAAGAGGGCTATAATTGACTAGTGGCTGAACCAGTCCTCCGCTCACCAAAACCTTGAGGAATTGATTCATAGGCATTCCCACCTTACCCCAGTACGGTTTCTTCCTTTCCATCTGAGCTATCTTTTGAGGGGTCCCGGGCATTGGCGTCTCTTGCTGGATAGGATTCACAGCAGGAATGAAAGACATCTGATTCACAGTTACATATGAGGCTGGTCCTGAACGCCGATCTTGCGGAGATGATAAATTGAAGCCATATGAATTCATTGGTGGTTGAGAAAATTCCCTTGAAGGGGAGTTTGGTCAGAGTGGAACGACAGCGATCCCTGCTGGTTGGAACAACTGCTCACATAACGACATGATCCTTGGGAATCCTGCTGATACTGACTCTGCAACCCACATTGACTAGGAGAACTAAAAGCTTCAAGGATCGGTTGTCCATCCGGAATCTGAGCCTGGACCACTTGAGGTGCTGGGGTAAGCATCTTATCTTGCTCATCCTTATACATCCCTTTCGTCACATTTCCAGTTCCATGCTCAGTACTACTAGCACCCATGATCTTTTCGTACGATCCATCTTCGTGACGAATTATTGTGATCCCTCGGACATGCATCGCTTCTACAAACCTAGTGTGGGTTTCTTCTTCTCGGGCTTTAGCAACTTGGGCAAGCAATTGGGCCTTGCACTCGCGGACCATGGCAGCCTCGAGAGCAGCTCGCAACTCTGCCATTGACAAATCACTCATGTCCAACTGACCCGAAGTAAGAGGAATTCCAGACTGAGCGGATGACACATCTTTTGCACCAGACATCTCGAATAGCAGAACAGATGAGAGCTTCGTAGGAACTGCAAATATTCCGGAGATGCGAACTAAATGAGCACCGGATACCAGAGCACGCACCCAACTTGTCACCGCTACAGAGGGTAGATATGGGTTTATAAGGTAGTGAAAGGAGATTTTGAGGAAATACGGGAGAGGAAAAGGAAACGAGGGACAGACTCGCGCAAACAATTTATTTATCTTCAAGTATAAATTAGTGTTTTAAATCCTAAATACGGTTGGGAAAGGAGAAGCCTTTATCCACACAAACTACACCTTGGGGAAACCTAAGGACGCAACATTCAAATCACACTAAATGCTTTGCATTGGAATTTATAATAGGTGATGATACCTAAACAAAACCTAACACAGTGTGGAACGGAGAGGTTGTCCAAATTTCTGGGGAAATTTGGGCAGCATAACGGGTATTCTTGAAGAATTACAAAAAAAAAATCCGGCATGACCTCTCGTCGGTGCATGCTGACAATGCGGCATGATGTCTCGTTAGAATATGCCACGGGAGTGACATGTCCCCACGTGAAATCATGTTGCATTGATAACATGCCCACAAGGTGCGAGGTTTTGGGGAAGGTATAAGGACCCATTGTAAGTTTCAAAAACAATTCATTTTGGTGTGATTTAAAAACGTTGTATCAAAAACCAACCGTGGGTAAGGTTTAAGTGTGGTGCCACCTATAACGCGCTAGGGGGATGGGTTTGACATTAGGCGCTCAAGCGTAGGCGAATATTATCACCGTCCGCGATGCCGTCAATCGCACCCGAGGGTTCTAAATCTACGTGGTGTAGTGTGCAGATGACTATGTTCTTTTATTTACGAAAAACAAAATTTTTTGTTACTTTATTTATTTACTTTAAAAAGAAAGAGAGAAAACACACACACTCTCGCAGGGAACAAGGGATACAATAATCAACTGAGCTATTTTTTGATTCAAGGGACTGCCCTCAAACTAGCACCTGAAGACAGCTCAGTGACCAATCCTGTCGCGTGACACAGGACAGCAAGGGACAGAGATGTCGCACGACTAGAGTGGTCACTGAACCAGATCCCTGCAAAATGAAATTAGCCCCTGCTTCCCTATGGCAAGGGACAAAGCACAATAGCAAAGCACAACAAACATGGCCACAAAAGACACCAAAGGCTCACAAGTCTCATAATGCAATAAAACGCATGTACCACAAAAGATCATCAAGGATGCACACAAGGATGGATATGTTGGATGTTCAATTGAATGAAAGCTTGACCCTCTCAATTTTGAAAAACAGGTTTTCAAAAGTGTAGGCCCCAGCGGAGTCGCCACTGAATGTGCGCTCACCCGAAATTTTGTTATTTCGATGATGAAAAAAGAAAAGGAGTCGCCACGCCATGTTTTAGAGGTACACTTTGAAAAACCTTTGAGAGAAAATGGGTCCGGGGGTCAGGTTACGTGTTGGGAAGAACCGAGAGTTCACCCAACACGCCTCGTCCGTGGACGAGTCTTTCTAACTAAACATCCAAGTAATCCATAAATGTGCGCAAGTAATGATAATGAACAAATGTGATAAACATGTATTTTATTGATTTGAATTGAGACTTACAACTTGTGAACCATTTATTCAGGGTGGCCACATCCCAGATACAATAGATCAGAACAGGTTACAAGGGGAAAATGGTTTCTGCAAACAGACATAGAGTGTCGCGTGACATATGACATGAATGGCTGAATGTGTCGCGTGACACAGGATCAACCAAACACTATGTGTCGCGTGACACAGGACGTCCGTATGCAGATACCTCACAGCTTGAACACAGAAGAACAAACAACCAACACAGATCTAACTATACACCCAGATTAACTTCGGAATGAACAAATTAACAACAATTTAACCCAGGGAGTGTAGATATGGATAGATCCACACCCCCTTGGGATCTAAGCACCAATTTCCACAATAATCAAACCAAGAGCATCCAATTATACAAATAAACTATGTTAAACAGAGAGATTGCGATTGGGATTCAGTAATCAAGACAGATAGAGTCTGATTACTGAATCCAAGGAAGATAGAATGATGGAATTATCAAAGTAGCAAGGTAGGAAAGAGAAAGAGAAGGGAATTGAGAGTGTTACCCTAGTTGATTCCACGAATTCTATACCAAGTTAGGTATAGAATCCTTCAACAACTGCTTCTGGTCCTGGTGAGCTTGAGAGGATTGGTTGATGGTGGATCTAAGAAGTGATGGAGGAAGTGGGTTGAATTAGGGGGAATTGGAGAAGGATTGGGATGAGAGAAAGAGAGAGGTGTGTGTTTAGTGTGTGTGTTACGCTGCAATTTTGGCAGACTAACAGTGTGTGAAGTTGGGATCCATTTTTGAGAGGGGTAGGTTCTTATTTATAGGCTGCAGTTGATGGTCACAGTGTGTCGCACGACCTTCTGTAACCAATTTCCAAGCCTCGACTTGTCGCGTGACACAATGTGTCACCAACTGCTTTTGGCGCCAAAACCAGTTTCTGGAATATTCAGGGATAATACCCAAAAGGTCCAAAAAGGTTTATTCCCGGCAGGTCCTTTAGCATGAGCAAAATATCAAAAGGTACTTCCTTCGTGAGAAACTTATGGAATGTTTTCGGAAGTCTGGGGATGGACCGGGAATTTACCAAAATGCCCCTTAATGCGATTTTATCGCATTAAAATGCATCGAAAAGGGTAACAAATTGGATTGCCGTACTTACAGTGACAACCTCCATTAATTGTCAAATCAGGTGACAACCTCCATTAATTGTCAATCAGGTGACAACCTCCATTAATTGTCAAATCAGGTGACTCCTCCATTAATCGTCAAAATCTCAAGAATCCTAGACATGTTCCTAACTATCTAGTGAGACTAAACTACGACCAAGGCTTGATTCCTCCGGGATACGTAGGTAGCCTTTCATAAAGGTCCAGCCATCCGATCGCAGTGATCACCCATTTCATCCATCACTCCTCAGTGGTGAGGTAGTCTTTCATAAAGGTCTAGCCATCAGACCACATTGATTACCCTGTTCCTTCATCACTCCTCAGTGGTGAAGTAGCCCTTCATAAAGGTCCAATTATCTGATCACATTGATTGCTCCCTTCATCTGGCATATCCCCAGTAGGATCATCCATTTGACCTCCTAGGTCACTTTCCTTCCATCTCCCTATGCAAGAGACCAGTTTCTCTTCGCCGTTCCCCGATAGATCTTTCCCGAACTACGATCATGGCTTGATTCCTCCGGGATACGTAGGTAGCCTACTTTAGGTTCATCCAATTCGTCATATATGACACCCCCTATCCTCAGCGGATCTTTTTCGAACTACGATCATGGCTTGATTCCTCCGGGATACGCAGGTAGCCTACTTTAGGTTCAGCCAATTCGTCATATATGACACCCCCTATCCCCAGCGGATCTTTTTCGAACTACGATCATGGCTTGATTCCCCCGAGATACGTAGGTAGCCTTCCAAAGGTTCAGCCACTCGACCACCTTGGTCACCCAATCCGTCTCGACAGTTTGCTAGATTTGATCCTTTTTTATCGACAACCCCACTCGCCCTGCAAGTGACGTTGCTGAGGGGCTTCTGTAAGTACCCAAATCTGGCTCATGCCTTCCGGTTAAGTTTTTCGGCAATTCCACGAACTTTTCTAAATTTCAGGGGCAATTCGGGAACTTTCCCAAACCTTCCGAGGGGTAAAGGACTTATTAGTAATTAAAATTCCACGTAGTCCCTCGCTGGAAAGATCTTCTAGAACGCCACCTTGCATGGTTCTAGAAACAGACTGAGTCATTAAAGGATAAGACCGCACCGCTTCATTGGCAAGTGGTTAATGCCGCACGGCTTCATTAGGAAGCAAAAAACTGCCTATAAATAGAGGCCTCCTCTATTCATTTTGATATACAATTTTGAGCACTGTTACTCTGCCCAACTGAAACCACGAAATTTCAGAGACCAAAACTCACTCAAAATCACCTCCCTCATCTCCAAAAATCCCTCCAAAGTCACTCCTTCCTTAGGAAAACTTCAAGGGAGATAGAGGAACACCACCATTGGTAACCTCTCCTCCTTTTCTCTTTGAAATATACTTGTCATCTTGTTATATTGCTTATTTGCTTTCCATATTGCCATTTATTGCTATTATATGTGATTTATTGTCATAAAGATCATATCTTTACCATGTAGATCATCATATCCCCCTTTCCCCTATCACATAGGATTCATGGAGAATCCATCCCAAGGATGAACAATAAGACCACAAATGGCTTATTCTAGGGTGGATCCCTCACATGATGATGTGAAAATATCATCTTTATCATATAAAAATGTCATCTTTACATTAAAAAATGCCATATTTACTTCCATAAATGTCATCCCTTCCCCATTGACCTTGCTTGCAAGGATTGTCCACCTAAAAGGTTCTTAAAGGACATAGGAAAGCATTAAAGGTCCTCCCTTTACATTCCTAGTCTTAGTTTTCATAATGTTCCTTACACTTGTTTTCATAAAAATGTCATCTTTAATTTCAAATGCAACTCCCCCATATCTCTCATAGTTGGATCACTCTCCAAAAATTGCCTAGTGACCTTCCTAAGGCACAAAAAGGCATAGGATGAGTATAAAGATCCAATCTTTATACCCCTCCCCTTAGTCCCTTTTGGTACTTGAAGCATCTCTTGGGGCATAGCGGTGTAAAGGTCTCATCTTTACATCGTTTCCTCCACATAAAGATGCCATAATCGGAGTCCCTTTAGAAATGGACGGACTTAAGCCCCTACATCTCCGATCATCACTTGAGACGAGCATAAATGTCCCTATCAAGCTCGAATCGTCTCAAGATGTAGGATTGATGGGCAAAGGTCCTTCCTTTCTATAGAGTCTCATTCTTGGACTATAAAAAGAGGTGTCCCTATTCCGATCACATATGACCTAAGGTCATTTAATGATGGTCGTAAGTCCAAGATGAGCACGGGATCAAAGTCCCGAACACATCAAAAATCCAAGGAACCCCGAGCGATAACCAACTCATGATTTATACGTCCGAAAGATCACTTGGCACATTCCATCCTTTATCAAAATCACATTTCACACACAAAAGCACAAAAGCAAGCACGAAAGTTGGATCTTGGAAGACTTGCTTCGGCAAGGCTCCTTGGGTGAACGCCAAACGTTCTTCCCAAGGGGTAACTTAACCTCCGGATCCTAATCCTTTTTTTCAAAATTTTGAGGAAATCAAAATGGCATGGCGACTCCGTTTTTTCAATTTAAACCGAATGTCTTCAAACCGATGTGAGGCAGTGACCTCTTACACGAGAAAGCGGTTCAAAACAAAAAAAGATAAAAATGCTGCGATCCTCATTTTGGGCACACATTCACACCGTCCCGGCATCTTCAGCATCATCCTCCAGGCTAGCTTAGACCAAGGCATCCCTAGCCTCATAGGAGCCGACGTCTAAGGGCTCCTGGACCTCCACTCCTCGTCCGACTTTTCCTTCCTCGACCCCTCCCTTAGCTCCACCGGCCGGCTTCAAAGGCAAAGCCCCAGCTTCCTTAGTAGACAGGATAGCCTGACGGGCAGCCACATCAGCACGGCATTTGGTCCTCCCCGAGGACTTGGAGGTCCGTCTTTTCATCTTCATCAACTCCTAGGCATCAAGTATCTCCTTTTCCATTTTCCTCTCCTGCTCGGGGGTGAGATATGCAAGCAAGGAAATAGTAAGGCATTAAGACGAGCATGAAAAAAAAATGTTTACAAGTCACAAATAAGAATGTTACAACCAATGACGTCGAGGGCTTTATTGCACCTCCCATCATATAGCCGGAATATCTCACACTCGACACCAAAAATGAAATCGGAACGTATAATCCAGCCGGGATACCTATTCCCTCTCTCAATTGGAACCAGGGGCATCAACCCGTCAAGAGGACCGGGCATTATCACGGCCTGGATATAGTACCTGAAGTCAGCCTCTAGACTAAACCAACAAAGGGTTTCCACCTCGGCAAACCGCTCAAGTCTATCTACAAGTCGGCCAGCCCATTTCGGCCTCCAAACTTCCTCAGGAACGAATGGGGTCCTAGTAGGGGCATCAAAATCACAACCTTGCCTATTCTCTACCTTTATAATATGATTGTTCCAGCTCGAGACCTTGCTAGAGACGGGATAAATAAGTTTGGGACGATTAGGATCACTCCTATTGACAATCACAATAGTCGACTCATTATAAGATACCTGGAAAAATTTGTAAAAGACAGATTGACAAGGCTCAAAACCTAGACTGTGACACAAGACTATGAAGTCGGTCAAGTATCTCACGACGTTGGCACCGATCATGGCTGACACGTAATTCATGGAGAAAATATCGGCATAACGTACTCCGAAATTGTAGGAGGCAATTATGGAAAGTCTTAGGTCGACGTACGTCTCTGTAGGTCGAGGTCGCCTGATTAGATCAAGGTCGACCTGACTTTGCATTATAGCCGGATATAAGTTGTATAAGAAGATGATCGCATGTCGGACAAAGCTAGATCGGGACCTATGATGGTCAGACAATAAGCTAGGTCGACTAATCTTTGTTGATGGGTCATGGACCTTGTAATAGTGTCTGAATAATTGAGATTCGTACGTTGGGCCTAGCCCGCCACTTTTATTCCGTTCATCTATGATGATTTTACTATCAAATATTTAATTGTGGATAATAATATATTAATTATTGTTTTTCTTAATATATATATATATTATATATATATATATATATATATATATATATATATATATATATATATATATATATATATATATTTGTAGATATTTTCCAAATTCATAGTTATTCCAAAAACAATTAATAAAAGTTCATATTTGATTTAGTTAAGTTAATAATTTTTTCATGAAAATGTTTTTATTTTACTTAATTTACAGTTTTGTTAGCTAAGTTTACAATAGTTTTTAGTATTTTATATAACCTCTATTTTTGCTTTTTTTTTTTTTTTAATGAGATTATTTGACATATTTGTTAATTTCACAGTTGTTTTAGTTAAGTTTACAATCGTTTTTAATTAACTTCACAATAGTTTTTTTTTTTTTTTTTTTTTTTATCTTTATAATCTCCATTTTTGCAATTTTATGAAATTATTTGACATATTTGTTAAGTTCACATTGTACAAGTAATCTCCATTTTTTTTATCTTTATAATCTCCATTTTTACAAGTTTACAATCGTTTTATAATCTCGTAAATTGACCATCTCTGTTTCGGCGTCATCAAATGTGTAATTTTTGTGCGATTTCGATACGAAAATGAATACAAATAACTGACATATATTTTGATTTCACTGTACAATGTTGATTTGATTCAAGATCTGATAGTAAATTTTATATCCATATGAAATTACACAACATTTTGAGTTAGTAAATTTTTACAAGTTTACAATCGTTTTATAATCGTTTTTTAATTAACTTCACAAAAATTATTTGACATTTTTTTTATCTTTTCATATATTTTACTTTTAATTTTTACTATTAGCTTATTAATTTGGTTTCTTTCTTGGTTTTTACATTGGCATTTCAAGATGGTCAATTTACGAGATTTACATGTGATCGTGATTGAGAAAGTTGTTGAATGAATGAAGATTTAAAATCACGTTCACCAAGAATTGAAAAATCAAGGGACAAAAGAGTATATATGAGCAAGATAATAATGTAGAAATCAATTTTTTTTTTTTATCTTCAGTGATTTATCTATATATTCGGTTTATTATACTAGCAAATTTACTGTACATGTTTTTATAAAGAGATTTGTGGTAAAATTGTCTATTTTATCACTACGCCGATTGCAATTTTATCATATGAATTGAACAAAGAGGCATTTACCAAATAATCCCTCTAAAGAAACAATACAACTTCCTAGGACAATTTATAATTTGCTTAACCATTTAGTCCCTAGCTTAATAACTACACCCTCCCAACATTTTAATAAGTTCACCCTCCTATCATTTCACTAAATCCACTCTCTTTAGCAATTTAATTTCTCTCCAACCACCCTCACCTTAGGTCACCCCCTCCCCATCTTCTCCGGTCAACACTTCCGGCAACCATCAACTCCGACAACCAACTCCGGCGACTTTTTCCGGCGACTTTTTTTTTTTTTTTTTTTTTTTTGTTTTGCGCCGGCGACCAAACAACTGAGAACTTAACTTATCAGTAAGTTCTCAGTTGTCAACTAAACTACTAAGAACACAATTAACTCCGACGACTACCAACTCCAGCGACCAACAACTCCGGCGACCTCTCCGGCGACCAAACAACTGAGAACTTAACTTATCAGTAAGTTCTCAGTTGTCAACTAAACTACTAAGAACACAATTAACTCCTAGCGACTACCAACTCGGCGACCAAACAACCGAGAACTTAACTTATCGCAAGTTCTCGCCTGTCAACTAAACTACTAAGAACACAATTAACTCCGCGACTACCAACCACCAACTCCGGCGACCTCTCCGCGACCAAACAACTCGAGAACTTAACTTATCGGCAAGTTCTCGCTGTCAACTAAACCACTAAGAACACAATTAACTCCGCGACTACCAACTCCAGCGACCACCAACTCCGGCGACCTCTCCGGCTACCAAATAATTGAGAACTTAACTTATTAGTAAGTTCTCAGTTGTCAACTAAACTACTAAGAACACAATTAACTCCGGCGACTACCAACTCCGGCGACCACCAACTCCGGCGACTATCAACTCCGGCGACCAAACAACTGAGAAATTAACTTATCAGTAAGTTCTCAGTTGTCAATTAAACTACTAAGAACACAATTAATTCCGGCGACTACCAACTCCGGCGACCACCAACTCCGACGACCTCTTCAGCGACCAAACAGCTGAGAACTTAACTTATCAGTAAGTTCTCAGTTGTCAACTTAACTACTATACTAAGAACACGATCAACTCCGGCGACCTTCCCGGCGATTACCAACTCCGGTGATCAAACAACTGAGAACTTAACATATCAGTAAGTTCTCAGATGTCAACTAAACTACTAAGAACACAATCAACTCCGACGACCACCAACTTCGGCGACCAAACAACTGAGAACTTAACTTATCAGTAAGTTCTCAGTTATCAACTAAACTACTAATAATACGATTAACTTCGACGACCACCAACTTCGGCGACCAAACAACTAAAAACTTAACTTATCAGTAAGTTCTCAGTTGTCTCTACTAAGAGCACGATCAACTCCAACGATCACCAACAATGGCGACCAAACAACTGAGAACTTATCGGTAAGTTCTCAGTTGTCAACTAAACTACTAAATACATGATCAACTCCGGCGACCAAACAACTGAGAACTTATCAATAAGTTCTCAGTTGTCAACTAAAATAATAAGAACACGATTAAATCCGGCGAACACCAACTCCGACAACCAAACAATTAATAACTTAATTTATCAGTAAGTTCTCACTCTTTCTATTCAATTTCAAAAATTTAGTTTTGCAATAATATAATAAACTATAAATAAAAAATGAAAATAATTTGTTCAATGATATTTTTGTCAGATAATTACTTAAACGAAAGAAAAAGAAATAGCATAAACATAAAATTATAATTATGTAAAAAGAACAAGTAAGTGTGGAGATTATTAATTAAATTATGTGACACTTACAAAAGAAAAGAAATGAAAAGGACTCTAGCACTTTATCTTCATATCTCGTTGGATAAAAAATCCAACACCAAAAAGTGACTAAAAAATCCACAGCTTCAGTGATGCTCAATTCACGCAAGGCCAAACTCAGATTCCGGTGTTCAGTTTTCGACTTAGATTCCGGTGAGGGAAAACTTACAGAGGAGGCCCAAGATATGAAGAAGTTGCCAGAATAGGACGACCGGAGATGATGTTGATGGAGACGCCGGAGATGGAGGGCTTAGAGCAAATCGGCAACGATGTCCTTGCAATAGGATAGTTGCTGCTGGAATATCACAAGGAGATAGAGGAAACGACGGTGGAAAAGAGGTAGATCGTCTCTGGAGTTGCAGATCTGGCCGGTGTGGTGAGGTCGCCGGAGTAACAGGTTTCCAGATTAGAAGATGTGGACGGTCGTCGGATTAATAGATCACCGGAGGTGGGGGTGACGTTCGCCGGAAGTGGAGGAGGAGAGGGGTTCGCCGGAATTATGAGACGGGAGAGATGGAGTTCGCCGGAAGGGAGGGTGATCGGAGAGATTGAGTAGAGAGAGAAATTTAAAGAGAGAAAGTGTGAGAGAGAGAGAGAGAGAGTGTTGTGTTTGACTGTTTGTGAGTGGGTGAGGAGGTACTATTATTATTTGGTTTTTTTTTCATTTTTAAAACAGGAGAAGGATTATATGGTAAAAGAAAATATTTTGTAAGATTAGGATGTAAATTAAGAAATAGGGTGTCTTATGATGTAAATTAGATATTATTGAGGGATTATGGCGTAATTTTCTCTTGAACAAGAATGTATGAATGTTCACATTAAAATAGGTAGCTTTTTGTACTATCAGTTGTATTATTTTTATTTTTATTTAACATTTTCACTTAGGGTGAGTTTGGGAGTGCTTTTTTTGGCTTATAATCACTTTTGAAGCTCAAAATCACTTTTAATAGCGTTTGGATAACAATACTGATTATGATTTTAAGCTGTTAAAAAGCAAAAAACTGTGTTTTCGTAGAAGCAGCTATGACCCAGCTTTTGCTAAAAGTGATTCTTAGAAGCTGTTATTTGTGTTGTTTTTACAATAATAACATCTATCTCTTTTATACATTTATTATATCGAGATACATATCATAAAGGTCATTTTTGGTATTTATCTTCAATAATCAGTTTTGAACATATACTATCCAAACATGCTTATAAATTTTAGTATTTATTAACAATAATCAATTTTTTTAAAATCACTTTTGAAAAATCACTTTCAGGGAATCAGAAGCAATGCCAAACTCACCCTTAATTTTGATATTTTTACAAGATTTATATATTGGATGTTTAATTTTTAAACATCAATATACATAAAGGTATTAAATTATATATTAAAGCCCGATAATTTAATACCTTTATGTATTAAATTATCGGAGTCCGAAGTCCGAAGCCCATGGACCGGCGATCGGATTCCGGCGATCGGCGGCCGGATTCCGGTGAAAATTGACGGATTCCGGCAAAAATTGACCGAAATCCGGCATGCGGCGATAGCAGACGGCGGCGGCGGAGCTGGGCTATGGCGGAGGCGGTAGTGCGGATGCATTATTATGATTTTAAACTCCTGCATAACTAAATGTTGTATTATACATAATACAACATGAGAACTTATGAGACATTTTAATACAATGAGGAACTTAGTGGAAAGTGATTTGTTTCAAAAGGAACTTACGGGGCAAATTCCCAAAAAAATAAGTTAGTTAAACTTCTAAATGTGGACTTTTTACATGAAATAAATAAAACATATTAATATAAAAAATCAAGTTTCCATCTATTTCTTATACATTTATAATACAGTGTAATTTATCTTTTGCTATAAGTAGTTTTCATTGTGATCCTAATGGATGTTTAAATTAAAATATAAATATAATTAGCCCCAAACTGAATGTCAAAAATAGTCTTGAACACACCAAAAATATCTAACTGGATCAAGCGAGTAAAGCTCAGTCCTCAAGCAAATATGGCCGCCGCATTCCCAGTAGGCCAGGCCCAATCACCATAAGGCCCAAGGCCCAGCTACAGGGTTCGTCGACCTAAGTTCATTGTCCGGCCTCCAAGGCCCCGACCTAGCTTGGTCCGACTCTACAAACCCCTGTCTTGATTCGGGTACGATCCATGCTCTACCCGTCAGTCAGGTCGACCATTCTTCAAATGGTCGACCTCGACCTAACCACCAAGCGTCGAGCTAATTGACATAAGCGTACATGAGTCAAATCTTTCCATAACTGGTTCCCTACAAATCAGGGGCCGTTACCAGACACGTTCACATTACTTGTAACTGTTCCTAAAATCTCGGAGCTCATGTAGCAGTACCAAATATACAACGGTCATCACCTATAAATACTTCATCACTACCAACGGTGCAAAGGTAACTGCTATTTTGTTATCAGAATCCTATTATTCAATACATTTTTAGCTCTCCAATCATCAAATACTTACTCTCACGCCCGAGGGTCTAAGCCGGAGACACATCCGGCTAGTCGTGGGTTCTGATTTCAGGTCAAGGAGCCAGGTGATCAGTCCTGCCACGTGGAGGAAGATTGATAAGCACTTTTCTTGCGGCATCAGTTTGGTTCCATTGCCGGGAAACGTGCTTTAGCTTGACCTCGAAATTTTTCTCACCCTACAACAATGGTGACTTCAGACGGACATGTATCTGAGGCTTCACTCGGGCACGAAGAAGCAAACAACAATGCAAATGCAAATGCTGAAAACACAAATCTACCTCCTCCCCCACCAAATCGCCCTCATGGTAGAGCAACGCGCTCTACCAGTGTTGCTGATGGCAGAGGATTGCCCGATACGAGAAGAGGGAAACGACACATGGAGGGACAAGGAGTTCCACCTCCTCCTAAGCGTCCAACTGCTCATTTGAATGTTGGAAATAGGGCAGGTCCCTCATCCAACCCATTGAGTAGAAAGGAAATGCTGTTGGAGCGAGCCCAGATTCTAGCCGAGTTGTTGGCCATGGAGGAGGCTGAGCAAGCGGATAGAAGGTCAGAGAGGGTGGCTCCCTCTCAAATTTCAAACAGGGAACAGGCCAGGAGTACTAGGCCTAATGAAACCGTGGGACAGAACGGCGATAACAGGATAGTGCAGCGGGTTCCATCCCTCATTCATGTGCCAAGCAACGACCTAAGGTCTAGCCTCACCAGGAATAGGGAGCAGGAGGCTCAGTCAGATTTGAGGATGCACTTAGAAGCCAACCGAAGCCGACGTGGTTCGCCAGCCAGGATACAAAGATCACAGTCTCATAGGGACAGGAATGGGCGCAGGTCGCCTATAAGGGAGGAAAGGCGCAGGTCGCCATCCGGAGATCATAGGCGCAGGTCGCCTCTCAGAGATGAAAGACGCAGGTCGCCCCCAAGAGATGACAGACATAGGTCACCAATTCGATCAGAAAGGGCTCCTCCTCACAGAGATAGGAGAAGCAGGCAGGTAACTCCCCCCAGAAGTGAGGGTCAGAGGTCGAATGTCGTTCCCCTGCAGAGATGACAGACCCGACGCTAGGGAATGGTTGTTGATGAAAAAGAAGTTCGAACAATGGGAGGAGGAGAAGAAAAAGGATACTGGAAAGGTCGAACGAATTGACTTTGCTCTTCGACCCTTATCCAAGGACCTGATTGACAGTCGACCTCCTGCTGGTTTTAGATTGCCCCTCCTAGAAAAGTACTCAGGGGCAACCAATGCAAAAAGCCACGTAGCACACCTAGAAGCTACCATGTGTTTTGTCGCCAATGAGGACGACAATATGTGCAAAGCCCTCATAAGCACACTCACGCGAGCAGCCCTAACTTGGTTCAACAGTTTGGCAGCTGGTAGCATCTCCTCCTGGATGAGTCTCAGGTCAAAATTCCTAGAACGCTTCTCGACTGCTGGAGCTAGGAAGGTGACTGTCACCGACTTAAACAACTTGGTGCAAGGAAAGAATGAAAGCTCCATGAGCTACTACACCAAGTTTAAAGAAATGGTTGACAAGATTGAGGAGGATCTCACTGACATGGAGGTGATCAATTGCTTTCGGAATGACATTTCCTCGGAAGACATGGATTATGAACTAACGGTTCGTACTGTCACCACTCGACATGAGTTGTTCGAGAAGGCTTACAATGTGGCATTAGCCGAGGAAAGGAAAGAAAAGAAGAATGGGAAAGGTCCCAAGGGTGAGGTCGCTGACGACAAGAAAGACTCAGCCAAAAATGGAGGAAACAACAAAAATGGTAAGAACAGGACAAGGGCGACAGAGAAAGTGCCCGAAGTTTTCACTCCCCTGACGGTGAGTCGAACAGAGATAATGAATGCGGTCGAGTTGGCCCCACCTGCCCCCATGAACCCCGGCAACAAGTTTAGAAGGGACAATAGCAAGTACTGTGATTACCACAAGGATACGGGTCATCTCACAGAGGATTGCTTAGGTTTGAAACGCATCATCCAGAGAATGGTCGACCAAGGGAGGCTCGATGCATACGTGAAAAGGCCTCAAGCTGGTGGAGGCGAGCAGCCAGCAGGTGGATAACAGGGACCGAGGCAACCTAGATTGAACTTAGGAGTCATCACAGAGCAAGCCAGCAACACAGCCATCAAACATAAAATCTTTCAGCTCAACAAAGCCCCGCATGTGCCTCCAAGGAGAGATGTCAGAGATGAAGTGATCAGCTTCTACCCCCACGAGCTGGAAACTATTATGGCAGCTAGGGAGCAAGTTCTCGTCATCCCAGGTCTCATAGACGAATGTACGACGAGCAGACTCTTAGTAGACATGGGGGCCTGTAAAGACATTTTGTTCTACAAGACTTTCCAGGAAATGGGTCTTTCCAACGAGCAGCTCGAAAGGTATGATGGCAGGTTAGAGGGCTTTACGAATCATCGAGTCGACGCTAAGGGGCAAATAGAGCTAGACGTTGACCTGGGCCAGCACCCTTATAGGGTAGTATCCAAGGTACAATTTATTATGATAGATGTGAACAGTGACTATGCTGCTATACTTGGTATTCTAGGCCAGGTCGCGCTTGGAATGGTGGCATCAATCCCCCACCAACGAGTCAAGTTTCCTACACCTGCTGGAGTAGGCTGTGTACAGGGCACAACTCGAGCCTACCTGGATCATGTTCTTCGAGAAAGAAAGAAGAGGGAACTGGAGATTGAGATGGCAGATGGTTACGATCACCAATGTGGAGGAGTCGACCTATCGCTCAAGTGACGAGGTCATGGTTGAGTCGACACGTCACTCCGAAGTCACAGCGGTCGATCCAGACGTAGTTATGGTCGACCAAGTCATCATAGGCGACCTATGCCTCCAGATCGACAATAACTCGGGGGCCACCACCACCACCAGTGAGGTCGCAGATAAGCTGGATGATATGATAGCAGAAGAAGCTCCACACCTGGGGGCCGAGGAGAGACAAAGGGTCAGAGAGATCATCATTGAGACCCTGCAGTTCAGAGATGGTCCAGAGCTGGAGGCCGTGGACGAGCTAGAATCAGTAATCACCAACCCTTCCTACCCCGACCAAAAGATTCAGATTGGGAAACAATTGTCTGCTGAAGAAAGGCTAGAAATCATTGAGCTACTCAAAGAGAGTAATGATGTCTTCGCATGGCGAGTAGAAGATATGAGGGGAATCAAGGAAGAGGTCGCCGTTCATAGGCTTGAGGTCAACTCGACTATAAAGCCCAGACCCCAGAAATTTAGAAGCTTTGCTCGTGATAAGGAAGAGGCCATAAAAGCTGAGGTACAAAAACTTTTGAGTGCAGGTATAATTAAAGAGGCCACTCATACAACCTGGTTGGCCAACGTGGTCATGGTTAAGAAAGCAAATGGCAAATGGAGAATGTGCGTCGACTTCACCACTCTAAACCTTGCCTGCCCGAAGGACAGCTATCCTCTTCCTAGAATCGACAAACTTGTTGATTCCATTGCTGGCCACTCTACCCTCAGCTTCCTTGATGCTTACTCGGGGTACCACCAGATAAAGATGCACGAGGATGACATTGTGAAAACAGCCTTCCAAGCGGCTGGAGGCATCTACTGCTATAACATGATGCCATTCGGATTGAAGAACGCAGGGGCGACTTATCAACGCATGGTGAACAAGGTCTTTGCTTCACAAATTGGCCAAAACATGGAGGCCTACGTCGATGATATGGTCATCAAAACTAAGGCCGGACATCACGTGGTCGACCTAAAAGAAACATTCGCCAACTTGCGAGCAAATGACATGAAGCTCAACCCTAGCAAGTGTGTCTTTGGTGTAGCAGCTGGCAAGTTCCTTGGATTTATGGTGTCTCAGCGAGGCATAGAGGCTAACCCGGAGAAGATCAAGGCTCTAGTCGACATGAAGGAGCCAACCAGCATAAAGGAGATGCAGCGACTTAACGGCAGGGTGGTAGCCCTAGGTCGTTTTATAGCCAAGCCTACCGAAAGGTCTCTCCCCTTCTTTAAATCATCGAGGGGACAAAAACTTTGAATGGACGGCCGAATGTCATTCGTCGTTCCAACAACTCAAAGAGTACCTTGCTGCTCCTCCCCTATTGAGCAGCCCGATCACTGGTGAGACCTTGTTCGTGTATCTGTCTGTGGGAGACAAGTCAGTAGCAGCAGTCTTGGTTAGAGAAGAAGAAGGTCATCAAAAACCAGTATACTACGTCAGCAAAGCCTTATCAGATGTAGAGGGCAGATACTACAATGCTGAAAAGGTCGCCTATGCTTTAGTCGTAGCTTCAAGGAAGCTGCGAGCTTATTTTTTGGCTCATCCTATCGTGGTGCTCACGAATGCACCCTTGAGAAAAATATTGCACAAACCAGAGAGTTCAGGTCGCTTGCTCAATTGGTCAATTGCCCTTACAGAATATGACATCGAGTATCGACCTCGAAAAGCGTTGAAGGCTCAAGCTCTAGCAGATTTCTTGGTCGAGCTTACGTTCACCAAGGAGGACACCGAGCAGCGAGCTCAAAAGGAAAAAGCTAAACGAAAAGAGCAAGAGTCCCAGCCCGCCATTACTCTACCCAACGATTGCTGGAAGGTCTACTCGGATGGGTCAGCTACAAAAAATGTCAGTGGAGCTGGAATTGTTTTGATCGAGCCAGAGTCTGGGACCGTGTACGAGGAGTCACTAAGGTTCAAGTTCGATGCATCCAACAATCAGGCGGAGTATGAAGCCCTGGTAGCAGCCATAGAGTACGCCAAGTGCTTTGGTGCGACTAAAATCATAGCATACTGTGATTCTCAATTAATAGTCAACCAAGTCAGAGGTGAGTATGAGGTGCTGAACTCAAGTATCATGACCTGGTGAAGGAGCTGACAAAAGACTTGGAGTTCTGGGAGATCCAAAGGATCGGTCGAGAAGACAATGAGTTAGCCGACTTACTCTCAAAGCTAGCTACATCTGACGAGCCGCACGAAGAGCCCATCTCTTACCTTGAGAGCCCAGCTTATGAAAGGGTCAAAATTCAATGCATAGAAGACCACTCTAGAAATTGGGTCTATGAGAAGTGCTGGATTGAAGAGATGAAGGCGTACCTAGAAAGTGGCGAGCTGCCTGATGACGAGAAGAAAGCTCGAGCTACCAAAAAGAAAGCTCCGAGGTACGTTATTCAAGGAGGCGAGCTATTCAGAAGATCCTACACTCGACCGCTATTGAAGTGTATCCACCCTCAAGAGATCACTACGCTGATGCATGAAGTACACAGTGGGATTTGTGGTGGACACCCGGGGGCCAGGACTCTAGCCGACAAGTTGATCACTTTGGGGTACTACTGGCCACACATGAGAGCAGACACCCATGACTTTGTGCAGCAGTATGACCAATGCCAAAGGTTTGCTAACCTACCTCATCTGCCTATGACTGAGCAAACCCCCATGATTGCAGCTTGGCCATTTGACATGTGGGGCGTCGACTTAATTGGACCCTTCCCACCCGCCCGTGGGAATTGTAAGTACGCAATCGTGGCAATTGATTACTTTACCAAGTGGGTTGAAGCCAAGCCGCTAGCTCGCATCACATAGGAAAACGCCATCAACTTCATTCATGATTTCATCTGGTGCCGATTTGGTTTCCCTCGAGCTATAGTATCAGACAACGGCCTACAATTCTCAAGAGCTTTCGAAGCAGAAATGAATAGAGTTGGGATCAAGCATTGGCAGTCATCGGTCGCTTATCCTCAAGGCAATGGGCAGGCTGAAGCAGCAAATAAACTTATTCTATCTGCACTAAAAACAGGCTTGGTTGGTCGACGTAACAATTGGTTGGACGAACTCCCCCTTGCTCTCTAGGCAGTTCGCACAACCACTCGGGGGCCTAGGGGGGAAACCCCATTCACTCTTACATATGGATCGGAGGCAATGGCACCAGCCGAGTTGAGATTTCCCACTTCCAGAGTAACCTTCTTCGACCAGGAGCAGAACGACACCAATAGATTGATCGACCTGGATTTAGTCGACGAGAAGCGAGACACAGCTTACTTGCGAATGGTCAACCACAAGCAGCGAACCAAGAGCTACCACGACAAAAAGGTGAAAAGAAGATCATTCCAAGTGGGCGACTACGTACTAAGGAAGATCGAGGCAACAGGAAGGATAACCCAACAGAATAAGCTATCTCCTAACTGGGAAGGTCCCTATGTGGTTACTCGAGTTGTCAAAGAGGGTACTTACATGATCGCTTACCCAGAGGGCGAGGAGTTGAAGCATCCATGGCATGCTACTCACTTGATTAAGTACTACTTCTAGTTCAGTTTTCTTGGTTAAAGCTCCAAAGATTAGTTTAGTTTGCAACATTTGAGTTCGTCGTAATTCTAGTTCTTCATTTTGATGTAAGCGCGATTCTACTTCAATAAAATACGCAGTTCTAGTCAACCAAACGTTATGATGTACTTTACATTAATTTCATCAGACTCAATTCATAATCAGTCTTATTCATCGAGCTCGACTCTTAGTCAGCATCTATCACTTAACAAGTCCGACTCTTAGTCGACTTCGTTTAAACAGATTCGATTCATAATCAGTCTTATTCATCGAGCTCGACTCTTAGTCAGCATCGATCACTTAACAAGTCCAACTCTTAGTCGACTTCGTTTAAACAGATTTGATTCATAATCAGTCTTATTCATCGAGCTCGACTCTTAGTCAGCATCGATCACTTAACAAGTCCGACTCTTAGTCGACTTCGTTTAAACAGATTCGATTCATAATCAGTCTTATTCATCGAGCTCGACTCTTAGTCAGCATCGATCACTTAACAAGTCCGACTCTTAGTCGACTTCGTTTAAACAGATTCGATTCATAATCAGTCTTATTCATCGAGCTCGACTCTTAGTCAGCATCGATCACTTAAGAAGTCCGACCTTTGGACGACTCCGTTTCAACAGACTTGATTAGTCTTGTTCATCAAGTTCGACCCATAGTCAACTTCGATCCTTAAACAAATTCAATCATGATCCAGTCTGACCTAAGTCCTACAGCGACCTATTTATCCTAAAGAATATAGCTCGACACATATTCATGCTACTGTCAAAAGCATAGAACTCAAAGCATAAGGGTCAGCTATAACAAGATAAAGGATTAGTCCCTAAAGGCAGATCAAAACAAGAGCTAGCCTCAAAGTTACGAGTTAGAATGCCTCCCAAAAGCAGGGCCAGGGCATCCGTACACACGCAAATCAAAAATAAATATCATTTGGTATTTGTCCATTACATCACTTTTCAAACATTCAAAAGAAAATCAAGCAGAAGGCTAGGCCTCAGTCTGATCATCCGTGGTGGCTCGATCACCCTCGTTTTCTTCCCGCTGCTCGGAATTCTTGGGCTCCCCAGACTCTGTAAAAGCATTTTTCGATACGTCACCACCTGAAGCAGGTTCCTCAGGATTTTCAAGCTCTTTTAACATAGTGTTAAAATTAACGGGCTCAGTGGGAAGGGGTTCCCAAGGCTCCAACCCCAGATCGGCATCCTCCTGGGCTAAGGCAGCCAAGTCATTATCGTTGTATGGAACTAGGGGATGTCCTTGGCGGGCTTCTAGGTCGCATTTCTCTTGAGACGTCCACTTTACCAATTGGTCGAGAGAAATATCAACAGAGGGATCGACCAAAATTCGCCGAGCCATATGACGTTGGCCAACATCGTAAAATTTGAAAGCTTGGGCCTGGACTTCATCAAGAAACTCATCACTAGCTTTATAAGCCTTCACGGCGGCTTCAGCTTGAGCGGTGGCATCCTCCTTCCACTTAGCGTAGGACGCAGTGTGATCTTCTTGCTGCTTTTTCAGAAACTCGTCCTTATCCTGAAGCATTTTCTTGATCGTATCAAGTTCAGCATTGGCCGCCTCGTTTTTCAGTCTAAAGCTGGTATTCTCCTCCCTCAGCATGGTTACTTCTGCGTTGGCCACACCGAAATTAAAATGAGCTTCATCCCTCTCCTTCATAGTGTCAGTGTGAAGCAACTTCAGGGCATCATACTCTGAGTTGGCGTCAACTAACTCCTCTCTTATCTTGGTCACCTCCTGGCATTTGCGGGTATATATTGGACCTTAGCCAGTTTCTCTTGTTCCGGAGCAGCCTTCCAGCTACTCTTAGCTTGCTCATTGATAGTAAGAGACTGCACGAAAACAAAGCCCTAGTTTCAGGTTAACAAGAAGATTGAAGGCAAAAAGAATCATAAACAATCAAACCAACAAAAGCAAAAGGGTACCTCGCTATGAATGAGACCAGATCTTTGGATATATTCTTCAGGAGTGAATCCCCGCTCCGTTAGTTGGGCTTGCAGGTTGGGATCTACAGCTCGCCTGACCACGACCTGCCCAAATTCCAGCCCGGACAGGCTGCGACTTGTACAATCCATAGGGGTAAGTGGGGGAACCTCACTCAACCTGCATACCTCGGCCTGGATAAATTCCCATTTAGAGGGAGTGGGAGAAGAAGGATGAACGAAGCTCGATGATTTCTGAGACTTCCCCCCTCCAAGTCCTTGGTCGTCATCTGCCCTCTTCCTTAACCTGGTTTTCGGTGGCAGTGTGTCTTCGTCCTCTAAATCGATGAGGTCGACATCAGCATTTTCGGGAAGAACATCCCCAATTGACCCTTGTGCAGACTCAGGATCCAGTGGTTTTTCAGACGTGACATCAATCTCAGGAGGCTCCACCCCATTTGTTTGGTCTTTAGGGGGATCAGATTTCGCAAGATCTTCAGTCTCCAATTCTTCCAGAGGAATCATCCCAATCCCATCTTTGGATAACAGTGCGTTTCTATTCTCGGCTTCTTTCTCTCTCTCAGCTCATGCATTAGTCGCTCCATGACCCTTGGCAGTTTTCCTTCGTTGGCTGGTACTCACAATGCGGACCATATTTGCTTGCTGTTCGGGGGTCAAAACTGCGAAAAATCCAAAAAGTGAGAATGTTAGCTCGACAGATCAAAGTTCTATGTATAAACTAAAAGTTGTGCATACGAGCAAGCTATCTACGAATTAACATTTATATGTTCAAAATAAAGTTCTATGTACGAGCTAAAGATTCTACATACGAGCAATACACCTACGATCAAGAAGTCCTACTCGTCAATACAGGTGAAAATCCTACGAGCTAGTGGTTAATCGACATAACCCAAGAGGGACACTAAATAGTCACTTACCACCAAAGTGATCACCATTGTCCTTACAATGGTTGGGAGTTTTGCGACATAAGCCACACTTGTCAGAAAATTTTCCCAGCGCATGAGTCACCCAATTGGGATACATAGGATTCCTTACAATCAGCGCTAAGGGAGCTACATCTTCATCTCCCAGCAGCATCCCAGCTTGAATAAAATTATTTTTGTTTGCCGCAAGGAGCCCCCAGCTGATTGGCCCTTTAGCAGCAATCAAGCGTAACCTATCAGAAAGATCCTTGCACCAATCGGGGGCCCAATAATCCTCCTCACTTAGTTCAACTGACTCTTCATTGGGGAGAGGAAACTCCCAGCCAGATCGACTTTCGACCAAGACCATGTGAGAATTCCAACCCGTCACTTTATCGGGGAGATTGATGAACAACTTGGGGGCCTTAGACCTAGCGGGAGTACTATAACCTTTGGTCCTCTTATCAAAAGCCACCCTGAAGAATTCTCTGAACACCTTCATACATGGTTCATACCCTAAGAAGCGGCAAACCATGGAAAAACACACTAATACCCGGCAAGAATTGGCTCCGATCTGCATTGGGACAGCATTCATACACTCTAGAAACTCGCAAATAAAGGGGTCCAGTGGGAGTCTCAATCCCGCCTCAAATTGGCCATAGAAGAAGGCCACCCTCGTGGAATCCCAGGCCTAGTGTTGCCAGCTTTGTGCCTTCTTCTCCTTAGGGTTGACATGAGTGATCTGGTAGTTCTCTTTATCCACCTCATAAAAATTGTAGAGCAGCTCTACCCTGGATTCAGCCCCTTATTTCCAAGCTCTGGTTTGGGAACCTCATACCCCCTTTCATGGCGACCTGGCACGGCCTTTGAGCAGAATGCATCCACAATCCGACCAGAGGAGGAGCTCGCTGATGCCTGGGTCGACATATCTGAGGAAGAAGAAACAGGGGAATCAGTCCTAATCACAGACTCACATGACCTACCTAAGGGCGACCTAGATTCCCCCGGGAAGCCTTTGCTATTCCTAATGAAACTAGGTTTTTGGGGTCCCCTAATATAGTGCATCACCAAGTGGTCTAACAGTTCATGGAATAGATGGAAACCTACGATTCTGGGATCGTCAAAAAGCAAGTCATCTAGTTCATCACCTACTGGAAGTTCAAGCCCGTTGAATTGCAAGCCCCACCTAGTCAGAATGCTGGAGCACTCATCAATGGGCATCTCCTCCCACTTTTCGCCTAGGCACTTGTATACCCTATGGTTGGCAGCACAATAGCCATACCAAGCCCAAGGTTCACTACTAAAAGTCCTAGCCATGGCAGAATCAAAAAGAGCAACAAAAATTGAAGCCCTAAAAAGAACGAGAGGGGTACCTTAATCAGTCTTGAAAGAAGAAATTGTTGTGGAAAACGAAAGCCCCAATAAATCCTGTTGCTGTTCCGCTGATATCGCCACAAAGATACGAGAGTTTGAAGAGGACAAAAGTTCCAAACGGGAAAGGATTCTGGCTTTTATATTTTTCGAATTTGAAAAGGAGAAGAAGATTCAAAAAATCATTGTCCCAATTAAATGAGGAAAATGGTTCCCAAGGCGGTTTTCCAAACGTCAGAATAGTAATCATTGCGGAATACGGCGCTTCTCCAGATCCGACCGTTCGTCACCAGCGTCCAGGATTGTGCCACGTCACTATGGTCGACTAAACTCCAGGAAAAAATAGCGACCTGCGAGTAAATCCGTTCTCATCAAGGATTTCCTTAACTTCCAAGTCGACAATGTCAACTCGAAAGTTGGGGGCCACTGAACACACCAAAAGTATCTAACTGGGCCAAGCGAGTAAAGCCCAGTCCTCAAGCTAATATGGCCGCCGCATTCCCAGTAGGCCAGGCCCAATCACCATAAGGCCCAAGGCCCAGCTACAGGGTTCGTCGACCTAAGTTCATTGTCCGGCCTCCAAGGCCCCGACCTAGCTTGGTCCGACTCTACAAACCCCTATCTTGATTCGGGTACGATCCATGCTCTACCCGTCAGTCAGTCAGGTCGACCATTCTTCAAATGGTCGACCTCGACCTAACCACCAAGCGTCGAGCTAACTGACATAAGCGTACATGAGTCAAATCTTTCCATAACCGGTTCCCTACAAATCAGGGGCCGTTACCAGACACGTTCACATTACTTGTAACTGTCCCTAAAATCTCGGAGCTCATGTAGCAGTACCAAATATACAACGGTCATCACCTATAAATACTTCATCACTACCAACAGTGCAAATGTAACTGCTATTTTGTTATCAGAATCCTATTATTCAATACATTTTTAGCTCTCCAATCATCAAATACTTACTCTCACGCCCGAGGGTCTAAGCCGGAGACACATCCGGCTAGTCGTGGGTTCTGATTTCAGGTCAAGGAGCCAGGTGATCAGTCCTGCCACGTGGAGGAAGATTGATAAGCACTTTTCTTGCGGGGAAAGTGAGAACTTATGAGACATTTTAATACAATGAGGAACTTAGTGGAAAGTGATTTGTTTCAAAAGGAACTTACGGGGCAAATTCCCAAAAAAATAAGTTAGTTAAACTTTTAAATGTGGACTTTTTACATGAAATAAATAAAACATATTAATATAAAAAATCAAGTTTCCATCTATTTCTTATACATTTATAATACAGTGTAATTTATCTTTTGCTATAAGTAGTTTTCATTGTGATCCTAATGGATGTTTAAATTAAAATATAAATATAATTAGCCCCAAACTGAATGTCAAAAATAGTCTAAATTTACTATTTATTGATATGAACAGCAAAAGTTTAATTAAGCAGAAAATGTATTAGAATTTAAGTTTAATTTAAACTTAAATTGCTAATAAATTGTCATTGCTCGCAACTGTATATGACTTAATACGATTTTCTCAATTCCAAAATTAATTTTGAAAAACAAATGTTACAAAAAAAAAAATCTCTTGACAATGACATAGGCCAAATTTTAGTTTTTTAGACATTTATTTCAAGACGAATACTCCCTCCGTCCGCTTACAAAGTTCACACTTTCTATTTTGGGCGTCCGTTTACAAAGTTCACACTTTGTTTCTTTCCTAAAAAGGAAACCTTAAATCACTATTCTCTCCACTCATTCTCTCTCCTACATTATTTTAATACTCACAAACCATTATAATTTACTATTCCCTCCACTCATTCTCTCTCCTATTTTATTTTCACACTCACAACACTTTCAATATAATACTCCCTCCTTAATTAACGTGTAAACAGTAACTGCGAACATTGTAGGCGGACGGAGGGAGTATAGTACTACGTTGTTAGAACATTAATATCAAATCTTTCGAGAGTTCGTCTCAAGAAACAGTTTTAATGTCTTTTTTGTTTATTTTAATTTTCTATTATTGTCTTTAATTATTTGCACAGTTTTATATGAAATTTTAATTTTCCTTAACTCTTCAACTTCCAAAGCATTATTATAAAATAAAAAACTTCCTAAGTTAATAACTATCATTAATGATTTATTATTGTCTCGAGCTATCTTCATTCATTTTTAAGCATATACTTATGTATAGAAAATGTCATAATAAAATATTAATATGGTCAATATGATAAGATACAAAAAGATCCATCGTAATTTTTGTGTATATATTTAGCTTTAATATTTATCTTGAGAATATTCAGTTTGATTTCTTGTAATCTTTTCTTAGTTTACGTTTCTTGCTCACCAAGATATCCTTGGTTGTAGAGTTGTATATATACCCAATCATTATCAATAATATATCAAGATTTTCTCTCAGTAAATTATTTCTCATATGGTATCAAAGCTGCTCGATTCCCCCCTCTCCTTTTTGATCGGCAGCCCCTCTCTTCTTCCCTTCCTCTCGGCAGAAAACACCCAACCCACCCAATGGCCGCCTCTGCCTCTACCATCACCAACTCATCCGAACCTTCCACCCCTCTTATTCTCGTTGATCTTTCTCACTGCATCAAACTCACCCCTCTTACTTACCTCTCTTGGGCCTCCTAATTAGAATCTCTTCTCTTTGGCCTCGACTTGCTCAAATACGTCGGCGGATCTCATCCACAACCACCGGCTAAAATCAAAACTGATGGAAAAGAAACCAATAACCCATCTCACACAGCTTGGAATCGACAGGACCGCCTCCTTCTAGGATCTCTCCTCGGTACCCTTGACACCACAATTGCTCCCCTTGTCCTTCGTGCTAAAAACTCCAAAGAAGCTTGGGATACTCTTCAAAACACCTATGCCAACCCTTCCCGTGGCCATATTCTACAAATCAAAGACAACCTCGAAAACCTATCCAAAGCTAGCCTTACCATTGAAGAATACATGCAAGCTGTTAAGTCCTATACCGACAAGCTAGCAATCTTGGGTAAACCCATGGACTCCGAAGACATCATATCCAAAATCCTTAAAGGTCTCGACTATGAGGCATACAAGCCTGTCATTGATTCCGTCCGAGCCCGAGACAACCCCATCTCGTTTGAAGCCCTCCATGAAAAGTTGATCCATCATGAACTAACCCTCAAAACCCATCCCACCACCACTACCTTTCCTGCTTCCGCCCATCTTGCTCAAAACCGCGCCTCCTCTTCCAAAAATTACCCTCGGTCAAACCCTACCCAACCACTCCTTCCCACGCCCTCCACCAATAACCCCTCCTTCCCAGCCCCATTCAAAGGAAAGTGTCAATATTGTGGCTTTCCCGGCCATGTCATTTCTATGTGTCGTCGCTTCAAAAGGGACTACCCTAGTGTCTCCTTCCCCAACTGCAACCCCAATACCACCAGCCATCCTTCACGCCAACCCAACCTTCCTTCTGCACCACAGGCCCACACGGCCACAGGCCCTTCATCGACCCACCCCCCTTCCTGGCTCCTTGATACAGGAGCGACACACCATCTAACCAACGACCTTTCCAATCTCGCACTTCACAATCCCTACAATGGCACCGACGAGGTTATTATTGGTGATGGAACCTCTCTCCCTATTTTCGAAACAGGTTCATTTACTTTTTCCTCTTCTTCTCACTCCTTAAAATTCCATAATGTTCTCTTTGTCCCTCTCATTTCTCGCAATATTATTTCTGTCTCTCAATTTTGTCGTGACAATAACGCTTATTTTGTGTTTTCCTCTTCTTCTTTTCTCTTAAAGGATCTTACAACCCACAAAATTCTACTCCATGGGACAAGTGATCGTGGAGTATATCTATGGCATCCTCCGTCTCCTAAAGCACATCTAAGCATCTCTTCCTCTCTGCACTCTTGGCATCATCGTTTGGGTCACCCTGCTCTTCCAATTATTTCCTTTTTAAAGAAACATTTTAGTCTTTCAATTCCGTCTAGTTCTTTTTCCAATTGTAATGCTTGCGATATTAATAAAAGTCACAAATTGTCTTTCTCTACTTCCTCTCTCACTTCTAATTCTCCTCTTGAACTTATCTTCTCTGATGTTTGGACCTCTCCCCTCTACTCTCATGACAAATTCAAATATTATGTGATCTTTGTTGATCACTACACTAAGTACACTTGGCTTTATCCACTCAAACAAAAATCCGACACATTTGCAACGTTCACTCGCTTCAAAGCTCTAGTCGAGAATTTTTTTCAAAAACCAATCATTCAAGTATTTTCAAACAATGGTGGGGAATATCTAAAACTAACCCCCTCTCTCTCTCAAAATGGTGTCACTCACCTCACATCCCCACCTCACACCCCCGAGCACAATGGCTATGCCGAACGCCGTCATCGACACATTGTCGAAACCGGTCTTGCTCTTCTTTCACATGCCAAACTCCCTCTCACTATGTGGACTCATGCTTTACAACTGCTACTTATCTAATAAATCGCCTTCCAACTTCTACCTTGAAAAATGACTCTCCCTACCTTTGTCTCTTCAAAAATCCTCCCAACTACACAAAATTACGCTCCTTTGGATGTCTATGTTACCCATGGTTAAGGCCATATGCACCCCATAAATTAGCTCCCTACTCCGTTCCTTGCATCTTCATCGGATACTCCTCCACACAAAGTGCATATCATTGTCTCGATCCCAAAAAATATCGCATTTATACCTCTCGGCATGTAAAATTCGTCGAGGACTCTTTCCCATTTCCATCTCTTTCGTCTCACCAAAATTCATCTCCAGAAATTTCCCCATCTCAATGGTGCAAATTGTCCCTTCCCTTATTACTTCCACCAACCCCCCCATCGCCTATCCTCCAGAACCTGCCTCCTCACCCTCACGGCAGCACCCAGCCAGCTCCACAATCCCACCCACTTTCCTGCCTACTGCTACTACACCCCCTCCCAGCATACCTGACCCTAGCCCTACCCCTCCAGGCCCTGCCGAAACCTCCCTGCTCCTCACTCCAGCCCCTACACTCACTTCCCCTCAACATACACCAACTCCCCCACCCCCACCACCCACCCGAACTATCACAACTCGCCTAAGCAACAACATCCGAAAACCTAACCCAAAATATGCCTACCTTGGAGCCTTAACTTCGCCCACCTCCCTCCCTAAAACTGTCAAACAAGCACTATCCACGCCTCATTGGCGTTCTGCCATGGAAGAAGAGTTTGCTGCCCTCACTCGAAATAATACATGGTCTCTAGTACCCTCTTCTGTTGCTCCAAACATTGTCGATTGTAAGTGGGTTTTCCGAATTAAATACAATCCTGACAACTCAATTCAAAAATACAAAGCACGTCTGGTTGCCAAAGGGTTCCACCAACGTCCTGGTGTCGACTACTCTGACACCTTCGGCCCCCGTTGTTAAACCGATTCTGATTCGTCTTCTTCTATCCTTGGCTCTGAGTCATAAATGGTCTCTTCGTCAACTTGACATCAACAACGCCTTCCTACAAGGGCAACTTCATGAGACTGTTTACATGTCACAACCTCCGGGCTTTCTTGACTCCAAAAACCCATCTCATGTCTGTCAACTTCGCCAAGCAATCTATGGACTCAAACAGGCTCCTCGCGCCTGGTATACTGAACTCAAAAATTATCTCCTCTCCTTTGGGTTCAAAACCTCTCTCTCGGATCCTTCCTTGTTTATCTACTCACAATCTCCCTCCTCTCTTTATCTCCTTGTTTATGTTGACGATATTATTGTTACCGGTCCTTCTCCCTCCTTTCTTTCTCAATTTATTACACATCTCTCGTCTCGCTTTTCTCTTAAGGATCTTGGTCCCTTATCATACTTCTTAGGAGTCGAGGTCACACCCAACTCTAATGGTCTTCTTTTAACACAAACAAAATATGTCCATGATCTCCTTGCTCGTCACAACATGCTGAATTCTAAGCCTTCTCCTACTCCCATGGCCACTTCCCCTCCTCTTACAAATAATTCCTCTTCTCCAATCTGTAATCCCACAGATTATCGTTCCATTGTTGGTGGCCTTCAGTATCTTTCCATCACTAGGCCAGACATAGCCTTTTCGGTTAACAAATTAGCACAATTTATGCAAAAACCTCGGGAGAGTCATTGGGTCTCCCTCAAGTGACTTCTTCGATATCTTCATGGTACTCTTCACTTGGGTATACAACTTTATCGGGACACTCCGTCATCTCTCCATGCCTTTTGTGATGCTGACTGGGCCGGAGATAAAGATGACTACATTTCCACTACAGGTTTCATAGTCTATCTTGGTCGTAACCCGGTTGCTTGGTCCTCTAAAAAGCAACGTGCATTGGCTCGCTCATCCACCGAAGTGAGTTCCATCTTTATTCTTGATGCCACCGCGAGGTTACTTGGGTCAATAATCTTCTCTCTCGAACTTCACTTCCAGTAGTCCCCCACTCTCCTATATACTGTGATAATCTTGGTGCCACTCACTACTCGGCTAATCCAGTCTTCCATTCTCGGATGAAACATCTAGCTTTGGCTTTTCACTTTGTTCGAGCTATGGTACAACAGGGACAACTTCGTGTTCAACACATTTCTGGCAATGATCAGCTTGCCGATCTCCTCACTAAACCACTATCAAGAACTCGGTTCACCCTTCTTCTCTCCAAGATTGGCCTTTTCCATGGAACGTCCATCTTGCGGGGGCCTGATAAGATACAAAAAGATCCATCGTAATCTATGTGTATATATTTAGCTTTAATATTTATCTTGAGAATATTCAGTTTGATTTCTTGTAATCTTTTCTTAGTTTACGTTTCTTGCTCACCAAGATATCCTTGGTTGTAGAGTTGTATATATACCCAATCATTATCAATAATATATCAAGATTTTCTCTCAGTAAATTATCTCTCATACAATAAACACAAAATTCTTCTTCTTCTATCATAAATTTCTAAGGGAAAATTACGTCATAATTGCTCATTCTAATCAAAACTATATCCTAACACATTAAATTATCAATTCTACCTACTACTCCTACTTTGATAACAAATTAATCATATAATCCCTCATTGCTACACCCTTCCCCTCTCCACACCTCACACTCTCTCTCACACTTTCTCTCTCTACTCCATTTTCCCATCACCCCAACTTTAGGAAACGGTCTCCCCTAACTCTGGCGACTCCCTCTCGCCCAACCCTCTCCTCTACTCTGTCTTGCTAATTGCATTATTTTTCGACGAAGTTTCAATCGCCCAAATTTAAGGCAAGAGTTGAATTATAATAAATGATGACTGTCCTTTGCCAATATAACAGGTATTCTGTTATACCCAAAACGAAAAGATTTTTGGGTGATATTGACAGATTTATCAAAGAAAATCACTTTAATAAATGCAGGATCGTCTGAATAGTATAAATCGAGATACGAACATGGGTTTGCCCGGGTCAGACCCAAGTGGATTGGGCTATAAACGTAATCCATCTCTGAGTTACGAGAGACAAACAATAGGCTTCCTCGGTCTCGTACCTCGTCATCAATAAGGCCAATCTAGGCCCAACAAGCAAGCAAAATATGTCCCAACTATGAGTTCCGAGGAGACCTCCCTCGTATGCCGAGATAGCCTCCATAGAGGATGAGGTGCCTTCCTCGGCCTTGACATTACCAACGGGCTCTCTATATTACTTGTTCTTTCCCCGGCTCATCATGGATCGAGAAGGTCATGAATGACGAGGAGAGAAAAGTTCGCACCTCGGCATATCTTCATATGTCGAGGGACCAAAATCATTCTCCTCGGCATTTCGTCATATGACAAGGAGGCAAAATCATGCATCTCGGCATTTCTTCATGTCAATTGAGCTTTATATGACGAGGAGACAAATTCATGCATCTCGGCCTACCTGCAAATGACGAGATAAGAAATTTACTCTCCTCGGCTTACCGGCAAGCAGTTACAACAATCCTAGTCAAACAAGGATTCAGCAGTTACTATCTTATCAGAATTGTAACCACCTCCTACAATTCAGATCAACTAAGGACTCTCTAACAGGTATAATCCTAGATACTATCTTATCAGAATTGTAACCACCTCCTACAATTTAGATCAACTAAGGATTCTCTAACAGATATAATCCTCCTAGGATTATACCTTATCTCTTTACAGTCAAAGTTCAACATGGATTCTGTCAATCCATCCCTTTAAATACAAGCCATATATCACATTATTTGGTACGTTACTTTTGATATTCCGAAACTCTGTCAATTTAGTTTCTCTCACCACAAAACCGTGAACTTATTCTCACGCCGGAGGGCCTTCGCCGGTGAAGCCCAGCTTAGTTTACGTGTTATGTCTTATTTTCAGGTTAAGCAATCGCCGGAGCAAACGATCGCTTGGATTTGGGCTGATTTGACGATTTTGGCATCATCAATTGATTCCATTGCCGGGAATTGACTCAAATGCCCTTTGTTTAGCCTGGAAAAAGCTCGCTTGAAGCCAGATTTCTTGCCAAATTTAGTCTTGATTTGAACGGAAATTGTTATTCCGTTTTGCTCTGTTTTTGGTTTCGCCGGATTCTGCAAAATTTGACCGGAATCTGCAAATCTTCGTCTGAAGCAAACGTTTTGGCCGGAAACTTTGGGGTCAGTAAAATCGCAAAGTGCAATCTTGTGTTTGCGTGCAAAATCTGTTCCACAATTCGGCCAGAAATCTTGATCTGTTGGAAAATTGCTCCTTTGGAAATTTGCTGTTTCAATTGTTAGGATGCAATGGAAGACGGACGATTTACTAGCGTAACCAACGAGGAGCAGACTCAAACGAACGAGGTCCTCCCTAATACCGAGGTGCTTCCTCCTCCACCTCAGCCTGAAGGACCACCTCCCCTTGCCATGACTCTCCGTTCCATGGGGCAGCCAGCTGCCGAGGGGGCAGGTGCAAACCCTCCTCGTATTACTCGTCCTCGAGGGAAACTAACGGGGAAGAAAATGACGAGGAACGCCGACGTCGGTCGAGCTGAGAGCACCCAGCCTATCGACCGACGTACCTTGTTGCATAGACAAATGGAAACATTGCAGAGAATTTACGAGACCCAAGCTGCTCTACTACAATTGGACCCAGAAAACTCCATGGCCGAGTTCATCAGGCCGTCAAAGACAGGTGGCAACTCTCGTGGAAGGGAAATGGGTGAGCAATGAGATCCTCCCCGTGATCCTGCTGTACCACCTAAGCAGGCCCTCCGAGATGCTCCTCTTCCTCGGCCTCGACATCAGGAAAACGACAAGGTGATAGACCTGAGGAGCCAATTGAATTCTAAGGAACAGGAGGTAGATTCGAGAGACCTAAGGATGAGGCTCAATCTGTCCAAACGTTTGTCCCCTCCTCGTCTCGTCATGGCACCTCGTCATCCTGACTCTCCTCGACCTCGTCGAGATTCTCCTAGACCTCGACGAGACTCTCCCCATCCTCGTCCGTTTGTAAGGCCGAGGACTCCCCAACCATACAGAATGGTACTGGGTGGCTACGAGGCAGAACCAAGGCAAGACAAAGCACCTTCCAGACGAGGAGAAAACCGTCAAAATGATGAGGAGCATAGTAGGGTGAATGGTCACCCCAGAGATAAGTCCCTCTGTAGCTCCCAACGCAGTACTCACTCTAGCACTGAAAAGGGAGTGGAAGCTAGACAATGGGAACTCTTGAAACAAAGGCTCGATGACATGGACATGGGAAAGAAAGTTGAGGGAGACGACTATGACTGGTCCACTCGTCCGTTCTCCCAAAGGATAACTGATGCACCACCTAATCCCCACTTTAAGGTCCCAAGCTTTGAAAAATATAACGGAATGAAAGACGCGAAGGAACACGTGCAAAGTTTTGAACAAACCATGAACCTCCTCACCAAAGCTGATGACATGCTCTGCAAAGCTTTCGCGAGCACCTTCTCCGGAACAGCCTTGACCTGGTTCCGTGAGCTAAAAAAAGGTTGCATCGATAGCTGGAGAGGCATGAGGAGAATGTTCTTGGACCACTTTGCCACTGCTGGAAGGAGGAAGAAGAGGTTGACTGACCTTGCCAATATCGAGCAAGGGAAGAATGAAACCACACTCAGTTATTATAACCGATTCCGTACCATGGCGGAACAAGTGGAAAAAAGCCTCACTGACAGGGAGGTTATTGTTTGTGTCAATTCCAGATTGAGATCTGGACCACTCATTTACGAACTCTCCACTAGAGAGCCTAAATCTAAGGCGGATCTATACAACGTGGCTTATGCCATCGCCATGGCGGAAGACAAGAACAAGAAAAGGGGATCCGATAAGACGGAAACAGAAGCGACTGGCACTCGCCACGCCTCCAATGACAATGGTAATAGTAAGGGATCCAAAGGGAAGAATAGAACAAGGAGTACTAAAAAGCCCGAAATATTTACACCTCTTACCAAACCCATTACTGAGATCATGCAGCTAGTGAACCTTCTCCCTCCTCGTCCTCTAAGCAACAACCCGAAGTTGCCTCGCGACACTTCTAAATTCTGTGATTTCCACAAGGACCATGGTCACAACACCGAAAGGTGTATCTGTAGACACCCCATTCTGAACCAATAATTCACGATTACACTACTCTTCGTCTCTCTTTTGTGTTTTGATGAAAGCATATCAGTTTCGTCATGTTTAGTTAAGTTTCTAACTAACCTTGTTAGTTTTGGACCTAACTGACTAACGGAATAACTGAAGAGGACAAAATAGTCAACCGACTAGTTGTCTCGCACGAGACATACGTGTCTCGCACGAGACAACCCCTCTGCAGGATGTGTAGAATCACAATCCTTCTCCGTTTCAAACTCTTTTCTTGATAAACATCATCTAATCCCGTTCTCCAATCACAGTTGAGTTCTGGAACCTTCCTTGAGTCTCCTAATCTTGGTGACCAAGTCATCCATCCACCTCTTAAACCTCTATAAATAATTGGAGGCTTTCAGTATATCAGAGGTCCCCGATCCACGATAAAAAACACACAACACACATATTTTGTTGGTTTCTCTCCCTGAAAGATTCCTACAAAATCACCCTAAAATCACCTAAAATTTGTTTATCAACCTTGTTGATCAAAAAACATCAAAGCCCGAATCAAGGATTGAGGCGAAACTCTGTCCGCATCAAGATTTGACTCTCATATTGAGTCGAAACTCTGCCCGAATCACTTCTCGACCGAGAAGATATCTTAGAACCACGTTCTAAATCAAATACTCCCTAAACGCTAGGTAAATTCATATACTATTTTTCTTCTTCTCAATCTCTCTCTATTGGCTTTTAGAGTGGTGTAATCCCATCAAAAGGATTAGCCTAGAGTCCCTTCAATCCATGGAGGTGATCTCGAAGCATACAATCCGACATTCCTAATTGAGAAATCAATTAGGGTTTTCTTGTTTTCATTTAATTAATAATTGAAAAGATTGATTATACTTAATTGGCAAAACCGATCTCTGGATTGGATGGAATGGGTGCTCCTCGACCTTTCCATTCCATAACTTAACCCCCGAACCCTCAAATATCTTTAAAATCAAAAATGTTTTTCTTATTGTTTTCCTAAATAAATAATAAGTGGCGACTCAAAGATGTTAAAAAATTCACGCATCGCTACAGTGGCGACTCTGCTGGGAATAATTAATTAAGAGGGTTAGACTTGCCCACAATTGAATGTTATCAATCTTTTTATTTTTCTGCAAAAAATTGATTTTTCTGAATTTTTTGGAATTTTTCTGTACTGTTTTCGTCAAAAATAAATTTATTGTCTGAATACTTGTCCAGCGCGGGATAAACTTATCTCGCGCGAGATTAACAAACGGTTTTAAAAACAAAAAAATTTCACTCTGGTGTGGCGGCGGCATAGCATTTAAAACAAAGAAAAAACCCTTGCAGTTGACTTTCCTTCCATGGTTGAAAAAAAAATAAAAAAAATCTCACCTTTTGTTGGTATTGGGCGACTGTAGAGAATAAAATGAGGATTTTAGTTGACTTTTTTGCTCAAGTTGACTGCAGTTAAAAAAAAAACAGTTAGAAACTTTCAAAAAAAAATTCAGAAAAATCAAAATAAAGTATTATTTCTATTTTGCTTGTGCTAACTTTATTTTGCAGGGTAGAATAATTAATTTATTACTTGAACTTATATACTTGCGTGAGATTGAATTATTTTAATTTTTTATCGGTCATCGGTTGACTCAGACTTTGTAATTAATTAAATTAATTTGCTCTCGCTCTCTCTCTCTTTAAGTGGAACTACGACGACATGAGTCTTCCTAATTTGAGAGAAATGTAGGCAACCACTTGGTGTGGCCATTATCTGTTTTTCATTTAGTTTTTAAAAAAAAAACTTTCTATTTTACTCTATCACCTAGATTGACTATTACACACGCTCATTCATATTATATCTGTCATTGCACTACATACCCTGATTAAACCCGGGACCCACACTAAGGACGGATGACGGTAACCACCTAGTCGCCGGTCTCTCCGAAGTTGGATCATCCCACTCCGCGTATTCAATCCATCTAGATTGTCATATCGTGGGGAGCCTAGCCTTCCAACCCTGCATCGCCACGTATCATGTAGATTGACTTTTTAAGACACTCCGTGATCGGTCGGTTTGATCTTGGAGTCCTTGTAATCCCTTGTCAAGATCTTGTTTTGTGCAATAATCCAAGGAAAAGAAATCAATAAATTGTTGCTTCGAAATTGTCCTTTCGGAAACGTCCCTATGATTGTTCCTTCGGATTTGGCCCTAAAAAGAGAAAATTTTCTCACCAAATTTATTGCACAAAACTTGATGTTACTTGGGATGACTTCGACCCCTAGATCCTTAGGTTTGGATTTTGAATGTTAGAAACCCCCAAAACGGATTTTCCGTCCGACCAAAATTAGGATTAATCAGAAAAATTGTGACTTACGTGGTGTTGTATCGCGCGAGATTGCTTGTCCCGTGCGAGACAAGTATTCGGTCTTTTCGTGTTTTGGCCAAAACCTTCAAACCTTCAAAGCCTTCATACACCCTATTTAGCCGACTTGTTGGAATTCGATCATGGTTTAAAATGGTTCATACACGTCTAGGTTCTTCGCCAAAGCTCGACACGATGTCTACTTCTCCTTCTGTCACCGAGGCCAAAATCAACGAAGCTAAGGCCCAACTCATCCAAGCCCTGCTTAAGATGGATGAACAAAGTAAGAAAATTGAGGTACAAAATGCTCAAATGACCGCCCTCATGCAAGAGCTCAATGACATAAAAGTCAAGAAAGGAAGAAAACAAAAGCAGAAAGAGGAATCCTCCTCCTCCGAAGAGGAATCGAATCCTACACCAAAAAGAATAAGAAAACCGAGAAGTCAAGCAAGAAAAAGGAAGAATCCGATTCTTTCTCCTCCTCATCCTCCTCCGATGATGAGGGACATACCTCCAAGGGTGCTAAAACCAAGAAAGAAGGCTGTGGTGAATCTACTAAACTTGGTGACAATGTTACTAAGAACTACCTTGAGAAGAAATTTGCGACCCTTGACACCTCAAAAGGATCATTCGTCCCATTTAATCCCGATGCTCTTCAACAATCCATCACCAAGTTTCCTTGCAATACAAGACACCCGACATTGCCAAGTTCAATGGCACTACTTGTCCTCGAGCTCATGTTGAGACCTACACTTGGGCTATGCTTTCAATGGGCGTTGATAACACAATCTTGGCCCAATGCTTTCCTCAAACTTTGGAGGGTGCTGCAAGGGATTGGTACATGTCTCTTCCTACGACTACAAGGCATTGGTCGTCTGCATGTTTAGTCTTCCAAAGGCAGTTTGAAGACAACTCCACTTACTGCCCTACTAGGAGGGATCTTGAACAAACTAAACAACATGCAAATGAGTCATTTGCTGAATTTGCTAGAAGATGGAGACTCAAACTTACTGAAATTGTCGAAAGGCGTACTACTTTCAATGCCTCCGTGATGAATTTCAAGAGAAGCTCGCTGGCAACTACTTTCCTAGTTTCAATGAACTCCACGAGTCCGAAATTAGGATTGATGACTTCCTAAAAAGCAAAAAAGAAAGAAAGTACTTTCCGCTACAACAAGCCCACCACAAGAAGGATGTTTCAGTCAATGCTATTGCATTCAACCGCCCCAACACAGGAAAGTATTCTGCCGTTCCTCCTCCCGAAAAGAAAAAGAGGCACTATGACAAAATTGAAGGAATCACTCAAGAAGAACTCTTTGATGTGCTTGTCAAGAATGAAAAGATCTAACCAAGGAAAGGTGGTCCTCCTAAGGACATGGGTCCTAATCACGCTCATCACTTATTCTGCAAGTATCACAACTTCACCGGCCACGACACCAACACTTGCCACCACTTGAAGGACATCATCCAAGACCTCTTTGATAATGGAGAGTTAGAACGTCCCAACGCCATCACCAATCCTCTACCTCGCAATCCATGAAGAGGATGAAGCTCCGAGAAGAAATCTGCACTTACCACTTTGGGGCTACAGCTATCCTCTCCCTTTCTCCTTTGATAGAAGTAGATTAGGTTTTAAATTTTCGAGTATGAACTCGAAGAGTTGTTCTGTCTTTATAGTACTCCTCACCTCCTCTAGTTTGTGTCATCTAAACTATCGAGTCTGTTTCAATTTCCGATTAATCAAAGATATCTTCTTTTTCTAAACACTTTTTCTAAAGTTGTTCTACCTAATGAGTATCATTTAATTCATGCAAAATAATGGACCCTCTATTTCCTAAATCATCGCAAAAATAGAGACTTCTAAATGAATTTAAGAAGAAAGTTATCATTATGAGGCTTAAGGGCTGAACATTACCCCTACTGAAAGTCAAAGGTCAACAAACGAAGAAAGCCAAATTTGCTGCTGTCAACTCTCATTCCAAAAAGAGTAGGGCTACTCAATTCAAAGCAAAAAAAAGAAAACTCTCAAGCTTTCATCACCCCCAAAACAAAGGTGAAATCTCAAATGAATGAAGGACTCTCCCACAAAGAAGAGGAGTCAAGTGATACCAACAAAAGAAATGAAGATTACTCAACATCCTGTTACAGCAAGTACAGAAGACTTTCAGTATCAAGAAAAATATTTTCCCTTAATTCATACTAATGATTGGCTTTCTTCTCAATCTTATTTAGAAAATTCTAGATGATGCAAGGTTCATTAAAAGGTAAAACAACTTTTCTAGATCCTTGAGTCAAGTAACGTTCTTGTTGAGTCTAGGGGCTTCCTGTTAGCCGCTCTCATACACACTCTTGAAATCCAAGCATAAAAAATAGGGGCTTCCTAACCTTTCCTCCCTCAGTCAATCTCTACAATCGAATCTGTATTAGGAGCTTTCCTCTTTGCTTTTCACTCTCATCATCAGAGAATACACTTCTCCAAAAAGTCAATGCTTGGATCACCTTCCAATGAATAGAGTCTGTCTCTCCTTAACTAACTTGAGACCTCATCTCTCTCTCCTCAAAATGATTCTCTCAACTGAGTTCTCTTCGAGTTAACATACTATTTTAAAAAAAAAGAAATGAAAAAAAAAGACGGAAAAGAGATGCCCGCTAGATTGAAAACCCGAAAGGGCGGTCTAGGCAAAAATCAGGGTGCGTCACTAAGAAAAAAAAATCAAGGAGAAAGGGAGACTTTTCCTCAACATTCTTCATCAAGCATCATTCAATCCTCTTCAAATCAAATCAACAAGGAGAGTCTTCTTCGATCATCTTCAAATCAAGAGAGCAGACTCACAAGCCTGTTCACAATTTCATCTACCACTTGCAAGCAACTTGGGCTTGAGACAGCAAAGGGCCTTGAACATAGAGCCATTAGGACAGTCGACAGATTTATAGTCATTTGCCTCCTAGAGAAACAACTCAAGGGAGAATTAAGAATGAAGTTTCGAAACAAGCCTAGATGTGTTCACAAAAGGATACTCATCAAAATCCTACAACAATGAAGAAACAGTACAGCCTCGCTGACTAGCAACAGATTCTGCAAAACCTGACTTGGTCCCAACTTGTCAAACACAAGTTCACTCATACAGTTCACCCCTATCAAATACAAATCCATACAAATGTTCCTACATGCCCATATACCCTATACTCCTACATGAACTCACCACCAAAATGACCAGCCGGCCATTTGCACGAACAGACTTGAGCACCACCACGTGCAGAAAGTTAAGAATCATTCGGGTCTATCCAAGACCAGCATGCATATATCCTTGCATTACAGGGTCCGAAAAAACCTCCATCTCAACCGACAACTTCAAGTCCGTGACCTCGATAACACCAGCAAAGTCTGTGACGGCAGCAACCTCAAGTCCGTGACCTCGGCAGCATCAATAAAGTCTGTGATGGCAGCAAACTTCAAGTCCGTGACCTCGGCAACATCAGCAAAGTCTGTGATGGCAGCAAACTTCAAGATCGTGACCTCGGCAACACCAACAAAGTCTGTGACGACAGCAAACTTCAAGTTCGTGACCTCGGCAACAACTTCAAAGTCTGTGACGGCAGCAAACTTCAAGTCCGTGACCTCGGCAACAACTTCAAAGTCTGTGACGGCAGCAAACTTCAAGTCTGTGACCTCAGCATCAGCAAATTCTGCGACGGTAGCACCGACAACCAATTTCGTGACCTCGGCAACAATGGCAACGTCAGTAACCTCGGGCGGCGCACTTCAACAACTTCATCGACAAACAAGTATCTTCAGAATTGGGTCAAGTCTTTGATTCCTCAGTATGATTTTACATTTTCAAAAAAAAAATCCCTCTTCGATTTTCAAAAATGCTTTTCAAAATACCTAAAATAGTCTTTTTAGTGTTTTGGAATCGAACTACGTTTGGTCTGATTCTCTCTTAGAGATACGTAGGCAGCCGTGCGGCACGACCATCCCATTGTTCAGAATGATGTCTTTTCTATCGACGACATGACTTCTTCCATAAGACTTGTCACTGAGGGGCTCTGTAGACACCCCATTTTGAACCAATAATTCACTATTACACTACTCTTCGTCTCTCTTTTGTATTTTGATGAAAGCATATCAATTTTGTCATGTTTCATTAAGTTTCTAACTAACCTCGTTAGTTTTGGACCTAACTGACTAACGAAATAACTGAAGAGGACAAAATAGTCAACCGACTAGTTGTCTCGCATGAGACATACGTGTCTCGCACGAGACAACCCCTCTGCAGGATGTTCAGAATCACAATCCTTCTCCGTTTCAAACTCTTTTCTTGATAAACATCATCTAATTCGATTCTCCAATCACAGTTGAGTTCTGGAACCTTCCTTGAGTCTCCTAATCTTGGTGACCAAGTCATCCATCCACCTCTTAAACCCCTATAAATACTTGGAGGCTTTCAGTATTTCAGAGGTCCCCGATCCACGATCGAAAACACACAACACACACATTTTGTTGGTTTTTCTCCCTGAAAGATTCCTACAAAATCACCCTAAAATCACCTAAAATTTGTTTATCAACCTTGTTGATCAATAAACATCAAAGCCCGAATCAAGGATTGAGGCGAAGCTCTGTCCGCATCAAGATTTGACTCTCATATTGAGTCGAAACTCTGCCCAAATCACTTCTCGACCGAGAAGACATCTTAGAACCACGTTCTAAATCAAATACTCCGTAAACGCTAGGTAAATTCATATACTTTTATTCTTCTTCTCAATCTCTCTCTATTGGCTTTTAGAGTGGTGTAATCCCATCAAAAGGATTAGCCTAGAGTCCCTTCAATCCATGGAGGTGATCTCGAAGCATACAATCCGACATTCCTAATTGAGAAATCAATTAGGGTTTTCTTGTTTTCATTTAATTAATAATTGAAAATATTGATAATACTCAATTGGCAAGACCGATCTTCGGATTGGGTAAAATGGGTGCTCCTAGACCTTCCTATTCCATAACTTAACCCCCAAATTCTCAAATCTCTTTAAAATCAAAAAGGTTTTTCCCATTATTTTCCTAAATAAATAATAAGTGGCAACTCAAAGATGTTAAAAAATTCACGCATTGCTACAGCATCGCTCTCAAGCGCATGATCCAAAGGTGGGTCGACGAGGGAAAACTCGACCGCTATGTCATGAAGAAAGATGGCAAGCGGAAACGGAAGGAAGAGGAAAGTGAAGATGATGATAAGAGCGAGGATGGAGAACAGAGGCCTCCTAGAGCCAAGCTGCATGTGATCCGAGAAGAGACAGTCTCTATTAGACAGCTAAGGAACCAGATCCATGAACTAAGCAAGGTATACCACGTTCCTGCTTGGGTTCATAAAGCAGAGGAGGTCATTAGTTTTTCTCCCAATGAATTGGCAAGGAGCCGTGCTGCCCGTGAACAACCCTTGGTGATAAAAGGTCGAATTGATAATGTGGAATTCGAAAGACTTCTTGTTGAAACGGGGGCCTCCCGTGACATTTTATACTACTTTTCCTTCCAACAGATGGGCTTAAAAGATACCATACTGGAGCCTTATCATGGAAGGTTGGAAGGTTTCACCAACCATAAAGTTGGTGCCAAGGGAACTGTTGAGTTGTAACTAGAAGTCGGCGAACATCCCTTTCGATCAAAGGCTACTGTCACTTTCATAGTCATGGATCTAACAAGTGATTATCATGCTATCCTGGGCATTCCAAGTCAAGCAAAACTTGGGTTGGTCGCCTCCCTTCCTCACTAACGGGTCAAATTTCCTACTCGTGCTGGGATTGGATGCGTGAGGGCAACCGCCAAGGACTTCTTGGAGCATGTCGTGCAGAGCCGGAAGAAATCCAAAAGCGTGGAAATAGACACCCCTGAAGATAATATCTAGATCTCCAAATCCTTGAAAACTACCCATACCAGCTCTAGGATGAGCTATATCCGTGAGTTCCTAGATGAAGAGCCTATGGTCCTAGAAATTGAAGCTGACCAGGGCACAGTTTCGTCCATCTCTGAGGCAGATCCTGTTCTCATCAACGGCCAAAACTCGGGGGCCAACAATGACTTGAGGATAGCCGATCTGCCTGATGTTGATGAACTAATGGAAGAAGAAGACCTCAACATGAATGATAATGAAGGTAGGAGGATTAGAGAAATCATCATCGAATCCCTGAAATTTCGAGACGGTCCCGAAATGTTGTTGTGCTACAACTTATGCCTGATGAGGAATTCTCAATATTCTTCCTTTGGTTTAACCAATTCATTCTAATTGTGTGTGACCCAATAGGATTATATTATGTTGGCAATGAGTCCGATCATATCGACCCTTATAAGACATAAGCGGACTCTAGCAAGCCATTATGTCTACCCAATTAATATAACGTAAGAGTTCACGTTTCCAATGGTACACTTCCATTTCTCCCTTTGTCTCACGATGTTATATTGAACACAAGTCATGGTCCTTGTCAACTTGTATTTGTTCAATGCTTTCTCGATCTTGAGTATAATGATAATCCAATCGTATTGGGGTGTGGCCACACACGTTCATCATTATCACTCATCGAGGGGCCCAAGCAAAACATCTCTCTTTCGAGGGACAAATTCCATCTTGACTTATCATCCTTCCCATCATGAATCCGATCATGCCAAAGATAGCCTTTATAAATATCATGTTAGGATATCGTTTGACTAAAATCAAACATGACTTTCATCATATGTAAGGTCATGATAATCTCAGGTCTAGGGACTAAATGAAGTGACCATATGAGATTTAATTATGACATTTGACCATGACATAAATCTCATACGGGTCAAGTCCAGTCACTTGTTCTCTAACAAGTACCCATAATTTCAATGTGCTTCTCTATGCATATAATCATCATATGATTATCCATTGACAATTATACTAATTATTCTCTTAATAATTAGGGACGGAGATTATTACAATAAATATGCAAAATGTATAATAATCTAATAATAAACTTAAACGATAAAGACGATACATAACGGTTTTAAGTTAAACATAACTAAAGCCTTAGGGCATTACACCAACAGTCTCCCACTTGCACTAGGCTCCATTTATGTATCGAATACTCATGGATCTAACATGACCATCATGCTTCTGCCTGTGCGAGGGTCTTTTGTAAGTGAATCCCTAATGTCATCATCGGTTGATACTTTGCATATTTTAACGTCTTCTCATTCTTTATGAATTCCTTGAAAAAGGTCTAAGTGTGTGTTTGGATCGCTGTTGTGACCTTGGTTCCATTGTTTGCACAAATGGCACCACAATTGCCACAACAAAAGTTCCATCGATTAGTGATGCTTGGAACATTTCCAAAATACTAATGAACTTTTGATCCAAACTGCCCCTTTTAGCCAAATCATATGTCGCTAAAGTTTGGCCTTAGTAGTAGAATCGACTACGATTTTCTGCTTGGAACTCTTCCAACAAAACTGCACCTCTAATAAGCATAAACACAAATCCTAATTGCGATCTTAAATCAACTTTGTCAGTTTGGAAGCTAGAGTCCGCTTATGTCTTATAAGGGTCGATATGATCGGACTCATTGCCAACATAATATAATCCTATTGGGTCACACACAATTAGAATGAATTGGTTAAACCAAAGGAAGAATATTGAGAATTCCTCATCAGGCATAAGTTGTAGCGCAACAACATATGTCCTAGCGCGACATAACTTGTCCAAAGGACTTATATGGTCGTGCGACACTTCTTGACCAGAAGACTCGTATGGTCGTGCGACACTTCATGCCTGAGGCGGTTTGACAGACAGTTTCCTAATTTGATTAGGAAACAAATACCTATACTAATGTAGTATAAATATTAAGTCTGTAAACCCTAATTTGCTAGCCGAATTTTCTCAAGAAAAATCACAACAAAGGTTTCTCAATATTTCTTCCATAGGTTTAAGAATCTAGCAATTCTCAAGAACCGTTCTTGGTTCATTCTAACGTGTGGATACTACTAGAGGGTTTTCGCTCGTATGACGATCAAGGCCTAGAGTTCAAATTGTCCAAAGCAATCTGAAAGGTTCAAAGTTTTTGAAGATCGAAGTTTGTGATTCGAAATCACATTGATAATCGTTCGATAGCTCAAGAACGGAAAGCATTCAAGGTTGGTAAATTCTATCTCATAGGAATTCAATTTAATTGTATAGAACAGATCTTAGGGCTCTTGTATTATTAGATGCTTAATTCCGCTGCGCATGGACCCATAAAACCCAACAAGTGACATGCCCATACGTGAAACCATGTTGTATTGGCAACATGCCCACACGTGCCAGGTTTTGGGATAGGTATGAAGGCCTATTACAAATTTCAAAACAACTCATTTTAGTATAATTAAAAAAATGTTGTGTCAAAAACCAACCATCAGGTAAGCTTAAAAGTGTGGATCCACCTATGATGCGCTAGGGGGATAGGATTGATTTCAGGCGCTCAAGCGTAGACGAATTACATGACCGTCCGCGATGCCGTCAATCGCACCCGAGGGTTCTAGATCTATGTGTCGTAGTGTGCGGATGACTATGTTCCTTTATTTATGAAAAATAATTTTGAATCCATTTTTTTTATCTTTATTTGGAAAAGGAATAACGAACGGAAAATAACACACACACACACCTCACAGAAACTAACAAGGCACAATAATCAACTTCGCATTCTGATCCAAGGGACTGCCCTTCACCAGAACCTGAAAACTGCCCAGTGGCCAGTTCTGTCGCGTGGCACAGGACAGAATGGGCCAAGATTGTCGCACGACTTGGCTGGCCACTGAACCAGAAATGCAAACAGAAATCCAGCCCCTGCCTCCTCATGGCAAGGAACAACTCCACAGCACCAAAACACAGCAACAAGGAAGCAAGCAAAGACACACAAATCTCTCAACACATAAAATGTATATATCACATGGAGTCATTAATGATGCACAAAAAATGAACATATTGGATGTTTAAAGGAAATGAAAGTTTGACCCTCTTTTGAAAACCAATTTCAAGTCCCCAGCGGAGTCGCCACTAAATGTGCGCTCGCCGAAATTTTTGTGGAAAAATTTGTTTTTGGGAGTCGCCACGCCATGTTTAAGGTACACTTTGAAAAACTTTTGAAAATAGAGAATTGGGTTCGGGGGTCAGGTTACGTGTTGGGAAGAACTTGAGGGTTCACCCAACACGCCTCGTCGGTAAACGAGTCATTCGAAAATAAACATCCAAAGTATTCATAGTGTGTTCATACATTAATGACAATAAATATGATAAATGGATTTTATTAATGAAGTGAGATTGCTACAACTTGTGAGCCACTTTACACCACGGAGGGCCACATCCCAGATTACAAATATAAGAACAACATACAACTGGAAAAGGAGCTTCTGCAGACTGGCAAGATGTGTCGCGTGACACCGGATCTGCCTGGGGAGTTGTGTCGTGTGACACAAGACTCATCCTGGCAAATTGTGTCGCGTGACACAACATGCCTTTCTGTAGAAACCTTACAGATTGAAATAAAAATTTAACAGAGATCTAATCAAATTGAATCACAATACCAATTCAACTCAGAAAACCACGAGTCAACAACGAATTGACCAAGGGGAGGTGGATATGGGGAGATCCACACTCCCTTGGCAAACAAGCCACAATTGCAAATAGATCAAACCATGAACAATCAACTAAACCAAACAAATCAATTAAACAGAGAGATGGCGATTGTGATTCAACAATTAGGAACAGATGGAGTATAATTATTGAATCAGATGACGATGGATTGCATGAATTATGAAAGTAGCAAAGTGATATGAGAGAGAAGAGAGGGATGAAGTGATTACCCTTGTAGATCCACAAATTCTATACCCAAGTCAGGTATAGAATTCTTCAACACAACTTCTGGACTGGATTGAGCTTGGGGGGAATGGTGGATTGGAGATCTAGTGGTGGTGTGTGGGTTGGATTGGATTGAGGGAGAGAAGGAGGGAATTGGGTATGAGAGAGAGAGGGTTGTGTGTGTTTTGGAGTGTGTGTTATGCAGGGAATTGAGCAGAGTAACAGTATGCCAAAAGGATGGAAAAAGGGATCTAGATATGAGAGGGATAAGGTCTTATTTATAGGCTGCTAATGATAAGCAAGTTATGTCGCACGACTTAACGGTTGTGTTTTCCATGGCTCAAGATATCGCACGACTAAGAAAGCCAATAACCATTCTGGCGCCAAAGATCTGGTTCTGGAACATTCCAAGGTAATTCCCAACAAGTCCAAACTGAATAATACCTTAAAGGTCCTTTTACCTGAGAAAAATACATAAAAGTACTTCCTTCGCAAGAACTTATAAAAAGTTTCCGGAAGTCTCGGAATGGATCGGGAATTTACCAAAATGGTCCCAGTGCAATTTTATCATATGAAAATGCACCTATAAAGGGTCGCGAATTGGATTGGCGTACTCACACTCGGCCTCCTCTCCCTCGGCTTCCTTTGCCATCGACTTGCTCGCCCTCAACGAAGGCGTCAACGATCTTAGTAGACGAGGAGGCCTCACCCCCTCTTCCCGTCATATCTGCAAGAAGCTGAGGTCAAGAAATAGTTATAAAACGTCCAAAGTCCTATGCCAAGGCGGGGAAGAGGAGATCCCCTCCTCGTCGTTTACAAGAAGGCCGAGGAGGGAGGCTTACCACTCAACCGAGTACGAGCTATGAGATCCAAGGACGGGTAGAACAAATTGATATGCTCAATCATCTCGGCCCTATTTTCGAACAACAGGATACTGGGAGACAAGGAATCAACTTGATCTATTCTCGTCTTGTCTGGGTATTGAATGAACATTCACGTACGGCCATACTTCTTCAATATATCTCCTATCTCCATCAAATTCACCAACAGCCATGGCCCTCTTTCTCTTTTGTAAACTCTAAGATTGCCCTTGTGGTATCCGTAAATGAATCGAGGGGAATGGTCCCAAGTACGAGCCATTTCTAAAGAGGAATGAAGGGGCAAGAGGATTCAAGAATCAAAATTTTCCAGAAAAAAGCTTCAACAACTCAACAATGGCGGTTTTCGAAATCTAAAGTCCTACCAAAACCCTAGACATTGTGAATTCAAGTACGAAAATAAGAGAAAGGATGAAATGTATACCTGTTTTCGGAAGATTGGATGGAATCGATCAACTGAATCAACTACGCCGAAAAATTCGAGCGTCGCCGATAACTGGGCTCAAGAGCACGGTAGGTCTCTGAATCTTGCAAAGTATGCTCTCCAAATGACTAATTGAAGAAAGTGTAAAATGAAAAAGAATTTGGTTTTTATACCCAATCAACCGGGTCAAACCCGAAAGCAAAATGGGCTAACGGGTGTGGCGCCCCAAGAATTAAATACGTGTAACAACTTCCAAGGTATGTCAGGCCTTGGGGCCCACACATCATCATCATGCTATTAACCGACAGATAATGGAACGACGCTCAGTTGAAGCGACTCCGACACGTGGCAACCTGTTCGTATTCTTATAGCCGAGGACGAGATGACTTTTTCCTCCTCCTAAGCTGAGCTAGAAAGTCGGGGGCCACTGAAAAGTATAAATCGAGATACGAACATGGGCTTGCCCGGGTCAGACCCAAGTGAATTGGGCTATAAACATAATCCATCTCTGAGTTACGAGAGACAACAATGGGCTTCCTCGGTCTCGTACCTCGTCATCAATAAGGCCAATCTAGGCCCAACAAGCAAGCAAAATATGCCCCAACTATGAGTGCCGAGGAGACCTCCCTCGTATACCGAGATCGCCTCCATAGAGGACGAGGTGCCTTCCTCGGCCTTGACGTTACCAACGGGCTCTCTATATTACTTGTTCTTTCCCCGGCTCATCATGGACCGAGAAGGTCATAAATGACAAGGAGAGAAAAGTTCGCACCTCGGCATATCTTCATATGTCGAGGAACCAAAATCATTCTCCTCGGCATTTCGTCATATGACGAGGAGGCAAAATCATGCATCTCGGCATTTCTTCATGGCAACAGAGCTTTATATGACGATGAGACAAATTCATGCATCTCGGTCTACCTGCAAATGACGAGATAAGGAATTTACTCTCCTCGGCTTACCGACAAGCAGTTACAACAATCCTAGTCAAACAAGGATTCAGCAGTTACAATCTTATCATAATTATAACCACCTCCTACAATTCAGATCAAATAAGGACTCTCTAACATATATAATCCTCCTAGGATTATACCTTATCTCTTTACAGTTCAAGTTCAATATGGATTCTGTCAATCCATCCCTATAAATAAAAGTCATATATCACATTATTTGGTACGTTACTTTTGATATTCCGAAACTCTGTCAATTTAGTTTCTCTCACCACAAAACCGTGAACTTATTCTCACGCCTGAGGGCCTTCGCCGGTGAAGCCCCGTCTTAGTTTACGTGTTTTGTCTTATTTTCAGGTTAAGCAATCGCCGAAGCAAACGATCGCTTAGATTTGGACTGATTTGATGATTTTGGCATCATCATCGTCTATTGTCATTCGAGAATGGACTATAAAAAGTTGCTGAATAGTTACCGATTTTGTTACTGTTCAATGCTCTTTCTTTTCGCTTTGGTACATTTCCAACTAAAGATACATCAACAACCAAAGCTCTATCTTGTTGAAGAGACCAATCTTTTCAATCTCTGAGTAAAGAGGATGGTGATGGTTCTCTTTTGTTTGTATCATCTTATTTTTCGCCCAACTTAGTGGTCGCTGTAAGTTGTTGGTAGTCGAAGAAGTTGGTGATCGTGGGAATTGATCGTGTTCTTATTAGTTTAATTAGTTGACAACTGAGAACGTACAGATAAGTTCTTAGTTGCTTGATCGCCAGAGTAAAAAAAAAAAAAGGTCGCCGAAATTGGTTTTTGTCGGAGTTGTTGACAGGAGAAGATGGGGAGGGGTGAACTAAGCTAGTAAAATGATGGGAGGGTGGACTTAGTAAAATGAAAAATAGAGTGTACTCATTAAGCTAGGGATTATATGATTAAATAAAATATTTTTGAGGTGGTCTCCCATGAGAACAAGGAGATCCGTCTCATGCATGAGACGGGTCGACCCATGACCCATGGGGCATGACCCGCCACGTGGCAGCCTCTTATAGGTCAATTTTTTTTCTCTCCAGGCCCCATGGATCCGACCCTGACATGTGGCAGCCTCTCATAGGCCAAATTTATTTATTTTATTTTTTTTTCTTTTTGCTTTTTGCTTTTTTTTAGTTTTTATATTATTTTTTCGGCTTTTCAGTGATTTAGAAAAAGTAATAGTTACCATCTCTTAATGTAATGACTGTATACATATAAAGTAACATTGTTCATAAGTAAACGTAATACCTGTTTTAAAAAAACAAAAGCTCGTTTTCACCCATTTTTTCAAATGTAATACAAACTATATGTATTACATTTGAAATGTAATAACTTATGTATATGAATGTAATAGTTTATACAAGTAAATGTAACACTTTGATAGATGAAATTGTAACATATTTCTATAGATAATGTAATACTTTTACATGTATCATGATAAATTTGAACTCATTGTAAATTATTGTTTGAAAACATATAGATATCTATACATATGTGTTACAATTATGTACAAATACTATTACATATAAATAACACGTTTGTTACATTTTAGTTATAATAAGTATTACTTTTGCCAAACGAAGAAAACATAGGGAAAAACACTATTACTTTTCTGTATATATGTATTACTTTAATGTATACAAAACTATTACTTTATATGCATACAATTATTACATTATGTTATAGTAACTGTATTACTTTTCACAAATCGAAAAAAAAAAAAAACAACAACAACAACAAAGCCTTAGTCCCAAAATAATTTGGGGTCGGCTAACATGAATCCTCATATGTTATCGTGAAAAAAAAAAAAAAAAAAAAAAAAAAAAAAAAAACAAAATATAAAAATTTAAATTTTTTTTTTTGGCCTATGAGAGGCTGCCACGTGTCAGGGTCGGACCCATGAGTCCTGGAGCAATTTTTTTTTTTGGGCGGGTCATGGATCCGACCCGTCTCATGAATGAGACGGGTATTCTTGTTCTCATATAACGTGTCAGGGTCGGACCCATGGGTCCTGGAGCAATTTTTTTTTGGGCGGGTCATGGATTTGACCCGTCTCATAAATGAGACGGATATTCTTGTTCTCATATAAGTCTTTGTCAATATTTTTTGTGTTGAAAGGTAAAAATGATAAGTTTAAGGAATTATATGATAAATCCTCCACATCTATAGTTCTCTGTTTCCATAGTGAAGAAAACAAATTTGAGTTATATCGTTAAGAATTTGTAAACAATAACTTCAAATGTATTGAAATCGAGTTAAATCTATTATAAAGTCGTTAATAATTAGTAGACAATCACCTCTAAATAAATTAAAACCGGATAAATTTCTGGAGCTCCATTTCCACCAGCAAAATGTCTAAAATCTACAATTTTTTCTTTAACTGTTTCTTTTTTTTTTTTAATTATCATTTACAGTTATCAATGTGGAGGTTAGTGACAACAAGGAATACAAGCATGAAGTGCAAGAATATCTAGCCACAACTAGGCGTACGTGGCCGTTTCGGTTAATCGGCGATTCACGGATCACGATTATTGAATCGGCGGTTTCAACCTTCAAATTTTTCAACCGAAATCGAATCAATTAATCGCCTTAGCCTGTTACGCTTTTACGGTTTACCGGTTAGACCGGTTTGCCGGTTAACCGGTTAACCATTTTTAATTTTTTTTTCTTTTTCAAATTAGGTTTTTAAAAGAATTTTTTAACAGAATTAAAAATAGTTACGAAAAAAGTTAATTTTTTAACAGTTTTTGAATAAAAAAGTTAACTTTTTAACAGTTTTTTGAAAAAACAACAGTTTCTGTTAAGTTTTATACTGTTTTTTAATTTATTTTTTTTTTTGATAAAGAAGACTATTTTAGACTTTTGTTTACTACATACATTTTTTTTAATTAAAAAGTTAACTTTTTAACAGTTTTTTTGAAAAAACAGTTAACTTTTTAACAATTTTTGTTAAGTTTATACTGTTTTTTAACTTTTTTTCAATTTTTTTTTTGATAAAGAAGACTATTTTAGACTTTTGTTTACACCTACATTTTTTGCAAAAATTTATATATAAAAAAGTTATGAATTTTGAAAGAAATAAACCTAACTTTTTAAAAAGAAACGAAAGTATATATATAAAAAAAATGGATGGTACCCTTAAATTTTATTAATTAAAATAAAATTACAAAGAGGAGGACAGCCAACCTTACCCTTTTATAAAAATAGGGGGGACATTTAAGAACCTTTACCTCAACCTAACTATTACAATTAAATAAAAATAAATATAATCTAAAGTCTAAACTAATCTAAAACATCATTCATTCATCACTACTTTGCGTGGAGTCCTCGACATCGTATTGATATTTTGGATCCGATAATAAAAGACCCTCTTCATAAGGCAAGTCTTCTTGTCTTTTTTCCGCTCTAACCCAATCGCCAAGTAAGAGTTGATGTTCCAAGTTTTCACTAGTTAGTTGGGAACATCTTTCATTCAAAACATTTCCTCCAACGCTAAATGCCGATTCAACCGCCACCGTTGAAGTGGGAGAGGCTAAGACTTCTTTCGCAACTATTGAAAGAATAGGATAAATTTCTTTTCTTCTTGACCACCATTGTAAAACATAAAATCATTTGAATTTGGGTCTTGATTTAATTCAAAGTTGATAGTGAAGTATGTTTCTAACTCCACGGAAATGTTTGATGATGATGAAGATGAACCTCGAGAAGGACCATGTTTTTTACTATACAAATTTGCAAAAAACCTATATGAATTCCCACTAGTAAAACTTTGTTGAGAAGTAGAGGAAACATCTTCATGTTGTTGGCTTTGAGAAGTGTTTCCATATAAGCCATTATACTCATTAAAAAGGTTAATCAAATCATTTTTTGTATTATGAATAATAATTGATGAAAGTTCATTACCACCGTTACCATCGGGATATAACTTCATATAATAATAATAATCTATAATGCACTCTAAATCATCTAATATAACTCGGGGATCTAATAATTTTGCAACCAAGAAGAGAGACATAATAGTGTCAAAATATTTAAGCCACTTTTGTCTCATGAAAATAATGCATTCTTTTAAAATAGGGCATTGTCTTAAATTGTCAAAACAAGTAACAATTGCAACACAATGCTCAAGCATCAAAACGGAAGTTAGATAATAAACTCTCGAAAAAGCCAAAGTAGCGGTATTGAAAATCATTAACAATTCACATAAATTAGTGCACGCATTCCATTGATAAGCAAGTAGAGGTTCATTATAGCCAATTGACATAAAAAATTGCATTAGGAGATCTTTATAAGAAAAACCATCGGTTAACATTTTGTAGGTGAAATTTCACCTAGTTGAAACATCGTAAGTAAAATATTTGTCCGCCACACCTTTACTTCTTAAAAATTTTATCCATTTTTTTGTATTAGAATTTTTTTTTAGAAATAAATTGAATACATTGTCTAATTGGCTTAACAAAAACCTCTAATGCATCCAAACCATCTTTAACACATAAGTTAATAATATGACATAAACATCTAATATGAAAAAACTTACCTCCAAGTGAGGGTTGACAAACGGTAATTAAGTCGGGTAAGCTAGACGTATTAGCACTTGCGTTGTCAAATGAAATGGTAAATATTTTATTTAAAATACCATACTCAACAAAAATCTCAAGTAATTTTGCACAAATAGTTTTTGCGGAATGTGGCTCAAAATCTTTGTAAGAAATTAATCTTTTTTGGATAGTCCATGAATTATCTATCCAATGGCAAGTAACGCCCAAATAAGTATTTCTTTGCCAATGATCACTCCAACCATCAGCACAAATTGAAACTTTATTTTCTAAACTTGATAAAACACCAATTAATTCTTTTTTCACCACTCTAGTAATATCACGTACGAGATTCGTACGTGATACTCTCGTGGTGGCGGGATTTAAAGAAAGTCGAACAAAATTTCCATAAAAATCGTTATCCGCAAAATTAAAAGGAATGCCTTGAACACAAACTAATTTGGCTAGTTCATCCCTATAAACCCACTTATCAAATTTAAAAAGGAAGGAATGGGAAGAAGAATCTTGTGCACCCGAACCCGAACTATGTTGATATTGTAATTGAGTTTGGGTAGTGAAAATGTCAAGTTTCTCGGGATGCTTTGACGCCGTATGCCCGTTGAGCGTCCCATGCCCTCCGCCTCTTTTCAATGAGTAAGACGTGGAACAATAGTTGCGAAATGCTCGAAGATTATAATCATCATCGGGAATAATTCTTCTTTTCGTGAAATGGATGACGAAAGTATCGGATGTAGGCTCTCTTTCTCTAGTAGGTTGTCCTCGACCCCGACCACCTCCCCTAGTAGCTCGGCTCCTACCCCTCCTAGTACCAGCACTTTCAATTTCAACAGCTTCTTCTTCCTCACTTTGTTGAATGTTTGGATTTTGATAATCAAAATCATCGTTGGGGGAGTAAGAACCAACATGTGACTTGCCTAAATTGCTTCTTCTTTGATTTCCAGCCATTTGTGTAAGATTAAATGAAGTTTGGAAACAAAATGGAGCTTAAAAATGGATGAAAATGAAAAAAAAACACTAATTTCGTTAAAAAAACTAACTGAAAATGAGGTAATATTTAACTGGAAATTGAATGAGAGTAAGAGAATATGTGAATATTTGAGAGTAGAAGATAAAGAGTAGATAGAAATAATGTGAAAATAAAATGGAAGGAGGGAGGTGATATTTATAGTTAGTCAAAATATTTTTTTTTTAGTTAAAGGACCGTTACTAACGTTACTAACTGGAAGGGGGGGGGACAGGCGCCAGGCAACTGGAACTGGAAGGGGACAGGCGCTAGGCCCAGTACCGCAAATGTGTTAATGGTTAACAAAGAAAAATGGTTCAAAAAGGAAGGCAAAGTAGGTAAAGCAAAGGTTGCTAAACCTAAGGCAAAAGTTGCCAATGCCGAAGAGGCAAAACCCAAAGTGTTTCAAAAGGATTCGATTTGCTACCATTGTCAAGAGGTTGGTCATTGGAAGCGAAATTGCAAGGCTTATAAGAAAGGCCTAAAAGCGAAGAAGGGCAATACAATTGCTACATTCATGTATCTATATGATAGATATTTTCCTTTCTACTTCTTGCTCATGGGTATTGGATACCGGATGTGGATCTCACATTTGTTTGAATGTGCAGGGGCTAAAGAATAGAAAGCTACTCAAAGAAGGTGAAGTAGACCTACGTGTGGGGAATTGAGCAAAAGTTGTTGCATTAGCCTTAGGGACTTATGAAGTCACTTTACTAGTGGACTAGTACTTGTTTTGAACAATTGTTATTACGTTCCAGATTTGAGTAGGAATATTATTTCTGTTTCTTGTTTGGATAATGAAGGATATAGTTTCTTATTGAGAATAAGAATATTTTTATTTATTTAAATGATATGCTTTATTGTATTGCAAATTCATTTAATGGCCTTTATATCCTTGATGTTGAGAAACAAAGTGATGTTGAAGATATCTATAATGTAAATAAGAAATCTAAACCGAATGATGTGAACAACACGTTCATGTGGCATTGTCAGCTTGGTCATATAAATGAGAAACGCATATCTAAACTCCATAAAGAGGGACTTTTTGACTCAAATGATTATTAATCATATGAGATATGCGAATCTTGTTTATTGGAAAAAATGACCAAACCACCTTACACTAAGAGTAGTGAAAGGGCTTGTAAATTATTGGCCCTAGTACATACTGATGTATGTGGGCCATTAAGTAGCATTGCTAGGGGAGGATTTCGGTATTTCATTACATTCACTGATGACTTATCTAGATATGGCTATGTATATCTGATGAAGTCCAAAAGTGAAGCGTTTGAGATATTTAGAATATTTCAAAATGAAGTACAAAATCAACTTGGCAAAACTATTAAAGTACTTCGATCCGATCGAGGTGGTGAATATTTAAGCCAAGAGTTTGACAATCATCTAAAAAACTATGGAATTGTTTCAGAGTTGACTCCACCCGGAACACCACAATTGAATGGTGTGTCTGAGAGGAGGAATACTTTGTTGGACATGGTTCGTTCGATGATGAGTTAAGTTGACCTTCCTATATTCTTTTGGAAACATGCATTAGAGACTGCTGCATTCATACTGAACAGAGTCCCTACTAAATTGGCTCCTAAGAGTTCACATGAGATGTGGTATGAAAGAAAACCAAATTTGACTTTCATGAAGATTTGGGGTTGCGAAGCTTATGTGAAGAGACTTGTCTCCAATAAGTTAACACCAAAATCTGACAAAGTTGTTTTCATTGGTTATCCTAAGGAAACTAAAGGATATTACTTTTACAACCGCAATGAGAACAAAGTGTTTATTGCTCAATATGGTACTTTTCTTGAGAAACAGTTTCTCAATAAAGGATCTAGTGAGAGTAAAATTGATCTTGAAGAAGTTCAAGAACCCAAAGATAACATGGAACCGATAGTAGAGACAGAACCAAATTCACAAGAAGTTGTGGAATCGGTTCAAGATGCACAAGTCCATCGTAGATCGGATATGTTACGATCCGAACCCGAGAGATATGGATTTCTCATTTTGAAAAGTAATGAAGTGAAAGTCATTGAGAATGACGAACCTACTTCCTATCAAGAGGCGATGTCCACTCCTGATTTGGATAAATGGTTAGGAGTCATGGAATCCGAATTACAATCCATGCACGATAATCAAGTTTGGAACTTAATTGATCCACCTGAAGGTGTAAAAACCATAGGGTGCAAGTGGGTCTTCAAGAAGAAGACCGATATGGATGGGAAGGTGCATACTTACAAGGCTAGGCTTCTAGCAAAGGGATATAGGCAAATTTATGGTGTTGACTATGATGAAACCTTTTCGCCAGTTGCAATGCTTAAGCCTGTTAGAATTTTAATTGCCATAGCCATATATTACGGCTATGAGATATGGAAAATGGATGTCAAAACAGCTTTCCTAAACGGGAAGCTACTTGAGGATGTGTATATGACACAGCCTAAAGGGTTTGTCGATCCAAGAAATTCTAACAAAGTATGCAAGTTGCAAAGATCCATATATGGGTTGAAGCAAGCTTCTAGGAGTTGGAATCTTCATTTTGATGAATCAATCAAAGAGTTTGGCTTCATCAAGAACGAAGATGAACCATGTGTATACATGAAGTTCAGTGGGAGCGTAGTACTATTTCTAATATTGTATGTCGATGATGATATCTTACTTATTGGAAAACACATTCCTACACTTCAGACTGTCATGTCTTGGTTAGGGAAGTGTTTCTTAATGAAAGATATGGGTGGAGCCGCCTACATCCTTGGCATCAAGATCTATAGAGATAGATCTAAAAGGATGATTGGTTTGAGTCAAAGTACTTACATTGGCAAAGTTCTTAGAAGATTCAAGATGGAAAATTCTAAGAGAGGTAACTTGCCAATGGGTCATGGTGTTACTCTTAGCAAGACTCAGTGTCCTAAGGCAACTAGTGAGCGAAAGAGAATGAATGAGATTCCATATACTTCGGCAATTGGATCTATCATGTACGCCATGATTTGTACTAGACCTGATGTCTCGTATGCTCTAAGCATGACGAGTCGATATCAATCTGATCCTGGTGAAAACCATTAGATGGCAGTTAAGATGATCCTTAAGTACTTGAGAAGGACTAAGGATGCGTTCTTGGTCTTTGGAGGGATGTAAGATGATCTTATTATAAAAGGTTACACAGATGCAAGCTTCTAAACTGACAAAGATGATTTTAGATCGCAATCAAGTTTTGTGTTTATTCTTAACGGAGGTACGATTTGTTGGAAGTGTTTCAAGAAGAGTACCATAGTCGATTCTACAACTGAGGCCGAATATATAGCGGCATCCGATGCAGCTAAGGAGGAAGTTTGGATCAAGAAGTTCATTAGTGATTTGGAAGTTGTTCCAAGTATCACTAATCCGGCGGAACTTTATTGTGACAACAATGGTGCCATTGCGCAAGCAAAGGAACTAAGGTCACATCAACGATCGAAACACATACTTAGACGTTTCCACCTCATTCAAGAATTCATAGAAAGAGGAGACGTTAAGATATGCAAAGTATCAACCGATGATAACATAGGGGATCCGCTTACAAAGCCCCTCACACAAGCAAAGCATGATGGTCATGTTAGGTCCATGGGTATACGATACATATGAGATTGGGCCTAGTGAAAGTGGGAGATTGTTGGTGTTATGCCCTAGGCGTATAATTATTTTGACTCATAACTAATACCGTTATCTAATCGTCTTTACCATTTATAATAGAGAATATTTATCTTGAGTATTATATATTTTATATGTTTGTTATAATATTCTGTGTCCCTAGTTATTGTGAATAACGAGTATAAGTTGGTAATGGATAATCATAGAGATGATTATTTGATAGGGATGCACATTACACTTATGGGTACTTGTTAGAGAACAAGGTACTGGACTGACCCATCTATGAGATTTATGACATGGTCTATGGTCATATATGTCATGATTAAATCTCGTGATAGTCGTGTCATTGGAATCCTTAGTACCTAAGATTATCATCATCTTCCATATGATGAATGTTGTGTTTGATGTAGTCTAACACTATCTTTAATAGGATAGCAATAAGGGCTATGTTGACACGGTAGGATTCTTGTAGGGAAAAATGATAAGTCAAGATGGGATTTGTCCCTCGTAAAGAGAGATGTCTGCTTGGGCCCCTCGATGAATTGTGCTGATGAAATGTGTGGACACACTCAAGAGATTTGATAGAGATCAAATGCACTTGGATTATCAACATAATCGAAGTCGAGAAAGCATTGAACAATGTAAGTTGATGTGGACCATGACTTATGTTCAATATGACAACGTGTGACAAAGGGATTGTGACATTGAACAATCAAGGAATTAAGCTTTGATATTATATTTAATTGGGTGGACATAATGGCTTGCTAGAGATCACTTATGTCTTGTGAGGTTAATGTTTCAACTCACTACCAACATAAAATATAATTCCTAAAGGGTCACACACAAAGAACAGATTGAAAATAGCTCAAATATGGAACTGTACAGCTGGGCGACCGCCTAGGGTTATAGTGGGCGACTGCCCACAATCCACTATACAGCTGGGCGACCGCCGGGAAGTTGTGGGCAACCGCTCACAATGTTTTCTCGAAAGAACATAAAAGGCTGTACAACTGGGCGACCGCTAGGAACCTTAGTGGGCGACCGCCCAGCCCCCGTTTCAGCAAATCAGTTTTTGACTTGGATTAGGGTTTCTTCCTAATTGTTAGAAATATTTATATAGTATAAATATACCCTTTTGCCTCAGCCAAGACACACGAAATTTAGGGCTTGAGAAACAAAAATCTCAAAACACCCTAGATTCAATTCCATATTAGCCATAGATTGTTGAAAAGTGTTTCAACAATCGGAGATCATCTAGCAATCCAACAAGATTCGATCTTGGTTCGTTCGCGTGTGAATTACCGATAGAGGGTGATTTCTTTATCACCTAAAGTTTAAATGCCTACGTTGTTGATTCATCACGAAGGAAGAACAAGGAAGAAGATCAAAATTTCGTCTACGACTCAAAGGTGAATTAAGAATTGTGTACAAAAAACAAACTCGCAACAAAGGTTAGTAAATCTATTTCATAGTTTTAATCTCTTCATGTTATACGGATTCATGGCTAGGATTTTGTGAATTATGTAAATCTTCTGTTGCGCATGTAACCCCAAAACCCAACAGTGAGAAGTTCGAAAGAGGTAAAATTGATACAACCTTATTTATTGCTAAACATAATGGTCATGTATTGTTAGTTCAAATATATCTAGATGATATTATATTTAGTTATACTAATGAAAACTTATGAAAAAGATTTGAGAAACTTATGCAAAGCAAGTTCGAGATAAGCATGATGGGAGAAATAACCTTCTTTCTTGGATTTCATGTCAAACAAACTCAAGAAGGAATTTTCATCAATCAGGCCAAATATACAAATGATCTTATCAAGAAATTTGGTCTTTACTCTGCTGACCCTCAAACACTCCAATGTCTACTAATATATATCTTGATAAAGATGAGTTCAGTAATAAAGTAGATATGACACTTTATTGAGGTATGATACTGCCAGTATGCCAGATATCATGTTTGTTGTTTGTGTATGTGCTAGGTTTCAAGCTGATCTAAAAGAATCACACCTTCAAGCTATTAAAATAATCATAAGATATCTTGTGAGAACTGTTTACTTAGGTTTATGGTACCCAAGAGACTCCTCTTTTACACTAATTGGTTATTTAGATGCTGATTTTGCAGCTTGTACGGTCACAAGAAATAGTACAAGTGGAACTTGTCAATTCTTAGGTCACCGATTGGTCTCCTGGTCTTGAAATAAACAAGCCTCTATTTCCACTTCTACACTTGAAGCTGAGTACATAGCCGCTGGAAGTTGTTTTTCACAAATTCTTTGGATGAAGCAACAACTAGCGGACTATGAAATTCCAACGAAAGTATGTCCCATTTATTGTGACAACTCTTCAACCATCTCAGTCTACAACAATCCCGTGATGCATTCCAAGACAAATCACATAGACATCAAATATCACTTCCTTAATGATCATGTTGGAAAGGGTAATGTTGTTATTTTAAAAGTTCACACTGACTGCCAGTTAGTCGATATTCATACAAAACCCTTAGAAATAAAATGTTTTGAATTCTTAGAAGTGCACTAGGCATGATTGATATTTGTGGATAAAACTGTGCTAACTTTTTGTAACGACCCGAGCCCGAAGCCCGACCCGCTACGTAAAGACCACACACTGACACACTAAGCACCTCCTCAATTGGGTTAACAACAGCCCATCACACAGGCCTCTAAAACTCCAATGGATTATTTGATGCTTATTAGTAGAGTATGGGCCTTCTTATAGCACACTCAATTCCCATAACTTTTCGATGTGAGATGGGGGATATCACAATCTCCCCCACTCAAATGCTTACCATCCTTGGCAAGGTAAATCAATACCTAGATCGTACCCCCAGGCTAGCTCGCAAGCCTTAAGGCCAGGATTCCGCTCTGATACCATTTATTCACCTCAAGTTATTGTAAATTGATCTAACAACCTAGTGGTCAAATATGGATTCCTGTATCAAAAGGTAAATTATATAATTGTACCAAAGCTCAAGGGGCTAACTGTAACTAATTTCCAATTTTTCAACTTGTAGAGACTTTCTTCCTCCCAAGCCTAACTTGTGTTGCGCCTCATTTCCTTTCATTAAATATGTTATAGCCCCTCTCATATAATCTAACACACAATTAAAATACAACATTAACCTAATATATTATATGTTGACTTAAAATTTGAAAATAAAATCCTACCTACCGAAACCTATGGTCATCGTTCCCTTTGGTGTCGCTCCTTTTTGTCTTGCCGCTCTTTTGCAATTAATATTTTCCGAAGTTACCATTGAGTATATATTTAGGTAATTCATATATATGAATTTATAAATAAATATTAGATTTTACAACATCCCAACTAAAATTAAATATTTATCACCAAAATCACATCACAGTCCAAAAATTTAACTAAAGCCCATTTTTATATTGTTCCAAACATTCCAAATCAATTTAATTCCAAAATTAAATTTAATAATTTTTTCACGTTATCAAATTCATAACTCCTTAAAAGATGTTTAGTCCTCTAAACTCAACTTGTTTACAATCCTTCGACCAATTTAATATGATAAATAACTTTTCTCTTACTTGATATTGCTCTAACTCAATTTCAATAATACACTAAAATATTTCTCATCACTTAATTTATACTTAAAACAGAGCCAACATATCAAGCTCAATAAAAATATTATCTTATTTTATTTTTCTATAATTATGAGTTATTATATTCTTCCCCACTTAATTAGGTTTTTGTACTCCAAATAAATTTTAGAGATTTGTCATTTAAATCTTCAAAATATCTAATTAAAAGTTCAATCGCTATGCTTTCACTGCACAATTAAATCAACTTCTTGCAAGTAATACCATTGTCATTAAAATTTCAGACCAATAACTAGAATGCTGCAAAATTCACCACTATTTCAAAAACATTGGTCAACATGAGACGAAGGCATGTTATCGTACTACAGGTAGGCATGGGCATCCGGTTCTCGGTTTCGGTTCCGATTCCGAACCGTCGGTTCCGGTTCCGGGGAAGGGGGGAACCGAGACGGAACCGCTAAAATCCGGTTCCCGGTTCCGGTTCCTTGATGCCGGTTCCGATTCCACGGTTTCCCGGTTCCTTTTTTGTCCTTTTTTTTTTTTTTTTGAAAACTGTCCAGGTGGGCGACCGCCCAAGAGAGGTGGGCGACCGCCCATAGCCAAATTCAAGCAATGTTTAAAAGCCTCTGCACACATGGGCGACCGCCCAAGAGAGGTGGGCGACCGCCCATAGCCAAATTCAAGCAACCCCAAAGTTTGGTCAGTGCACTTTTGTCACTTCCTTTTTCTTTTCTTCTCTTTTAAGCCATCAAAACTGTAAAGATTCTAACAAATTTGGATGAAGATGAATAATAAACAAATTATTTTAACATATTTTATAAAAGAAAAAGGGACGGTACCCTTAAATTTTATTAATAATTGTTAAAATGTTACAATGAGGGGGACAACCAACCTTGCCCTTTTATAAGTAAGGGAGGACATAAGGAGCCTTAACCTCGTTCTTAGTATTTTACAATATTTATTTAAATTATAACAATCTAATCTAAATAAAAAAAAACCTAATATATAAAATAAAACAAAGCAACAAATTAAATTATACAAATTAAACTATATAAATTACATCAACTTACATTTGAGCCATTGGGATTGTGTCATTGTTCTCGTCACTTTCCGATGTTGTATTAAAGAAATCTTCATCGGATGAGGAAAACTTTGGCTCTTGATCTCTTTTCTCCGCTTTGACCCAATCATTCAACAAATTTTGATTTTCTAAATTTTCAATAGTTAAATTTGCACGTTGCGGATCCGCAATATTTCCACCAATGCTAAAAGCGTGCTCAACCGAAACCGTTGATGCGGGAGAAGCAAATATTTCTCTTGCTATCCTAGAAACAATAGGATAAGAACTCTCCCTCTTGGCCCACCAATGTAAAATGCAAAATTCAACCTCGTCATCATATTCAAATTCCGTGTTCAAATATTTTTCAAATTCCGCATTAGAACCGCTTCCTCTAGAGCGCTTTCTATTTCCATAAAAAGAAGTCAAAAAAGAGTTGTCCGTTTCGCTAGTTTGACGAGGAGGAGCCTCACTTGTATTAGCACCATCATAAATTGAGTTGTACTCTTTAAAAACATTTAAAAATTCATTTTTCGCATCGGACAATATTTGATCTATATTTGGAAAACGGGGATCATTTGCATCAAACAAATTTTGATAGTAATATGTAAGAAGTTGTTCCAAACCATCCATTCTAACCCTTGGATCTAAAATTTTTGCAATTAAAAAAATACTTGGAATTGTCTCAAAATATTTCAACCATTTTTCCTTCATGCTAACAATGGCTGGACCAATTATGGGATCATTTTTAAATTCACAAAATGTACCCGAAATAATAGTACTATGATCAACAACTAAGTTAGAAGTAGGATAATACGTACCGGATAACATGACAGTGGCATCCTTGAAATTTTTCAACAATTTGATCATGCTTCCACAAGCATTCCATTGATGAGGAAATAGGGTGTATTTGTAACCAACGGAAGACAAAAACAAGCAAATTTGTTCCTTATAAAGAAAAGAATCCGCTAAAAGTTTATAGGTAGAATTCCACCTAGTTGTAACATCCATTGAAAATTTTTTGGGACGGATATCATTTGCCTTGCAATAGTCTCTCCATTTTCTTTGATTGGAACTTTTTCTCATAATAAACTGTATACCTCGTTTAATAGGAATAATTGAATCTTGTAAAGCAGATAGACCATCTTGCACACATAAATTTAAAATATGACAAAAACATCTAATATGAAAAAAATTTCCACCTAATACCGGTTTACAAATACCAATTAGTTCCGGTAAACTTGCAGTATTAGAGCTAGCATTATCAAAAGACATTGAAAAAATTTTAGTAACTAAATTATATTCTTGTAAAATACTTTGTAGTTTAAGTGCAATATTGTGTGCGGTATGCTCATCATCAAAATCTCTATATGCAATCAATCTCTTTTGAATGGTCCTAGAATTGTCAATCCAATGACAAGTTACTCCCGTATAAAAATGTTCTCAACGGTTATCACTCCATATATCCGAACAAATAGAAACTTGTTGAGATAAATTAGCAAATGTTTGTATTAAACCATATTTATATTCCCCGACTATTTTTGCAGTATCACGTGTGAGAGTTCTACGTGGTATTCTTTTTGCAGCGGGGTTAAGAGAGAGTTTAGCAAAATCTTCATAGAATTCATCATCGGCAAAACTAATGGAAAGACATTTAACACAAACAAATTTTGCCATACCTCTTCTATGGTTTTTTTCACTATAATGAAATGTAGTGTTGGAAGAAGAAGACGTACCTAAAGCGCCCATCGAAGAAGTCAAAACTCCTTGGAGTTGTGTTTGAGTTGGATCTATGCCAAATTCGGTAGGATGATGAACTCGAACATGCTTGGTATAAGTGCCGTATCCATTGCCATCCCTCCAAGTATAAACATTTTCACAATAGTTACATATCACTTTCCAAACCTCCTCACCATGTTTGTCCAATCCGAGCTCCTTCCTAAAGTGACGAATAAAAATTGGGGACTTCGGTTCACGAATTTTAGGTTCATGAGGTTGACTTTGTCGACCGCCTCCACGAAGACCGCGACCCCTTCCTCTTGGTGCTGTTGGTGGTGGTGGTACTGGTGGTAGGTTATGTGCATCACTTTCTTCAGTACTTGGAGTTCCTACAAATTGTGGTTGTTGTGACATGAAAGGCGGTATTGGAAATTGTTGGTCTCCAACTTGAACCTCCTCATCTTCATTAATTTCCCATTGATTTCTCCCCGACATTCCCCCATCATAAAAGGGAATATCATTTGGTGGTGGTGGTGGTAGTCGAGAAGATGAAGAAGGTTGGTTGTTTTTGCTCTTGCTACCCGTTTTTTTTGTTAAGTTTCTAAGGAAAGAAGACATGATGGTGTATGTATTGGTGTGTAAGTATGTGTATGACTATGAAAATTGATGATAATATGGAAAATGAGGATGGATTATGGAATAATGGCTGAAAATATGAATGTTGGTGAGTGATTTGAGGCTTTGAGCTTGAGAGTTGAGAGTAACTTAAGAGAGAGTTAAGAGAGAGTAAGAGAGAGTAAGAGAGAGTTAAGAGAGTTTTGTGAAAATAAAATGTAATGAGGTGAATTTGTATTTATAGGTGAAAGGTAAGGATTGTTTTATTGTTTTATTTTTTTTAATTACTGAAAAAGGTGTAAAAAGTCAAAAAAAAAGGGCAAATTTGACTGAAAAAGCTGAAAAAAAAAGGGGCAAAATTCGATTTTTTTTGAATTTTCTGCAAGAACCGCCGGTTCTCCGGTTTCGAACCGCCGGTTCCCCGGTTCCGGTTCCGGTTCCAAAACCGCCGGTTCACGGTTTTCTGAAAAGAGGAACCGAGACTGAACCGTGAACCGGCCGGTTTCGGTTCTCGCCGATTCCGATTCTCGCCGGTTTCGGTTCTGCCGGTTCCGATTCCGGTTTGGTTCTCCGGTTCCGCCCGGTTTCGATTCCGGTTCCGATTTGCCCATGTCTAACTACATGTGCTTGTTTCAATTGTGGAAAAATTGGTCACCAGGTCAAGAATTATCCCGAACCTCTTTAAGGGACTTATAATAAGGATAAGAATGATAAAGATAAGGGTAAGCAGCTAAGGAAGAATTTTTGTGATGATGGAAAGAGACGCCGAAGCTACGAATGAGGTTGTGGCAGGTACCATCCAAATTTGCTCTTGCAATGCATATACTTTTCTTGATTCTGGTGCTACACATTCTATGATATCCTCATGCTTTGATCGTCGTATGAAATTTATCCCTCAAAAATTAGAATTTGAATTGGTTATTGATACCCTGTCAAGAAAATCGATAGTGGTGACTTCCATTTTTTAAGATTGTCCAGTGCATTTAGGAGGAAGAGAATTGAGTGCAGACCTCATTGGGATGGATATCCAAGATTATGATGTAATCTTGGGAATGGATTGGTTGGCATCCTATCATGCTAGGGCAGATTTCTTTAAGAAGGAAGTCACCTTTTGTATTCCATGGGAATCAAAATTTAGTTTAAAGGGTTCTAAGCCGGTAAGGGTACCAAGGATCATTTCTTCCAAAAGGCCGGAAGATTAATAGGGAAAGGTTGTTAAGGGTATATTGTAGCATAGTTGATAACCATAAAGGGGATTTGACTTTGAAAAACTTCTAGTAGTCAAGGAATTTAAAGATGTGTTTCCCGAGGATTTGCCTGGCGTTCCACCTAAAAGAGAAGTGTAGTTATTTATAGACCTAGTATCGGGTACTGGTCCTATTTCTAAGGAACCATATCGTATGGAGCCTGCAAACCTTAAGGAACTTAAAGGATCAGTTACAAGAACTATATGATAAGGGTTTCAACAGACCCATTGTATCCCCTTGGGGTGCTCCGGTTTTTTTTTGTGAAAAAGAAAATGGGTCGATGCGGTTGTGTATTGACTATCGCGAACTCAATCGGGTCACGATAAGGAACAAGTATCTGTTACCTAGGATTGATGACTTGTTTGACCAGCTGCAAGGAGCATGTCACTTTTCCAAGATAGACCTTTGTTCGGGATATCATCAATTGAAGGTCAAGAAAGTAGATATTGCTAAAACAACATTTAGGACAAGGTATGGTCGTTATGAGTTCTTGGTGATGCCATTTGGATTGACCAACACTCCTGTTGTCTTCATAAATATGATAAACATGGCATTTAAACAATATCTGTATAGTTGTGTGATTTTTTTTATTGATGACATTTTGGTTTATTCTAAAACAAAGGAGGATCATGAAGAACATTTGAGGCTGGTACTTCGAACCTTATGGGAAAAGAAACTCTATGCAAAGTTTAATAAGTGTGAATTCCTGCTAGAGAAGGCTGCTTTTTTGGGTCATGTAGTGTCTAAGGAAGGAGTTTTGGTGGACCCAACCAAGGTTGAAGTAGTGATGGAATGGAAAAGACCATCTACAGTTACGGAGATTAGAAGTTTCTTGGGTCTCGCAGGCTACTATCGACATTTTGTGGAAGGATTTATCTAATATTTCAATGCTATTAACAAGGTTGATGCAGAAAAAGGCTAAATTTGTGTTGACAGAAGAATGCGAAGTGAGTTTCCAAGAGTTAAAGAGGCGGTTGGTGTCTGCACCAATCTTAGCGTTACCGACAGCTAATGGGAAGTTTGTTGTCTATAGTGATGCATCGTTCAATGGTTTTGGATGTGTTCTAATGTAAGATGGGAAAGTTATTGCATATGGATCAAGAGAACTAAAGAATTATGAGAAAATTTACCCAACGCATGATTTGGAGTTAATAGCAGTGGTTTTTGCTCTGAAGATATGGAGGCATTATTTGTATGGTGTGTCGTGTGAAATCTATATTGACCATAAGAGTCTTAAGTACATATTTACTTATAAGAAGCTTAATATTCGGCAACGAAGGTGGATATAATTACTTAAGGATTATGATTGCACAATTTTGTACCATCCAAGAAAAGCCAATGTGGTAGCCGACGCTTTAAGTCGTAAGAGTAGGGGGATATATCATCTCCTTCGAGTCGAGAGAAAGATAACTTAGGCGATCGTGAATCTCTGGCCCTGGCAATCAACGTTCGAGGAGGTAAAGGTTACTTAGCACATTTGGGTGTGAAACCTTTGTTGATAAAGAAAATCAAGGATGCGCAGACATTAGATCTAGAACTAAAAGACATTTGGGCAAGTGTAGGGGGAGGGGAAACTTATGAATTTTGCATTGATAAAGAAGGCATCTTACGTTATGGCTCCAAAATATGTATCCCATCGAACTCTAAGTTTAAAGAAGAGATTTTGGAAGAAGCACAACGTTCAAGATTCACAATCCATCTGGGTAGTACAAAAATGTACCGAGATATGAGAGATGCCTTTTGGTGGAAAAAATGAAGAGAGAAATAGTTGAATTTGTTTCTCGATGCTTAGTTTGCCAGCAAGTTAAATTCGAGCACCAGAGACATGGAAGGTTTGTACAGTCTTTACCTATACCAGAGTGGAAGTGGGAGCATATAACCATGGACTTTATGGTTGGGCTACCAAAGACAGTGAAGGGATATAATGCGATTTGGGTGATTGTGGATTGGTTGAGAAAGTTTGCCCATTTCGTCGCTATTCAATTGACAGATTCCTTGAAAGATTGGCTCAATTGTATATTAGAGAAATTGTGAGGTTGCAAGGTGTTCCAATATCGATTGTGTCATATCGAGATACTGGGTTTACGTCTAAATTTTGGAAAAGTCTGCAACGAGCCTTGGGAACCAGCTTATGTATGAGTATGACCTTCCACCCATAAACAGATGGTCAATCGGAAATGACCATTCAAAAATTGGAAGATAGGTTTAGAGCTTGTACATTGGATTAGAAAGGGAAATGGGATGATCATTTGCCATTGGTAGAATTCACATACAACAATAGTTTTCATGCGAGCATTGGAATGGCACCATATGAAGCTTTATATGGGCGAAAATGTCGTTCTCCTACTTGTTGGGATGAAGTGGGGGAAAGAAAGTTGTTAGGACCAGAATTAGTTCAGGTCACAATAGAAAAGACTCAGAGTATTAGAAAGAGGTTGTTGACAGCACAAAGCCGACAAAAGTCATATGCCGATAGACGACGGCGCGAATTGGGATTTGAGGAAGGAGATCATGTGTTCTTGAAAATAGCTCCGACCAAGGGTGTCATGAGATTCGGTATAAGGGGAAATCTTAGTCCCCGATTCGTTGGACCTTTTGAGATTTTGGAACGGGTTGGGGAGGTGGCATATAAGCTTGCTTTGCCTCCAATTTTAGCTGGAGTTCATAATGTGTTTCATGTATCTATGTTAAGGAAGTATGTGCCAGACCCGAGCCATGTAATCGAGTATGAGCCATTACAAATTCGAGAAGACCTCAGTTATGAAGAACAACCTATAAAGATTGTGGATAAGAAAGATCAAGTTTTGAGACGACGTGTCATTCCATAAGTCAAATTACAATGGAGTAACCATTCCGAAAGGGAAGCAACGTGGGAACTTAAAAGTGAGATACACGAGAAGTATCCACACCTTTTTAATTGACAAGGTATGTTAAGTTTGGAGTACCAAACATTCTTTAAGTGGGTAAGTATGTAATATACTAGAAAAATAAACAAATAAATAAATAAATAAAAATAATCATAAATAAAAGAAAAGTAATAAATGAGTAATAAATTGATAGGGATTAAATCTAATTAAAACATATCATTAAGTTGTATTAATCTGAGTTAATTATTGAAGGTTTTAAATCAAGGTAATTATGAAAGAGATTTTATTTTAGAAATCATGTGGAATAAATAATATTTATTGAGGAATAAATAATATTTATGATTGGCTGTTACATTACTTGGGGAAGGAGTATGTAGAATAAGTATAAATAGAGGTAAAAATCCTTGATAGATTATCACCCTCACATCACATAGAAAAAGAAATTTGAGAGAAAGAGGTGGACTATTGGCGTTTAAAGTGAAGGAGTCTAAAGTAAGACTGTAAAGGAGAAAGGTAAAACTGTCTGTTCCATACTTTTATTATTTTAGTACTAGAAATATTATAATAGAATGAGAAACAAACAAAATGAAAGAGAAAGATGAGAAAGAGAAAAGAAAGAGAAGAAAGGTAATGTGACGTGTGGAGGTATGTGTGTGTGTCAGTGTGTGTACAGAGATAGAAGTGGGTCTTTGAAAGTAATCAAATTAGAAAGAAAGGGAAATAGAGTTTCACATAGCACCCCTAATGTTTTATGAGGATTGCAGAGTTACCCTCTTGATTAAAAAGTTTACATGTAGTCCAAAAACTTGGAGATGATATTACACTTAGTATCTTACACTATGCATTATATTTCTTTGATGGATTTTGGAAGGCACATTTGAGGGCTTTGTTTTCCTTTAAGAACTTGTGGAAAGACATCCATTGTAGGTAAGAGATTATACCTCTAATTAGGTATTTGATGTTTCGTTTCAATTCTTAGGTTTCCATAAATTTTATTGAATATGTCCGTCCTTGAAAACATTGAAAGTCAACCTTGGGTTGAAACTTGCTTTGACTAGATTGAACAACGTCTTTTGATAAAAATTAATATTTTTGATATCTCAACTTTTGATTGGCTTCATTTTAATGTTTTTTTTGTACATGAAGTATTATCGTTTGCAAAACTCATTATATATACTTGAATGTGAATTGGTAGTTGCTTGCACGATCACTAAGTTAAACAACCCATATTAATAGGGTATAATTTGTAAATTGGCCTTTTAGGCAACTTTGTCCACAAATGAGTATTAGCAGTGGGGTGTTCCGTAATCACCGTTTTGTATTTGTGCTCCTTGTGGGCTTTTGATTTTTAAGGTCGTTTGATCGCTTAGGTGATCATGACTCCGTTAGAATATTTGCTTTGTGATGATTCAATCATATTATTAATTAACATGTCTCACTCCTTTGAATAAATCTTGAAAACCATCGTTCAGTTATTTGTATTGTTAAATTGTTTCATTGAAAAAAGTATCTAATTTGCGGTCATCTCTTAGTAAACGAAGGGGTACGTATATGAACTTACTGAGTATTGTTCGCTCACCCTTTCTTATTCTCTTTTCTTACAGGTAAGCATTAGATGGAAGATAGCTTGGAAATTCTTACTCTTTGAAGTTTAAGTTGTTTAGTATTTAAATAATAATGTAAGACATTTAAGCTTTGTAAGTATGTCGGTGGGGTTGTAACCCTAGACCGTTTGATTTGAAATAATGATATGAGAATAAATATTTATTAATGTATTCGAGACAAATTAATTATGTATTATCTTCGAAAGAGTAACGGACGACAAGGGTTTGAGTGGGGGAGATTGTGATATCCCTCATCCCACATCAAAAAGATATGTTAATTGAGTGCGCTATAAGAAGGCTCATACTCTACTACTAATCATCAAATCATATTGGACTTTTGGAGGCCTGTGATGGGCTGTGGTTAACCCAATTGAGGAGGTGCTTAGTGGGCCAGTGTTTGGTGTCTACGTAGCAGGTAGGTCTTCGGGCTCGGTTCATTATAAAATTGTTATATCCCCCATCCCACATCGAAAAGATATGGGAATTGAGTGTGCTATAAGTAGGCACATACTTTTCTACTACGCATCAAATTATCCATTGAAATTTTGGAGGCCTGTGATGGGCTGATGAGCTGTGGTTAACCCAATTGTGGAGGTGCTTAGTGGGCCAGTGTGTGGTGCCTATGTGCGGATCGGGCTTCGGTAGGTAGGATTTTATTTTTAAATTTTAAGCCAACATATACTATATATTAGGTTAATGTTGTATTTTAATTGTGTGTTAGATTATATGAGAGGGGCTATAACATATTTAATGAAAGGAAATGAGGCGTAACACATGTTAAGCTCGGGAGGAAAAAAGTCTCTGCAAGTTGAAAAACTGGAGCTTTGGTACAATTATATAGTTTACCTTTCGATACAGGAATTCATATTTGACCACTAGTTTGTTAGATCAATTTATAATAATTTGAGGTGAACAAATGGACAACCCTTAGAGATTTAGAAAGTGGCGAATTATTTTGTAGGAGTTGTATCAATGCTAGACTGAGAGTATAAAGAGAGCCAAAATTGTAATTAGGATTTATAAATAAATTTTATTTTTCTGTTTATTTAATTATGTATGATAAAATAAGAGTATTGTTAATTATAGGATGTGTCAATTGTGATGAAATGGCTTTATAGCCTAAGCACAATAAGAAAAATAGTTTGGTAACCTAAAACACTTTAGACAACGACAGTGATATTGATTATTTAAAATCTGGATAAAGTATTCTATCATTAACCTTTTGTTTATTTTAGAAGTGATTACTGCAAATATATTTGTTGATGTTTTCACTAGTTAAAATTTGGTATATCAGAGTGCGCAGTGGAAGAGTGATGCAAACTTTTAGGATTATAGTTATATTGAGATTTGGAGGACCAAATCAGTTTAAGTAGGGAAGAATGTAACAATCCACAATTTTGGCTAAACAAATTAAGAGAAATATATATATATATATATATATATTAAAGTTGGTGAGAAGGGTTATGGCTTCGTCACGTGGACAAGTTTAGGCAAACTCTTGATTTTGGAGAAGCCACGTCATCACTATCCCAAAATTTATATGACTTTTGGTATTCTCCTTATTAGCTAATACTATTAGTTAATAATAATAGTTATTATATAGGTTAACTATTACTATTAATAGTATTAGTTAACTATAATAGTTACTTTATAAGTTAACTATTATTATTAATTGTATTAATTAACTATAATAGTTACTATATATGTTAACTATTACTATTAATTGTATTAGTTAACTATAATAGCTACTATATAAGTTAACTATTGCTATTAATAGTATTAGTTAACTATAATAGTTACTATATTTGTTAACTATTACTATTAATAGTATTAGTTAACTATAATAGTTACTTTATAAGTTAACTATTACTATTAATTGTATTAGTTAACTATAATAGTTACTACATATGTTAACTATTACTATTATAGTATTAATAGTATTAGTTAACTATAATAGTTACTATATATATTAACTATTACTATTAATTGTATTAGTTAACTATAATAGTTACTATATATGTTAACTATTACTATTAATAGTATTAGTTAACTATAATAGTTACTATATATGCTAACTATTATTATAAATAGTATTAATTTACTATATAGGTTAAGTAATAGTATTATAGTTACAATATATGTTAACTATTACTATTAATAATATTAGTTAATCATAATAGTTACTATATATATATATCAAAGTAGGTCGTTAATAATGCCAATGAGCATTTAGCTTAAAGACGTACTTTTCTCGGAAAGGTTAAGGGTTGGAACCCCCTACATTGTATTTAAAATGTTGTAATTTGAAAAGAAATAGGTCGTTAGTTTTTTCATTCACTTTGTTAACGTCCATAAAAAATGTTGCATACTTACATAAATTATGACATAAAAAATAAATGACATAAAGTATGAACATCAAAAATAAAATAGCAAAAATTGCTACATTGTTAGTCACAATGCAATTTCTATTAAACTTATGTGCAACAAAGTTATTAAAATTGAACACAATTTTTCTAATTTTATAAATGTTAATGTTTTGATTCATTTATAATATACTTATATTATAAAAAATAAATCATGATATTAGCAAATTAGCTTCCCGTACGAAGCACGGGTTACCTACTAGTAAAACTTATTTCAGTTTTTTGTTTGGATTTTATGCTAAGTTTAATTATGGACAAAGTATTGAAAAATATAATAGTGAGTTAATGAAATTTTCTCTCAGCAATAAAACTATAAAACTATGATTGAATTATATTCGGGTTAAATGAAATTGTTAGAGAATATCAGAGACGTTAAGTTTGGAGCACCAAACTACTTTTAAAGGTGTAAGTATTTAATATCCCAAAAAAAAGATTATATATATATATATATATATATATATATATATATAATGAGTATTAGTTTGATAATAATAATAATGTTATAAATATATAAAAACCAATGTAATTATCATATAGCTTTTAAGTTAATAATTATGGGATAGTAATGAGTATTACTTTGATAATAATGGTGTTATTAATATGTAATAACCAATGCAATTATTATATAACTTTTAAGTTAATAATTACTCCCTCCGTCCCATTAATAATTTCACTTTTTGCCATTTTGGGTGTCCCATTGAAAGCTTCACCTTTCCTTTTTTGGCAAAGAATCTTTACTATTCCCTCCACTCATTTTCTCTCCTACATTATTTTAATACTCACAACACCATTATAATTTATTATTCCCTCCACTCATTCTCTCTCCTATTTTCAAATTTCTCTCTCCTATTTTCAAATTACACTCACAACATTTTTTCTTCCCACCCATTTTCTTAATTTGCGTGCCGGAGCCAAAATGGTGAAGTAAATAATGGGACGGAGGGAGTATTTGATAAACATTTTTGTCATAAATTAGGATTTTAAAGAAAAAATTAAATGAGAAGTAATGATGAGCCCGGATCTACTGGATCGGGCTCGCGCTCGATCTGGTCCAAGGAACCAGTGACGTGGCAGTTCCTAGACCGCTGGGGGGAAGACCGCGGACAGATAGGCCCTTGAGGTCAAGACCGCGTCCCTCCCCGCATTAACCCTATCAAAGACCGAAGGGATCCTGACCGCTATATTCGTGCCCGCACGATCTATGACCACTGGGTCCGTGCCCGCAGATTGTATGGCCGCGGGACCCATGCCCGCCGGAGGTATGACCGCTCCATCCGTGCCCGCGTCAAATACCTTTGACCGCGTCCAAGATGTTGATCGCGGGCTCATACCTGCCTCCCAGTTAAACTCTCCTGCTTTTCGGTTAATATCCAGCCTTACTGAGCAAGTTAGCTTACTGGCTCTGACATGCAAGTTGCCGGCTCCCCCATCACGCATTTAATGCGGCTCAGTCAGGCGCCTACTATTTCATTTAATGCGCCAAGCCATCTACACGGCTCATGTCCCTTTCAGCCATGTCCCCTTGACAGTCAATGTTCCCTCCCTGACACGGCCAATTAGCTGCGAACACGTGTAGCTGGTCAAATACCAAAGTGCCCCCTATGGCTAACCTCATTGCTTACATCAACAAGCACCACTACATTGCCTATAAATAGAAGACCTTTGTCCCCTTGGGCAAGGTAAGTTCCAAATATATTGAGTAAGCCCTATTACTCTTAAAACCCTACACACACACACTCCAAGGTATTCAAAGCCTTATTATCTCAGTATTCTTACTCTCACACCCGAGGGCCTGAGTTGGAGTAACATCCGACTTTGACCTTAACGGTGCTTATTTGTGTTGTGATCTAGGTACAAACAAACCACTAAATATATCAAGCCAGATATCCTTGAACCGCTCCTGGCCCTGAAAAGCTTGGCGTCATCAGTGGTTCCATTGCCGGGAAATCGACTTTCATTAGTTTGTCCCGTTTTAAATCTTTGTTTCCAGATACACCTTGTATTCTAAACAACTGACTGTCAAAAGCTCTCCTTTTCAGTCATTATCCTTCTCTTCCAAATATGTCTAGAATATTAGAAAACGCTGGTCATTTGACCCTAGAGGAGGATAACCAGGCCTCACCTTCTAATGTCAATAAGGGTAAGGCTACGACCTCTGTCTTTAACCGTATGGGGGCACGCTCTCAGTCGTCACACAGCCTTTCCCCAGCCCAGAGAGCTATACACAAACTGACAGACGAGGCCCGAGCTGAAAAAGCCCAAGCCCTCCTAAATAAAAGCCCAAAAACTCCCCAAGCTCCTCTGAAAAACACCGCCTTAAACACTCCCCTCTCCCCGGAGCAAATCCTGAGAAGGACAGAAATTCTGGCCTCCAAATCCAAGCTGGTCGCGGAGGCCATGGCCATCAACGACGCTCAAATGGAGATGTTTGAGATAGAGGCCAATGGAGGGCTCTAGTTCCCTCAGGGGTCACAAAGGTTTTCCCAACGAGCTCCTCCTAAATCGCTTGCTAGTCAAGCTAGGGGGCAAACCGGGTTGAACCAGCCCTTGAGCGCGGACAGCCGGCCAGACGCAGTGTGGTGCATGTGGAGGATAGCGAGGAGATTGGAGAAGAGGCCCAATCCAATCTACGTGCGAAGTCCAAAGCCAGACCCTTGGCTTCGGCCAAGGAAAAGACCGTGACTCCACGAGCTAAGAAGCAGAAGGTTGATAATCAGAACCCTGAGTTTGTGAAATTTATGCAAAAATTGTGGGAAACCCATCAGAAGGCTGCCCAGAAGTGTGGCCGCACCATGGACGCCTTCAGCGACAAGATTGCGCGGGCACCTATTCAAAGGGGCAAGCCCCCCCAGATGGACACCTATGATGGCTCCAAAAATGCCAAGAGTCATATGGGACGATTTGAGGGGCAAATGGCTCTATTCTCCGCGGATGAGTCCACGATGTGCAAGGCCTTGGCTGCGACTTTCACGGGCAAGGCCCTATCTTGGATGCTAGCCCTCAAGCCCCGGTCCATCCAATCATTCAACCAGTTTAGAAGCATCTTTCTTAATGCCTTTTTTGGGGCAGGGGTGCCCGCTAGACCAAAGACAGATCTTGTCCGTGTCAAGCAGGCCCCAAACGAGCCTACAAAAGATTACATATCTCGATTCAGGAAAGTAAGCGAGGAGATTGTGGACCTCGAGGAAGGAGATATCAGACTCTGCTTTGAGGGCGGACTCAGCTCCTCCTTCCTAAAAATGAATTTTGCCTCCAGCCGGCCTAAAACAGTCGAGGAGATGTATGAAAGGGCTTCTGCCATTGCATCCGCTGAAGAGCCCACTGTGCCCGTTTCCCGAGCTTCAACAAAGGAGAGAATAAGCCAAGTCCAGGAAATCACCCTGCAGCCTCGCCCGCACCAACACTGTGGCAAAACAAAGGGGTCGGATAAACTCCGAAAAACAACAGAGGAAACAGTTTACACCGAGCTCACCGACCCAAGGGTAGTAATCATGAGGGCCTCAGACTTTCCTCCTCCTCCCCCCATGCTTCGAAAGCCAAATGAGAGGAGTAGGCTTAAGTTCTGTGAGTATCACAATGACCACGGGCACGGAACTGAGGACTGCTTCCAGCTGAAGCGAATAATCCAGCAGAAAATCAACAACGGGGAGCTAACTAAGTGGGTTAAAGGCAATAACAACGCCCACCATAACAATAATCAGCAGCGGGCACGAACCCCGCGTGGTCCCGAGAGGGTGGAAAGAGACAATTTTGAGGATGAAGAGGGTGACTACAATATAAACTTCATTGGAGAGGAACCCCCATCCAACTAACAACTCTCCCTCCAAATCCGGACATTGGAGAAGGTTTTTTCCATCCCCGCAATGGCTCCGGAGGAAGAGCAAGAAATTGGGTTCAAAAGGAGTGAACTTGCCTCCTCCCTTTTTCATTCCACCCAGCCGCTCACCCTCAGAATGAGAATCAACCGGGCAAACATAGGTCGAGTGTTGATAGATACTGGAGCTGCCCGTGATATACTCTACTACCATACTTTGGTAGGAATGAGAATGACCGAAGCGCATCTTACTCCATATGCGGGCATGCTTGAGGGCTTCACAAATCACGCCGTGGGGGTAAAGGGGAAGATTGTGTTTGAAGTAACTATTGGGGAAAAACCCATGCAGAAGACGGCCAAAATCACTTTCATGGTGGTCGATCTTCCTTCCCAATACAATGCCATTCTCGGCGTAACTGCTCAGGCCGAATTGGGAATAGTTGCTTCCGTTCCCCACCAAAGGGTGAAATTTAACACCCCGGGCGGGGTTGCTACCATCAAGAACCAGCCCGGGAGATTCCTTCGAGCACTTGAGGTAAAAAGAAAAGCTAGTAAAAGCCAGACATCCTGCCCGCAGATAGAGGGCGAGGACAAACCAAAGAAAGGGAAGGCCCTTGCACTTGTGCCGCCGCCCATTCCAATTGGCATGCTTTCTTTCCATACCACTAAGGTGGAGCTCAAGACGAGCAGAAAATCCAAACAGTTGGCCCCTATCGAGGGAGGATAAATTGATCGAGGAATGAGGGAGAAATTGACCGCGATGTCATATATTCCATGGCCACACTAACCGGAGCTCAGGTCAACCCCCCAGCTATTATCATTGACTCCTTGCACAATCGTGAAATCAGCGACCTTCAACCTAACGATGAGCTCGAGGAGGTGGTCATCAACCCCCACTTCCCCGAGCAAACTGTTAAGATTGGGCTGGAAATTCACTGCGAGGAGAGAAGGATACTCATCGAGTTCCTTAGAGCAAATTGTGATGTGTTCACTTGGAGGGTGGAGGATATGCAAGGAATCAGCGAGGACGTGATCCTCCATAAAATCAATGATGACCCATCCTTCAAGAACATTCATCAAAAATCAAGGTACTTCTCACCGGAGAAAGAAATGGCGATCAAGGAAGAGGTGGAAAAATTACTCAAAGCGGGGATAATAAAGGAGATTACCTACCCAAAATGGCTGGCCAATGTGGTTACGGTCAAAAAATCCAACGGCAAGTGGAGGATGTGTGTTGATTTCACGGATCTCAACAAGGCACGCCCCAAAGACTGCTTCCCTCTTCCTCGCATAGACAGACTGGTGGATTCTATAGCCGGCCACAGAGTATTGAGCTTCATTGATGCATACTCCGGCTACCATCAGATCCAAATGGCTCCTGAAGATGTCCGCTCCGTTGCTTTCATCGCTGCGGGCAAGACTTATTGTTACAAAATGATGCCCTTCGGGCTAAAAAATGCAGGAGCCACATATCAGCGAATGGTCAATCTGGTCTTCAAAAACCAACTAGGCAGAAACCTTGAGGCCTATATTGATGACATGGTAATAAAAACAAAGGAAAACTCCCACAAGCTCGACGTGGAGGAAACCTTCCAAAACTTGCGCCGCAACAACATGAAACTAAACCCCCTGAAATGTGCTTTTGGGGTAAAGGCGGGCAAGTTCCTTGGATTCATGGTAAACCAGCGAGGAATAGAGGCTAATCCCGAAAAAATTCAAGCACTGCTGGACATGAAACCTCCTGCTTGCGTGAAGGATGTACAGAAACTCAATGGTCGCATCACCGCACTTGGCCGCTTCATCTCGCGGTCAGCAGAGAGATGCCTCCCCTTCTTCAAAACTCTAAAAGGGGGGAAGAAGCCTGATGAATTTGCATGGAATCAGGAATGCCATCAAGCTTTTGAAGAATTCAAGACATACCTCGGCCAGCCACCTCTACTCAAAGAATTTCCGCCCGGAAAGAGCTTTTTCTATTTTTAGCAAGCATCGATCCGGGCAAGAGTTGCTGTTCTTATAAGGGAGGATAATAACTCCCAAAAACCAGTTTATTATGTCTCTAAGGCACTGTCCGCCGTAGAAGGGCGTTATCTTAATATAGAGAAGTTAGCTTACGCCTTGCTTGTATCTGCTCGAAAATTAAGAGCCTACTTTTCTGCACATCCTATAACTGTACTAACTGAGGCCCCGCTTAGAAAGGTTTTACACAAACCAAAGTCTTCGGGGAGAATGCTAGCTTGGTCTATCGAACTCACTGAGTTCCAGATCACCTACTCCCCGAGAAAGACAATCAAAGCGCAGGCCTTAGTTGATTTTGTGGTAGAATCATCATTTAAATTAGCGGACAACGACCTTGGAAAGAGAAAGCGGGCAGAATCAGAGGAAGTCCCAGATAGCTCGAGCACTGAAAATATACAACCAAAAGAGCGCCCGGAGGAAATATGGACTTTATTCGTGGACGGCTCTGCGAGCAAGTTAATTAGTGGAGCGGGCATACTTCTGGTCGCACCGTGCGGGGAGAAATTTAAGAGGGCCTTGAGATTCAAGTTCGAGGCATCTAACAATCAGGCTGAGTATGAAGCAATCATAGCGGGCATGGAATTGGCAAGAGACTTGGGAGTTTAAAATATAGAGATCAACAGTGATTCTCAGCTCATAGTTAATCAAATTATGGGGGAGTATGATACCATCAACCCAGTGCTAACTCAGTACTGCGGCCTTGCAAAAACCCTCATCAAAAATTTCACCTACTATGAGCTGAACCAAGTCATGAGAGAGGATAATGTGGAGGCAGACCTCCTCTCCAGAATAATCGATCAAGAAATTGTTGAATTGGAGGCAGATTGCCAGATTGAGTTCACGGAGAGACCTGCTATAGATCGGATTCAGATAAACAGTATTGAAGATCAAGTAAGGGACTGGGTAGATGAGATCAAGGATTACATCGAGAAACAGACCCTCCCCGAGGATCCAGCAAAGGCTAGAGCCATCAAAACGGTGTCCGCGAAATACCTCCTCCTCGATGGGGTACTTTTTCGACGATCATTTACCAAGCCTTTGCTCAGATGTGTCAAAACTCACATGGTCACTAACTTGCTCTATGAGGTTCATGAAGGAGTTTGTGGCGGACATCCAGGTGCTCGCACCCTCTCAGACAAGATCAAATTCCAAGGATTCTTTTGGTCTACAATGAGAAGGGATGCGCAGGAATACGTAAGAAAGTGTGATAAGTGCCAAAGATTTGCGGACGTCCCCAGACTTCCATCAACAGAGCAAACTTTGGTTGTACCATCGTGGCCGTTTGATACATGGGGGATCGATCTCATTGGACCATTCCCAACTGCTCGAGGAAACATCAAGTATGCTGTGGTGGCCGTGGATTACTTTACCAAGTGGACAGAAGCTAAGGGTTTAGCCACTATCTCCGAGGAGAATACCATCAATTTTGTCCACGACCACATCTATTGTCGATTTGGGGTCCCCCGAGCAATAATTTCGGACAATGGCACTCAGTTCTCCTCAAAATTCACTGCTGAATGCGTGAGAATGAAGGTGCAACACCGTAAATCTACAGTTGCTTACCCCCAAGGAAATGGCCAAGCTGAGGCCGCGAACAAGCTAGTCCTGACCGCCCTAAAGAAAAATTTGGAGGGGCGAGGAGGACGATGGTTGGACGAACTCCAGATCGCATTATGGGTTATCCGCACCACTATAAGAAATTCTACAGGAGAAACTCCTTTCTCGCTCACGTATGGGTCAGAGGCAATGGCTCCAGTTGAGGTTACCCTACCCTCGTACAGAGTCACATACTTCGATGAGTCTCAAAACGAGGCAAACAGAAGGTGTGACCTGGATGATCTCGAAGGAAAGAGAATGCGGGCATATGAAAAAATGGTGAACTACAAGCAGAAAGCGAAGAAGCACCACGATAAAAGGGTAAATAAGAGGAGTTTTTCAATTGGAGATTGGGTGCTTAGAAGCGTAGAGGTCCAAGGGACCCAACCTGGTTTCAATAAACTGTCCCCGAAATGGGAGGGACCATATGAGGTCACCAAAATAGTCAAGGAAGGTACCTACATATTGCGACCAAAAGAAGGAGAAGAGCTTAAACACACTTGGAATAGCGATCACCTCAGAAAGTACTTCTTTTGATATCTTTGTAATTTTTGGAGGGAGTATAGACCCCTATATATATAAGAATGAAGTTACCATCAAATTTTGGTGCAAAAATAGTTATAACGCCTTTCCCACCAGCCTCAAAAGCTGAGGTGGATGCCCGCAAGCGAATGCCAGTAGGTTCAAGAGCAAACATATGAGCTCCTACCTACTGATGCGCAAAGATCCATTAAGATCTGCAAGCCTATATGGGTACAAAGGCCATTACGCCCGTACTCGATCGCGGGGAGGATACTCCGTCCTGCCCGCGTGATACCACCAAGAAAAAAGTGGATATAGATGAACGTAGGTACAAAGGCCATGATGCTCGTACCTACGGACTCTAGTGGGGACAAAGACCTGAAGTCCGGACCCACTAATTGCGCGAAGGACCTCGTTAGGGCCGTTACTCGCATGCCTGTATGTAACAAAGGCCTACATATATGCCCGCTTACATGATCGCCACAAGACCCTCACAAAAAACTCTAAGGGATTTTGAATAAAGGGTCAAACAGCGTGAACCTACAATAAGGGGATACAGATGCCAGGGGGTTAAAGGGCCTCTATGCTAAATATGCTCCTACCTTCTGTTGCGTAGACAATAGCCTCACGGTCACCTTCTACATGCCCTATGAAAGTAGCTTGCCTTGGCTGCTTTTGACTTACACCACAGCTCGCAAGGCTGGGAATAAGTGTAAATGGATGAGAGTGATCAAACAAGTTTAACAAAGCCAAAAAGACAAACTGGGATCAAGACCCCTAAATTTGCCACAAGGCTAAACAAACGCGGTCACAGAAAAATAGGGCTGACTCTCTGTAAGTACCCAAATCTGGCTCATGCCTTCCGGTAAAGTTTCCCGATAATTCCCCGGACTTTCCTAGAGTTCCGGAATTGTTCCGGAACTGTTCCAAAACATTTAAGGGCTGAAGGGAATGCTTGGTAATTAAGAAACACATTTTTCTTAATCCCAAAGACCATCTAGAATTGCCACCTTGCATGATTCTAGAAACATGCTGAGTCACACAGGATAATGCCGCACGGCTGCATTAGCCAAGGACCTCTAGCCGCACGGCTTCATTAGCCTTATCCAGACTGCCTATAAATAGAGCCCTCCTCTTCCCATTTTAGACACCAACAACAACATAATCAGAGAATTACCAGCATAAAAACTCTTTCCACGAAGATCAGGAAGTTGAAGGTGCCAAGAAGCCACCCCCTCCTCCTTGAAGCCTCCAAAAGTTGGTCCCTCCGCTAGGCAAAACCCAAAGAAGAGAAGGCCACTACCATTGGTAACCTCTCACTCCCTTACCTTGCATGATGCTTGTCTATGTGATTTAATTGCTCATTGCATTCATATATTGTCATTATCTTGCTTGGGACTTGGTATTTATCATTAAAGATCCTATCTTTATCATATCCTCTCCCCTTTGCATCCTTTGCATGAAATAGGCATCATTTGCTCATAAAAATGTGATCTTTAGCATCCATTGCTCATAAAAATGTAATCTTTATGTTAAAGGTGCATCCTTTGCACCTAAAAGCCCCCATTTTACATCAAAAATGCATCTTTTGCACATAAAAATCATGTCTTTACCATAAAGGTGCATCCTTTGCATCTAAAACTCATTTTCATGCATTTTTTGCATCAAAGATCATCCTTTTATCATCAAATTAGCATCCTTTGCATATTAAATACTATTTTCCGCCATAAAAATGCATCATTTGCATAAAAATTATGTCTTTATATAAAAATGCATCCTTTGCAAATCAAAAACATCCTTTGCAACCCAAAAAATGTCATCTTTTCACTAAAAATGTCATTTTTACATGCATTCCCCCATGTCCCCATTAGCAACCTTGGAATGGACCGGTGTAAAGATCCTATCTTTACATCATTTCTTCCATTAAAGGTGCCACAATCTCTTTAGAAAGGGATAAACCTTGAACCTATATCTCCGATTATCACTTAAGACGAGCATGAAGCATCCATATAAGCTCAATCGTCTTAAGGTGTAGGATTGATGGGCTAAGGTCACTCCTTTCCTGAAGAACCTCATTTTGGACTATAAAGGAGAGTCTTTCTCTCGATCACGCAAATCCCGAGGTTAAAAAAAAGCGTTGATCACAAGTCCAAGATGAGGACGGGATCAAAATCCCGAATACATAAAATCCAAGAAATCCCGAGCGACAACCAATAAATGGTTTGTACGTCCGGAAGATAACTTGGGACATTCCCTCCCCTTTTATTCAAACACATGCACACAAGAAAGCACGCAAGCAAGCACGATAAACGGAATCTAGGGAGACTTGCTACGGCAAGGCACCTTGGGTGAACGACGATCCGTTCTTCCCAAGGGGTAACTTAACCTCCGAACCCATAAAAACCTTTTTTTCAAAGTTTTGAGGAAATCAAAATGGCGTGGCGACTCCGTTTTTCAAATTAAACCGGATGTTTTCAAACTCGCGTGAATCAGATCTAAAAACACACAAAATTTAGAATTTGGGCACACATTCACAGTTTGGCGACTCCGCTGGGGAGAACCCAAAGGAGAAAAGCTTTTATTTTTAAAATAAACGATACCCGGTATATAGGTGGAAACCACTAACCTTCCTGTATCGCTCCCTAACCCGGGGCTTGGGATAAACGGTGGTTTAACAATCCCACGTACCGGTATCACTTTTCGAAAAAAAAAGAGTAAAAGAAAGCTTTTCCCTTTGAGCGGGTTAGACTCCCATCGCGGATTCCGTTTATCTTGCTTGCTTTGTTTGCCTTGCATTGCATCATTTGCATCTTGGGATTTGTGCATACTTTGAACAGGAAGCCTTCTCAAGGCTAAAAGGTACCTAAAATATTCGGGAAACAACCTGAAATAGCAAAGGAGTGGAACCTGGAAAATTGATCCATGCAGTCGTACGGCTCAATCCTCCTTGGATTCTGACCGGGCGGCCTCAGTGGCAATTCCACCAGGAAAAATTGAGATTAATCTGGCAGCCTTGGCAGCTTGGGGCTATGCAGTTCCAAGACTGACTGGGGCTCCCAGAAAATTTACGTGCCTTATCTGTTGCATTTTCCCCGTCCCGAAAATCATTCCTTTAAAACACATTTCTGAAAATCTCTGTTTTAACTCAAAAAGGAACATTTTTAGGAGACCGCACACTACGCGCACCTTATATATCCTGTACACTTTGCACGCACGTCCCTTTAAACCCGGGGTGGTTTTTCAGCTGCAGTCACGGACAGCCTTACGATGCTCCCGGGCGCGCACGGAATCACCCCAAACTCCCCATGGCAGCCAGTGTCGACCAATGCACAGTCCGTGTCACACGTTTCAAAAAAACCGTGACTTTTGGTTGGTTTTTGGTATAGTCCGTGTCATATAGCCCAGTTGCATATCCTCGTAAAGGTCAAGCCTTAGTTCATAACGGAAGTCAAGATCTTTCGCTCAAGCGAAACTCTGCCGAAATTCCGACAAGGAAAAAAATCGGTAGAATCTTGACTCCGACATTGACTTTGACCTTGACCCGCACGGAATGCGTAAGAGTCGAGACCGAGTCCTTGCCGAAAATCCAAAAGATCTTTCGCTCAAGCGAAGCTCTGCCAAAATTCCGACAAGGAAAAATTGGCAAGATCTTGACCCGGCATTGACTTCGATTTTGACTCACGCACGGCATATGCAACGAAGTTCAATGTGACACTGTGTCATCCGGCTTTTACCGCCCGACCCATGCCTATTATCTTCTCGGACATTACCGAAAAGTCAAAACGTCAATCGCGCAAGCGAAATTCTGCCGAATTTCTGTTAAGGCTGAAAGACGAGACTTTCCCGGTATTGCCTTGACTATAATTCGCATCGCTCGTGCGTTAAAAGTTCCTATGACCCGCTAGACCCATTAGGAGCGTTCTTCTCTCTCGGTCGGTGGGATCCGCGTGCCCTATAGGACCCTCGTCCGGGGCAGTCCACCCTGGGAGGTCGAAATACAGGTGGAATACGAGGGGCTTATAGACGTAGTGACGGAACCCACTGATCCAGGATCTAGAGTAGTTGCGAAAAAAAAGGGCAGAACCCCTTTTCCAACCAAATAGAAATTAATAAAAGACACTGTTTAAGTAAACTGGAAGATTCTTAAATTGCATATTGCTTGAGCCTTCAGCCTAAACACCTACCCCGAGTCTAAACCTTTCTATCCCTTTCCCGCAGCGAGAAAGAAGTGGGTGAGAACACCGGGTCAGCGACTTGTTAGCGCAGAATTCTCAGACAGTTCGCCAGAATCCTCAGTTTTGTCAGTGCAGAAGGTCAGAATGGCCGATTTGACAAAGAACAGTACTGGTTTGGGTAACCAGATGACTAGGGAAGAAGAGCTAGCCTATGACCAATGCCCTCCTCCAGTCACATATAATCCTTTACCGAAGACTGTCCCTTTTCAGTCCTTCCCAATGTCTCAAGCCATCAGGGTCCCGACACCCTCTCCCCCTCAGATAAGACCCAGCTTTGTTCCCTACCAACAGAGAACAAACGCTACCACTATCCCCGTAACGCAGCCTCTGCATTACCCCATGGGACTCTTTCCTTCCCCTCAACCTGAGCCAAATTTCCCTACCTTGGAATTCCAGTACCAGCCTGACCTTTCTAACTTTGTCAACACCTGTGAATTTGCCTATCTCCCAGACAGCGGCAGTGAAGAGTCAGTTGGAAATGAGAACAGGAACGGGTGGATTTACAGTGATGACGACAGTTCAGTAGAAGGAATGAACCTGGAGTCGACGGAAGTGAAACCCAGAGGGCAAGATGAAGTAGAAAACCATAGACCTGGAATAGGAGATGGAATCACTTCAAAGTGTATTTGTAGCCTGTGTGAAGGTTCAAAAAAGGAAAAGGATGAGGCAGCGTATGAATTCTACATCCTAGAATTCAATACCCCCTACAAAGACTTGGTCGGTGAATGGAGGGATTTAATTGAAGCTTTAGCTGAAAGAGGGAAGTGGGCTCCGCCCGCCGATCTAGAACATGTAAGCGTCGTTGAAGCTAAACCCCCGTCGGGAAGAGTAGACTCCATTGCAGTGCTGAGAATCACCCCTGAGACCTTGTCTGAAGAAGAGTGTATGGATGCCCTGGAAAGGGTCCTAAAGTTTGAGGCGACCCCGGTCCCCTTTATATCCTATGATGACAGCGATGTTTTCTTGGTAATTCCCAAGTCAGAGGAAGAATCCAAGATACCTCTTATATGGCGTCAAGTATCCCGACCTGCTTTTGCCCTCATTGGTCATCAGAGTCAAGATGAGAGTTCTCATGAGAGTTACTGTAGTGATACCGAGGAAGACACAGTCGAAGTGCCAGAAGGAACAGTAGAGGAGTGGTTAGCCCAGAAGCCGAAAAGCCCAGAAAACCTTCCCGACAGTAAAGAACAGGAACCCGCCATGAGGTTTGACCCCGCAGAAATCCTTCTCGATGATGGAATTTCCCACTTCAGAAAATGCTTGGCCAATGTCAAAGATGCCGTCAGAAAACTAACCCCTAGAGAAAGGAGGGACATGCTTGACAGTGATGAGGAATGTGATCCCACTCTGTTGAAAAAGTTGCTAGGTCTGGATGAGGAAGCCATTCACCAGACTCCAAACTCTGAAGGTGATAATTCCTGTTGCATGCTGACCTTGAAAAGCTTGAACGAGACTGTGAAGGCTTTACATGAGGAAGGTGAAGTTGAAACCAGCCGACTGTTGAGCCAATTAAGGAGTCAGAACTCAGAAAAAGTCAGAAAGCCAGTAACCTGGAATCAGATTCGGGAAGCCGCCTATGCCTCCAGTAGTGCGGTTAATCAGATTAATCAGCAGAGTTGGCCATACGCCAGCAAGAGCCCGCCTCTCACTTTGAAAGAGCTGACAGAATCCTCCAGTAGGAATGATGATCCAGAGAAATCTAATGTCTATGTGATGACTCGATCTGGACAAATGAGTATTGAACAGCCTAAGGGTGATAAAAGAAATGCCGTCTCTGAGCCGAAAACAGACAAAAGACCCTATAAGCCAGAAGCAGAAAAGCCAGACTCTGACAAGGAGGATCCAGTGCTGACTCAGTTGAAGTGTACTCAGGCCAATATCTCCTTGTGGTCCTTATTAACCTCTTCATACCCTCATAAGCTGAAGCTAGAAGAAAGTTTGGCCAAGACCATGGTGCCCATAGATGTCACCCCAGATGAGGTCGTCCAGATGATTGGAAGTATCCACTACGGAAACATCATTACCTTCACCGACTTGGACCTGCCAAAGTATGGGGCTAGTCATAACGAACCCCTTTACATCACAGTCCAGTTGGAAGAACGTCGGTTGCCACGGGTATTAGTTGATGGAGGGTCCGCAATGAACGTCCTGCCAGCAAAAATGATGGACTTATTGGATTTGAAGCCAACAGATTTGAAGCCTTCTAGTCAGACTATTAAGGCCTATGATTCCACTGCACGATCAGTTTTGGGGATTGCTACTCTCAAGTTGTGGTTCGGGAAAAAGGTCATGGACGTTGACTTTCAAGTAATTGACATTCCGATCTCGTTTACTGCTCTGCTGGGACGCCCTTGGATTCACCAGATAAACGGGGTAGCCTCTACTCTGCACCAATGCGTCAAATTTCAGTCTAGCGATGGTACTATCTGTAAGTGCTCCAATTTGAGTTGTTAGAATTTTTGTTAGAAAATTAACGAAAGTTTTAACATTTCTAACATTTCTAACAATTCCTAACATTCCTAACAAAGTGAGGGTAGATTAGGGATTGCCATTTAAAGATAAACCATGGAAAGGAATCAAAAAAGCAAAAGAAATTGGGAAAATCCGAATTGGGCAAGTTGAAAAACATAAACTGCTGGATTTTTGAATTTTATTCTTCCTGTCCAAAGCCTGGAGCTGCATTTAATGAACAGTGCACGTTTACATAACCCTCCGCGCGGATCTGTTTGCTTCTCACAGTGGCCTATAAATTGAACCCTCCTCTCTCAGTCTACACAACACAATTGGCTCATAGAAGCTGTATTCTGGCGAAAAATAGGGAGAAAACAGTGGGAATTCACTAGAATTGCCACCATTTTTTCTTCAATTTTTCCCAAACCCCACTCACTCAAAATACTTTCAAAACACTCTCATACATACTCTCATACATACACCAATCCAAGCTCAAATCACCCCTTAGGAGGAGGATTAGAGAGAAAACATAGAGGACTTAAGTGTTATCTACTTGTTTTCTCTTTGACCAACTCTATCATCAAACCCTAAACACATTCAAGCCTTGAATCCACCCAAACACAAATCCAAACACCAAATCTTGATACTCCTCAAGTCAAACACCAAATCTTGATACTCCTCAAGTCAAATTCCAAGCCTAGGAAGATAGGGTGTCACCATTGGTAAAGCCCTCCTTCTCTAAACCCTAAAACTCCCTTTTAACTTCTTGTTCATCTTGTTCTCCTTACTTTGATTTACTTTATGTCTAGTTTAACTTAAATCTTGACCTAAGATGGTCATCTTGAAGTTCATCTTCATGAATGACCATCTCAAATGGTCCACATTTTAAATCTCTAGTTGATTTTTCTCTTTAATTTCATCTCTACAAAATTCCCCTTCCCAAGCAAATGAAATGCTTAAGTCCTAATGTACCCCAAGAATGGTTTGATATAGTAGATCACCACTAAAATGTCTAGTGACTACTAATCAAAACCTAGGGAAATGGGGACAAGCATGGATGCAAAACCCCCTTTTTAAATCACATTTCCTTCTTGAGAATGTTGCTGTCCAGTAGCATTTCTCTAAGACCTCTGTCCATGGTCTAATTTTTTGGACACAGATAAACTTGGAATTTGGTGTTGAATACAAAATACTTTTTGTAGCCAACATCCAGAGATTTCCAGACATATTTTTACTTTATTTTTTGCGTGAGTAAAACTCCCTTTTTCAAATTTTCCTTTAAAGGTCAGTTCATCAGTCTCTGGAAATCCAGATTTCACATCTGAGATTTCCAGAAGGTTTTGGTCCCTCAAATCATCTCCAAAATGGAAAGTTCTTTTATAGAAACCTTATTTAAGGTGTTTTGAACATTTTTCATTCTCGGACTTTTCCCAGATTCTGGAGTTTTCAAGCCCTAAAGTCCATTTCAAAATCAAGTGTCCACTGTCTTTTTCATTCTGGCAGAAATGGTTTTCAACTTCCAAAAATCTTTTGAGTACCAAATCTCAACCCAAAAATCACACCAAAAATCATGGGATCTGTCCAAAGTCTAATAAATAATTCCCAATTTTTTACTTTCCTCAGTTTCAACTTATTTTTGCCAAAGTAACACACACACACACACACACAAACAAATGGTTTTTAGCTTGGAAGACTCGTTTTACGAGGCATTCCGGGTGCACACTAACGTCCTTCCCGGCGTGTAACGTGACCTACGAACCCAAATTTCTAATCTCGGGCATTTTTCAAAGTTTTGGCCCTTAAAACAAAAATGGCGTGGCGACTCCGTTTGATTTCAAAAATCGGGTACATCACAGTGGCGACTCCGCTGGGGACAAAAAAGATTTTTCTAAAAAAAAATTGATATTTGGTATATTGGTGGAAACCATTAAACTTCCCGTTATCGCCTCCTAACACGAGTCGGAGATAAATTGTGGTTTAACAATCCCACGTACCGGTATCATTGTTTTTTCAAAAAAAAAAAAAGCTTTTGAGGGTCAAGCTTCCGTCCAGGCATTAAAAATCATTTGTTGTGTGTGTTAATTTTTGCACATTTTCGTGTTATTTTGGCCGCCTCAGAAAAAGTCAAAATTTTGACTGTCGGAATCATGTCCCTAACTGTTGAAATTTTTGTGTTTATGTGCTTATGTGTGCATTTACTTTCAAAAAAAAAAAATTTCAAAAAAAAAAAGAATTTAAAAAAAAAAAGGAGTTTCAAAAAAAAAAAGAAAATTTTCAAAAAAAAAATCATGCATCATTCTTTTTAAGACACATAAAATTGCTATTTTACTCAGAAAAAGAAGATAGACTGCTTGCACACTACGCGCACGTGACCTTACACTGCACACTACGTCCCTAACCCGGGGAAATCCTTGTCGCGGCCCGTTTGGTCTTATTACGCCTCTCGGTGCAAGCACAGGACTACCCAAACATCCCATGGAGCCTCGTGTCGACCATGCACTTGTCCGTGACACACTTTGTCCGAGACTCGGTTGGTTTTTAGTCTGGTCTGTGTCATGCCCTGTCTGTGTATAGACCTTTCCTTTCAAGCCTTTGTCAGCACACCGACTCAATATCTTTCGGGGACCCTAATCAGTCGAAGTCATGCCGATTTTTCCGCCGCAGACTTTGACCAAGATATTGACCGGCGCCTTGACTTCGGCTCTGACTGGCACAAATTATACACTGACTCCCAGCATGACACTGAGTCATCAATGATTAATGATTATTCCATGCCTAATTACGGCCTAATTGACGACAAGTCAAGATCAATCGTGGACATTTATCAGTCCAAATCAAGCCGACTTTTTGTCGAGCTCTCGGACATGATCTTGACTTTGACGTCAGCTTTGTCCGTAATTTACATCGAATGCTTGTTAAGACTCGATTACCCGCCAGACTTTTAGGATCGTTTTTCTTTCGGTCGGTGGGACCCGCTTGCCCTATAGGACCCTCGCCCGGGGCTGTCCACCCTGGGAGGTCGAAATACAGGTGGAATACGAGGGGCTTATAGACGTAGTGACGGGGCCCACTGATCCAGGATCCAGAGTAGTTTGCGAAAAAGAAGAGCAATCTTTTCCAACCGATTAGGTTAATAAAAAATGTTTTATGTAAACAAGAACAAATAATTGCATGTTGCATGAGCCCAAAGCCCAAACACCTACCCATCTTCAATTCCCAAACATCTGAACCCTCGTGTCTTTCCCCCCGCAGCTCCGCGCAAAGCTTGGTTTCGGGCACCGGGTCACCGTTTGATCAGTTGGGAAGAGTCAAGCGCATCGTCAGCTTCACCGTTTGTTCCGACTCCGGGTTTCAGAATGTCTGCATCAGCTGGTAACGATGGGGACAACGTCACTCCGCCTCCTGGGACTCCTCAAACAGAACCGCAATGGAATCAGTTAGCCGAACAGATGAGAGTGCGACAGGAAGCACAGCTGAACAGCCTTATGGAGGCTATCAAAAGCCATGGATTGGCCGCCAGTCTCAACCCAGATGGCACCTTCACTGTGGAAGAAGAGGAAGACCCCAATCCCTCTCTTGGTCAACCCGTTACTCCAGGATGCCACCACCGGTTTCCCACGGTACTACCACCAGAGCCCATGCTCCTCGACCTCTGGGTCAGCCGGCTCCCCAACTGCAGACCGCTGGATCCATGCAGCCTGACGGGACGAGTCAGTTCGCAGTACCTCAGTGGGGACAAAGTCAGTACGGAATGTCTACTCATGGTTGGGGGTGCCTCGGAATGCCACAGCAAATGGGGATCCCACCTCAGTTCGGAACCGATCAATCCGGACCTTCACAGCAACAGTTTGGAATGCCGCCACAGTCTGGTTCTGGGCCACAGTCAGGAGCCCTTCCTCAGAATGATGCTAGCTCAGCTGCTCCTCACACAGCTTCCGCAAACCCATTTCTCACTCAGGGTTCAATGGGTTACCAAGCCCCCATCCCAATTTCATCAGAATCACCAGGACCACAGTATCCTCTCGGTTATGCATCCTCGCCACAACCAGCCATGCAATTCAACAACCAGGGACAGCAGCCCGCACTTAAGCCTACTTATGGGCCTCACTCCGGAAATCCAAGCCATCTGGCTACCTCAGATCTGCCTCCATCTTCTCTCGCCGATTGGAAGCCAACAAAGAAGTCGCTGGGTTCTATCCCTTTGCCCAAGCTCCTACCTACACTCCCCAGGGTAATTTGGGCCAAGGACGGGTTTTCACCTATGCTCCGGGATATGGTATCCCTTCCACCAATGCACCACCAACAGCTAGTCCTCTTCCTGGCTCAAATATCGGCTCAGGCATTCCCGCTCCACCTTTGGATCCCCAATTGGCTTGGTTTATGGAGCAACACAAGGAAATGAAAGCGCAGATCGCTGAATTGACCGTCAAAAGGAACACTGCTCTTCGGCCTACAGATCCCGACTCAATTGTACCCCTGCCTCACAAGTTCGTGATGCCTAATCTCGAACTGTTTGTGAAAGTGCGTGCCCTAAAACTCACTTGGACACCTACACTTTGGCAATGAAAGCTAAGGGATGCACAAACCAGTTGGTTGACTACTTCAGCCTCTTTGAAGTCGTGGGCTTTGAAATGGTTTTTCCGATTGCACTGAAGCTAGGGCTACTTGGGAACAGACACAAGATTTCACGGATAAGTATAAAGCCAACTTGGAATGGGAAACAAACAGAGTTGACTGCGTACAACGGTGCAGCGCCCGATGAGAATATTGGGGATTTCTATAAAAGGTGGAACCCGAAGCTTAGTGAAATGGCCATTCCTCCCTCCGACGAGGAGCGCTTAGACATCTTTCGGTCATGCTTGAAGCCGCATTTGAGAGCTTCCCTCGCCACTTCCCCTACGCCGACTTGCGTGCAATGGTTAATTCCGGGCTAAGTTCGAAAAGGCTTACAATCGCAGCCGACCGCCGCACCTCGCTACGTATACCGGGTTTCTTCCACCTCCAACACAGCTCCCGCCCGACCAAAAGGTAAAGAAGTGATTAGCTATGCGGGACAGATCAGAATAATGCCACTTCCTTTATTCCCAAGAAACCTGATGCATCCAGATCCCGGCTCCAAGACTTGAGAAACTTTGGGATGCCTTTAAGTGATATCTTCAGAGGTTTGGTGAGAGAAGGTTTGCTCCGGCCTTTGGAAAATTATCAGCCTAGAAACCCCAATGCTCCTTTGGATACCTCCAAGCATTGTGCCTTTCATCGCACTCATGGGCACTGACGGATGATTGCGTCCCCGAAAAAGGCAATCCAAAGTTTGATTGAACAAGGGAGGTTAGAGGTTCCGAAGGGCCTAATACTATCAATAACCCGCTCCCCGTAAATAACAACATGAATGTCAACATGATCGAGTTTGGTGGTTCAAGACTTGGGAACATAATGGAATTTGACTCACCCTTTGCGAGGTCAATGAACCGGTCATCACAGCAAGGAAAATGGTTGGATTGAGCAAGAAGCCGACAAAGAAGTCCTGGACGGGAAGACCTGCGATAGCTCCCGCCTCGGCTGAAGAATGGATGCATGGTCCAACAGCAAAGAGTGGCTAGACTAAGGGCTACCTATCTCTAAAATAGTCTTTTAGTCAACCTTCGTAGGTTCTAGTATTTTTCTTTCACCTAAGTCCATCTTGGACACTTGTCGGTTTTGTCCACCTCGAATGTTGTGGAAATATAGCTTAACTATCATTTAAAATTTATATATATATAAGTTTTTCTTCTTTTCTTGCTAGACTCGAGACATCACTTGCACACCCACATTACACTTAATTGAAATGGTTTTATCCTAGATGATCACTTGTGCTGCTCAACCACTAATTCTTTGAAATGATTAATATTTAAATTAATCGGAGTGAGAAAATCAATTGATATCCCTCTCAAATTGGGGCTTACCAACTCCCCATCTTGCATCTCATATGCTCACATCCCTTTCATCAGCCTCATCATCTCGTTGTTCGATGAATTTGCATGGATCTTTTCTCATTTAAAGCTTAAGCAAGCAATGAAGACTTAATCTCAGGTCATCCGGTAGGGATTGCGGTTGAAGCCTTTCACCCATAGGAAAGCCATTACCTCACCCTCACTAAACACTACCCTTTCATTTCAAGATCGGCATGTTTTGAAACCCTGTTTAGCCATCACCTTTGCTCCTTATTGAGAGAAGTCCAAGCAACGCCAAAGAAGTTAGCTTCGAGAGTCGGCGATGCATAAAATGTTCAAGTTGTGAAGGAAGGAAAGATAATTCTCAACTCCTCAAAGAGGTCTTCCGAATTCTCAAAAGAATGATTTTAAAATCCTCACAATCTCGGATATAATTCCAAGCTCCTCAGGAAGCCTTCCAAAAAAAAAAAAAAAGAGGCTCTCCAATGATCAAAAAGGAGCCCGAATTCTCGCAAGTTCACAAAAGTTCTCGATAGCTTGGACTTCCTCTTATCATTACCTTAAACCAATCCCAAGCCATCCTCTTAATTTTAGAGGATACTCCCATCACCATTACCCTCGCCTTTGGCCAAAGTCAAAATTTGACCTCTCATCCTTAGGGGCAATCAATCTTCCCTGCCATAGATTTTCCAAACACATCCCTGCAAGCCAACCTCTCATCTTTAGAGGTTCAACGAAAAGGCCCAAATTAGGCCCCTCACTTTAAAAGGTCATAACTCCCAAAATTACCCGATGGCCGATCGAAGCCCGAAACCCACTCGCAATTACTATCGGATAGCAATTTCATCGTAAAATCTAAATCAAATTAATGGTTCATTGCTTGCTTAAATGGGAATCTAATCCATTTTGGCTCAAAATTACCAATCAAAGATTGTGCAAATTCAAATTTGATTCATGTGAGCATAATTCATTTCTACTCCACAAACACTTGCCGTGGATGTCCCACTGGGGCTTCGCATCCGTGTCTTTCATGGACACTCTAAGGGGATATGTTATTCGAATCTCCAATCCTCAAATTCCCAAAAGAACCTCAAAGTCTTAAATTTTCACATTCGGGATAAACCCGAACTACGGCGACCTGAGCTCTCCATAATGGAGGGAACGTAGGCAACCATAATTGGTCCGGTCGAAATCACAAATAAATCTCAAAAAAAAAAAAAAGAAAATCCGGTCTCATCAAGGATCGTCCCTATACACTTTCCGCCTTTCCGAGCTCGATTCTCGATGTCAGTTGGTTTCCTCCTTGTGATTAATCAAAATATTTGTTCATATCAGATTTAGGGGTTGAATAACCCGAACATTAAAAGAGGGTTTTAAGCAGCCTTGTGATCATCATGAATAAGACAAGTTTTCAAGTGTCTCGACAAGTCTTCTCTCTCTCCATCCTAGGGAAATAGAGCCAAACACTGTCTTTCTGTCAGCAGGGGCTTCCATACACTTTTCCACACCTTGTGATGCTTATACTCTCTCAAAAGAGTCAAACCTAAAGCGAGTGTGTATACACAAAATCGGGATTCATTCCCACTTTTCGAAGGATGTGCCCCTGCACGTAAACGTTTCTGAGTCTTGTCCAGTGACTGGTTGACTAAGATTTGAAAAGATGGGTACCCCCTTCGGCCACATAATGACTCTGTCTGCAATAAGACTGCTCTGAATTTCTTCACGCTGGGGCTTGCTAAGCGGTTCTCCTGTGTTCTCCCCGTATCGCCTCTTCAAGCTGGGGCTTCTATAGTCATCTTTGGGTCCACATTGGGTTTTTCACTACGAGATAGATTCGATCTTTGTCAGATTATTTTCAGGATTGCTTTGCATTACCAATCAGATTGGGACTCTGCTAATGACAACGAGGTTATAAGATTGGGGCTTCGCCAAGTCGCTTCTTCAAAATCTGGACTTGGCCTACTCAGTTCTTCAGACCGAGGCTTTGCCAAAGAAGGGATCTTTCCTCGCTTTAATAGGATCCAGGGGCTTTGTCAAGTTGGTCCTTTGGATCTGAATTTTATCAAGTCACAAGAAAGGTCTAATCACATCAACAACTAGATTTTCAGCTTCAGAACTTGGTACATAACAGCTTCCCATAGCATCGGAATTTAAGATCTGGGTTTCTCCCTGCATTAGCAATTCCATCAAATCATTCTCCGAACAAGGTTTCGGCCGAAGTCACAGCTCACCCAAATGAAAGAAGCTTCACTCATATCAACGTGCCCTAGAGCCTGTCAAGACGCCTTCAAATGACCAAGAGTGAGAGGGAAATTTTCAACCAAGACCCGGGATCCGAATCCAATCTCATCAAGATTGAGGTCCATGTGATACTGTAAAAAAAATAAAAAGAAAAGAAAAAAAAAAAAACCTCATCAACAATCACTGTTTAAATCGCGATCGAGGGCTCTCACCTCCCCCACTTGCTCAAAATCTGTCCCAAACAGTCTCCAGACACATACATCCCAATGCATCCCCTTTCATCACCATGCATCCCCACAAAAATCTCCCAAGGGCTCATGTAGCATGCACAAAACTTGAATCAATAGGGAAAATCCTAAGTGATTGAAGATCATAAATCATAATTTCCCTATCAAAAGCTTAAGCTAGGTGCATCTTCGAAAGCAAGTAAATGCATCATCTCGCGAACATATGCAGTGATACTATCATAATCATTCTGGTTCTATGCATGCATCTGTCATCATGAATGTCATATACGCATCTTCCTCTCTACTAACCAATGCAGGAATTCAAACGTGAAAGACCATTTTCCTTCGCTATTGAGACTTACTCTCAACAAGGAAGATGTTTACCAAAGCCCAAAATCAATGGTTTCAACAAAATTGCAAGAAATCAAATCCCCCTTTTCGGCAAGAGATGATTCCGGGCAAAACATGTGCAGACCACCTCCAGTGTCTACAAATCGGTCAGGGACGCCAAGTTCTCAAAATGCAAATCGGTCAGGGACGCCAAGTTCTCAAATACAAATCGGTCAGGGACGCCAAGTTCTCAAAATGCAAATCGGTCTAAGATGCCAAGTTCTCAAAATGCAAATCGGTCAGAGACGCCAAGATCTCAAAATACAAATCGGTCAGGGATGCCAAGATCTCAAAATACAAATCGGTCAGGGATGCCAAGATCTCAAAATGCAAATCGGTCAGGGACGCCAAGTTCTCGAATACAAATCGGTCAGGGACGCCAAGTTCTCGAATACAAATCGGTCAGGGACGCCAAGTTCTCAAATACAAATCAGTCAGGGACGCCAAGTTTTCAAATACAATTCGGTCAGAGATGCCAAGTTCTCAAATACAGTTCGGTCAGGGAAGCCAAGTTCTCAAAGGCAAGTAGGTCAGGGACGCCAAGTTCTCAAATACAGTTCGGACAGAGACGCCAAGTTCTCAATGATGCATCAAGACTCTCAACGCTATCAACTACCACACAGCCCCCGCAACTTGCTCTCCTGCTGGTAAGCACAGCAAAGGTACGTTAGTCCTTCAACATATCTCAAAAATATGCCTGCACTCACAAATGTTGCATGATTACCCATAGCTTTAGCTATCCCTATCTCTGCAAATAGCAACGTAAGCCTTAGTCAATCTTCGGGCGACTTCCCTAAAATAGTCAAATCCTCGGGCGACTTCCCTAAAATAGTCAATCCTCGGGCGACTTCCCTAAAATAGTCAATCCTCGGGCGACTTCCCTAAAATAGTCAATCCTCGGGTGACTCCCCTAAGAGCAGCCAACCTTGGGTACAAAGCTCATAGCCTCTCGTTATCGCCACCTCTTTAGCCTACCATAGGTCCAGTCACTTGACCAATAGTTCTCGTAAGCCCAAATCTTCCCCAGCAAGAATACCTTCAAATAGTCTCCCTCAAATACAAAACCTCGACTTAGAATCATACTCCTGAACTAAGTCCCCATTTAGGTTCATCATCCTGAACTAAACCTCGACTTAGAATCATACTCCTGAACTAAGTCCCCATTTAGGTTCATACTCCTGAACTAAACCTCGACTTAGGATCATACTCTTGAACTAAGTCCCCATTTAGGTTCATACTCCTGAACTAAACCTCGACTTAGAATCATACTCCTGAACTAAGTCCCCATTTAGGTTCATACACCTGAATCAAACCTCGACTTAGAATCATACTCCTGAACTAAGTCCCCATTTAGGTTCATACCCCTGAACTAAACCTTGACTTAGAACTAAGTCCCTATTTAGGTTCATACTCCTGAACTAAACTTCAACAAAGGCTAACAAAATCCCGTTTCTTTCCCCATTATTATCCATTTCCTCGGCAGCAAACGTAAGACCGATCCCTTCAAATGAAGTCCACCAAAGGACCATCTATACCAAACCATCAAGGGAAATCATTTCAAATCAAGGTTCGAGGCACCTAAGATGCCATCATCAAGGTTCGAGGCACCTAAGACACCATCATCAAGGTTTGAGGCACCTAAGACGCCATCACCAAGGTTCGAGGCACCTAAGACGCCATCACCAAGGTTCGAGGCACCTAAGACGCCATCATCAAGGTTCGAGGCACCTAAGACGCCATCATCAAGGTTCGAGGCACCTAAGACGCCATCATCAAGGTTCGGGGCACCTAAGACGCCATCATCAAGGTTCGAGGCACCTAAGATGCCATCATCGAGGTTCGAGGCACCTAAGACGCCATCATTAAGGTTTGAGGCACCTAAAACGCTATCACACACAACACGAGGAAAGCGATAAATTGCAATCATCCCCTAATTCGACAAACCGAAGTCATTACCAGGGCGACTTCCCCAAAATAGTCAAGTCATAGGGCGACTTCCCCAAAAATAGTCAAACCATAGAGCGACTTCCCCAAAATAGTCAAACCATAGGGCGACTTCCCCAAAATAGTCAAACCATAGGGTGAATTCCCAAAAATAGTCAGACCATAGGGCTACTTCCCCAAAATAGTCAAATCATAGGGCGACTTCCCAAAAATAGTCAAATCTTAGGGTGACTTCCCAAAAATAGTCAGATCTTAGGGCGACTTCCCAAAAATAGTCAGATCATAGGGCGACTTCCCCAAAATAGTCAAATCATAGGGCGACTTCCCAAAAATAGTCAAATCTTAGGGTGACTTCCCAAAAATAGTCAGATCTTAGGGCGACTTCCCAAAAATAGTCAGATCATAGGGCGACTTCCAAAAAATAGTCAGATCTCAGGGTGACTTTCCAAAAATAGTCAAATCTTAGGGTCAAAAACTCGAACTACGACTGGCTTGATTCCTCTTAAGGATACGTAGGTAGCCTATCATTAGGTTCAGCCATCAGACCAAAAATGGTCATTCCTATCCCCAGCAGAGCGGATATACAACTCAAAACCACCAGACCAAAATGGTTATCTTCTATCCCCAGCAGAGTTTCTCTCAGCAACCAACTTCATAACTCGCTCGCCAGGTTGACATCCTAAAACAGTCACTCCAGTGTCAAAGACCCTAACTACGGCTGGCTTGATTCCTCTTAAGGATACGTAGGTAGCCTATTAAATAGGTTCAGCCACTCGATCACTTGATCCTCCTGTCAAATATGGAGCCTTACTCTTATCGACGACCCCGCTTCCTTCGAAAGCGCCGTCGCCGAGGGGCTACTGTAAGTGCTCCAATTTGAGTTGTTAGAATTTTCGTTAGAAAATTAACGAAAGTTTTAACATTTCTAACATTTCTAACAATTCCTAACATTCCTAACAAAGTGAGGGTAGATTAGGGATTGCCATTTAAAGATAAACCATGGAAAGGAATCAAAAAAGCAAAAGAAATTGGAAAAATCCGAATTGGGCAAGTTGAAAAACATAAACTGCTGGATTTTTGAATTTTATTCTTCCTGTCCAAAGCCTGGAGCTGCATTTAATGAACAGTGCACGTTTACATAACCCTCCGCGCGGATCTGTTTGCTTCTCACAGTGGCCTATAAATTGAACCCTCCTCTCTCAGTCTACACAACACAATTGGCTCATAGAAGCTGTATTCTGGCGAAAAATAGGGAGAAAACAGTGGGAATTCACTAGAATTGCCACCATTTTCTCTTCAATCTTTCCCAAAACTCACTCACTCAAAATACTTTCAAAACACTCTCATACATACTCTCATACATACACCAATCCAAGCTCAAATCACCCCTTAGGAGGAGGATTAGAGAGAAAACATAGAGGACTTAAGTGTTATCTACTTGTTTTCTCTTTGACCAACTCTATCATCAAACCCTAAACACATTCAAGCCTTGAATCCACCCAAACACAAATCCAAACACCAAATATTGATACACCTCAAGTCAAACACCAAATCTTGATACTCCTCAAGTCAAATTCCAAGCCTAGGAAGATAGGGTGTCACCATTGGTAAAGCCCTCCTTCTCTAAACCCTAAAACTCCCTTTTAACTTCTTGTTCATCTTGTTCTCCTTACTTTGATTTACTTTATGTCTAGTTTAACTTAAATCTTGACCTAAGATGGTCATCTTGAAGTTCATCTTCATGAATGACCATCTCAAATGGTCCACATTTTAAATCTCTAGTTGATTTTTCTCTTTAATTTCATCTCTACAAAATTCTCCTTCCCAAGCAAATGAAATGCTTAAGTCCTAATGTACCCCAAGGATGGTTTGATATAGTAGATCACCACTAAAATGTCTAGTGACTACTAATCAAAACCTAGGGAAATGGGGACAAGCATGGATGCAAAACCCCCTTTTTAAATCACATTTCCTTCTTGAGAATGTTGCTGTCCAGTAGCATTTCTCTAAGACCTCTGTCCATGGTCTAATTTTTTGGACACAGATAAACTTGGAATTTGGTATTGAATACAAAATACTTTTTGTAGCCAACATCCAGAGATTTCCAGACATATTTTTACTTTATTTTTTTCGTGAGTAAAACTCCCTTTTTCAAATTTTTCTTTAAAGGTCAGTTCATCAGTCTCTGGAAATCCAGATTTCACATCTGAGATTTCCAGAAGGTTTTGGTCCCTCAAATCATCTCCAAAATGGGAAGTTCTTTTACAGAAACCTTATTTAAGGTGTTTTGAACATTTTTCATTCTCGGACTTTTCCCAGATTCTGGAGTTTTCAAGCCCTAAAGTCCATTTCAAAATCAAGTGTCTACTGCCTTTTTCATTCTGGCAGAAATTGTTTTCAACTTCCAAAAATCTTTTGAGTACCAAATCTCAACCCAAAAATCACACCAAAAATCATGGGATCTGTCCAAAGTCTAATAAAGAATTCCCAATTTTTACTTTCCTCAGTTTCAACTTATTTTGGCCAAAGTAACACACACACACACACACACACAAACAAATGGTTTTTAGCTTGGAAGACTCGTTTTACGAGGCATTCCAGGTGCACACTAACGTCCTTCCCGGCGTGTAACGTGACCTCCGAACCCAAATTTCTAATCTCAGGCATTTTTCAAAGTTTTGGCCCTTAAAACAAAAATGGCGTGGCGACTCCGTTTGATTTCAAAAATCGGGTACATCACACTATCACCACTATTTACGGAGATAGTGTCACGGTGGAAGGAACCAGCACCGGAGGTATCCCGATATTGGAAATTAAGCATGATGATGAAGGGTTTGCCTTGACCGGATTCTCTGTAGCTTCTTCCAAAGCACAAGTGTGTTGCACTGACCTCACTACTACCTCCGATAAAATTCCCCCGGCCATGAGAATGATGAGAAAAATGGGTTATCTTTCGGGGCTTGGATTGGGCAAAAGACTGCAGGGTCGCAATACCATCATTGATGTAAAGGAACAGACTACCAGATATGGCTTGGGATACAAACCGAACTCTCGGGATGGCAGAAAAGCTAAAGGGGTCCAGCTCTATCCCTACAGTTTATCCCTGACCCATTACTTCACAAAGGGCGGGACACAATATAGTGAGAGCGATCACCAGATCTCCTTGAAGAAAACCCTTCTGGAAAACCTTGAGAAGGTTAGGGGAAAACCAGCAAATCCTGTTCGAAGTATGTTCCTTGACTTGCCAGACATTCCTAGGGCTACCACTACCGTTCAGAACGAGTATGTCTTCAAAGAAAATTCAGACAGTGTCAAAGAGTCAGCATCCGGGGTAATGGACCTCTCCACCTTCGAATTAGTTCTTCCGAAGATCAGCCAGATAGAAGCTGCCAGTAGTGAAGACAGTGAGTGGGGCTTGCAGAAGTTGTTTGATGAAGAAGCACAGATCCCAGATTTGATCGACTTCAGCTCAGATGATGAGGTAGTTGCCGTAATTGGAGATGGTGGTGAAGATCCTTTTGATCCTCGCACTTTGGTGACTAAGACAGAGATGCCGTTGAAGAATTGGGAGACATTCTCTGGACCGATAGCCAGCCGACAGCAAATGATCATGGAGCTTGGATTGGTACCACGTCCTTCTCAGCCCAGTCGTGTCAAACACCCTATTGTCCATACAGTTGAGTCAGGAATCTTTGAATTCCAGTCCTCTGAGTCATCCGAAGGCCTCACGCCTGAGGATTATGAATATGTAATCGATGTCATCTTTCCTCTTGCTTTGAATGAAATGACAGATCTTTCTGATTATCCCCTTATTGCCAACTTAACAAATGATAAATTAACTCAAAACTTAACAACAGTTAATAATGAATCATTTGAACAAGATGCAAACACACTAAACGAACAATACATTAAAGAAATCTTTAAGCGTGTTACGTAAAAGAGGAAAATCGGGCCCAAGCTGCCGAGGAGGTTTTGACAAGTGTTAACTTGGGTACTGTCGAGGAACCTAAAGAGACACAGATTGGAAGCTTCTTCTAGGGGGTTGAATGGGACAGACTGGTTAATCTGCTCAGAGAATACATGGACGTCTTTGCGTGATCGTACAAGGATATGCCGGGGCTAGACAGTTCAATAGTGGAGCACAGAATCCCTCTAGCACCAGATGCTAAGCCGCAGCGTAAACCGAGAAAAATCAAGCCAGAGTGGTCTCTACAGGCCAAAGAAGAAATTGAGAAGCTACTGCGGGTAGGATTCATCAGATTCATCAAATATCCGACATGGTTGTCCAATATTGTGACCGTCACCAAGGCCAATGGGAAGGTGCGCTGTTGTGTAGATTTCCGGGATCTGAACAAAGCCAGCCCCAAAGACGATTATCCCTTGCCAAACATAGAAATCCTGGTGGACTCCACTGCCAACTACGAAGTCAAATCCTTCATTGATGGCTTTGCAGGCTACAACCAGATCAAGATGGCCGAAGAAGACCAAGAAAAGACAGCCTTCACCACACCGTGGGGAACTTACTGCTATACAGTAATGCCATTTGGGCTCAAGAACGCCGGGGCTACTTATCAAAGGGCAGCGACTGCGTTTTTTCATGACATGATCCACAAGGAGATTGAGGTCTACGTAGACGACATGATAGTCCACTCCAAAGGCGAGGATGGGCAGCACTTTGTTGACCTGCGAAAGTTCTTTGAAAGGCTGAGACAACATTCCATGAGACTAAACCCTGCTAAATGCACCTTCAGAGTGACAAGGGGAAAAATGCTTGGGTATATGGTCACGGAGCGAGGTATCGAAGTCAACCCCCCGAAAGATCAAAGCCATTATGGACATGAGGCCACCTCAAACCCAGACAGAAGTCAAAAGCTTTAAGGGCAAACTGCAGTACATCAACCGTTTCGTCAACCAGTTGACCACTATGTGCGAGCCCATCTTCAAGCTCATGAAGAAGAATGTAGATACAGAGTGGACCGAAGAATGCCAGGATGCCTTTGACCAGATCAAAGCATACTTAGTACATCCTCCAGTACTATACCCCCCACATAGATAGAAACCTCTTCTGCTCTATCTCACCGTCACTGATACGGCAGTTGGGGCTATGCTTGCTCAGGAAAAGAAAGACTCTCGGGTAGAAAATGCCATTTACTTTGTCAGCCGGAAGCTACAGGGAAGTGAGCTCAATTACTCAGCATGTGAAAAGACTTGTGCAGGACTGGTCTGGGTAGTCGGTAAGTTGAAACATTATATACAAGCCCACCCTGTGAATTTGGTCTCAAAAATGGACCCCATCAAGTACATCTTTGATAAACCTTCCCTTTCGATGCGTCTAGCAAAGTGGTCCTTCTTCTTAGCAGAGTACGACATCAACTACGTGACCAGAAAGGCCATCAAGGGTCAAGCATTGTCAGACCACCTGGCGAACTTCCCCAGTAATGAGGACCGCGGGCCTGAACCCCAATTCCCAGATGAAGGGATCTTCGCAGTCGAGCCTGAAAGCCGATGGCAGCTATTCTTTGATGGAGCTGCTAACAAAAGAGGAAATGGCATAGGGATGCTACTGGTCGATCCGAAAGATGAGCACACTCCCATAGCCCTTAAGTTGAACTTCCCTGCCACGAACAATGTTGCCGAGTACGAAGCCTGCATTGCTGGTTTAGAAGCTGCCCTAGAGAGGAATGTCAAGGAGCTCGAAGTTTATGGAGACTCAGCCCTGATCATCAACCAGGTCTCCAACAAATGGAAGACTGTCGACCCTAATCTTCAGCGGTATCATGCCCATATGGAGGAGTTGACTGGACAGTTCAGAGAAGTGACTTTCCACTACTTGCCAAGGGAAAAGAACAGATTCGCAGATGCCCTAGCTACTCTAGCCTCACTGGTAGAGATCCCCGAGGGAAAAGCCATAAAACCCTTCAGAGTGGGTAGAAGAGAAGCCCCGGCCTTCTGTTGTGAAGTAGACTTGGGACCCGAGCCTATCAAGGAACCCTGGTACAATCAAATTTACCAGTTCCTTAAAAATGGAGAGTCAGCTTTCAGAGATGAAGAAGGCAGACCGAAAGAAGGTGTCAAAGCCAAGAGCTTGCAAGCCCTGAAAAGGTTGGCCTCCCATTATGTCATTCTAGGAGGCAACCTGTACAAGAAACGGTACCAAGGACCACTCCTCTTATGCGTCACTCAAGAAAGGGCCAAAGAGTTGATGACTGAAGTCCACAATGGTCCCTGCGGTCCTCATATGAATGCTAGAGCCCTGATGCAAGTGATCCTCGAGTAATGGGTTACTACCGGATTTCCATGGAGACAGACCGTGTCCAAAGATGTCCGAGCATGCGACAAATGCCAACGGTTTGCCAACCTCAACCATCTCCCGCCTCATGACCTGTACTGCATGACGACTCCTTGGCCGTTTGCAACTTGGGGTATTGACGTGATAGGGAAGATAGCCCCGACAGGAAGCAATGGGCATGAATTTGTGTTAGTAGCCGTCGACTACTTCACCAAGTGGGTAGAGGCCAAGTCCTATAAGGTCCTCACTTCCAAGAGGGTGGCCCAGTTTATCAAGGAAAACATAATGTGTAGATATGGGGTGCCCAACGAGATCATTTCTGATAATGGGTCGCACTTTGAAGGAGACTGCGATAGGTTACCGTCGGATTCGTAGTCACTCGCCACAAGTCATCCCCATACAGACCTCAGACTAACGGAGCCGTGGAAGCTGCTAATAAGACGCTCGAACGGATCATCCGGAAAATGGACACCCGTGGTCGTGACTGGCCCGAAAAGCTGCACCTAGCACTCTGGGGCTACAGGACGTCTGTCAGAACAGCCACAGGAGAAACTCCTTTTGCCCTAACCTACGGGATGGAAGCAGTGTTACCAGTAGAGTTGGAAATCCCGTCATTAAGGGTCCTCCTGGAAAACAGTGTCAATGAAGTAGAATGGCTACGCAGCCGGCATGATGAGTTGGCCCTGCTCGATGAAAGAAGACTAAAGGCCATGGAGCACACCCGAGCCTACCAGAGGCGAATGGCCAGAGCATTTGACAAAATGGTTAAGGCCAGGGACATCAAAGAGGGTGACTTAGTGTTGAAAGTGAAGCCCCCTACCAGAGACAACCCCCTGGGAAAATGGGAACCCGTTTGGATCGGCCCGTATGTGGTGCAGAAGATACTATCAGGAGGAGCCATGAAACTTGCAGACCTGGACGGCAATCCCTTTGTCCACCCAGTCAACGGTGATAAGCTCCGAAGGTACTATGTCTAAAAAAATATATATATATAAAAAAAAAGAAATTAGAAAATTAAAAAAAAAAATCTTAGTGCAAAAGAGTAATACCCAGCTAGGCTGAAAACCCAAAAAGGGCGGTCTAGGCAAAAAACAGGGTTGCACATAAAAAAATCTTAGTGCAAAAAGAGTAATGCCCAGCTAGGCCGAAAACCCAAAAAGGGCGGTCTAGGCAAAAAACAGGGCTGCACATAAAAAAAAAAAAAGAGTTCACCAGAATGAACTACGAAGACCTGAGCCCCTTAGTCTTTCTTGTATAAGGGGAATGTAGGCAGCCATTTATGGTTCGGTCTAAACAATAAAAAAGGACGATTAAGTTTCCATGAAATGCGTCCTAAATAATAAAGGATATTCAAGTTTTCATAAAACGGGTCCTACTCAATAAGACATTTGAAGTTTCCATGAAATTGTGTCTTGATTAATTTCTAAGATAATATCTCTTGTTCATTACAAGTTAAAAACTTCTTGATGAGTTCAAGCACGGTCTACTCTTGACTCTGCTAACCTGCTACAAAGATCTAAAATACAATAAAATGCCTAATAAAACTACTGTGTTTGCAAAATGGCAATAAGGGAATCCTAAGAAAAGATCTGTCAGTCGTCATTCGCTGAGTCTTCTTTGGTCTTCTTCCCTTTGCCTCGACCCCGTCGAGTTTTCTTCCTCTTCTTCTCTATGATGTCGGTCTCCCTCATTCCGATCTCCGGTATCCTCACTGGAGCCTCCATCAAATCTGTGTCAATAAGTGCCCTCTCTACTCGGGCACGAGTCCGCACTTCCTCCCTCTGAGCCTCAGTCAAGGGAGCGACTTCAGAAAGCCTCTTATATCGAGCCTCCATATCTTTGATAAGGTCACCCGACTGGTTATGGTGACTCGCCTTAGCTGCAGTCTCCCTCAGAGTCCTACTCGAGTCGCAGTCAGCTCCCAATAAAGCCTGATGTCTCTCTCCCAAGATGACCTGAGTCGCTCCCATCTCCCTCTCGTACCAATCCAAGTAAACCGTGGTCAAGATGGTACTCTTCCCGCTCCTAAAGATAGCCCTGGGTGGGAAAGTAGTGTATGTCCAAGCCCTCGAGAAGAATGAGAAGCTGGTTGGATCTCTCATAGCTAATGGCACCACCTCCATGGTACGGATGACCTCCCAATCGCCCAACGGCTCTTGTAAGGCCTCGAACTGCCTGGACACCAGCAGGGTATGTAGAAGGATGACCAGCAGAACCCTGGAACCCTCACTATATAGGACTCCTGAAATATCCTCCTGGTCTGCAACCTCCAGTGAGGTACCCACCAGCGAATGTCTGAAGTGGATAGCCTAGCCATCATCAGCTCCCAATCATCTTGGCCCTGCTTCCTAGGCAAACCTCTCCGAGAAATCACCCAAGGGCACTGAGTCGGCAAAGCCCCTGGCAAAGCCCCGAGCCTCTCCTGTAGCCATAAAGTCAGCACAGCCGGACTCCCAGACCTCATGAAACGGTATCCCCTAGCCATCCTATCAATGCCATGAAGGGTCTCACCCAAAACCAGTGGGACAATGTCCTTCCCAGCCCTGCAATCTCTGACCATGTCCAAGAGACCACCATGATAGATCCCCACGGACTCAGCAGTGAACAGAGCCGAGAATACGCAGAGGATAAAGGCATTCATAGCCACCATGGTCGTAGCCATATCCGGAGACCCAAACCTGCCCGAGATATCAGAAAGGTCAATCCTGTCCGGAGCAATCATCATCCTCTCAGCCTCTCCCAGAGGAATCTGTAGAAAAGATGCCAACTTTGTCGCCACTGGCACGTCTTCGATTGACAGAATCGATATAGCCTCAATTTTGGGACTCCCAATCAAGGCTCGGAAGTCTTCATGCGTTGGGACAATCTCATTGTAAGAAAAGCAGTAAACGTGTCTCCGGACGTCCCAAAACCTTGCTGCTGCTCTCAAAAGGTCCCAATCGGGCGGGAGATCCCTCAAATGCCATAAAGACTTGATCTTGAATGAAGAATCAAACAATCCCTTGTGAGATTTAAAGTTGTATCTCACCCAAGACTGAAGATCGGACAGAAAGCGGTCTCTCTTCCCCCTTTGCAATCTAGCGGGCTTCTCCATTGAAAAATGATCAAAGATGGTGTCTTTAGGTCCAATATGTGCTCTGGAAACAGTTGGGACAAGTCTAGGTTGAAAATGAAATGAAATGACCAAGCCTTGGTTTCATTCTAAAAATAACCAGTCCAGACAGAACTGTGAGCCGCACACGGCTTCATTTGCTCCAGAGACCAGACCGCACGGCTTCATTTGCCTGATGTAAAAGACAATCTGCAGCAACCAAGTTGCTGCCCAAAGGGAGTTTTTCACCCCACTTTTCCAACCAAAACCTGTACAAAAATATGTCCAAAGACCATCCATGCAGTTATATATCATTATATGTCATTTTGGCCCAGTTTCAGCCCCGATTCCAAGCAAAAAACTGCCCCGAGGCTCAAGTAATATGCAACTTCATAAAGCATAAAATAGAAAAGTAAATAAAACAGTAGTACATTGTTTTCGCCCCATCGGCGCCCAAATAAAGCAAAAAAATAGACAAAATGTGCATAAAACTTGTTCATTGTTTGTTTTTTCTTCCTAAATCAACTCTAGAGACCTCCTAGGCCTCCGATCCTTCCTCCTCATCGCTACTCAACTCATAGACGCTAGCCTCCCTCATCAAGTCCTCCGTGTCACTCACGTCAGAAAGATGGACATTCTCGTGCTCGTACTCAGCCAGCTGCTCCAGGATGCCAGCATTGGGTCCTTGCCCCCGAGGAATGGCACTAGAAGATTACTCTGAGGCTGAAGAGGTGGATGCCGTGCTCCCGACGTGCCTTCTCTTGCGCCCGGGCTCCTGCACGTTCGCTGCCGCCTTTGATGTGTAGGCCAGCTTCCTCAGAAGGGACCGGCACATCTCCTTCCAGCCCCTATTCTGCCTGACCAAGCTGTCATAAGTCCGAGCTGGAACCTGAGAAAAAAGAAAAGAAAATCTCAGAAAAATCTCAGAATTGCAAAAAAGCAAAGAAATCTGAAAGAGAAGGGAAAAGACCCTAAAAGTGTACTTACAGTGCTGTCCGGCGACAGAGTATACTGGGGCTCCCTAGTGTCGGGGACAGGTATCCTGAACCTCCTTGGTACCCCATTCACCACGTAAGAAAGGTGAGCAGGAGGGATCGGCAGATCAGAAGGCTCGGCCTCCCCATATCCCTGAGTGACAGCTAGCTTCACTAGCTTCTGTGGTGTCCTCAGTCGCTGCTCCACAAACACAGCATATGGGGTATCCAGATCAAAATACTCCTCAGCGGCCACGCCTGCCTGATATCTCGCTATATCGTCCGCCGACCAATCCCTGGGCTGCATCATCCGTGCTGGAAGATCATGCGGGGTAATGGCATCCAGTGGAGGGATATGGCCATGCTGCCTAGAAAATCGATCCCCCAGATAGATGATATCGCATGTCAGCTCGGTCAACCACCGCCTCTGCCTAGTCACCTCCACGGCCTCTCCTAGCAGAATCTCTGGGTACCTCCCCCAAGGATAAAAATCTACTCCGTCGTGCCCATCCCTGTTGATAACTGGCCTCACCATCTTGTAATCAAAGGTGATCCGGGTCTTCCCGGTGAACTTATCTCTCGCATCTCCCCTCCAGCGGACCATAGTGGGAAAGATGGTAGCATCGCTCTGTTGGTTCCACGGAAAGAACCTAATCACCTCACAAAACCAGACCTGCATGTTCAAAACATCAAAAAGGTCATTTTCTCTCATAAAAGTCTCAGAGACAGAAAGTAAAAGAGAGAAAAGTGAGACTACCTCAAGAGCAAAGGAGAAACAATCCATGGAGGCAGCCTTATTCCGACTGTACAGATCCAGGGAGAAGTATAGCTCCGCCAATCCGGCCTCACCCCATGAGACCATCCCAATCCCATCAACATCCTCCAGAGAGTTGAGGAGGCAAGTCATAGCCAGAGTCCCAAAATTGGCAAAGATGGTGACTGACAGCATCAACCACACAAAGGCTCTAGCAAGCTGGTGGGCAGTCACCTCAATAGCAGCAAAATCCCGCATGCAGTTCTGGACTGCCACCTCGACGTTCCTCGTCTCCATTCCGAGCCCCTTGGGAATAAGCTCAAACCCGACCAAAGCCCTGAACTCCTCCGCCGTGATATGGTCCCTCCAAGTCACAGGCCTCCTGGTGAACTGTAAGCCCGTGATAGCAGTAAAATCGGTCGGAGTCACCGTAAGCTCCCCCCCAGCTAAGGTGAAAGCTGTGGGTGGTGTCCCACCAGAACTCAGATAGGGCCTGGACCAAGCCCTTGCTCTTGGAGGTAATGTGAATACCTCTGCCGATAGCCTCAATGAACAGATCCAAGCCAGTAGCCCTCACCAGCTGCTTAGGGTTCGCCCCATTCTTCTCAAAATCAGGCATCCTCTGCCATAGCCTGACTGCAATCTCGGAAGGCCCCCTAGACTTGTTCTCCTGTAGACAAGCACAACAAAAGAAATGTGTCAGTATTTTTCAAAAAAAAAGCATGCATATATTCAAAAGTGCACATACTTTCAAAAAAAAAAAAAAGCATTCATAAAATTTTTCTAGCAGCCTTTGCATGAAAAACGTGTCTTTCATCACTTGAAACACATCGTGTCAAGCACATTGCTATCCTAAGCACAAAATCACAATTTTCAAAATTATTTGCACATAAGCATTAATTTTTTCTCAAAAAATGGCATGCATGAATCCTTTTCATCGTCCAAAATCCCGTTTTCTCATCTATGACCTAGTTCTAGCACATGCAAGAACTTCGTCACCTCTTAGACAATTATCCCTCTTACTTTTATTTTCGAAAAAAAAAAAGTGAGTCATTCTCATTATTTTTGTCAAATAAATTGCACATGCATGTTCTTTCATCTTCTTAGCCTCATAGGTTAGTCATTAATATTTCAAAATCATCATCAAAAATCCTAGGAAAATTCGAGAAATTCCTAAAACTCGAGTCAAGCCCTAGAACCAATCAAAATCCAATCAAAATCGACGGAATTGAGCAAATTAAGAATGCTTACCCCAACCGATTGAGGATTCGTGGATTTGTGCTCCCTCCTACCCGGGTAAAGCTTCGATGGAGGTGTAAGGAAATCATACTTCCTCTCCGTACGGACAAGCTCCTTCCTCCTCCTCCGAGCGGCCTCGGAAATGTTCCTCCTCGCTTGCCTTGGCATTGGATTCCCCTCCGGATCCATTCCAAATCGGTACAGGCAAAGGGAATTGAAGGATTTTGGAAAAATTCTCTCCCTCCTCTCTCTCTTCCTCGGCAGTCTTGGGCGGCAACAATGCCCAGTCCCCGTTCAAATTCTGTTTTAAATAATCTGGAAAAATTAGGCTTCTGGCCGTACGGCTTCTTTTGCCTCCCTCTCATGCCGGGCGGCTTCTTTCGCTCTGAGCAGAAATTACCTCTTTGCCCCTGGACTTTCCACTTGGGCATAAAATTCCTGTTATCCTTTAAATAGGATAACGTCGTTTTCAGAAGATATCCTTTATCTCCTTATGCAAATAGACTTTCTTCCCAGTCGCCTCTGTTACCTCCGTTATAACGGGATAACGCTAGGTGACAACCTTCGAATTGTCAGAATTCTAAACTTAAGCTACCTCTATCACAGATAGTGAAGTACGCTCAAGTTCTCCTAACTTTAGCTACATCTATCACGAATAGAGAAGTACGCTCAAGTTCTCCTAACTTTAGCTACCTCTATCACAGATAGTGAAGTACGCTCAAGTTCTCTAAACTTAAGCTACCTCTATCACAGATAGTGAAGTACGCTCAAGTTCTCTAAACTTAAGCTACCTCTATCACAGATAGTGAAGTACGCTCAAGTTCTCCTAACTTTAGCTACCTCTATCACAGATAGTGAAGTACGCTCAAGCTCTCCTAACTTTAGCTACCTCTATCACAGATAGTGAAGTACGCTCAAGTTCTCCAAACTTTAGCTACCTCTATCACGAATAGAGAAGTACGCTCAAGTTCTCCAAACTTTAGCTACCTCTATCCACTTGATAGTGAAGTAAGCTCTAGTATCCAATCAGGTGATAACCTCCATTAATTGTCAAAACTTCAAGGATCCTAGACATCGTTCCTAACTTATCTAGTGATGCTTGAACTACGATCAAGGCTTGATTCCTCCGGGATACGTAGGTAGCCTTTCATAAAAGGTCCAGCCATCCGACCGCAGTGGTCACCCTTTTTCCATCATCGCTCCTCAGTGGTGAGGTAGCCTTTCATAAGAGGTCCAGCCATCCGACCGCAGTGGTCACCCTGTTCCTTCATCACTCCTCATTGGTGAAATAGCCCCTCATAGAAGTCCAGATATCCGACCACATCGATCACCTCTAGCATATCCCCAGCAGGATCAATTGCTTGACCTCTTAGGTCACTTTCTCTTCTATTTTCCTCGGCAAGAGACTAGTTTCTCTCCGCCATTCCCCTGCAGATCTTTTCTGAACTACGGCCTGCCTTGATTCCTCCGGGATACGTAGGTAGCCTTCCAGAGGTTCAGCCACTCGACCACCTTGGTCACCCAATCCGTCTCGGCATTCTCCAGATCGGATCCTTTTCTATCGACAACCCCACTTGCCCTGCAAGTGACGTTGTCGAGGGGCTTCTGTAAGTACCCAAATCTGGCTCATGCCTTCCGATAAAGTTTCCCGGTAATTCCCCGGACTTTCCTAGAGTTCCGGAATTATTCCGGAACTGTTCCAAAACATTTAAGGGCTGAAGGGAATGCTTGGTAATTAAGAAACACGTTTTTCTTAATCCCATAGACCTTCTAGAATTGCCACCTTGCATGATTCTAGAAACATGCTGAGTCACACATGATAATGTCGCACGGCTGCATTAGCCAAGGACCTCTAGCCGCACGGCTTCATTAGCCTTATCCAGACTGCCTATAAATAGAGCCCTCCTCTTCCCATTTTAGACACCAACAACAACACAATCAGAGAATTACCAGCATAAAAACTCTCTCCACGAAGATCAGGAAGTTGAAGGTGCCAAGAAGCCACCCCCCTCCTCCTTGAAGCCTCCAAAAGTTGGTCCCTTCGCTAGGCAAAACCCCAAGAAGAGAAGGTCACCACCATTGGTAACCTCTCACTCCCTTACCTTGCATGATGCTTGTCTTTGTGATTTAATTGCTCATTGCATTCATATATTGTCATTATATTGCTTGGGACTTGGTATTTATCATTAAAGATCCTATCATTATCATATCCTCTCCCCCTTTGCATCCTTTGCATGAAATAGGAATCATTTGCTCATAAAAATGTGATCTTTAGCATCCCTTGCTCATAAAAATGTAATCTTTATGTTAAAGGTGCATCCTTTGCACCTAAAAGCCCCCATTTTACATCAAAAATGCATCTTTTGCACATAAAAATCATGTCTTTACTATAAAGGTGCATCCTTTGCATCTAAAACTCATTTTCATGCATCCTTTGCATCAAAGATCATCCTTTTATCATCAAATTAGCATTCTTTGCATATTAAATACTATTTTCCACCATAAAAATGCATCCTTTGCATAAAAAATATGTCTTTATATAAAAATGAATCCTTTGCAAATCAAAAGCATCCTTTGCAACTCAAAAAATGTCATCTTTTCACTAAAAATGTCATTTTTACATGCATTCCCCCATGTCCCCATTAGCAACCTTGGAACAGACCGGTGTAAAGATCCTATCTTTACATCGTTTCTTCCATTAAAGGTGCCACAATCTCTTTAGAAAGGGATAAACCTTGAACCTATATCTCCGATAATCACTTAAGACGAGCATGAAGCATCCATATAAGCTCAATCGTCTTAAGGTGTAGGATTGATGGGCTAAGGTCACTCCTTTCCTAAAGAACCTCATTTTGGACTATAAAGGAGAGTCTTTCTCTCGATCACGCAAATCCCGAGGTTAAAAAAAAGCGTTGATCACAAGTCCAAGATGAGGACGGGATCAAAATCCCGAATACATAAAATCCAAGAAATCCCGAGCGACAACCAATAAATGGTTTGTACGTCCGGAAGACAACTTGGGACATTCCCTCCCCTTTTATTCAAACACATGCACACAAGAAAGCACGCAAGCAAGCACGATAAACGGAATCTAGGGAGACTTGCTACGGCAAGGCACCTTAGGTGAACGACGATCCATTCTTCCCAAGGGGTAACTTAACCTCCGAACCCATAAAAACCTTTTTTTCAAAGTTTTGAGGAAATCAAAATGGCGTGGCGACTCCGTTTTTCAAATTAAACCGGATGTTTTCAAACTCGCGTGAATCCGATCTAAAAAACACAAAATTTAGAATTTGGGCACACATTCACACTCTCACGAAAAATCCAAGTGATTTTGAATACAGAGTTAGGAAAACTCAAAAAATGCGGGCAAAGTGCCTACTAAGCTTTTGACCGCAGAAGGAGAGTATAAAGTTAGTTGCAAGTCAAATCCTGCACGGAAAACTTGCCCGTGGCCGCGAAGTTCCGAATCTGTGTCCGGACCCTGGCCTCGTACTGAGCCAAATTCTCAGAGTTGAGCCAGTTCTTAAAGTCTTCGGAGTTTTTATACTCCTCAACCGCTTCCTTGAGGGCTTCAGCCAGCATCCTCTCCCTCTCCAAGTCAAACTGCGTAAGGGGTAGCAGCTTCTCGGAGAGCTCATCCGCCTTGGCCTCCAGGGCCTGGACTTGCTTCTGAGTGGCCTCCAGCTTGACCGAGAGCTCGTTATTTCTTTGCTCAAGGTTGAGCTTCTGCCCGCGGAGCTTATCCCGCTGACCCTTTGCCTTTTCCAGGCTCTTCTCCAACTCCATCACCCTATCCTGGAAACCCTTCAAGTCGGTCTCCTGAGTGGACAGGGCTTTCTCCTTAACATTGAGGAGGGAGTTCAAGGTTCCCACCTTCTCCTGAGCTTGCTCCAGCTCACGAAGCTTGTCCGCCATATCCTTTGTGTTGTTTTCCAACTCAGCGGACAAGCTGTCGCAGCATTCCCGAAGCCGCATAGCCTTATTGCCCACCTGCGAGGAAGATAGTCAGAAATATGTTGGTGCAAAAGCTAAGTAAAGAGACTGGCAGAAAGGTCCCTACCTCGGTGAGGGCAATCCCAATATCTCCCATCAAGGCTGACGGGTTCTCCTTCTCCGCCACATTCTGATAAAAATCAGGGGCATAGAGCCTGTTGATAAGCCCGATCCCCACAGCAGAATTGTAGGATGACCGGGCATATAAGTCCACCCCTGTGATAGCAGGAACATCTCCCACCTGCTTCCTCTTCTCCCAGGTCTCCTCGCGGGTGGCCAGGGAAGAGATCGAATAGGCTATCGAGCAGATGGTCCCCGCAATAGGGGGAGTAGTGGTGGAACCGGAGGCAGAGGCGGTAGATCCCCGAACTTGAGTGTCCCCCACTTTCTGGGACTTGGAGGCCCTCTCCCTATGCACAAGATCCGCATCTCTATCAGTCCTCTTCTTGGACTGCTCTTGGCTATGCCCGGAGGCAATAGTGCGGCCTGGAGAGGGTACCCGGACAGCATGGGCTGGAGGAGGACCCCTGGGGGGTGGAGGCAGATTCCCCGTGGTAGGGATAACCTTGGGAGCAGACAGAGGCTCTCCGCTCTTCCTGCTTACCACGGGCACAGTTTTATCCTTGCCCGGGACACCTCCCAATTCATTTTGCCTCTTCAAGGCAGCTTCCCTATTGGCCTTGTTGTTCCTGGCCTTCATCTGAGCAGCACTTAGGGGGGCCATCAGAAGTTATACTCTTCTGGATCTACTCTGGAGGGAAAGAAAAAATGGTTAGAAGACAGTTCGAAAAATCAGAGGCAAAATAAATTGGCAACAGTTTTATAAAAGAATCAGAGACCGATGAGTTCTGGAGGATCGCACTCAGCGCCCAGCATGCAGGTCTTACAATCAGCCTCAAATTGGTAATGTTCGTGCACCCTCCAATCAGGGTCACAGGGCATGGGTTCTATTTCTACTCTGGGGGCATGTGGGGCGCCCTCCCTGTGAGGAGCCACCCCCGAGTAGATCAAGAGGGGCTCATCTTCGACGATGGAACCCACATCATAAACGGGCTCCTCCCCGCGGTCAAGATAGGTGGCCAGATGTTTCTCTATGGCACAGCGCATCCCGTCGGCAGAGGATGGGTCCGGATAACTATTAGCGGCCACCTTCATCGGGACTGGACTTGAGGGTTTGGAGAAGGGCCAGCCAAACCTAGACTCGATGACCATCCCTCTGGTTCCATTGGTCAAATTTGTTTGATGGGGGAGAGAAGGTCCGGGTGGAATAGTTCCTAGCCTTCAAGCTCAGGATGCCGCGGCTAATCTGATTCTGGTAATAAGCATAAAGCCCGGCAAGGGTAGGCTCATAGCCCAGGAATCTACAAACAGTTATGAAGGAAACAATAGCCCTGATGGCGTTAGGAGTTAGGTGCATGGGCAAGCAGCGGTTGAACTCGAGGAAGAAATAAAAGAAAGGGTCCAAAGGCAGCCTCAAGCCATTCTCAAACTGGGCCCCATAGAAGACGCAGGCTCTGTTGTCCTCGCGGACATCTGCTATGGTTTCTGATCGCAGCTTATCCTTATCCTTCAAATGAACGTGACCCAGGGTGCGGACACGGAAGGCATTGCGGTCCACATTGTAGATCTCATAAATATCCTCCTCCCAGTCAATAGTAGCCACCTCCTTGGCTTTCTTACCGCGGCCACGGCCAGGATTCACCTCAGCAGCTGGCCTCTTGCCTTTATTCCGGGGCAGGGGCCACAACTATCTCCTCCTCGGAGTCAGAGTCCTCGAAGGCATCCACAATCTCCGTGGTCTCATTAGCCTTCATGGAGGTCCCCGCGGCCCTCCTATCCTCAACCTCGCGGTCATCCTCCTCGGTCTCCGAGCTCGTCGAGCCAAAGAGACCGGTGGCATCACCGCGGGCAGAGGTTACTTCATCCTCATTCTCTCCGCCTCCGGTCGCCTCAAAATTCAGAGGCTCCAGCTCCTCGCTGCTACTCAGTTCGATTGGGTTATTAGGGGCCGTGGGCACATTGGGAAATATGGTCCTCAGGGGCATAACATCTAAAGGGTCATTCAGGTCCGTGCCCGGTGCTCGCACATCATTGGTTTGTTCAGGATCCATTAGTTCACACTTCTCCCAGTCAGTTATTTGGTCGGGGACACGGATCGCTCTTCTCACAAGTTCATCGGCGTTCAGAGCCTGATCTCTCTCGCGGGGAAACCTGCACAAAACCCCCATCACAAAATTTCTCAGCCTACGGGTATCCCCCAACACCAATACGTCACGGTTAAAAATGTACTTCCTCTTGGCCTCCCACAACCGGGGTGGGACGAACGGCCCCCAATCTGCTTTTTCACAGAAATACAAAAAACACCTAAGGGACAGCCTTATCCACCCCAGACCTACCTTCCTGAAAATTCCCCCCGTCCGTTTACAAACGGCGAAGATATCAGGGGTGGTTCCATCTCCTAATTCTATGGGACGGCGGGGTCCAAATTCACGAGTAGTCATTGTTCAAAACCCAGAAAAAGAAAACAGAAAGAGATGAAGAAGAAACACCCTAACAATTACTTACGAAGAAAAGCTTGAGGGTTGGATTCGAAGAACACTAGCACAGGATTCGCAGCGAAAATTCTCTCTCTAAGCTCTTTGAAGGTTGGGAAACGGTAAAAAGGGTTTGAGGTTTAAGGGTTTGGTATTTATAAGGCCTACCTATACGGGTTAACCCGTTAACCCGTATTAATTAGCCCACAAACCGTTCCTCGAACCCTGAACCGTCTCCAACGTTTGAAATATTCGAAAATTCAGCCGGTTAAACATTTATTACCCCTCTCAGATGATTGACACGTACCCCTGTACGTACCACACCCCGTCTTTTCATCTACCAAGGGGTCCACTTGATTAACCGGGAGGCACGGCATGCAAGGGGCCACGTGTCTCTCACTGGTGCCTCCCGAACGTTCCCATAAGCCCATGGGGCGAAGCAACTACCAACAAAAACGCCAACACTGATGCTCGCTCGAGGAGCGATCTGGAAAACCCGAGCTTCTAGTAGCTCCTCAATCAGACCATAAATAATCACACTTGGAGCTAAGGGCCATTGATGAGCCCGGATCTACTGGACCGGGCCCGCGCTCGGTCTGGTCCAAGGAACCAGTGACGTGGCAGTTCCTAGACCGCTGGGGGGGAAGACCGCGGACAGATAGGCCCTTGAGGTCAAGACCGCGTCCCTCCCCGCATTAACCCTATCAAAGACCAAAGGAATCCTGACCGCTATATTCGTGCCCGCACGATCTATGACCACTGGGTCCGTGCCCGCAGATTGTATGGCCGCGGGACCCATGCCCGCCGGAGGTATGACCCCTCCATCCGTGCCCGCGTCAAATACCTTTGACCGCGCCCAAGATGTTGACCGCGGGCTCATACCTGCCTCCCAGTTAAACTTTCCTGCTTCCCGGTTAATATTCAGCCTTACTGAGCAAGTTAGCTTACTGGCTCTGACATGCAAGTTGCCGGCTCCCCCATCACGCATTTAATGCGGCATTCATTCTTCTTTCCACATTTCTTCATACCAGTGGTTGGGACTGATCCTCCTGAGCAGTAAGGGCCATCACAAACACGTTATTATCACCATGGGTGATGAAGGGTTCTGGGGAATCTTCCACCACCATAGATTGATTCACTTCGGCCTCACAATCTTCATAAGTGAGTCTTTCCTCTGTAATCTTGACTACGGTAACTGGCTCGGTGTTGCCGAAAAGAGATCTTGCTTTGATGACATTAATGAAATCGGTCCCTACTATAGGGCCAAACTGCCCTTCCCTAGCTGAGGCATCAATTAGATCCTTCCATTTCCCATGCAATTCAACGTAAGGAATGTTAAATTCTAGGATGTTGAACCCGACTACATTCGCTTGCTCTGAATTTCCGAACTCAATCACATTCACTCGGTCATTGGCTAGAAGAGGGTTTTTAACTGTATTGGGGCCCCGAGGCGGTTCGAGCTTGCCTTCTTCAATCAGGCGAGAGATCAGGTGCTTCAAATAAGCGCAATCATTGGTGGTATGCCCACAGATGGAAATCTTCCAGTCCATCTCTTGTAAAATTCACCTACCGGCTCATCTGGGCGCTGCAAAGTCCCTTGCAAATTATTTTTACTAGTTTCCCAGTTCAAGTTGGCCTTGTACTTTTCCATGAATACTTCCTTAATCTGGTCCCATGTGGCTCGGGCCTCTGGCTTTACATGCAAGAACCATCTGAGAGCTGAACCCTTTAATGATAGTTGGAAATGATCAGCCATCTGCTGATAAGTACAATCCTTGGCTCTCATAGCCAGAAGGTAGCTCTCAATGTGAGTTCGGGGGCAGTCTGTGTCATTGAATTTTTCAATCTCAGGCATTCGGAACTTCGGAGGAAGAGGAACAATTTTGCTCGAATCTGTGATCTGATAGGCTGCTTTCTTAGTGCTTAATTCACCAAACTTCTCTTGCATGGATTTGACTTGCTCCACGAGCCAGGCCATGTTAGGGTCAGCTGAAACTTTCGAATTGCTTGGTTTCGGGGTAGATTTATCAGTTTTGAGCGGTGGTACGGTAGGTGGCACACTGGTAGATGGTACTACGACCTGAGGATCTTTTGGAGGGAAATAGGTGTAGACTTGACCTTGTCCCTGGTTTCCATAGGACGGGTCGGAGGCATAGGGATTGGATCCATAGCTACCAGGGTAAAAGAAGGAGTAAGGAGCTTCATGGGGACCTGTTAGCAAGGCTGGAGATGGGAGATCTACTGTTGCAGGGCAAGTGTTGAGGAGATCATTGGACTGGTTCTGAGGTTTTGAAATCAGCTGGGATGGTCCGTACTGAGGAGGAGGAGTGAATCCTAGGGGATATTGCAGAGACTGAGAGACTAGGGTGGCTGTAGCATTCATTCGCTATTGATAGTGAATGAAGCTTGGTTGGTTCTAAGGAGCTGAGGGTGATGGATGGAGCACTGATGGCCTGAGATACTGGGAAGAACTGGAAGGGAGTAGTCCTTGGTGGGGGATTATATGTCAAAGGAGGAGGGCATTGGTTATAGGATGGAGGGGCTGAAGTTACTGTTTCTGGAGTCTCATCTTCAACCATGACCAAAGAACCGTTTGTTTCAACTACTATCTAAACCCCATGACGGCGGAGAGCATCGATGAGCATGGCTTGCTACTCTTTATGAGCCTTGAGGCTGTTTTCCAAGGCAAGAGTTAACTCTTCCTCTCGAGTCATCGGATTACCCGTACCACCACTGTTTTCTGTCATATCTGCCATTCTAAACCTCGAGTAGACGAAACTGGTGATTCTGACGAACTGTCTGAGCCTGAGATTTCTGCACTGAAAAGCCGCTGACCCGGTATTCTCACCCACTTTTTTCTCGCTGCGGAAAAGGGATAGGCAAAGATCAGACTCGGGGGTAGGTGCTTAGGCTGAAGGCTCGAGTAACATACAGTTAAGAATCTTCAAGTTTACTTAAAACAGTGTCTTTTAATTAGCCCTATTTGGTTGGAAAAGGTTGCCCTTCTTTTTCGCAACTACTCTAGATCCTGGATCAGTGGGCTCCATCACTACGTCTATAAGCCCCTCGTTTTGCACATGTATTTCGACATCTCAGGGTAGACAGCCCCGGGCGAGGGTCCTATAAGGCAAGCGGATCCCACCGACCGAAAAGAGCAGAACGGTCCTAGGGTCTAGTGGATCATAGGAATTTCAACGCACGAGCGATACAGATTATAGTCAATGTCAACGCCATCAAAGTCAAGTCTTTAGCCTTAATGGAATTTCGACAGAGCTTCGCTTACGCGAGAGACGTTGACTTCGGCGTGGTCCAAGGAAAATAATAGGCATAGGTCGGACGTTAAAATTCGAATGACACAGCGTCACATTGAGCATGGTCGCATACTCAGTGCAAGTCAAAGTCAATGCCGAGGGTCATGATTTTGCCAATTTTGTCTTACAAAATTTTGGCATGGCTTCTCTTGCGTGAGGAATCTTGACTCTAGCATGGGCTCGAGTTTGACTTTTACATACTCCGTGCAAGTCAAAGTCAATGCCGGGAATCAAGATTTTTGCCAATTTTGCCTAACGAAATTTTGGGATGGCTTCGCTTGCGCGAGGAATCTTGACTCTAGCATGGGCTCGGGTTTGACTTTTACGGGGGTATACGATGAGGCTGTATGACACTGTCTAGACAAAAAACCAACCAAAAAGTCACGGTTTAAAAGTGTGACACGGACTAGTGCAGTGGTCGACACGGGTTGCCATGGGGAGGTTGGGATGATTCCGTGTGCGCCCGGGAGCGTCGTAACACTGTCCGTAACTGCAACTGAACAACCATCCCGAGTTAAGGACGTGCGTGCAAAAGTGTACAGGAGATATATAGTGCACGTAGTATGCGGTCACCTAAAAATTCTTTTTTTGAGTTAAAATAGAGATTTTTCAACATGTGTTTTAAAAGAATGTTTTAGGACAGGGAAATGCATCACATAAGCACATGATATTTTCTGGTCTTTGAAACCAGTTCAGATTCTGAACAGAACAGCCCCAAGACTGCCACAGTTTCCAGATTAACTGCCAGAAGAAACTGTCCTGGTGGAATTGCTGATAAAGCCAAATGGCTCAGACCAGGGCAGATTAGGCCGTACGGCTAGATCAAGCAATTTTCCAGGTTCCAAACTGTTGCCATTCCAGAATGTTTAGCTAGAGATTTTGGGCAACTTTCAGCTTCAGAGTTGTACCTGTTCAATATTCAGAATATATACAAGCCAAAAATAGTACAAGGAAAGCATAAAAAGGAAAAAATTTCACAAGCACAAAAATTGGACCCGGGACGGAAGGCTAACCCTTGTAAATGTTCCAAAGCTTCTTATGAGAAAAGAAGTTTGGAAACATTTAACTAGTCCCCAGCGGAGTCGCCAACTGTGAATTACCCCATTACGAGGGCTGAGTCACCTAATTGGAAGACACCAAATTTATGAAAAACGAAGTCGCCACGCCATTTTGATTTATCCTCAAAACTTTGAAAAAAAGGAAAAAGTAAAGGGTTCGGAGGTTAAGTTACTCCTTGGAAAGAACGTTTGGCGTTCACCCAAGGAGCCTTGCAAATGCAAGTCTTCCAAGGTCCAAAATTTGTGCTTGTGTGTGCGTGTGTGGTTCAAGAAAAGAGAAAGGATATGCCAAGCCTTTATCCGAACATAAGAACCATTTTAAGAAGGTTTTAGTTCGAGATACCTTAGGCTTTGATGTTATTAGGGATTTGATTCCCTACTCATTTTGAACTTATGATCATCATTATGGGACCTTTCGACCCTCCCATTAGATTAATCATCCAATTTAGGCGTAGGAGCCTTGGTATATTTTAATCCAACTTTCCTTGGGGATTTTAGTCAAATGTGATCAAAGAACTCACTTTTAAGTTCAAGAATGAGATTATAAAAAGAATGAATCTTTGGCCATCAATCCTACATCTTGAGACAATGGTGATTCATAGGGATATTTTGGTGTGTTTGTCTCAAGTGATCATAAGAGATCTTAGACCAAGAATCATTGATTTCTAAAAGAGACAAAGATTATGGCATTTTGTAATGAGATTGATGTAAAGATTGAGTATTTACACCAATCTTCACTATAGACATGCTCAAGAACTATGAGACTAGAGAAATGAGACACAAAGATTGGATCTTTATATTCATCATATGTCTTTGATGCCTTAGTAGGCTTTTTAGACAATCCTCGAAGAAAGATTCCAACTTTAGGAAGGGGAAATAATATTAATGTAAAGACTTGATTTTTAATGTGAAAATACAAGGAGTATCATTAATATAAGAACATAATGTAAAAAAAAAAGATGGATCTTCATGACTTTTCCTATGCCCTTAATACCTCAATAGGTGGACAATCCTAGGAAAAGCTAGATCTAGGGAAGGGGAGAAGATTTAACACATAAAGATTGCATTTTTAAACATAAATGTAAAAGGGGTTCACATCCTCATTTGGTAGATCATCCCTAGAACAAGTCACTTGTGGAATCTTGTTCATCCTAGGGAGAGGATCTCCATGAGTCATTTGTGCAGGGAAAGGATGTATATCTACATTGCAAAGATTGAAACTTTATAGCATAAAGAGAGGTAATCAACAAGTAACAAGGGAATGAGAGAATATAGGAGTGTATTAGAGGTGTATTAGAGGTGAGGGAAGGAAAGGTTACCAATATTGGTGTTTCTCTATCTTCCAAGGGAGGCTTTTCTTAGGCAATATCTATTAGGAATAGATTAGGATGGGATTAATGTAGGAGAGAGAGAGAGAGAGAGAGAGAGAGAGAGAGGTTTAGTGTGTCTAGGAGACTGTAATTCGAGTTTAGATTTCTACAGAGTAACTTTGCTGTGTAAATTGTCTTTTGAAAATGGGTAGAGGAGGCCTCTATTTATAGGCTTCTGCTATGTTTCTAATGAAGCCGCACGGCATGACCCTGCTCTAAAAGCAAGGTTCTAAAAATTGCTAGGCGGCTCCTAGGCGGCGAGGCCGGGCCTAGCGCCTAGAGCGCCTAGGCGGGGCCGCGAATTTACACACATTTATATATATATTCCATAGTTTTATGTCCATAGTGACAAATTCAAGAGGATAAACACAGATTACCATTATGCATAACCAAAAAAATTTACTCACATATTTTTAAGACTAAAAGCCACCAACACATATTGCCTTGGACCATTGGCGTATCTTCCAATTGCAGCATTCCCACTTCCATATGCTTCCCATATAATTTCCAACAGGTGGTGCAGGCTCTCGAAAATAACCAGATCCAGCACTATTTCCGCCTAGGCCCCGCCTAGCCCCGCCTAATCCCGCCCAGCCCGCCAAGCCCGCCTAGACCTCCTAGACCGCCTAGCCCCGCCTAGCCATAAATCGCGGCGCTCGGCCTCCGCCTAGCGCCTAGGCGCCGCCTAGGCCGATTTTTAGAACACTGGCTAAAAGAATCCACCCAGCGTCTTCTTCTGTCGACTTAGCTTGTTTCTGAAAACATGCAAGGTGGTAGATTGGAAGCTTCTTTCCAGCGAGGTCCTATCCAGAATTTTTATTCCTGATAGGTCCTTCCTTGCTCGGAAAGTATTGAAAAGTTCCCGAATTGCCCCTAAACTTTATGAAAGTTTGAGAAAATGCTAGGAAACTTAGATTGGAAGGCATGAGCCAGATTTGGGTACTTACAGGTAGTTATTACAAAAAGTGGGTGAGGTGGCAGTTATGGGTAGGTAGGGAGAGTGCGAATGTTAAAGGTCAGTCCATTTTCCTCAATAGTGATAGAAACCGTCTATTTTTATTATGCACAATCACCAAAGATGGTTGTCTTGTAATAGTGGGAAGTATTTTAAGGAAACATAAATCCCCAAAAAAATAAATTTTGAAAAATTAAAAGCAAGAGAATTTAATTGCACAATTACCCTTGAGCAATTAATAATTTTCTTAAATAAGACAAGGACCAAGGTGCAAATAAAAGAGAGTTAGAAAACTTAAGTGATCCATTGACTTACCTAGGTGCAAGAGACAAGGTTGGGGTGCCTGAGATAACAAAAGAGGCGTTAGAGAACTGGCACGCCTGATTTATGTGGACTTGAAGAGGCGCTTCAATTAACATTGGTTGGAGCGCTTGACCTTTAGGGCGCACCAAAGGTTGAAGCACTTAGGTTTCTATAAAAACCCTTAGAAATAATTTTCCTTTGGGCGCCTATGAGAGCACTGGCACTAAGATTTTTTTTATTCATCGTAGAACGTATTTTTTTTTTTGGCAAAAGGAGACGGTACTCCCTAGATTTTATTAATAACGAAAAATAAAAGTACAAACATGGTGGGGGAAATGACAACCTTAACCACCAGAAAAAACCTAGGGGGAGTTCTTACAAAACCTGTAAGATCTTCAACAAAAAGGGGGGATCTAAAAACAAAAGAAGATACATCAATAAATAATAAAAAAACCTACTGCATAATATTAGGGTACAAAATTCTATCAAAGTAGAGAAGACTCTGGCACGGCTTGGGGCAAGACTCTAAAGAACGAAACTCAAAATACGCTTGCTCAGAAGCTGAGATATTTGCAAGAAAATTTGCCACTTTATTTCCTTCCCTATAAACATGGGTTACCTTTATAGACACCTCCTCCATGAATCTGAAAATGGCTTGAACGAAGTACCAAATCTCCCAAGGAATATTGTATTTGCGAAGTAATATAAGTGACAACACTTCAGAATCTACCTCAAGCCAAAGAGAATTATAACCCATTAACCTAGCTTGAGTAATCCCATCAAGAGTAGCCCTAGCTTCAGCAACCATGTTAGTAGCATTACCATAAAAATGACAAAAAGCAAAACTAAAAGACCCATCATGCTTAAGCAAAATACCACCACCCGAAGCAATGCCCGGATTTCCACGAGAAGCACCATCCGTATTAATTTTCACTTGCCCCACAGTAGGAGGAATCCAAGACACAAGCTTGACATGAGCAATAGACGGAGCAGCCATGATAATATTAAAAAATAAAGCAATATTTACCTCCGAAGGAAGAACAGGAAAGGATAGCTTGTGAGCCCGAAGAGTATCACTGATTTGGAACTGAATATTATTATGGACCTTTTCCCAACTAGGAGTTCCATCATCAAACCGACATTTATTTCTATGCTTCCAAAGGTCCCAACAAATAATACTCGGAAGCATATCTCCCAACCATAACACAGCCCGACTAAGCTTCGAATTTTTACAAGCATGCCAAGCAATCATCCTTTGCATGATAGTAGAACCCGAGATTTGGAAACAAATCAAATTCCCAACAAAATGCCACACATTAAAAGCAATATCACCATGTAAAAGAATGTGCTGCAAAGATTCAAGGAAGGGTTAGCACAACAATGACAATGAGAAACAATAGGAATACCTTTTTGAGATATGTTGTCATCAGTAGGGAGAGCAGCCTTTAAACATTTCCAAATGAAGATCGACACCTTAAGAGGAATATACATGTGCCAACACCAAGTAAAAACACTACTCCGAGTACGGGACACTCTACATTCCCTCCAAGCCGAAGAAATAGAAAATCTGCCCGAAGAAGAAGGAGAACAGAATGGTTGATCACAATCTCCCTCAAGCCGAATACCAAAGGATTGAAGCTCCAACAAACAATGCTGCCCAAAAGTATCTCGAATATAGTCTTCCCTTAAAACACCATCCTCAAAAAATGAAAAAAATCTGATCATGACGATTATCAAGGAGAGGAATATCATGAGGAAGCCACTTTTCTTGAATAGAAATATCACCACAACCCACACCCCAAGCAATACGGCTCTCCACCAAATCCTTAGCAGCAACCATACGCTTCCAAATGTAAGAACAACGCAATCTAGAGATGGCATCCATAGGATGAGTATCACGACAATATTTGGCAGCAAGAAACTGGGCCCAAAGAGAATTAGACGTATGAAATCTCCACCAAAGCTTCATAGAGAAAGCATCCGCCATCTCTTCAAATTTACGAAGGCCTAAACCCCCTTCTTCAATAGGCCAGAAAAATTCATTTTGAGAAACCCAATGACATTTTTTCCCCATCAATGCTACTCCAAAAGAAATTAGCAATAAGACTATTCATGGCATTAACAACACCCTTCGGAGGATCAAGTAAGGAAATATAGTAAATGGGGATAGCTTGGAGACAAGATTTGATCGAAATAAGCTTAGCACCAGCCGAGAGTAATTTACCTGCTTATCCCGAAGCTTCTGCATAACCGGATCAAACAATGATTGCATCTTCCAACCAATATAAAGAAGACACCCCAAATAAACAAAAAGCAAATTCTTCTTCTGAAACCCCGTAATAAGAGAGATAGAATTATCATGCTCAGCCACATCCCGCCCAGTCAGAAAACAAGACTTAGAAATGCTAATGAGCTGCCCTGAAAAATGTTGATAAGATGCCAAAAACTCCATATGAAGCTCAAGAGATGAAATACTTCCGTTACAGAAGATAATAATATTATCAACATAGGACAGATGAGAGATAATAGGAACATTAAGATTACCCGTATGAAATGCCACATGCGGATGAAGAAGATGGAGATTATTAAGACCCCGGCTTAAAACTTCAGCAGCAATAATAAAAAGGCTAGGAGATAAAGGATCCCCTTGACGAAGATCACGAGTAGAAACAAAATAGCCATTCGCAGTACCATTAATAAGGACCAAAAACCAACAATAATTCACGCATCTAAAGATCATATCCAGCCATTCTTCCGCAAAGCCAAATCTCCTCATCACCTTAATCAATGCAAACCAAGAAAGTCTATCATGCGCCTTAGCCATATCAAGATTTAACGCAACATTAGTCACATACACCTTCCTCTTAAGCGACTGAAAGAGCTCTTGAGCAAGCGAAACATTTTCATGAATAAGACGACCCTTCACAAAGCCACTTTGCTAAGGAGAGATAATACGAGGAAGCACATTTTGAAACCGAGAGCATAGAAGTTTGGTAATGATTTTATTAGATAAATTACACAAACGAATAGGCCGAAGCTGCGAGAAAGAAGAAGGGGCTACCACCTTAGGGATAGTAACAATAAGCGAACTAGTCCAACTTCGAGGAAGAAGGAACCCCAAAAAGAATTCAAGAACTGCATTAAAAAGATCCATGCATATAATTTCCCAACATTTATGATAAAACTCACCCGTGAAGCCATCCGGACAAGCAGCACTAGTCCCACTCATGCTAAGAACAATGTCGTGAATCTCTTTAAGCGTAGGGGGAGTAATAAGCATCTTATTATTATCCTCATTAGAGACCAATCGAGGAATCACATTCAGCAACTCATCTGGGGGATCCACATTATCATTAGGATTGCCATTAAGTTGGTTCTAGTAGAATCTAATAGCCTCCTCTTGAATCAAATTATGATCCACAATCCAATTCCCGTCACTATCTCGGATTTTATGAATATGTAACTTCTGCCTTCTTTTCTTCACGTAAGCATGAAAGAACCGAGTATTATTGTCCCCATCTTTAACCCATGATAAGTTAGCTTTTTGCATCCAGAATTCTTCTTCAATCTTAAGGCGGTAGGAAAGATTAGCTTGAGCAAGATGAAGGGCAGCCCTATTCTCATCGCTTGGATCTTGCTCAAATAAAAGCTCTTTACCACAAACTTCGTCTTCAGAGTTTTTCACAAGTTGATCAACTCTCCCAAATGTTGTACGATTCCAGAGTTGTAAATCATGTTTAAGGCGAGTAAGATTTTTAGCAAACTTAACCAACGGTCTTCCAAAAATTCTACCATCCTAAGAAGAGCGCACCAAAGATATAAAAGAATCATGGCGAGTCCAAACATTGAGAAATCTGAATACACCCTTACGAACTTCATCAACCAAACGAATTTTAATAGCCAAAGGAGCATGATCAGAACAAGTCCTATTAAGATGATCAATAGTAGTTTGAGCAAAGCAACGCAGCCATTTATCATTATAAAGAGCACAGTCCAGCCTTTGAAGAATAGTTGCACGCTTCGTTCTCTTGTTCCACCATGTGAAAATATGGCCTCTATACCCACCAACAATAATATTAGAAAGTTGAATCATATCCACAAACTCAGAAACCCTCGAATCCACCATTGGCTTGCCCCCAAGCTTCTCAGATTGATCAACAACAGAATTAAAATCCCCAACAATTAACCAAGCATCATCCGTGTTACTCACATCAATTAGGTAATCCCATAAAACCCTTCTAGTATACTTGTTACAGCTAGCATGAATAAAGGACATTAAGACAGGGCTAGGCCAAAGAGAATCAGAGGCCCGAACAATAATAACTTGGTCATCTTGAAAAAGCACATCACAAGTTATACCATGCCTCCAAAAAATCCAAATATTCCCCTTATCATTAGCAACTCCTCCAAGACAACAAATTTTACGAACATAAGAAGGAAGCAACAAGGGATCCACCTTAGGCTCATAAATACCACAAATAAAGACATCATGTAACCTTAATAACCTCTTAACCCGATGAACCGAAGCTGCATTACCAATACCCCGGATATTCCAACTTAGAACCCCAACCATTAAAACAATTTTGATATAAAATAAAAAGAGAGGGCTTTTAAGCCAAAGAAGCATTGGAATTCCCAAATTCCGGGATATTCCCATCAAATAAAGCATCCCGACCTTCATTAAAAACCTCTTGGATATCAAAATCTGAAGTAACTCGAGGACCATGAGGAGATAATTGAAGATGATCAATCACCACATCACCAGGCCATTTACGGATAGTAGTATCCACCACTTCCAATTCAGAATCAGATTCGCACTTCCCATCTTCCAAATTAATGTAGTCATCAGCATTGTCCCTAGAGGGGACAAAATTAGGATTAGGTTTAGGTTTAACAACCTCTTTAACACTATTTTCCGGATTTTCGTGCTCTTCTTCAAGGGCTATAGCCCCATCATCAACAATAGAATGTTTACCACCGGAGTTAGCCATAGAAGCAGCCCTTTCCATCTCATTAGTTGTTTTTAAAGAGTTAGGGGAAAAAAAAGGAGCACCTCGCTTTGGAAGAAAACTAAAACCATTATAACAAGGTTAGAAACAAAAAATTTCGAACCACAAGGGGATGGGGGTTTATAAACCATAGATGATGCACCAATAACATTTTTAGAATGAATATGAGTAAGAGACAAACCATTCAAGTTGGGTTTCAAAACCATAGTAGACGTACCTTGCACATCACTCACGTGATTTTTGCCTTTGGAGCCCGAGACATTTTCTTTTTGGGTACCACCACTTTCTTGTTGTTGAGAATAAACATTGCCATTGACACCTTCATTAGCCTTAGCTTTTTCATTTTCAACATAAATCTGAGTATTTTTTATCAGCCCCGGAACCTTATCTTTAATGTTATTACCCTCATTACCAACACCCTTTTTTATCAGCCCCGAAACATCTTTGTTCTTTTCTTCATTCTTATTACCATTTTGCCGAGGATGGAGATAAAAACATGTTGAGGAATCATGACCTAACTTGTAACAATGCTTGCAATAATAAGGCAGATTTTGGTACTTCCAATCTTGGTAAAAACTTGAGAAATCATCCCCACAATCAAACACCCTAGCTTCACTAGGCCGAGAGAGATTAGAAGTAGCTTGATCAATAGCAAGGGGTCACCAAATATCATAGCAATTGAAAATAAGTAAACTTTGTTAAACATATGAATAGGAAGGCCCGGAAGACTTACCCAAACCGGATACAATGGAGACTCGTTTTCCGGATGCCATGAAGGCGTTCAACGAAAAACACGCATAGGGAAGCGCCCAAGATGCCATGATTCTTTAGCCCACAATATGTTGAAATCACCCTCATGCACCAACCGAATTAAAATGTGTTTCGAGTCAATATGACCCAAAGTAAAATCTGCCTTCAACCCAAACTTCAAAAAATATTGGCGAGTATTGTCCATACTAGGCCTGTCATAAGAGAATTTTCCAATAAGGGTATACTTAAACGGCTGTGCAAGATTGTTAATGAGATCCTTTGATAACTTGAGAGCCGGCTCTCCCTCATGCATTGACATTGGAATTATAGACAAAGAAGGAGAAGGAGAAGCTATGGTCGTTTCCTTAAACAAAGCAGCAAAGGATTTTTTGGATGTTGGAGAAGCCGGATTATGATTCTCCTTAGCAGCAATGGAATTAGGAGGAAGAACCGATTGGGAACCTTGGTCATTCACATGCACTGAATTAGGAAAGGAGGCATTAGGGTTACCTTGGTTGCTAGGACCGCAAGGAAACCCTTGAACGTTGTTAACAGCCGCATTAGAACCAGCCATAAGCGAAGATGGATAGGAGGGAGGAATCGTGTTCATACCAGCCATGAGGCCGCCGGAAGCAGCCATAAATGGCAAACCCTAATTAGGGTTCCACCAAGAAAATAGAGAGAAAATTATTTTAGTGCGCGTGTGTGTGTTTTTTTTTCTTTGTAACACAAAAAACAGTAGTGTGGTGTTAATGATATAATTCTTCCAAATCTAACTCGCTCTTGTTAAAGGAAATATTAATCAATCGATTTTAGGTTTAATTATATGATAATATATCTTTAGCTCTTTAATTGTGTGGTGTTAACAAATCTCACTCATGTGGATCGTTTATGCAAAGACCCATATTCCATTGATTAGATTTAATTGATAACTTAGCGGAAATCAAAAGATTTTAGGTTCACTTGTTCCTTAAATTTTAATGCATTTCTAAATCATTATATTAACTTAGCGGAAAATATATTGGGAATGAAATATTAGGGTTGCAATTCCCACATCAACGTCCCAACCCTTAATCAAGTGAACAAACCTTTGAACGAGTTAGATTATCACTTTTACCAAAATATAACATAGAGTGATGATAAATATGAAATCCAATCCGTGAATGCTTTACCTAATCTGGTTAAACCCTTTGCTTTTAATTGTTATGTTAATCTTAGTATTTCAATTCTTGCTTTTAGCAGTTAATAAACAAAACAAAACAAAAACCCCTTTGGTTACTTTTACACTATTTAAATACGAGTCTTTGTGGTTCGACCCTTGCATTTGTACATTGCTACAACGGTAACTAGCACAGTTGCTAGATATTTTATTACAAGAGGGGATTTTTATCCATCAAGTTTTTGGCTCCTTTGTCGGGGACTTGTTTTACGCAAGCAAGTTATTTAAGTAGTGAATGCTTGGTCGGCGTTCTTTGAACCCTACTTTGGTGCCATTGAACAACGACATCAATAAACTAGGTCGTCGTCTTAAGAAATCGGAATTAAACGAGGGCAATCCCCCTGAATCAGACCTAGATAGTGAGACTGAGTGTTCTTCCACCAAGGACGAAGAACTCAAATTCGAGATGGCAGGACCAGCTCAAACGATGAATGATTTCCTTCGGCCTAAGGTAGATATCTCTTTTTCATGCATAGTGCTAACGAATTTCTAGATCAAGGGTCAATACTTTACTATGTTATCCAACTATCAGGGCTTATCCTCTAAATATCCTTTGACTTTCTGTGAGAGTACATGATGACTGTCTCCTAATTTTTAGGGAAGGAGGGTGTGATCGATGAACAAATTAGACTGAAATGCTTCCCCTACACTCTAAAAGGGGCGGGAAAGACTCGGTTGATGATGCTTATGCTTAACAGCATTAGTACATAGGATGGATTACATGATAAATTTTTACGAAAGTATTACCCACATCCCACGTTGGCCACCTTTAGACAGGAAATTATTGAGTTTACACATGAGATTGGAGAGCCTTTCCATGAAGCGTGGGATAGGTTCAATATGATGTTAGTTTAGTGCCCCCACCATAATTTATCTCTACCATTGTTAAACCAAACCTTCTATGATGGCCTAAATCCTAGGAATCAGGTCATGGTTGACAATGCGGTAGGAGGCTCTCTAGGAGCCAAGACCCCACAAGAGACTCAAGACGTATTTGAAATGTTGGGAGCTAACTCCTAGCAAATGAGTACTAGGGGCAAGGTGAGGGGTGCACATGAGTTGAGCATGAGTGATGAGATTTCTGGACAAATAGCTCAATTAAACTAGAAATTTGACATGCTAACCACACACATGGTATACTCATGCTATAAATGATGCTTGTGCTTTTTGTGTTTTATATACTCATGCTACTAACATTTGTCTAAGTGGTGCACAGTTTTCCTTTGATTTTGAACAGGCCATGCTATGAATGGGTGCGCACTAAGGCCTCCTCAGAACAACCCCTACAACAACACTTATAATTTGGGTGGAGGAGTCACCCAAACTTCTCTTGGGCAGGTAACCAAAATCAACAAAATAAACATCTCTACCCCCCACCACCACAGGGACAGTTTGAACAAAGGAAGGCACCTTGGTAAGAGGCCTTGGATAGGATGCGGTTGAAGCAGCAGCTGACAGCAAAGCAACGTGACGCTGCAATAGAGAAGTTGGAGACTCAAAGGGCAACTTGCAGAGGCCCTACAAGGCCATAAGCTCGATACTTTCCCGAGCCAAGGGTAACAAGACAAGGCCATTACCACCCTAAGGAATTGTAAACAGGTAAACAATGAGGTAAATTTTCCTTCTTTCTCTTCTTCTCCACCCCCTGTTGATGGTGTGTTTTCACCCATCCAATGGATATATCTTTAGACCTATTTTGTGCTCAACCTTGGGTTATTTGATGGTTTTTTAGATTGTTTATGAGTACAGGGAATAGAAGGAGAAAGTCCCGAAATACAATGAAAAAAGCTACGAAAAGGAACGTTCGAGAACAAAGAGGCAAAGGAGGAAATAATAGAAATTCCAAAATTACAAATTTGAATATAACAAGATAATTCACTACTATTGGATAGTACTTGGTGAGAGCTTTCCAACCATATATGGCATGTCTCAATCCGAGTTCGTATGAATAAGCTATTACCTCCAAAAGTTTGCCGAGTAATGTAAAAGCCGACGAAGCATGAGGAGCGCCCGCTCCCAAAAGGAGGGAGCGTCCACCCCAAATTTCCATAAGACACTGAATTGTAGTCCGTTTCTAGGTGCGGTTGCCCCCTCAAAGGGTGCAGTTGCTCTTTCCCAAAACCGTCACAAAATCGTCACTAATTAATCATTCCTATGGATTTTGTGGTTCTTGAGATGGCCAATAGTAAAGGGACTTGCCGTGACTCATCCATATTGCTTGGATGTCCATTCATGGCGACGACCAACACTATCATAAATTCTAGGAATTGGACTCTTCCATATTGCTTGGATGTCCATTCAAGGCCAATGAACATTACCATAGTAATGGCCCGTTTTACCCCCCTAAGCCACTTCAATGAGAAGTCGGCGCCGTCTATTGTGAAACCTACAACTCTTGAGTTGAAAACCATCCCCTCAAATTTAAAGTATGCTTTCCTAGGGGGAGGGAGAGAATCTACCTATTATCATTGCCTCCAATTTGACCCTAAAGTATTAGGCTAAATTAATTGATGTGTTGTGTGAGCACAAGTTAGCCAAAGGGTGGACCCTAGTAGATATTAAGGGAATTAGTCCCTCCATGTGCATGCATAAATTAACCTCATAGATGTTGCTAAACTGTCTAGAGAGAGACAGAGGAGGTTGAATCCCCATATGGAGGAGGCCGTGAGGAAAGAAGTCTTAAAGTTGTTGGATGCGGGAATCATATTCTCTATTTTTGACAGTGAGTGGGTGAGCTCGGTTCAAGTTGTCCCAAAAAGATCGAGTATCACAGTAGTTAAAAATGATAATAATGATGATATTCCAACTAGAGAGGTCACAGGGTATAGGATGTGTATAAACTTAAGAAATTTGAACGCTGCAACTAAGAAGGATCACTTTCCTTTGTCCTTTATTGACCAAATCTTAGAGAGGTTAGCGGGACATGACAATTAATGTTTTCTGGATGATTTCTCGAGATATAATCAAATCCCTATTGCACTCGAGGACCAATCCAAGACCACCTTCACGTGCCCCTTTGGCTTATTTGCATACAGGAGGATGCCTTTCGAGCTTTGTAATGCACCGGCGACCTTTTAAAGGTGCATGAACTCCATCTTTTCGAACATGATAGAGAGTTGTATGGAGATATTTATGGATGACTTCTCAGTCTTTGGGGCTAGCTTTGAGGGGTGCCTCAAGAATTTGACATCTGTGCTAAAGAGATGTTGTGAGACGAACCTGACTTTGAGTGAGGGAAAATATCATTTTATAGTGAGGCACGGTATTGTGCTAGGAGACATTGTGTCAAATAGGGGAATTGAGTTAGATAGGGCTAAAATTGATGTTATTTCTAAATTGCCTCCCCTTGTTTCGATTAAAGGTGTATGGAGTTTTCTTAGCCATGTGGGTTTCTATCGGCGTTTCATTAAAGATTTCTCTAAAATTTGTAAGCCTAATTGTAATCTACTAGCCAAGGATACCGAGTTCATCTTCAATAATGAGCTCCAATGTGGTAGGCATTTTAGTCCTCAAAAGATCGTTCGGAAAATTCTCCAATCTGGATTGTATTGGTCCACCATATTTAAGGATACACAAGAATACTGCAAAAGGTGTGACAGATGCCAAAGAACTTATTGCAAAGGCAAGAGAGATGAGATGCCCCGAAAACATAATTTGATTGTAGATATATTTGATGTGTGGGGCATGTGCCCTTTTCCCTATCCCATGGTTTTCTATATATTCTTGTAGTTGTGGACTATGTGTCCAAATGGGTCGAGGCTATTGCCACCCATACTAATGATGCTAACACTGTTTCAAAATTTGTTGGTGATACTATTTTTAGCAGGTATGTAGTGCCTCATGCCATTATCAGTGAAGCGCATTAGTTATTGTATTAGTAACGCGCGAACGCGAGGGTCGATCACACACAGACTTGTGTATCAACAATTCAATTTTCAGCAGCAGAAGTAACAGATTGGTTTTTGGTTTTGAGTTATTAACTAAGAAAACAATCAAAATAACTAACTAAAAGCATGTATGTAAAAACAAGTAATTGAAAACATCGGATTTTAAGGAGTAGAAGGAAAATCCACGGATTGGGTTCACATATATCTCATCAATATGCAACGTTAATAATACAATTAATCAATGTTAAGGTTCATTCAATTAAGTAAAATTGGGCGTTCACACGTCAACAATTTAGCGTTCTCTATATGTTATACTTTCTGCAAAGTCTATGTAACATCCAAAGAACCCATTAAAATCTTATGAATAAAGGAACCTACTATTTTGTTTTGAAATCACTTGACAAAACCTAAATTATATTAATTAAAAAGTTTGACGTTGTATTGATCAAGCAATCACTAGTCAATCATACACAAATTAGTTAAAAAGTTAATCACACCTACACATGTGATTGTAACTGGTTATGGCCAAACGGGCTGGCCCGTCTCGGCCCGATCCGTACGGACCAACCCGCGTGTGGGACAGGTTGAAGCCCATGAGCCTGTGTGATAAACGGGCCTAACCCGGCCCGATTCATTTCAGGTGTCCAAGCCCATCAATTTGGCCCGGATCTGAAGATCCACGGGCCAACGGGTTTTCCTATTTTTTTTATTTTAAAAAAAAAATAAATCAGAAAAAATATGGAAAAAATAAAAAGTAATTTAGTATTTAATAAGCTATTTTTTAAAATATAAAATCAATTAGACATAAGAAAATTAGTTGTTTAATATATATAAAAAGATAGAAAAAAAAAACTAAACAAATGAAAGTATATAAAAGAAAAAAGAGACGGACTACCCTTTATTTTTATTTTATTTTTTAAATTTTTTATTGACTAGGAAATAATATTTTAGACTTTTTTTTATTACTGATATTTTTTACAAATAGGTATATAAAAAAGATTAAAAAAAACTAAACAAATGAAAGTATATAAAATAAAAGAGGGACGGACTACCCTTTATTTATTTTTATTTTTTATTAATTTTGTATTGATTAGGAAATAATATTTTAGACTTTTTTTATTACTGATATTTTTTACAAAAAGGTATATAAAAAAAGATAGAAAAAAATTAAACAATTTAAAGTATATAAAAGAAAAGAGAAACAGACTATCCTTTATTTATTTTTATTTTTTATTAATTTTTTATTGACTTGGAAATAATATTTTAGATTTTTTTTATTACTGATATTTTTTATAAATAGGTATATAAAAAAAGATTTAAAAAAAAACCAAACAAATGAAAGTATATAAAAGAAAATAAGGTAATAATGTAATCAATTTAATAATAGAAACTCAATGAATATTTATTTCATAATTTTTTTGGGGGAAATTTTCATTTTCTTTAAATGATACAATTTAAAATTACATAGTCTTGTAGACACCCCATTTTGAACCTATCGTAGCAAAGTTATACCACTCTAAGTCTCGCCTTCGATTTTAGAGTAGAAATCCACCATTTCATCATGTTTCGTTAAGTTTTGGCTAACGGGCGTTAGTTTGGACTAAACTGCAAACGAGATAACAAGGGAAGGACAAAGCTGTCCTTTGTGAAGCATTGTCCCGCGCGGGACATGACGTGTCTCGCGCGATACTACCCCTCTGCAGGAGGGGGAGATTCACTTCCCTTGTCGATTTCGACCTCTTTTTTTGATAAACTCTTATCCAATCTGGGTCTCTACTGATTGTAGAGATCTGGAACCTTCTTTGGGAGATAACCTAAATCTCTTGAGTCTCTTAATTTTTTTTTTATTTTGGTGAAAGGAGGCGGTACTCCCTAGATTTTATTAATTATAAAGAAAATTACAAACAAAGGTGGGGGACATTATTCATCAAGGGGCCCAAGCAAACATCTCTCTCTCTCGATTGAGAGGGACAAATCCCATCTTGACTTATCATTCTTCCATACAAAAATCCAATTGTGCCAACATAGCCCTTATTGCTATCCTATTAAAGATAGTGTTAGACTACATCAAACACAACGTTCATCATGTGGATGACGATGATAATCTCAGGTACAAAGGATTCAAATGACACGACTATCGTGAGATTTAATCATGACATATATGACTATAGACTATGTCATAAATCTCATAGGTAGGTCATGTCCAGTACCTTATTCTCTAACAAGTACCCATAAGTGTAATGTGCATTCCATGCATATAATCATATCTATGATTATCCATTACCAACTTATACTAGTTATTCACGATAACTAGGGATGCAGGTTATTATAAACATGCAAAACATATAATAAACCAAATAAACATGCTCCATAATAAACGGTAAAGACGATTACATAACGGTATTAAGTTATAAGTCAAACATAACTAAACGCATAGGGCATTACACCAACAATCTCCCACTTGCACTAGGCTCCATCACTTATGTATCGTATACCCATGGATCTAACATGACCATCATGCTTTGCTTGTGCGAGGGGCTTTGTAAGCTGATCCCCTATGTTATCATCGGTTGATACATTGCATATCTTAATGTCTCCTCTTTCTATGAATTCTCGAATGAGGTGGAAACGTCTAATTATGTGTTTGGATCGCTGATGTGACATTGGTTCCTTTGCTTGCGCAATGGCACCATTATTGTCACAATAAAGTTCTACAGGATTAGTGATACTTGGAACAACTTCCAGATCACTAATGAACTTCTTGATCCAAACTGCCTCCTTAGCTGCATCGGATGCCGCTATATATTCGATCTAACCAAATAATAAAATCAAATCTTGTCCTTGTATTAATTGAATGCATTTGTTGATAACAAAAGGAAAATTCTAACGACAGCGACAAATTTGCTAAGCTAAGAATCTTGAAAAAACACTAATAATTAAAAATATTTGATCTATCAAAGCAATCTCTTGGTACTCTCTAGGATCTAGCCTTTTATTGACTTTGTAGACCGGTGGACATGATCACTACCATCATCTCGATCTCTTTTGCGATTCGGGCCCTTCAAGGAAGGACATCCATCAAGGCGAGTGAAACAAATTTTGAAAGCCTCTTGAAGACATTGGGCCTATCCAAGGCTTGCATCTTTCCAGGGAGACCATTACATCTTCTTTCATACCAATCCCCATCAAGGAAATCTTGGGTTGGATCAGTTCTTACATTAGCAGGATCCGATTGAGACTCGCTCCTTCTCAAAAACTGCTCTCCATAAAAGAGTTTCCTAACAATGGACGTCGCATTTCATCAATCTTTTCCGCATTTGGGTTGCCACTATGGATGAACCAATCCAAATACTTATCCGATAAGAAGACACTTGCATCAAAGCTTCGTCCAACAATCCCGACTAGTCCCTTCACCCCAAGCTTGAGCTAGCACCCTTACAAACTCTGGACCAATATAGGACACTTCATGAGAGGCTCCTTCAGAAATAAAAATGTCCTATTATTGACCAAATTGACGGAACACCCGCTTGGGAAAATAGAAAGAGGAATCTCGCAAACCCAAAAGCACAACTCTATCAAAACTCCTGGTATTGGCAACATACTTGTTCAATCTCCAAAACGGTGGACATCAAATAATATACTCCCTCAGTCCCAATAGAAGCTGCCCAATTTTTGCCTTGCACGCAAATTAATAAAATGGATGGGAAGAAAAAATGTTGTGAGTGTAATTTGAAAATAGGAGAGAGAATGAGTGGAGAGAATAGTATATTATAATGGTGTTGTGAGTATTAAAATAATGTATGAGAGAGAATGAGTGGAGGGAATAGTAAAGATTCCTTTGCCAAAAAAGGAAAGTGGATGCTTTTAACGGGACACCCAAAATGGCAAAATGGGAAGCTTCTATTGGGACGGAGGGAGTATGTGGTAGTGGCCTTTGCAATCAATTGAGCCCACTCATCTTCCGAATGATCCTTGATCAAAAGCTTCCTCATATGATACATAAAAGGGGAATACTCCAACGGGGAGGCTACCAATTTGAGATGTTCTCTAAGCCAAATAGTCAACAAGAGAGGACTAACTTGAGCATGGAACTTCCTATGCAACTCATCAAGACCATGAAGGGTCTCTCCCAATGCTAGACGTTCCTAAAACGTCTCCTGGCTTGCAAGACAATTTCCACCAATTGGGAGTCAACCAAGCCACCCCTACATGTGAACAATACATCTCCAAAAAGAGAAAGGGACAAGAAGTTTCGTTTATAAACATGGAAAGCCTCATCATCCGAATCTCCACCAAAGCTTTCGGGAAAAGAAGAACAATCCACCCACTTGCGGTGAACCAACTCATAACAAATATCAAGGGAAATTCCCAATAATTCGTTCAAAGCCTCTGAATGATTTCTATCATACTTAGGAATTGCAATCTCACCGGTCAAAGGCATGTCCAAGATAGTGGCAAATTCCTCTATGGTGGGTACCATCTTGTTGGTGTAATGCCCTAGGCTTTAGTTATGTTTAACTGAGAACCGTTATGTATCATCTTTATCGTTTAAGTTTATTATTTGATTATTATATAGTTTGCATATTTATTGTAATAATCTCCGTCCCTAATTATTAAGAGAATAATTAGTGTAATTGTCAATGGATAATCATATGATGATTATATGCATAGAGATGCACATTAAAATTATGGGTACTTGTTAGAGAACAAGTGACTGGACTTGACCCGTATGAGATTTATGTCATGGTCAAATGTCATAATTAAATCTCATATGGTCACTTCATTTAGTCCCTAGACCTGAGATTATCATGGCCTTACATATGATGAAAGTCATGTTTGATTTTAGTCAAACGATATCTTAACACGATATTTATAAAGGCTATCTTTGGCATGATCGGATTCATGATGGGAAGGATGATAAGTCAAGATGGAATTTGTCCTTCAAAAGAGAGATGTTCTGCTTGGTCCCCTCAATGAGTGATAATGATGAAAAGTGTGTGGCCACATCCCAATGCGATTGAAATATCATTATACTCAAGATCGAGAAAGCATTGAACAGATACAAGTTGACGTGGACCATGACTTGTGTTCAATATAACATCGTGAGACAAAGGGAGAAATGGAAGTGTTGTTGGTGTTATGCCCTAGGCCTATGATTGATAGACTTATGTGTTGACATTATTTATTATTATATGAGATGTTTATCATTTGATTATTATATATTTTGTATATTTGTTTATAATAATCTTCGTCCCTAATTATTAAGAGAATAATTAGTATAATTGTCAATGGATAATCATGTGATGATTATATGCATAGAGATGCACATTGAAATTATGGGTACTTGTTAGAGAACAAGTGACTGGACATGACCCGCATAAGATTTATGACATGGTCAAGTGTCATAAGTAAATCTCATAAGGTTACTTCATTTAGTCCCTAGACCTGAGATTATCGTGACCTTACATATGATGAAAGTCATGTTTGATTTTAGTCAAACGATATCTTAACACGATATCTATAAAGGCTATCTTTGGCATGATCGGATTCATGATGGGAAGGACGATAAGTCAAGATGGAATTTGTCCCTCGGAAGAGAGATGTTTTGCTTGGGCCCCTCGATGAGTGATAATGATGAAAGTGTATGGTCGTACCCCAATATGATTGGAATTATCATTATACTCAAAGAATCGAGAAAGCATTGAACAAAGACAAGTTGACAAAGATCATGACTTGTGTTCAATATAACATCGTGAGACAAAGGGAGAAATGGAAGTACACCATTGGAAACGTGAACTCTTACGTTATATTATTTGGGTAGACAAAATGGCTTGCTAGAGTCCGCTTATGTCTTATGAGGTTTGATGTGATCGAACTCATTGCCAACATAATATAATCCTATTGGGTCACACACAACTAGAATGAATTGGTTAAACCAGAGGAAGAATGATTGAGAGTTTCTGTATCTGGCTACATTTGTCACGCGACATACTTAGCCATGGGCTTAGTATACCGCGCGACATATTAAGCCCCAGACGCGTTTTGACAGCCTGTTCTCCTAATACGATTAGGAGACGTATTTATGCTAATGTAGTATAAATATGAGAGGTCTGTCAACCCTAATAGTCTAGCCGAAATTTTCAAGCAAAATTCACAACAAAATACTCTCAATATTCTTCAAGGTTTAGATCTAGCAATCATCAAGAAATCGTTCTTGAATTCATTCAAAGGTGTGGATACCGAAAGAGGGTCTTCGCTCGTTCATCGATCAAGGCCTAGAGTTCAAGCAAGTTGAAGAACGAAGTTTGTGATTCGATATCACATAATCAAATTGTTCGATAGCTCAAGAACGGAAAGCGTTCAAGGTTGGTATAATTCTATCTCATAGGAATTTAAATTAATTGTATAGAACGGATCCTAGGGCTTCTTGGGTTTTATGTTTTAATGCTTAATTCCGCTGCGCATGGACCCGTAAAACCCAACAGTGGTATCAGAGCCCCGTTCGTATGATTAAGTTTGAATTAACATGCTAGATTTAAGATATAAATTGTTTATATGCTTATTGCATGTTTATGTATGCGATAGAATTTTGATTGTTTATGTGAAACAATATGAAAATCGTTTTCGAATTATGTTGAATTAAATCTGTAAAAGGGTTGTTTTATGTGATTTAATTGCATGTGATCTGAATTGATTTGAATCTGGAAATTCTGCGAACTGGCTGCTTAGGTCGCGCGACATAGTAAGCCGTATGTGGAAATCTGGTAATCTGGCTAGTTATGTCACGCGACAAATCTAGCCTCTGGCTGATGTTGTCACGCGACATAATAAGCCAAATCTGGGCAGAATCAGTTTGTTCAATTTTTCTGCTATTCTGTGATTGTGTTTACAATCTGATATGTTCATATGAAAATCTGGATGTTATAAAGTTAAGTTTATAAGGCCATGCTAGATTGATTCATTGTTTATGCATGATTAATTGATTAAAATGTGATTTTAATAATTATTGCAATGCATGTTTTATTTGTTCTTACATGCTAAGAATTTTTAATTAGATGTTTAGTTGAAACATGATATTTTAGTTTCCTAAGATGTTTAGATTTAGACATTGTAAATTTTGGATTTTATGATTGTTTATGGAAACAAGTCATAATTACGCGAAATTTAAAAGGAAACTGATTGTTTATAAAAGGTAGTGATTATGTTGCCTAATCAGAGTTGATTTCTAATTATGCATGTCTAGGAGAGTTCTGTCTAAGGAAGAGTTGGTACTTAAGTAGTCCTTGTGGCTCACCTATCTTCCTGGGAACTTACCTGGTGCATGATTATGACTATCTTTCTGATATGCTTATAATCTACCTTAAAGAACCTTCATTTAACTTTTAAGTTCGTTATGCCAATTCATGATTAAAAACACTTAAGACCATTCGGATAGTTTTGGGTGGGCTTGCCATAGCAAGGTGCTTTGATTCTATTCGAATGCGAGCAAGATGAGGAAATGGTGGTTCCTATACGTTTTAAAGTGAATGAACTTAATTGGGTTATCAAAATGGTTTTGGACCCAAGGCATAAGATGAGATTAAAATATGCCTAGACATATGATGTATTGAATGAATCTCATAAAAGATCTAAGAGTCATATATGTGATATGATTGATGTTTTCTACCTAATTAATTTAATTTTGAGCGGTTTGCCATAGCAAACTTGAAATTGAATTAAAGTTGGATCTTAGCCCATTAAATTTATATTATGATTATTTGCATTTGAAGGTGTAATTTAGTGGGAGCATTTATATAAATGCATTATACTTTTCATATAATATGTTTACTTATATGTGTTCATATTTTATGTATATCTTTTTGTAGAATAAATGGCATCAAACAATAATCACACATCCTTTGCGATCTCTCCTTGAGAAGGAGAAGTTGGAAGAGAATGGTACAAACTATATGGATTGGATCCGTAGCCTAAGAATTGTTCTAAGGCAAGAGGAAAAGCGTACGTTCTCGAGGAACCTATTCCACTGAACCTGCTTTGCCCAATCTTTGCTAGGGCGATAAGGGAACAATATACGAAGCACAAGCGTGACTCCATAGATGTTGGTTGCCTTATGCTCTCCGCCATGTGCAAGAACCTTGAAGGATCTTGAGCACTTGGGGACGGTCGACTTAAACAATCGGCGATGGAAATGTTCCAAGTTCAAGCTAGGCAAGAAAGGTACAACACGATTCTTTGTCTTGACCTCATGTAAGATGAGTGAAGGACAAGCTGTTGGTCCCCATGCTCTCAAGTTGAAGGGTCACATTGAGCATCTTGAAAGGCTCGGTTTTCCAATTAGCCAAGAGTTGGCTACTGACATAATATTGAATTCATTACCTAAAAGTTTTAGTCATTTCATAATGCACTATAACATGGGTGGAATGAATAAAAACCTTTCCGAGTTAGTTCAAATGTTGAACACTGCGGAAACCAATATTGTCGAAAAGAAAACCGACCAAGTGCTAATGGTTAACAAGGGGAAGGGTTTCAAGGGTAAAGGAAAGGCAAAGGTTGCTAATCCTAAGGCAAAAGTTGCCAAACCCAATGAGGCTTCCAAGCCTAAAGAGGCTAAGCCCAAGTCCCAAGAGGACGCAATCTGCTTCCATTGCAATGAGATTGGACATTGGAGGAGAAACTGCGCAAAATACAAGGAAGCAATGAAGAAGAGAAAAGGAGTTGCTTCGACTTCAGGTATCTTTGTTATAGATATATTCCTATCTACTTCTAGTTCTTGGGTATTGGATACCGAATGTGGAACTCACATTTGTTTAAATGTGCAGGGTCTAAAGAACAGAAGGATGCTTAAGGAAGGTGAAGTGGACCTACGTGTGGGGAATGGAGCAAGAGTTGCTGCATTAGCCGTAGGAACTTATGAAGTTACTTTACCTAGTGGACTAATACTTGTTTTGATTGCTTTATGATTGGAATTGATTGAAATTCGGAAGAACTGCCAGACTGGCTACTTTTGTCACGCGACATAGTTAGCCACGAGTGAAAATCTGGTAGTTGGGTAAGGTGTGTCACGCGACATACTTTGCCAACTGGCTAATGTTGTCACGTGACATACTTAGCCAACTGGCTAAGTATGTCACGCGACATACTTTGCCAATCTGGGCAGAAACAGTTTGATAATTTTTCTGCTAATCTGTGATTATGTTGATAATCTGAGATGTTTTATGTCTTAATCTGGATGCTATAAATTTTTGGAAATAAAATTTATAGGGCTATGCTAGATTAATTCATTGTTTATGATGCATGCTTAATTAATTCAAATGTGTTTTTATTAATTGTTGTGATGCATGAATCATTTGTTCTTAAGTGTTAAGAATTTTATTAGATGTTTAGTTGAAACATTGATTCATAATTTCCTAAATGTTTAGTTGAAACATTAAATTTTGGTTTTCAGATTGTTTATGAGAAACAAGTCAGTTTACGCAAAATTTGAAGGAATCTGATTGTTTATGAGAAACAAGTCAGTTTATGAGTCTGATTGTTTAAGAGAAACAAATCAGTATACAAAGTATTGATTATGATTGCATTCAAATTGGTATTATAATTGTGCATGACTAGGAGAGTTCTGTCGAAGGAAGATTTGGTACTTAAGCAGTCCTTGTGGCTCACCTATTTTCTTGGGAACTTACCTGGTGCACAGTTATGATTATCCTTGTTGATATGCTTATAATCTACTTTAAAGAACCTTCATTTAAGTTTTAAGTTCTTTATGCCAATCCATGATTAAAACACTTGAGACCACTCGGATAGTTTTGGGTGGGCTTGCCATAGCAAGGTGCTTTGATTCTATTCCGTTTGCGAGCAAGATGAGGAAATGGTGGTTCCTATACGTTTAAAGTGGATGAACTTAATTGGGTTATCAAAATGGTTTTGGACCCAAGGCATAAGAAGAGATCAAAATATGCTTAGACATATGATGTCTTAAATAAATCTCATAAAAGATCTAAGAGTCATATACGATATAATTGATGTTTTTTACCTAATTAGTTTAATCTTGAGCGGTGCGCCATAGCGTACTTGAGATTAAATTAAAGTTGGATCTTAGCCCATTAAATGCATATTATGCTTATTTGCATTGGAAGGTGTATGATTTAGTGGGAGTATTTGTAAAATACATTATTTGCTCTTAAATGATAAATGTGTTGATATTGATATGTGTTCATATAATTTGTATATTTTGTTGTAGAAATAGCATTACATAATGATAATTGCGATTCGTCCTTATGAAGGACAAAGTTCGAAAGGAACAATACATAATGTGTACGTTCTTGATGAATCCGTTCCTACTGAACCCATTGCAAATGTTGCAAAGGGCAAATAAGGAAGCAACATTAGAAACATATTGATGATTCTAACAATATTGCTTGCCTTGTATTTGCCACCATGTTTAAAGGCTCTTATGAAGAACCTTGAGCACATGATAACTATTCTTTTGTTCTAGCATAACGCAAAAGGGGAAATGTTCCAAGTGCAAGCTAGGCAAAAGATATGTGTTGTGGTGAAGGCTCTTAATTCATATGATGAAGGAAGGAGCAATCCGAAAATTGTGTTAATGGTTGACACAATAAAAGGGTTCATAAAGGAAGGAAAAGAAGGTAAAGCAAAAGTTGCTAAACCTAGGACAAATGTTGTCATAGCCGAAGAGGCTAAATCCAAAGTGTCTCAAAAGGATGCAGTTTGCTACCATTGCAATAAGATTGGTCATTGGAAGCAAAGTTGCAAGGCTTATTAGGAAGGCCTAAAAGGTGAAGAAGGGCAATATGATTGCTACTACTTCAAGTATCTATATGATAGATATTTTCCTTTCGACTTCTTGTTCTTGGGTATATAATACCGGATTGGATCCCACATTTGTTTTAATGTGCAAGGAACAAAGAATAGAAAGCTACTCAAAGAAGGTAAATTAAACCTATGCGTAGGAATGCAGCAAGGGTTGCTACATTAACCATAGGGACTTATGAAGTCACTTTACCTTGTGAAGTAGTACTTGTTTTGAACAAGTATGACTACGTTCTGGATTTGAGTAGGAGTATTATTTCTGTTTCTTAAATGGATGATAAAGGATATAATTTTCAATAAGAAGTTTTATATTCATTTAATGATATGCCTTATTGTAATGCATATGTCATTGAATGGTCTTCATATCCTTGATCATGAGAAACAAAATAATATTGAAGATATCTATAATATAAATGGAAATCTAAACCGAACAATATGAACAACGTGTTCATATGGCATTGCCGGATTGGTCAGATAAATAAGAAACATATATCTAAACTCCATTAACATGGACTTTTAGACTCATATGACCATGAATCATTTGAGGAATGTGGATCTTATTTATTGAGATTATCGACCAAACCACCCTACACTAAAGTAGTGGGAGGTCTAGTGACTTATCGGTCATTATACATGAGATGTATATGGACTATTAAGCAGCATTGCTAGGGGAGGATTTTGGTGTTTCATCACATTCACCGATGACTTATCTCGATATGACTATGTCTATCTGATGAAGTCCAAAGGTGAATCGTTTGAGATGTTTCGAACATTTCAAGATGAAGTGCAAAACAAACTTGGCAAAACTATTAAGTACTTCGATTAGATCGAGGTGGTAAATATTTGAGCCAAGAGTTTGACAATCATCTCAAAACTATGAAATCGTTTCAGAGTTGACTCCACCCGGAACACCACATTGTATGGTGTGTCTGAAAGGAGGAATTGAACCTTGTAGGATATGGTTCGTTCGATGATGTGTCAATTAGACTTTCCTATTTCCTTTTGAGGATATGCATTAGAAATAATGTGGTTACACTGAATCAAGTCCCTACTAAATCGGTTCCTTAGTCCCCACATGAGATGTGGCATGGAAGAAAACTTAGTTTGTCTTTCATGAAGATTTGGGGTTGCGAATCTTATGTAAAGAGACTTGTCTCTTATAAGTTAGCACCAAATTTGACAAAGTTATTTTCGGAAATTAATCTTACAACCGCAAAGAGAACAAAACGTTTGTTGCTCTACACGATTTGTTTCTTGAGAAATAGTTTCCCAATAAAGAATCTAGTGGGAGTAAAATTAATCTTGGAGAAGTTCAAGAAACCGAAAATAATATGGAACCAAGAGTAGAGACGGAACCAAGTTCACAAAGGAGTTGTGGAACCGGTTCAAGATGCACAAGTCCATCGTAGATCGGATAGGTCACGATCCGAACTCAAGAAATAGTGATTTCTCGTTGCGCAAAGTGATGAAGTGGAAGTCATTAAGAATGACGATCCTACTTGCTATCAAGAAGAGATATCCTCTCCTAATTTGGATAAATGGTTAGGAACCATGAAGTCCGAATTACAATCCATGTTCGATGATCAAGTTTGGAACTTGATCGGGCTACCTGAAGGTGTAAAAACTAAAGGGGCAAGTAGGTCTTCAAGACCGACATGGATGTGAAGATGTATACTTTCATGACTAAGGATTGTAACAAAGGGATTTAGGCAAATTCATAGTATTGACTATGTTAAAACCTTTTTTGCCAGTTACAATGCCAAAGTCTATTAGCATTTCAATTGCTATTATCACATATTGTGACTATGTGATATGACAAATGGATGTCAAACGACTTTCTTTAAATGGAAAGATTATTAAGGATATGTATAGTACACAACCCGAATAGTTTGTCGATCCAAGAAACTCTAATAGAGTATGCATGTTGCAAAGATCCATGAGATGGGTTGAAACAAGCTTCAAGTAATTGGAATCTTCGTTTTGATGAATTGGTCAAAGAGTTTGACTTCATCAAAGAACAAAGATGAATCTTTTGCATGCATGAAATTCAGTGGGAGCGAAGTATTATATCTATTGTTTTATTACAATGATATCTTACTCATTGGAAAAACAAGTTCCGACACTTAAGACTGTCAAAGTCTTGGTCAAGGAAAGGTTTCTCAATGAAAGATATGGGTGAAGTCGCTTACATCCTTGGCATCAAGATCTATAGAGATGGATCTAGAAGGATAAATTGGTTTGAGTCAAAGTGTTCACATTGACAAGGTTCTTAGAAGAGTCTAAGAAGAGTAGCTTGTCAATGGGTCATGGTATTTTTCTTAGCAATATTCATTGTCTTATGACAACTGATGAGCAAAAGGGAAATGAATGAAGTTCCATATGCTTCGGCATTTGGATCTGTCATGTATGCCATGATTTATACTAGACCCGACATCTCATATGCTCGGAGCATGATGAGTCGATACCAATCGGATCCTGTGATGAGAGCCATTGGATGGCAGTCAAGATTATCCTTAAGTACTTAATAAGAACTAAGGATACGTTCTTGGTATTTGAAAGATTGGAAGTTAATCATGTTGTAAGGGTTACATAGACGCTAGCTTCCAAACTGACAAAGTTATTTTAAAATCACAATTAGGATTTATGTTTATGCTTGAAGTTCCATATGCTTCGGCATTTGGATCTGTCATGTATGCCATGATTTATACTAGACCCGACATCTCATATGCTCGGAGCATGATGAGTCGATACCAATCGGATCCTGTGATGAGAGCCATTGGATGGCAGTCAAGATTATCCTTAAGTACTTAATAAGAACTAAGGATACGTTCTTGGTATTATTAGAAGTGCAGTTTTGATTGGAAGAGTTCCAAGCAGAAATTGTAGCCGATTCTACTACTAAGGCCGAATTTTAGCAACATATGATGTGGCTAAAAGAGGCAGTTTGGATCAAAAGTTCATTAGTATTTTGGAAATGTTCCAAGTATCATTAATCGGTGAAACTTTTGTTATAACAATAGTGGTGCCACTTGTGCAAACAATGGAACCAAAGTCACAACAACGATTCAAACACTCACTTAGACGTTCTTCGAGGAATTCATAAAAGAATGAGAAGACGTTAAGATATACAAAGTATCAACCGATGATGACATAAGGGATCCACTAACAAAGACCCTCGCACAGGCAGAAGCATGATGGTCTAGTTAGATCCATGAGTATTCGATACATAAATGGAGCCTAGTGCAAGTGGGAGACTGTTGGTGTAATGCCCTAGGCTTTAGTTATGTTTAACTGAGAACCGTTATGTATCATCTTTATCGTTTAAATTTATTATTTGATTATTATATAGTTTGCATATTTATTGTAATAATCTCCGTCCCTGATTATTAAGAGAATAATTAGTATAATTGTCAATGGATAATCATATGATGATTATATGCATAGAGATGCACATTAAAATTATGGGTACTTGTTAGAGAACAAGTGACTGGACTTGACCCGTATGAGATTTATGTCATGGTCAAATGTCATAATTAAATCTCATATGGTCACTTCATTTAGTCCCTAGACTTGAGATTATCATGGCCTTACATATGATGAAAATCATGTTTGATTTTAGTCAAACGATATCTTAACACGATATTTATAAAGGCTATCTTTGGCATGATCGGATTCATGATGGGAAGGATGATAAGTCAAGATGGAATTTGTCCCTCAAAAGAGAGATGTTCTGCTTGGGCCCCTCGATGAGTGATAATGATGAAAAGTGTGTGGCCACACCCCAATGCGATTGGAATATCATTATACTCAAGATCGAGAAAGCATTGAACAGATACAAGTTGACGTGGACCATGACTTGTGTTCAATATAACATCGTGAGACAAAGGGAGAAATGGAAGTGTACCATTGGAAACGTGAACTCTTACGTTATATTATTTGGGTAGACATAATGGCTTGCTAGAGTCCGCTTATGTCTTATGAGAGTCGATATGATCGAACTCATTGCCAACATAATATAATCCTATTGGGTCACACACAACTATAATGAATTGGTTAAACCAAAGGAAGAATGATTGAGAGTTCCTGCTTATGGCAACGTTTGTCACGCGACATACCTAGCCATATGGCAACGTTTGTCATGCGACATAACTAGCCATATGGCAACCTTTGTCACGCGACATAACTAGCCACAGAGGCGGTTTACACTTGTTTCCTAATTTGATTAGGGCACAAACTCTAAATACTAAAGTAGTATAAATATGAGTCTGTAGACAGCCGAAATTGAGCCGAATTTTTCAATAGAAATTCACAACAAAAGTTCTCTCAATATTCTTCCATAGGTTTAAGAATCTAGCAATTCTCAAGAATGGTTCTTGGTTCATTCTTACGTGTGGATACAACAATAGAGGGTCTTCGCTCGTTTGACAATCAAGGCCTAGAGTTCCAATCTGAAGATTGAAAGGTTCTTGAAGATTAAAGATTGTGATTCAAAATCACACCAATAAATTGTTCGATAGCTCAAGACCGGAAAGCAATTAAGGTCGGTAAATTCTATCTCATAGGAATTCAATTTAATCGTATAGAACGGATCTTAGGGCTTTGATTTTGTGTTAATTTGATGCTTAATTCCGCTGCGCATGGACCCATAAAACCCAACACATCTCATTAATGTAGAAATTAAAGAGAGATGAAGAGAAGGATCCCAAAATCTAGCAGCTCCATGCAAAAGATTCCAATCCGGTTGGAGGTTCTTCAAAGTAAAGAGGATTCTAAATCCAAATTCTTCAATAAACCTATTACGAGCACGATTGTGAAACGATCTCACAAAACTCCTTGATGCTTGCTTGAAATCTTGGATTGCGTCGAGAGGCAAAGAAAATTCATCAATAATCATAGACATTGGAGCAATTTCCTTGGAAGCTATGGATCAAAGGGTTGAAGAAGAAAGCAAGATTTTGGTCCTAATAGAATATGCCCAAAGTTTTAGAGGCCTGAATGAAGTGTTGGAACGGACTACATCTGTTTGCAAAGGAAAACTTGACAAAATCCTATTCGAAAAGGAAAAGAACTCTTGCCTGGGAAGCGTGTATCGCGCGAGACACCTTATCCCGCGCGAGACAACCCTTCTGTAAATTCTGCAAAATTTCTGCGCGAAAGATCAATCTAGCCCTGACTTGCCTAAACAAGTCTCAAAACCTGCAAATATATTCCTCATACCCAGTACATATGCCAAAACCTACTCAAATACATATCCAACACTTGACCAGATTCAGCCTCTACATTACTCGTAGATATCACCACGGAAATCGAGAAAGCTAAAACTAAATAATTAGAACTAGGTTAGTAAATAAGAAAAAAATTGTTGTTGTTGTGCAGTTTACATGCTAACAGGTACCAAAGAAAAAAAAGGGATGTCTTGGGCCAACCCAGCCAATATTTACAGATTCCAGACAAATCTCAAAGATATAGGGGAGTAAGGGAGACCTATACTATCATATCTCCCGAGCTACCGGCGCCGACATCATCACCATCACCGGGGCTACTGTCCCTTCTTGATCTCTTGACTTCACAAGTAGGGGTCACCGCAAAGGCAATCGTCGACGCCGCCGAAGCCGTCTTATGAAATAGCTTCTCAGAGAGGTACGACACCAAGGCCATCAATCCAGCCATCCTGCTCGCCCCACGGTTGTAATCCGTCGCGGACATGATGATCTGTTAACAAAAGGAAATACTCAGAAAGAATCGGATATATACACATATATGGATGATACAAGAAACAGTATAAGCAGAAAAAATGTATCAGTCTTACCAAAGAGACATCGGGAGGGAGACGATAACCCTCAGGAATATGATCCGTGATCGAGATGGAGCTCATCATCTGCATGCCTCCCATCATGTATGAGTAGCTCGGAGGACCATAATCCGGCACAAAGGGCACAGGACTCGCATATTGAGAAGAAGATCCTGGGTCTGACGATCCAGAAGCAGAAGTAGAAGCATATGCACGTGGCTGCCTACCCCCTACCACAAGGGGACCCATCAGACGAGGCAGGAATTCCTCATACGAAGCCCCTAGGACCACACAGTCCTCTTCTGCATATCCATTCACATAATTGGCGTATACCTCAGCAGGAGCAGGAAAAGTAGGGTACATCTCTCTGGGCAGATCCTCTGGTACTCTCCTGATAAGTGAATCCCTGCCATGATGAGGGAAGACTCTCTCACCCAAATACATAGTATCACCCTCGAGTGACACCAAGATCCTCTGAGTATCTTTGATGGCCCACGTGCCATGCACCTTATTCTCCAAGAGAGTCCGCAGATATAAACTCTGATGTTCAAAGTTGAAACTGTTCAGCAAGACCCGCGCCTCGACAGTAAGGGTCCAATCTTCCCCCTCCTCCTCATCCACAGTATGATTGGAGTGGCTCCATCTCTTGATATCCGAAAACTGAGCCCCATGCTGGTTTAGCTCGAACTTGTGCAAACAAAAGATGGCATATCCCCATATATGTACAAGAAAACATAGCAGAATTCAGTACAAAACATGGATTAAATATGCAGTACAGGGATAAGCAACAAGATGAAGTCAGGAAATGTACCTCTCAAGCATAAGAATACCACTGCATGGTATCCTTGGTGTGCCTATATGCCTCATCCATAGCATGGTAACAGAAGGCCAGGCCAGCTAAGCCCCAATCATACATACTCACCACGTCAAGATCCTCCAACATCCCCAAATGAGCAATATGGGTAGTGGAAGAATGGTTGGCAAAGATCGTTTCCGACAGGATGTACCAGATGGCATTCCTCATGACTTGTTCCTCGACCGCATTGGCCCTATCTGCATAAGCCTCAATCTGGCCGCGAATCGATAGCGAATCCTTTGATCTTGCTAGGGACAAAACCAATAAGTTGCCTCCACTCGGTTGGGCTCGCCAGCTTATAACCCCCAATCGCCGGAAGAGGATCGCCAGCACACTCCAACCCGGTGATAGCCAAGAAATCGGTCGGAGTCATGGTCGCTTCCCCAAAATGTAAGTGAACAGTGTGGGTAGTGTCCCACCATCTCTCCCTGATAGCCTGGAGAACATGAGGAGTCTGCCTCATATCGTGGATGTTATCTACAAAAGTGTGAAGCCTGGTTTACTCCACTATAGGCTGAACCCCGTTCAGGGCTTTGATTTTGTCCCACACAGCCTTGGCAAATTTGACACTGCCCCGATGTAAGTACCCCAATCTGGATCGCTCCCCATCCGACAAATGGGAAACACCGTGGACTCACACAAGCGTGATCCCGAAGACCCTTAACCTTCAAAAACCCAAAACCACCAACAAACCAAGGTAGGACCCTTCTGGGATAAAATAAATCAAAAGGACTTTTTTGGAAATTACGAAAAATATTTTGCCTGCGTAATGGTCCGCGCGGACCATTTTGCACCCAGACATTATAATTGCAAAATCCTCTTAAAGTCCACGAGATTCCCTTAAATCCTGGAAAACCAAAAATTTGGTTTTCCTAGAAAGGTCCGCGCGGACCATTTTGTCATTTTTCCATGACTATAAATAGAGGGCTCCCCCTCTCATTTTCTTCACACCTCCATTCTCTCCTCTCTCTCCTAGCCTTCAGGCTCCCCTCTATGTATTTTCGAGGCACTCCCGGTCCCTTTCGGTTCCTTCTGGGGCCTTTCAAGCCCTTCCAAGGTGCTCCGAAGCCCTGCCAAGCGCTCTCGAGATGCTCCTGAGGCATCCCGATGCCTTATCGGTCCATCCCAAGCCATTTCGGTCCATCCCGAGGCGTCTCGGTCCATCCCGAAGCCCTGCCGGACAATCCCGAGGCATCACGAAGTAAGCCGAAGCTCTACCCGAGTACAACCAACACTCCCGAGGCACGCCGAACCTCTGTCCGAATACAACCAACACTCCAGAGGCACACCGAACCGCTGCCCGAGTACAACCAACACTCTCGAGGCACGCCGAACCTCTGCCCGAGTACAATTGACAATTCCGAGGCATGCTGAACCTCTGCTCGAGGACACACCTAGCACTCCCGAGGTACGCCGAAGCTCTGTCCGCAGATACCGGTACATCCCGAAGCAATCTCAGTCCGTCCCGGAGCACTATTCACACTTAAATACTATTCCCAAGTGGAAGATAGATACGAACCAACATTGGTAAGGCCTCCTTCCTACACTATTTCAATTTATTTCAATACATAGCATACAATGTAGACATCATATTCAGCATGCATTTTTAAAAGCACATACACACACACAACTTTTAAAGAAAGAGGGGTATCAAAAGACTCATTTATACGAGGCGACTCGGGTGAGCTCTGCTATTCTCTTCCCGAGGCATAACCTGACCTCCGAACTAAAAATCTCATCACACAACAACCTTTTTTTTAAACAAAGCATTTTTTCAATGTTTTGGGCTAAATCAAAACAGCGTGGCGACTCTACAAACAAACGCAGCGACACCTCCCTACTCAAAACCGCGAGATGCTGGGACCCGCGCAGTCGAATCCGAGTAATATCAGTTGGAGACTCCACTGGGGAACGTATTTGTTTTAAAAAACTTTTAAAAAAAAAAAGATTTTTAAAACAATGATGAGGGCCAAACTTTCATTTTACCCCTTCTTTAACTATTGTGTGTGTTTGCATGTGCTTACTTTTTATTTACAAAAAATAAAAAATACAAAAAATATGCATCATAATACATCTGTGTACATACATTTAAAATTCTGCAAAACTTTCTGTTTTACTCAGAAAAAGAATTTTAGTGACCGCACACTACGCGCACTCTTATCCTGTACACTGCACACTACAACCCTCAACCCGGGGTGGTCTCAGTTGCAGCTTGATTGGTGTTCCTATGCCTTTTGAGCGCGCACGGGATCATCCCAAACATCCCATCCTAGTCAGTGTCAACCATGCACGCTTGCATCACACTCTGTCCAGACTCGGTTGGTTTTTACCCAGTCCGTGTCATAAAGCCTGGATACATGTCCCATGTCGGCCATTTTCTGAGTCAAAGCTCGGAACCCAAGATCCCTTGCGCAAGCAAGACGATGAAAGGTCATGCTAAAATCTTGACCCGATCTTGATTTCTAAAAGCTACACCCGGACAATGCTCCGTCCCGGATATACATCCATGCCCACACAACACCATGTCATCAAACCTTTAATACGTCATCCATGACAATATGACCTAGCCAATACCTAACGTCGCAGATCCCTTGCGCAAGCAAGGTAAAGAGAGGTCATGCCGAACTCTTGACCCGATCTTGACTAAGGTTCCGGCTCAGTTCACTATTCGCATGGCCGACGCATTAAAACGAACATGACAGGTTCGGTCCTTAGGTTCGGTTTTTTCTTTTGGCTGGTGGAAACCGCTTGCCCTATAGGACCCTCGCCAGGGGCTGTCCACCCCGGGATGTCGAAATACAAGTGCAAAACGAGGGGCTTATAGCCGCACTGATGGTCTACACTGACCCAGGATCTAGCATAGTTGCGAAAAAGAAGAGCAATCTTTTCCAACCAACTTAAGATTCTGAGAAAACGCATTTTAAGTAAATTAAAACAACAAAAAAAGAGCATAAATAAAAAAGGGGAAAACTGCATGTCACATGAGCTTTCCCCCTTATCAAAAAAAAAGGCCTTCCCATGTCTAAACCTTACCCGTCACCCCCTCCAGCAAACCGAGAGTGGTTGAGAGTACCCGGGAACCGTCATTCCAGTGTCAAAGCCGCAAGGTCCAACAACCTTTCCAATACAGCCACCAGAGCAGCTTGTCACCCCCCCATGGCAAGGTCGACAGATAACAACGAGGGAAATGGAATCCTGCCCTCAAGAAATTTCCCAACAATGGAAGAGGTTTGGCAAGCCGTCATGGCTCTCGAGAAACTCCAGGCGAGCAACAGGCTTGGATAGAAGATGCCATGCATCATTTCGGAACACTAGCCATCCCCCTGCCACCTGGGGCTCCCGGGAAAAACAAAGACATACCCGCTCCCGCAGCTCCCAACGTCTCTCATTGTCCCCCGGGATGCAACCCTACGCCTTTGTACGAGCCCCGCAGCTACGGCATGAATCCACAAGGCCCGCTAGGGAACGACATGCCAAGTCAACACACCGAGGTCTTGAGCCCACCACAAACTGCCGAACACATCTGGTCGGATGTACGCGACTGCCGCACTTGTCTGGAGAGGGACTTCCAAGATGAAATACAAGGGGACCGTCCCCCAAGAAAGGAGAAATCCTCTTCTCAACAAAAATTGAAAAAGAGATACGCAGCCGGCGATCCCACAGTTGGAACCCCTAGGCGAGCCATCGGGAAAGTTTGACTACTACGTCATCTACTCCAACAAATCTCCTCATCTTGACTCAACTCAAACTCAAGCTCGCCTGGCCCAGACCATGGTACCCATCAACGTGACACCAGATGAAGCAGTCCAAATGATCGGCAACGTTCACTGCGGTAACATTATTACCTTCACGGAGCTCGATCTACCGAAATTTGGGGCTGACTACAACGAGCCCCTCTACATCACCGTCCAACTCGACGAATGCTGCCTCCCTCTGGTCTTGGTAGATGGGGGATCCGCCATGAACGTCCTCCCTTCCAAAATGATAGACTTGCTAGGGATCAAGCCGACTGATCTAAAGTCATCAACACAGACAATCAAAGCTTATGACTCGATGTCTCGCTCAGTCTTGGGGATAGCCACGCTGAACCTTTGGTTCGAAAAGCAGATGGTACCAACGGACTTCCAGGTCATCGACATCTCGATCACCTTTACTGCCATCTTAGGTCGGCCTTGGCTACACCAAATCAACGGGGTGGCATCCACTCTACACCAATGCGTCAAGTTCGTCCAAGGAAGTAATCTCACCATCATTTATGGGGACAGCATAACTACCGAAGGGACCAACACAAACGGCATCCCAGTCCTGGAAATCAAGCATGATAACGAAGGCATGATGCTGACAGGGTTCACACTCGAAAGCCCGAAGGCCCAAGTATGCCACATAGACCTTCCCCTGACTTGGGATCAGATCCCTCCTACCATAAAGATGATGAAGCTCATGAACTACATCTCGGGGCTTGGTTTGGGCAAACGCCATCAAGGTACCCAACAGATCATCGAGGTCAAAGAACAAAATATCCGTCATGGCCTAAGGTACGTCCCTACTCCCAAAGACGTTGCAGAAGACAGAAAAGTTGTGGGGACCCCGACCCAGAACCTTAGCTCGTGCCCCGAGCGGGAGGGTCCCCTTACTATAAACCACCTAAATTTAAAACTTTTACTTAACTTGAAAAGAAAACCAACTTTCATAAACCAACTATATACATTTCCACATGGAGGAAAGTTATAAACAACTTTGAAAAGAGATAACCTGATTTAGTTACTAAATAACCACAAATATAAAGTTTTACAAAAGTAGTTCTATATACAACTCCACAAAGGAGTAACATCAAAATACTACTCCCATCTCAATAAGCTATTATGAATGCAACAAGATGCCATATAAAATGCAACACATAACAAGGTTGTTCACAACACATTGTTAAAGCGGTAAACACATTACGTTACCTTAGTTTACCTTTTCCGTCTGAACAATAAGTCGTACAACGTGGGAGTAAAACTCCCTTCATTTGTGAACTGCTTAAGCATATTCACATCTTATAATACTCATATTTCAGAGAACCATATAAGATACTAGCTATTTGTAAGGCTTTTGGCTCAATACAGAAGCTATCACCCCAATATGTGGCCACATAAGGGGACAGTCACAGGTATAATGTAATCCGATCACCTTATAGAACATTTTCCATAATTGATCGTATTCTATTATACCCCTAAACATCAGCTGATTGAAACAAATTTAAGCACATAATAGATACTTGAAAAAAAATCCACCATAGGGATATCAAAGCAACAACATGGTATTCATACTCATTTTTAAACCAATACAGTAGTGCATCATATATTTCGTACACTATTTGAATAACAAACCATGAATATTTAACCAAGTAAGGGCACAATGTATCACAAGAAAGCCCTACATATTCATTACACAACATTGAGTACCCTTCATAAAGGTTCAAGATTGAATTACCAAGTTTTGAATAACTTTGGTTAAGTTCCCATCATGCCTTTCAACCATTTTCAATACAATATTTAAACATCTTCCTCATATCCTTTTTGACAAGTTATAACATCATTGGATAGATTAATTGTTGTACTTGGATTATAGTCAAAAAGGTGTTAAAGATATACTAGGTAGATAGGCTTTAATTGGCTTGAAAATTAATTCAGGGAAAATAGGGCAGGGCACGACTCGTGCCCTATGGCACGACTCGTGCCACCTTAACACCCATTCTGACACAGTCGTCCCACAGGGCACGACTCTACCAACCTAAGGGGACGACTCGTGCCACAGGGCATGACTCGTGCCCTTCACCAGAAACTCAGAACAGAGCTGAAAACTTCAGCTGCCCTTACCCACTCTCATTTTCACTTCCAGAACTAGCATATTACCAACTCTATTACTTCAAACCAAACCAACTCAACCAATTACCAATTTAAGGCTTCCAAACTTAAGGAAAATGATCAACCATTACATGCAACTTATATATATCAACCATTACCACATTAAGTTCCATTTTAATACTTTCCTATCACTTAAACAACAACCCTATAACCCAACTTAATTCAACTATTCCCATTATCTTTTCAACTCAAAGAAAATTGCTCCAAAATTACCAAACAACATTTATACAACCATAATATCAACTTTAACATGGAATGAACAATAATTTGAAGGAAATCATAATAACATACCAAAATAATTCAAAAATAAGAAAAACTTTATCCGGATAGATGTGATCCCCTCGGCTTCACGAACGATTTGGTGAAGATGGATCGAAAAACGGAAAGGAAATGAATTTATGGGGAATTTAAGAAGATTAACCTAGGGTTTGGTTTTCCATGGAAATAAAGAAGACCATTTGAGCTGATGAACTAAAAATGAAGCTTCCTTTATCAATCCAGGGATAAACATTACAACATTTACACTTAAACTCCTCCAAGGTTTGAACCACTACAACTAACAACCATAAGATTCCACTATTACACACTAGCACCTCAACACTTTTACAACTTTTTATTTAAAATTTCAAATATTATAAATTCACTACAACATTTCATATTTGTTTCATTTAAATATTATATCATTAAAATTAATTTATTAACATCCTAAAATCACATAAGTTATCAAATATCAAAATGAACACATAAAACTAACAAATAGCATGAAATGCATAAAGGAGATGCCAAGCACCCCACCCCCACGTGCTCAACATGTGCTTAAAATGGTTCCTAGGATTAGGGTTGTGACAAAAGTTGCACGAAAACACTCTGCTACTGACAAGAGAGGCTAGCACGCAATCTCAGACCTCCATCCGTACAGCTTCGGCATGGCCCGTTACTTCACAAAGAAAATCGGCAATTTGAACAAGGACACAGAAAAAAGGACAGAGTTGAGCAATGCCAAACGAAACTGGTCGGCAACAATGGACAAGCTCCAACAAATCCTTGAAAGGTGCAGAGGCCTCAAGCCAAACCCCGTCAGAAGAGCGTTCCTTGATGCACCAACTCTACTGGGACCCATCACCACCACTATTCACAATGAATTTTGGTTTGGGAAAGCCCCCTCTTTGGTGGAAGAACTCGAAAAACTTTATGTCAAGACCCCTGCCACAAAAAGAGGGACGAGTCAGCATTCAAACTAGAAATGCCCAAGACAAGAACGGAAGACTCCGCAGACAATGCCTGGAATGAGCTATTGCAACAACTCTTCAACGAAGAAATCGAGGTGCCATACCTAATCGATTTTGTTTCTGATAACTCTACGGTAGCTATGATTGGGGACAGCAGCGCGAAGCCTTTCGACCCCCGCCTCCTTTCAAGCTCATCCACATTGCCATTAAAGAACTGGACCACATTCTCTGGACATGCCGCCAGCAAGAAGGGAATGATCGAATAACTTGGTCTAACCCCTCGCGTCCTAGAGTCCAGAGTCGAAACACATTCTGAGTCCATTATCTTTGAATTTGAGTCTCTCGAGTCATCTGATGACCTTACGCCGAAAGATTACGAATTCATAGCAATAATGTATTCCCATATGCTCTTAATAAAAGTTTCGACCTTTCTGAGTATCCTCTCATTGCATCTTTAACAACTGATAAATTAACTAAAACACAAACAGTTAATAACGATTCACTTGACAAAGAAGCAGACACATTAAACGATCAATACATTAAACACATCTTTAAGCATGTTGTCAAACGAGAGAAAACCAGGCCCAAGCTGCCGAGGAGGTTTTAACCAAGGTCAATTTGGGGACTGCTAAAGAGCCAAAAGAGATGCAAATCGGAAGCTTCTTCACCGGCACCAAGCAAAACGCATTGACTACACTGCTCAAAGAATTCTTGGACGTATTCGCTTGGTCCTACCAAGACATGCCCGGCTTAGATCCAGACATAGTGGAACATCGAATTCCCCTAAATCCCGAGGCTAAGCCCATCAAGCAGAAGCTACGCCGAATCAAGCCAGAATGGTCCTTACAAATCAAAGAAGAGATCAAAAAGATGCTCTGCATCAGCTTCATAAGTGTGATCGAATACCCGACATGGCTCTCCAACACAGTCACGGTCACCAAGGCCAATGGAAAAGTACGCTGCTGCGTAGACTTTCGAGATCTCAACAAAGCAAGTCCCAAGGACGACTTTCCTCTACCCAATATAGACATGCTGGTCGACACTACGGCCAACTTCGAGGTCAAGTCCTTCGTGGAAAGGTTCTCCGGCTACAATTAAAGCAAGTTGGCCGAAGAAGACTAAGAGAAAACAGCCTTCACAGCACCCTGGGGAACCTACTGCTTCACAGTATGCCGTTCGGACTAAAGAACGCTAGGGCTACCTACCAACGAGCAGCAACTGCCCTCTTCCACGACATGATCCACAAAGAGATCGAAGTGTATGTCGACGACATAGTCATCCACTCAAAGGGATCAGACGGACAACACCTCATTAACCTGAGAAAGTTCTTTGATCACCTTCAAAAACACTCAATGAGGTTAAACCCTGCAAAATGCACATTTGGAGTCATCCGAGGCAAAGTCTTGGGATACATGGTCACCGAGCGAGGCATCGAAGTTGATCCTCAAAAGATCAAGGCTATAATAGAAATGAGACCACCGCAAACCCAAACAGAAGTAAAAAGCTTCATGGGCCGCCTGCAGTACATCAGCCGCTTCGTCAATCAGTTGACCTCCATGTGCGAGCCAATCTTCCGACTAATGAAGAAGAATGCAGACATCGAATGGAACCCGAAATGCCAAGACGCCTTCGAAAAGATAAAGGCATACCTTGTGAGTCCTCCAATCCTCTGTCCTCCCCACGAGGAAAAGCCACATTTGCTATACCTAACTGTGACCGACACCGCAGTTGGAGCCATGCTCTGTCAAGAAAAGAGAGAGTCATGAGTCAAGAATGCCATCTACTTCATCAGTCGAAAGTTCCAAGGCAGCGAGCTCAACTACTCAGCCCTCGAGAAAATCTGTGCAGCTCTAGTATGGGTTGTCAGAAAACTGCGACACTACATGCAGTCGTACATAGTGCACTTGGTCTCCAAAATGGACCCAGTCAAGTACCTCTTCGACAAACCATCACTGTCAATGAGGCTAGCCAAATGGTCCTTCTTCCTGGCAGAGTTTGACATCAAATACGTGAACCAGAAGTCAATCAAGGGACGAGTAATGGCCGAACAACTAGCCAACTTCCCAACCGAGGAGGCCAAAGGTCCCGAACCACAATTTCCAGATGAAGGAATCTTCGTACTTGAAGGCGAAAATCGATGGCAACTGTTCTTCAATGGAGCAGCCAACAAAAGAGGAAATGGCATTGGTATGCTCTTAGTTGACCCAAAGGACGAGCACACCCCAATCTCCATAAAGCTAAACTTTGAGGTAACCAACAATGCAGTCGAATACGAAGCCTGCACAGCTGGACTAGAGGCCGTACTCGAAAGGAACATCCAGAAGCTAGAGGTCTACAGGGACTCAGCCCTGATCATCAATCAAGTTTCCAACAAATGGAAAACGATAGACCCAGGCTTGCAAAAATACCACGCCTGCATGGAAGACCTTATCACACAATTTAAAGAGGTCACCTTCCACTACTTGCCAAGAGATCGGAACATGTTTGCAGATGCCCTAGCCACCTTGGCTTCACTCGTGGAAATCTCCGAAGGGAAGGCGATCAAGCCATTCAAAGTCGGAAGAAAGGAAATTCTTGCCTACTGCTACGAGATCGAACCAGAACCCGAGTCCATTAATGAGCTGTGGTACTACCAGATCTTCCAATACCTCATGAATGGGGAAGCCACTTTCATGAATGAGGAAAGCTAATGCAAAGAAGGAATCAAAGCCAAGAGCATCGTGGCCCTAAAATGCCTTGCCTCTCACTTTGTCATCCTTGAGGACATGTTATACAAAAAATGCTACCAAGGATCGCTCCTACGCTGCATCAGCAAGGAAAAAGCAAACGAGCTCATGAACGAAGTCCACAATGGGGCTTGTGGCCCCCACATGAACGCCAGAGCCCTAATGCAGATCATTCTTTGAATGGGCTACTGAAATTACCCAGATCTGGCTCGCGCGCGAACCCCGACATCTCATTGCTTCATTGGTTGAGGAGGTGTCTCGCTGCATTTTTGTTTGTAGAGTCGCCACGCCGTTTTGATTTAGCCCAAAACATTGAAAAAAGGCTTAGTTTAAAAACTGTTGTTGTTGTTGGGATAGAGGACCAACCGGGCTAGACATCGAAGCAAGGGGGAAAAACTCGTCAGGGGTTGCTGGACACAAGAGCGGCCGCGCTAGTGGCGTGCGCGACCGCGCTCTTAGGCGACCGTCTTTGGATCGACGATGTGTTGAGGGCGACCGCGCTCGAAATAAGGGCGACCGCGTTGGAGCATTATTTGAAGGCATTGAAGTTTCTGGAGGGTTGCGCGACCGCGCTCGGGGTGAGGCGGCGCGCGGCCCGTTTTTCGTGATCCTAGTTTCCTTGTTTGATTAGGTTTTTGGTTTATTCCCTAGGTCATATATAATCAATGTTCCGCCCCCAATTCAGTTGTAACACAAATTCTACATACATAGTGCAAGATCCTGGCTTGGTAGTGCCCCCAGACGTAGCCAATCAAATTGGTGAACTGGGTTAACAATTTCTTGTGTTCTTTTCTGTTTCTTTGATTTCTTGTGCATTGTTTGTGTGCTCTAATCGTTCTTGTAGGTTTGCTTGAGTTGTGGAGGGCCATATTCACAACAACTGGTATCAGAGCTTTTGGTTTCAAGATCAAGGGAGTAGTAGTTCCAAGCAATCAAGAATGGGCAAGGACAAATAGGCGGTTGAGAAATTCGATGGGTCTGACTACGGATATTGGAGGATGCAGATTGAGGATCTTTTGTACAACAAAGACCTCTATAAGCCTCTGAAGGGTGTCAAACCGGAAGATGAAGATCAGGAAGAATGGGAACTCATGGATCGGAAAGCCCTAGGGGTGGTTAGATCTACTTTGTCAAAGTGGATTGCGAAGACTACCAGGAACGCGACAACCACCAAGGAGCTATTGGATTATCTTACTGAGAGATTTGAAACTCCATCTGCTGCAAATAAGGTTGATTTGATACGTAAGATGGGTAGTCTCAAGATGCAAGAGGGAGGATCCTTGGCTAAGCACATCGATGAGTTTATGGATGTCATAGATTCGTTGACAGCGGTGGAGATCAAGTTCGATGATGAGGTTCATGCGTGTTTGTTGCTAGCTTCTTTACCGGCAAGTTGGAGCGGAACGGTGACTGCAATCAACGCTTCAGCAGGTAAGAAGAAATTGAAGTATGATGATGTTAAAGACTTTCTTTTGGTCGAGGAAAATCGTATGAAGAAGTTGGGGACATCGAGTGCTTCGGGATCGGCTTTGGCTACTACTAGCAAGGGGAAGCCGGGTACTAGCAAACAAGGGAGAACCGAATCTAGGGAGAACGGAGTGAGTGGTAAGGGCAAAGCTGATGAGACCAAGGACAAACCGAAGGTTGCGAAGGGATCTGTTCAGTGCTATTATTGTAAGGAGTTGGGACACTTCAAGAGGGATTGTCCAAATCGTAAGGGCAATCAGTGAATGTGGCGATCGAAGGTGATGATGTGCGGTTACGAGTGTTAGTAGTGTACTAGAATCATGGGTGCTGGATTCGGGGGCATCATTCCACTCTTGCGGGCATAAGGAAGAGATGGAAAACTACACTTTCGGTGATTTCGGGAAGGTCTATCTAGCGGATGGCGAGCCTTTGGAAATCAAGGGGAAGGGGGATGTAAGAATAGGAGCATCAGATGGGAAGGTCTTACATCTGAACGGGGTCAGACACATTCCGGGTTTGAAAAAGAACCTACTTTCAGTTGGGCAGTTGGACGACGAAGGTTACAAGGTGACATTCGGCTGCGGCTGGGTTATTACCAAGGAGGATTGTGAGATTGCTCGGGGTAATAAGGAGGGGACTTTGTATTTGGCGAATAACACCAAGGACAGTATCGCGGTGGCAGTAGCCAAGGGTGATACGGATTTGTGGCACTGTCGATTGGGTCACATGAGTGAGACAGGGATGAAGGTACTTTGTTCAAAGGGACTACTACCGGGTTTGAAGACAGTCAACGTGGGGATCTGCGAGGATTGTATGTTTGGCAAACAAGGGAGAAATAATTTCTCGAGGACAGGTAGGGGTTTGAGGGAAGCAAAGTTGTAATTGGTTCACACGGACTTGTGGGGGCCATCTCCGGTTACATCTTTGGGTGGTGCGTCATATTACATGACTTTCATTGATGATTCTACAAGGAAGGTTTGGGTCTATTTCTTGAAGGGGAAAGATGAGGCTTTCGAGGTGTTCAAGAAGTGGAGGGCCTTGGTGGAGAATCAGACGGGACTTAAGCTTAAGTGCTTGAGATCAGACAATGGTGGGGAGTATGAGCTTGGTGAGTTTAGGGAATATTGTGCTGCGAATGGGATTCGTATGGAGAAGACTCCAAAGCGGACACCTCAACTCAACGGGGTAGCAGAGAGGATGAACAGAACATTGAATGAGCGGGCTAGAAGTATGAGATTGAAGTGTGGACTTCCGAAGACGTTCTGGGCATATGCAGTTGACACGGCAGCTTTCTTGATCAATCGAGGACCATCGGTACCATTGAGGAATGGAATTCCAGAGGAAGCGTGGAGTGGCAAGAAGGTAAATTTGTCCTTTCTTCGCATATTTGGCTGCGTTTCTTATGTTCATGTTGATTTTGCTGAGAGAACTAAGTTAGATGCTAAATCTGTTAAGTGTACATTTATTGGGTATGGCGGGGATGACTTCGGGTACAAGTTTTGGGATGACCAAAATCATAGAGTTATTCGTAGTCGAGATGTGGTATTCAATGAACAGGTTTTGTACAAGGACAAAAAGGGGGCATCTGATGACACTAGTTCGGAACCGGAAATTGTAGAGGTGGATGTTCCTAACTCGGGTGGGAGCAGAACGGTTCATGATGACCATGGTCAAGAGGTCACTGAAGATGAACCACGTACTCCGGAACCGGATATTCCGCTGCGTAGATCCAGGTTGCGTGGATCGCAGCAGTATACTCCATCCAATTATTATTTCTTTGTTGACAGATAATGGGGAACCGGAATGTTATGCGGAAGCTGTTCGTAGTGCACTTTGTGACAAGTGGAAAGCTGCGATGAATGATGAGATGGACTCATTGAAGGCCAACAAAACTTGGGAGTTGACTGAACTACCTAAGGGGAAGAAGGCCTTTGCATAACAAGTGGGTTTACGGGATCAAGGAGGAAGCGAGACGGTAGCAAGCGTTACAAGGCAAGGCGGTTGTAAAAGGGTTTCAGCAAAAGTACGGTATTGACTACACCGAAGTATTCACTCCGGTTGTGAAGATGACCACTATCAGAATGGTTCTGGGAATAGTAGTGGCGGATAACTTGTTGCTTGAACAGATGGATGTGAAGATAGCCTTTCTTCATGGGGACTTGGAGGAAGAGATTTACATGGTACAGCCAAAAGGTTACTTGTCTAAGGGTAGCGGGGAGCTAGTTTGCAGATTGACTAAGAGCTTGTATGGCCTTAAACAAGCTCCTAGGTAGTGGTACAGGAAATTTGATGGATTCATGCATGACATTGATTTTATCAGATGTGAGGCGGATCATTGTTGCTACTTCAAGAACACGGACAATGGGTATATTATCTTGCTGTTATATGTGGACGACATGTTGATAGCGGGCTCTAGCAGTAGAGAGGTAAACAGGTTGAAGACTCAGTTGTCAGAACGGTTCGAGATGAAGGATTTGGGAGAGGCCAGAAAAATCTTGGGCATGCGGATTGACCGGGATAGGGAGTCGGGCAAGATTGTTCTTTCACAAGCAGAATATGTTGAGAAGGTCTTAGCAAGGTTTTGTATGGAAGAGGCGAAGCCAACAGGGACGCCATTGGGTTTGCATTTCAAGCTATCCGAGAAGGACTCACCTAGGGGCAAGGAGGAGCGTGACAAGATGGAGAGAACTCCATATGCTTCAGCAGTGGGGAGTCTCATGTATGCAATGGTGTGTACAAGGCCGGACATTGCACATGCGGTGGGAGTAGTCAGCCGGTTTATGGGCAATCCAGGAAAGCAACATTGGGAAGCGGTTAAGTGGATCCTAGTTATTTGAAGGGTACTGCTGGTAAGGCTCTGTGTTTCTCGAGCAAGGAAGTGGTGTTAGCGGGTTATGTTGATGCGGACTTGGCATCGAGTGATCTTGATAAGAGGAGGAGTACTACGGGTTATGTGTTTACATTGGGTGGTACTGCAATCTCTTGGGCTTCTAAATTGCAGAAGATCGTGGCGCAGTCAACTGCAGAAGCAGAATATGTGGCAGTGACAGAGGCGAGTAAAGAGATGGTATGGCTGCAGAACTTCTTGGGTGAACTTGGGAAAACGCGAAGTGGTAACGTTCTCTACAGCGACAGTCAGAGTGCAATACATTTGGCAAAGAATCCGGCGTTTCATTCAAGGACGAAGCACATTGAACTGAGGTTTCACTACATCCGACATCTCTTGGAGGAGAAGATCTTGGGGCTAGAGAAGATATTGGGATCAGAAAATCCAGCTGACATGTTGACAAAGGTTGTGAATCTTGATAAATTGAAGCTGTGCAAGGCTTCAATTGGGCTCGAAGAATAGAAGAGGAGGATGGCACTACCATGATCGAGGTGAGCACTAGGAGGACACCAAGGGTGAGTTGAAGACGGATACGGGGCTTATATATGTGGTTGATCTCTAGGTGGGAGATTGTTGGGAAGAGGACCAACCGGGCTAGACATCGAAGCAAGGGGGAAAAACTCGTCAGGGGTTGCTGGACACAAGAGCGGCCGCGCTAGTGGCGTGCGCGACCGCGCTCTTGGGCAGAGACTGATACTGGATCGACGACATGTTGAGGGCGACCGCGCTGGAGCATTATTTGAAGGCATTGAAGTTTCTGGAGGGTTGCGCGACCGCGCTCGGGGTGAGGGCGGCCGCGCTCGGCCCGTTTTTCAGCAGTCCTAGTTTCCTTGTTTGATTAGGTTTTTGGTTTATTCCCTAGGTCATATATAATCAATGTTCCGCCCCCAATTCAGTTGTAACACAAATTCTACATACATAGTGCAAGATCCTGGCTTGGTAGTGCCCCCAGACGTAGCCAATCAAATTGGTGAACTGGGTTAACAATTTCTTGTGTTCTTTTCTGTTTCTTTGATTTCTTGTGCATTGTTTGTGTGCTCTAATCGTTCTTGTAGGTTTGCTTGAGTTGTGGAGGGCCATATTCACAACAGTTGTGTGATGAGATTTTTGAGTTCGGAGGTCAGATTACTCCTCGGAAAGGGCATAGTAGAGCGCACCCGAGTCGCCTCATAAAAATGAGTCTTTCGGTACCCCTCTTTCTTTAAAAGTTTTGTGTGTGTATGTGCTTTTTTTAAAATGCATGCTGTGTATGATGTCTATATCGTATGCTATGTATTGAAATGTATTGAAATAGTAATGGAAGGAAGCCTTACCAATGTTGGTTCGTGTCTGTTTTTGCTTGGGAATAGTGTTTGAGTGTTGAATAGTATTTCGGGATGGACCGGGATTGGTTCGGGATGTACCGGTGCCTGCGGACAGAGCTTTGGCATGTCTCGGGATTGTTAGGTGTATACTCGGGCAGAGTTTCAGTGTGCGTTGGGATCGCAGGGATCATTGACTGGACTCGGGCAGAGGTTCGGCGTGCGTCGGGATCGTCAGTTGTGCTTGGAAAGGGCTGGGACTTCTCGAGATGGAACAGAATGCCTCGGGATAGATTGGCAGGGCTTTGGGATGCCTCAGGAGTGCCTCAAGGCAGCTCGAGAGCGCTCGGTAGGGCTTTGGAGTACCACGAGGGGCCTCAGAATGCCCCAGAGGGAACCGAAAAGGACCGGGATTGCCCCGAAGGGGTCTTAGAGGGGAAGCCTGAAGGCTGGGAGTGAGAGGAGAAGAGGGATGTGTGAAAAATATGAGGGGGAGCCCTCTATTTATAGGCTTGGAAAATTTACAAAGTGGTCTGCATGGACTCACCTAGCAAAACCAAATTTTTGGTTTTCCCGAATTTAAGGGAATATTGTGGACTTTAAGAGGATTTTGTAATTATGATGTCTGGAAGCAAAGTGGTCCGCACGGACTAGTCATGCTTTTCCAAATTTTCCAAAATTCCTAAAAAGTCCTTTTGTGCTTTTTTATCCCAGAAAAGCCCCCCTTGGTTTGGTTGATGGTTTTTGGGATTTCTGAAGGCTACGGGTGTTCGAGACTGCGTTTGCGTGAGTCTGTGGTGTTTCCCGTGCATTGGATGAGGAATGATCCAGATTGGGGTACTTATATAAGCCCCTCGATGATGTCACTTACAGAGGAAGTGGGGTCGTCGATAAGATAAGGGTCCTGATCTCGCGTGCTGGGAGAGGAGGTGACCGTGTAGGTCGGTTTGTGAGGATGTGGCAGTGCCTGTTGTGATGTGACTGCTAAGGTCGGCTGTGAGGACATGGTGATGTCCTACTACTGTGTGACCGTCGTTTAGGTCGGTTGGCTAGACCCTTTGATAGGATTCCTACGTATTCCTAGCGGGAATCAAGCCTGATCATAGTTAGTGTGAGTGCATGGACGTGTCAGTGTCCAGTAGGTGATGTGACCGTTAGAGGATGTGGGGGTATTCTAAGGTGACCGTTTAGGTCGACTGTGAGGATGTGGTGGTACCCTAAGGTGGCCGCTTGGGTTGGTTGTGAGGACGTGGTGGTGTCCTAAGGTGACCGTTGAGGTCGGCTGTGAGGACGTGGTGGTGTCCTAAGGTGACCGCTTGGGTTGGCTGTGAGGAGGTGATGGTGTCCTAAGGTGACCATTTTAGGTCAATTGTGAGGACTTGGTGGTGTCCTAAGGTGACCGCTTGGGTCGGCTGGCTGGACCCTTTGATAGGATTCCTACGTATCCCTAGCGGGAATCAAGCCTGGTCGTAGTTCAGAGTGTGGGGGTGAGTGTTGTCATGCATGAGGACGTGACTTGTCCTCTGACTGAGACTCTGTGTGTGGACGTGTCGGTATCCTGTGGGTGACCGTTTAGGTCGGTTGGTTGGACCCTTTGGTAGGATTCCTACGTATCCCTAGCGGGAATCAAGCCTAATAGTAGTTCGAAGTGTGTGAAATCATGAGTGTATGCAGGCGCGGTGGTGCCCTGAGGTAATGTGGTAAGTGGACGTGTCGGTGTCCATGAAGTGAAATGGTGAATGGACGTGTTGGTGTCCATGAAATGAAATGGTGGATGGACGTGTTGGTGTCCGTGAAGTGAAATGGTGAATGAACGTGTCGGTGTCTTATGGTGAGATGGACGTGTCGGTGTCCTGAAATGGAAATTTTACAGTCTTCCGAACCGGGTAATTTAAAGCCTTCCGGGCTACGGATCATGTTGGTGATGGTGAAACTATGAGCGTGGAGGCGTTTGTGCCTTGGGATTCGCGTTGGAAGGCATTTGTGCCTTGGAGCTTGTTTGTGGGGGTGTACGATGACGGCCGGTGTTTATCCGCTGGGGATGTGTGGTCTCATATGGGTTTTCAAGAATTCCCGTTTGAGTTTTTGTCCGCTGGGAAAGGGGGTTTGGGCTTACTTTGATGGCCGGTTTTTATTTTGTGTTTTAGAGGCATTTTTTGCCTTGAGATTTGTGTCCGAAGGCATTCGTGCCTGGGAGTGGGTGTTTGAAGGCGTTTTGTGTGCTTTGTGTTTATTTTGTCGTTTAGTGGGCGAGGCTCGGGCTTACAATGACGACCGGTGTTAGTTTGGTTGGGTGAAGGACCAAACTGCATTGAATCTGCTGCAAAAGGCCTTTGGACGGCCAGGGGCAAAGATTATAAGGGCAAAAGGGTAATCTCGCCTGAGATACAAAGTGGTCTGCACGGATCCACTCGCCTTGCAAAGTGGTCCGTGCGGATTGGTGGGGGATTTTAATTTCCCCAAATCCAGATCAGGTTCTAGCCACGAACAATAACTTCAATTTCTCCTTATGTTCGAAAGAGAGAGAGAGAGAGAGAGATAAATTTGGTTTTGGTCAAAAATTTCTTAAGGGAATTTTTCCTGGTTGCTTGAATTGCTACAATGGCGAAAAGAATCAGACGAGACCGTCGCCAAAGGAGCCAAGAGGCCATGGAGAGGAGATTGGATCTCCAAAGGAATTGCTCTTCCTTCGTGCCTTCGACAAGGAATCCAGATGTGTTGTATCCGAATTCGGAAGTGCACAACTTGCGGGGGAGGAACGTAAGGGAGGTAAGAAGTCAATCGTTGCTTTGATTCTTGTTTGAAATGTTGTATGCTAGAACTAGGTTTTAGTTTTTGCATAATTGGGGCTTTTGTTGTTGCCATGCTCATTTTGTGAAATTTATGGTGAATTGTTGAAATTGAGCATGTAAGAATTGTGGGTATGTGATTTTTGTGCAAAAATGTGGAGGTTATCTCTTATTTGTAAAAATAAAGTGCCTATTTTTGAAATGCATGCTTCGGTGATTTGTACCTTATGCTATTTCCGTATGTACATTGTGAAAAAATTGCCGTGTAAGGATGGACTTTGAGTGAAAAGTGTGACGGGTGCCTGTAAGTACCCAAATCTGGCTCATGCCTTCCGGTTAAATTTCCCGGCAATTTCGGTAAGTTTCCCGGTAATTCCCCGGACCTTCCTAGTGTTCCGGAAATGTTCTGGAACAGTCCCAAATTAAATTAAGGGCTGAAGGGAGCCTTCCTAATTAAGAAACACGTTTTTCTTAATTAGGAAGAGGGTTCTAGAATTTGCCACCTTGCATGGTTCTAGAAATGCTGAGTCACAATGGATAATGCCGCACGGCTGCATTAGCTCGTTGTCCCTAGCCGCACGGCTTCATTAGCCTTATCCAGACTGCCTATAAATAGAGCCCTCCTCTACCCATTTCAACACACACAATCCATAGCAAGTCACCCACAAACACTCCAAATACGTGAAGAATACTGCTGGAAGCTCAAGAAGGTGAAGAAGAAGGCCAAGAAGCTCCCTCCCTCCTCCTTGAAGATCCAAGACCAACCTCTCCTCCTAGCTCCGACCAAAGAAGAAGGAAGCTATTGGTAACCTCGCACGCCCTACCTTTGCATCCTAATTGCTTTATAATTTGCTCATTGCATTGTCTTTATATTGCTTGGGACTTGGTAGATTAAAGATCCTATCTTTATATTCCCCCTTCCCCTTTTGCATGCATTAAGACATCATTTGTCATAAAAATGTAGTCTTTTTCGTAAAGGTGCATCCTTTGCACCTAAAACCCCCATTTTAAAATAAAAATGTCATCTTTATGCATCATTTGCATATAAAAATCCAATCTTTTCAATAAAAATGCATCCTTTGCATTCAAAACCCTTTTTCATGCATCACTTGCATAAAAATCCTATCTTTATGCATCACTTGCATAAAGATCATGTCTTTCAATCAAAAAAGCATCATTTGCAAACCCAAAAAATGTCATCTTTTCATTAAAGTGTCATTTTTCATCATACATTTCCCCCATTCCCCCATTAACAACCTAGGAATGGACCGGTGTAAAAGATCCTATCTTTACATCGTTCCTTCCATTAAAGGTTCCATATCTCTTTAGAAAGGGACACCTTGAACCCTATATCTCCGATTATCGCTTAAGAAAGAGTATGAAGCATCTATATGAGCTCGACCGTCTTAAAGCGTAGGATTGATGGGCTAAGGACCCTCCTTTTCTAAAGAACCTCATCTTTGATCAAAAGAGAGTCATTCTCTCGATCACGCAAGTCCCGAGGGTCCCGAGGTTAAAATGCGATGATCACAAGTCATAAGATGAGGACGGGATCATAATCCCAAATACATAAAATTCCAAGGAATCCCGAGCGACAACCAACAAATGGTTTGTACGTCCGGAAGACAACTTGGGACATCCCCCCCTTTTTTTTCTCAAACACATGCACACAAGAAAGCACGCAAGCAAGCACGATTACTGAAATCTTGGGAGATTTGCTCCGGCAAGGCACTTTGGGTGAATGCCAAACGTTCTTCCCAAGGGGTAACTTAACCTCCGAACCCAAGTAAAAACCTTTTTTTCAAAGTTTTGAGGTAATCAAAATGGCGTGGCAACTCCGTTTTTCAAATTAAACTGGATGTCTTCAAACTCGCGTGAATCCAACAAAAATTTGGGCACCACATTCACAGTTTGGCGACTCCGCTGGGGAAAATCCCAAAGGAGAAAAGCTTTTATTTTCAAAACAAAAAAAAAAAAATCGATACTCGGTATATAGGTGGAAACCACTTACCCTTCCTGTACACTCCCTAACGTGGGAGTTGGGATAACCGGTGGTTTAACAATCCACGTACCAGTATCCCTTTTCGGAAAAACAATTTTGAAAAAAAAAATAAAAGAAAGCTTTTCCCTTTGAGCGGGTTAGACTCCCATCGCCGATTTCATTAATCGTGCTTGCTTTCTTTACCATGCATTGCATCATTTGCATCTTGGAATCTGTGCATACTTTGAAACGGGAAACAACCCGAAAAATAGCAAAGGAGTGGAACACGGAAAATTGATCCATGCGGTCGTACGGCTCAATCCTCCTTGGATTCGGCCGGGCGACCTCGGTGGCAATTCCACCAGGAAAAATCATGGTTAATCTGGCGAGTCCTAGCGGCTTGGGGCTACTCGGCTCCATGGCGGTGGGGCTCCCGAGAAAATTTACGTGCTTACGTGTTGCATTTTCCCCGTCCCGAAAATCATTCCTTTAAAACACATTATGAAAATCTCTGTTTTAACTCAAAAGGAACATTTTTAGGAGACCGCACACTACGCGCACTGATATATCCTGTACACTTTGCACGCACGTCCTTCAAACCCGAGGGTGGTTCCAGTGCGATCACGGACAGCCTTACGATGCTCCCGGGCGCGCACGGAATCATCCCAACCTCCCCATGGCAGCCAGTGTCGACCAATGCACAGTCCGTGTCACACGTTTCAAAAAACCGTGACTTTTGGTTGGTTTTTGGTCTAGTCCGTGTCATATAGCCCAGTTGCATACCCACGTAAAGGTCAAGCCTTAGCTCATAACGGAAGCCAAGATTTTCGCTCAAGCGAAATTCTGCCGAAATTCCGACAAGGAAAAATCGGTGGGATCTTGACTCCGACATTGACTATTGACCTTGACCCGCACGGAATGCGTAAGAGTCAAGACCGAGTCTTTGCCACAAATCAAAAGATCTTTCGCTCAAGCGAAGCTCTGCTAAAATTCCGACAAGGAAAAAATTGGCAAGATCTTGACCCGGCATTGACTTCGATTCTAACTCACGCCCGGCGTATGCAACGAAGTTCAATGTGACACTGTGTCATCCGGCTTTCGCCGCCCGACCCATGCCTATTATTTTCTCGGACATTACCGAAAGTCAAAACGTCATTCGCTCAAGCAAAACTCTACCAAAACTCCGTTAAGGTAGAGAGACGAGACTTTCCCGGTATTGCCTTGACCATAATCCGCATCGCTCGTGCGTTGAAAGGTCCTATGACCCGCTAGACCCATTAGGAGCGTTCTTTACTCTCGGTCGGTGGGATCCGCGTGCCCTATAGGACCCTCGCCCGGGGCTGTTCACCCTGGGAGGTCGAAATACATGTGGAATACGAGGGGCTTATAGACGTAGTGACGGAACCCACTGATCCAGGATCTAGAGTAGTTGCGAAAAAGAAGGGCAAACCCCCTTTTCCAACCAAATAGAAATAAATAAAAGACATTGTTTTAAGTAAATTTGAACAATTAATGTAATCATAATTGCATTTTCCTATCTCTGATATCCCTAATCGAGACCTCCTCGGTCCGGTTTCCGATTTTCTATCCCGACCTTTCATGGTCAAACCCTAATCGAGACCTCCTCGATCCGATTTCTGATTTTCTATTCCGACCTTTCATGGTCAAACCCTAATCGAGACCTCCTCGGTCCGATTTCCGATTTTCTATTCCGGCCTTTCATGGTCATATTCCTAATTGAGACCTCCTCGGTCCAATTTCCGATTTCCCATCTCGACCTTTCATGGTCAAATCCTTAATCGAGACCTCCTCGGTCCGATCTCCAAATTTCAATCTTGACCTTTCAAGGTCTCATCTTTTCCGATCAATTAGGATTAGGAGAAAATGTGTTTTGAGTAAAAAAACTTAAGCGATAAGTGCATGTTACTTGAGCCTTTAGCCTAAACACTTACCTCCAAGTCTAAATCTTACCTACCTTACCTATCCCCGAGCCTAAACCTTGCTCGTCCCTTTCCCGCCGAGAAAGAAGTGGGCTAGAATCGGTCGGCGGCTTTTCGTAAAACCTTAGGTTCGGACAGGTTCATCGGCTCGCAGAGTCGAATGGCGGTTGTGAGAAAAACAGTGAGGGTGCAGAAATCGGATGTTTAGGAAGGAAGAGTTAGTCCTGGCTTTGGAAAATGCCCGGAAAGGTTCATGAAGAGCATTGTCATTGCTCATCGGTGCTCTTCGCCGCAATGGAGTTCAAGTAACGGTTGAGACCAACGGTTCTCTGGTAGTGGTCGAAGATGAGACTCCGAAGTAGCCATCTCGGCTCCCCAGCCTATAACCAATGCCTTCCTCCATCCACATATGATCCCTTTCCAAGAACCACTTCTCCTCAGTCCTTTCCAACATCCCAGCTCATCAGGGCCCCATTGCCCTCAGCTCCTCAGAACGGATTGGGCTTCACCCCACCTGTCTCTCATTTTCAGCAATACCTGCCAGTTTATGCTCCAACCTCACATAATCGGTTTAAGATATGTGGCTATGTTCTGAAGCCCCTATACTCGCCTGAATGCGATCATGAGTTGCCAAAGGATGATCCGAGTTTTCAGTTGTCACCTACCGGACTTAATGAATTCAGACGTCAGTTTGCTACTACAAGTCCTGTTGCCAGTTCCGGTAACCCGAGAGTCCCCGTTGACCCCCATGTGGTAATATTGATGGAACAAGTACAACAGATGCAAGAGAAGCTTGACCTCATGATGAGTATCAATACTCCCTTGACCCAAGATGTCGAGCCAAGCAAGGAAATGATTCCCCAAGTGTAACCCAATGCCACCAAGGTACCAAAGCAACCGTACCTGGCTCGGCACCGAGTCCCTCACAAAGAAAAGGGTGTCATAGCTTCCTTCAGCCAAATTCAACAGTGGAACCAATTGGACAGTGAAGATCAAAGTCTTGAGAACAACAAGGTTTCCCAAAAACCTCGCTCCTTTCACTTTGACAATACGAGAGGCCTTTAAGCAAGATTCTGGAAGAGCTAATGAAAGAAAAGGCGATAAAGCCACCGGAGAATTGGAAGCCCAGAACCCCGGTATTCGGTTGGATGAGTCCAAGCACTGTCTTTTCCATCAATACCATGGGCACAACACTGATGATTGCACCTATTTGAGGCATGAGATCCAGAAGTTGATAGAAGATGGGAAGTTTGAGAACCTCCATGGGCCAAAGACAGAAAGTTATGATAAAAGGTCAATTCAAGAAGTGCAACATGATGTTGGGATGCCCATGAGCAAAGTTTTCAACGATTTGGTGAAACGAGGCCTTCTCACACCTCTCGAGAATTATAAGCCAAGAAACCCAAGTAGAGTTAACAGGGCCAAGTTCTGTGAGTACCACAAGCATTATGGTCATGTGACAGACAAGTGTGTGGAACTGAAGAAAGAAATTCAGTGGCTGATCTACGAAGGAAAGCTCAAGCTCCCTGACAGTCCAACCAGTGAAGAGTAGCTAGACTAGGGTATACCTATCCTTAAAAAAAAAAAGAGAAAAGAAAAAATAGTCTCTCAGTCGACCTTCGTAGGTTCTAGTACTTTTTCCCTTTCAATCAGGTCCTTTACGGACATTGTAATAAATCTTCAATTTTCTATAAAAGAGTCTTCTTCTTTTCTCGCTAGACTTAAGACATTATTTGCACACCTACATTACATTTAATGAAATAGTTTTATTTTATATGATCACTTGCATTGCTCAACAAATAATCTCTCGAAATAATTAACATTCTGATTAATCGGTGTGAGAAAGTCAACTAATGCCATCAAGCCATACACTTTCCTCACCCCGCAAAAGGCCTTCATCAAAGCCATACACTTTCCCAAACCATGTCCTCCCCATCACCTTGACCAAGTCAACAACGGCGGCATCATCAAGGGACAGCAAAAGGCCACTCAGCTTCAAAAGATTGACCCCGTGTCGGCAACAACCTCAAGGGTATCAAGAATGTTCAAGCAGGGGCTCGCCTTGGTCCTCGGGTGCTTTAGAAAATAAAAAAATGTGTAGTGCAAAAAGAGTAATACCCAGCTAGGCTGAAAATCCCAGAAAAGGGCAGTCTAGGCAAAAAACAGGGTTGCACATATATAAAAAAAATCTTAGTGCAAAAAAAAGAGTAATGCCCAGCTAGGCTGAAAATCCCAAAAAAGGACAGTCTAGGCAAAAAAAACAGGGTTGCACATAAAAAAAAAAAGGGCCAAGGACCCAGCACCGCCCATTAAAAAGCTTGACGGAAAGGCAAGATCAAAGCTCAGAGAATGAAAGTTGTCGATCGGGCGGTCGAAGCAAAGTCAGAAGCATTTCATAAGCCTGTAGATCCTTTCTCCCCCAATGAAAGAGGAAGCAATTGAAGCAGCCGTCCAAAAATGACTTGGTCAAGGAATCATCCCGAGGCCCAAGCCTCACCATCCAATCTTTTCATCCGAGCCTTTTCGCTAAAAGGAACCACAAATCCCATTTCCCCAAACACAGTCCGGCCAAAGCCGAACTACGGCGACCTGAGCTCCTCACAATGAGGGGAACGTAGGCAACCAGCAATGGTCCGGTCATAAACATATCCAAATTTCCGAAAACCCGGTCTCATCAAATGACCTTTCCCATAAACACAGTCAAATCCCAGAAAACCCGGTCTCATCAAAGACCTTCCTATACACAAAACCTTTCTTTCACACCCAGCCAACCTTGATCCGCGACATTGGTTGACTTTCTCCTCATGATTAAAATGAATGTTCTTCTTCATATCGAGATTAATGGTTGAATAACCCGAACATCAATAAAGGGTTTTAAGCAATCTTGTGATCGTTGTAAATAAAACAAGTTTTCAGATGTCTTGACAAGTCTTCTCTTTCTACATCTTAGGAAAAATAGTGCTAAACACTGATTTTCTGTCAGCAGGAGCTTCCATACACTTTTACAAACCCTTCTACGCTTATACTCTCCCAAAAGAGTCAAACCCAAAGCGAGTTTTGTGCCTACATCGAATAAGGCCATCGGAATAATACAAGATCGGGATCTATTCCCACCTTTCGAAAAATATGCCCCTGCATGTATAAATTTCTAAGAATATTTTCTTTCACATTTCCTTTAGGTTGACTGATTGACTAAAGAAAATAAAAAAAAAATAATAAAAAAAGAGAGAGAGAGAAGTATAGGTTTTCCCTTTTCTGCTACAATTCGCATTAGGGCTGCCTTGACACTCTTCGAGTTTGGGGCTTTGCCAAGCCATTTCCTTAGACTGGGGCTTCTTTAGCCATTTTTGGGGTCCGCCTCAGGTTCCTCGCCCATAAGATGGATCCAGTCTTGGTCAGATCAACCTCAGGATCAATTTTACAGTACCAATCATATTGGGATCTTCTCCTTAGACCGGGGCTTCACCAAGACCTCGCCTACTCAGTTTGTCCAGCCGGGGCTTTGCCACCAGGGTTTTGCCAATGAAAGGATCTTTCCTTACTTCAACAAGATATGGGGCTTTTGCGGAGTATTTCCTTAGACCGGGGCTTCGATAAGTTGCATCCATCCCTAGAAGAGAGGATTGGTCACTTCGACATCTGTTAGCATCGCCTTCAAATGCTAGAGTGTGAGAAAAGAACATTCACCGAGACCCGAGGTTCAAACCTGGCCTCACTCAAGAGGAAATGCTAGTCCACGTAGACAACATCTCAAGAATAACGGCGGTTCGCCCGCACCCAAGGGATACGACCCCACCTGTTTGAAACCCGTCTTAAACAATTCCCAAATACATTCCATATGTATATCCGACCCGATCCCTACCATGTTTCCAAGGAAAAAAAAAATCACCCCTAGGCCCAAAGTAACGTGCCAATTGCTAATGATAACGTTTTCTCCCAAAAGTGCCTCCGTTACTTCCGTCATAACGAGATAACGCCAGGCGACAGTTTCCTAATTGTCAAAACCTCAAGGATCCTAGACATCGTTCCTAACTGTCTAGATGAGGATTCTGAACTACGATCAAGGCTTGATTCCTCCGGGATACGTAGGTAGCCTTTCATAAAGGTTCAGCCATCCGACCACGTTGGTCATCTTTTCCTTTCTCCATTCTTCAATAAAAGTCTAGCTATCTGACCACATTGGTCACCTCTTTTGATTTGGCACATTCCTAGTAGGATCAGTTGTTTGACCTCCTAGGTCACCCCGTTTCCATCCTTATAGGGAGGGACTAATATCTCTTTGCCATTGTCCCAAGGAGGCCAGGTAGGTGACCTCTTTTGGTCACCCAATTCCAACCTGTGTCTGCAATTCCATTCCAGTTCCAAAGGCAATGAAAAGCACAGTTTAGGCTTACTATGTCGCGCGACATAACAAGCCATGTCGTGCGACATAACAAGCCACATCGACATCGTACATCGCAGCATCCTGTTTTCCCCAGGGCAATCCCCGACATGTCAAAAGCTGCAAATACCATTCATACACTTCTCAAATGCATAGGGGAAGGGTCCTTTACCCCATGTACACCCATTGCATTCATATTCAAGCCAAAAATCCATTCAAATCATTCATATTCAAGCCAAATACCATACCATTGTCATTTCATAAGTGCGTGCAACAAAAGGCTAACAATGTACGTACAAAATGAAATAGGCCAAGTCCAAAAGATGTGCATAGCAAAAATAAATGACATGTTTTCCCTAAAAGGGTACAATAGCCAAAAAGTCATAAATGTCTAGGGGGAAGGGGGGCTACTCTGAGCCCTCTCCATCATCCTCTCCCTCATCTCCATCCTCGTTGTCATCCTCAGCCTCCTCTGGCCCATCGTCAGGATCGTCCGAAGGTGCCTCGTAAGCTATGGTCCCCGTGCGATAGTAGTCGTCAAGCTCCGTGATGACGACAGAGTCAAGCTCGTAATCTGTGGCCGTCTCAGCTCCACCATCCTCATCCTCATCATCATCATCAATCTCAATAGGTCTGTGAAGAGGCACATTTGGCCTCTTTGTCCGAGGCCTCGGTCCACTAATACCCCCGCTAATGCCTCCGCTGGTGCCCGCGTCATCAGAACGGCTTTTCTTCCTTCTCGGCTGACCAGGTGGGGAGATATCAATCGAACCCTGTGACCGGCACTGATCCTTCCAGAAGCTCATACCTTTCTGGAGCTTGCCAATCATGCCCACAGCGCCAGTATAAGCCACAGTCAAATGTCTGTAAGCTGAGCCGAAACACATTACAAGCGAGACATAAAAAGCGTCGAATGCGGTTCTTGATAACGAGGAAGAGATGCAATCAATCCAAAAGACGTAAGGTGTAATACTTACAGATCTAGAACCTCGCGGGAGCACCAGATGAGGGTGAGTCTGTGACATATCAATATGGGCTCGCCTCATGCGACCGCCACCCTGATAATCAATGAAAGTCGGGGGCAAAGGAGGTCTAGCTACGTAGCCAGTCGAGGGTCCCGCACTCTGAGCACCATAACCAACCCTGGTCTGTGGGGACTGAAGATGTCTAGCCACGTACAAAGTATAGTCCCCCTCCCGTGTGTAGAGATGTGCTGCCATGCCTACAATCAGAGCATCTACATTCGCCAACTGGCGAGGCAGCCACATCCTAGGCGGGAGGATCATCGTGATCCGAGCGTGCCTATTCGGCCCATGCTGTCTATACACTCTCTCTCCTAGATACAAGGCGTCTCCAGACAAGCCCACTAGCAGCTTGCGACACTCTGTCAAGTGCGCAGCATGATCCAAATCCAGGTCATCGTAACGGCCAGTCCAGGGGAACAAGCTCAGCTGATGAGTGAGTTTTACACTCATCCATTGACTACTTTTTGAACTTATTATTTGCTTAATCCTTGAGTTTTGTTTATTTAATGGAAGTTTTTAGTGTTTTTAGTTTCAGTGGTTGAATTGTGGAAATTGGGAACAATATGCGAATAAATCAAGTGGAACAATGAGATGTGGAAATTGTGGGATGGACCGAGTACAAATGGGCATTAACAAATGGAAGAAGGGGCCAATGCAAGCAAGGAGTGGCAGGCCAATGGTGAATCTTGAGTTGGGCTAAAGGCAATTTGCAGCTGGAAAGAAAATGGCCCAACAGTCCGTCATTGTGGGCGGTCGCTCAGGTTGAGGTGGGCGGCCGCTCAGGAGAAAAAAACTGTGAAGATTGAACCTCCTGTTGAGCTGGGCGACCGTGCAGGGATAGCTGGGCGACCGCTCACAAGCATGAAGGGAGAAGACAATTGTTTCTGTTGGACTGGGCGACCGCCCAGGGGTGTTGTGGGCGACCGCCCACGAGGCGTTTGGAAGACTGTAACAGCCGGATGGAGCAGTGATGGGAATTAAGTAATGGTTATTAATTATGGATGATCATGGGTTTTTATTAAGGCTTTTTATTGCAGCTGGGGGTTTTTTTAGAAGAAGACAATTATTATTTAGTTAATTAGTTTTATTTTTATTGTTTCTTTAGAGAACTTATATAAGTAGTTTTTGTCATTTTTCTTTCTAGAGCTAGAGAGTTAGTTTTCTGCAGAATATTTTCTTAGACATTTCTTGGTGTTCTTGCTTTCTAATGGCTAGCTAAACCTTTTAGTTCTTGGAATTGGAGGTAACATTTTATGTCTTAAGTTTTATTGTTCATCTTTATCTTAGTATTACTTGGGATAATCAAGTTGTTTTTAATGAAATTTTAGAACTTTTGTCTTGATCAAATAATTGTTCTTGAATTGTTTAGAATTTCAATTTTGAACCGCCAAATTTACAATTGAAATTAGTCTTGGCTTGATTTTCACAATTTGTTGAATCCTCGCCAAAAGATTCATAAGAATTGTGGTTTATTTTATGTTCTTAAGTTCTACAATGGGTTTCTAGCTAATCTATGAACGGGCCAAGGGAGTAGATTAGTTAGAAACACTTGATTGCAAATCACCCGCCAAAGTGTCCCAATCATATTTTTGTAAGAACAAAACCCCAAGTGTACTTTGATTGATGAATTATGAACCTTGAGCATAACTTGTGAAGCCAATTCCGGGAATTAGTCTCCTTAATATTGAAATCTTCTACAATCAAATTTACTTAATTTTTGCAAACAAATTAGTTCAAAACCAAACCAAACAACTTCTTCACGTTACAACTTTTTGTTCTAGCAGTAATTCCTACACTTTAAATTTTGTGTCTCTGAGGTTCGACCCGACTTACCCTATTTACAAATCAATTGTAGATAGTTGAGTTGGAATTTTATTTTTGACGTTTTCGACGTTCGTCAAAATTTGGCGCCGTTGCCGGGGACGTGAAATTTAAAGTTGTTTTAATTATTTGCTATTGTGAATAGTATTTTGTGTATATATATTTTTTTTTTTTTTTTACGTGTTTAGTGTTTTAACTTGGTGTCGCAGATTTGAATGTTTGGTCGTAGGTCACTACAACCCGATTTGTTACCAATTGACCACAACATTCATCGCGTCAACAAGAGGAAGCACCGGAACCAAGTGATTCGGAAAGTGATTCGGTTTACTCTCAACATCCGAGATTTCCGATTCGAAGAAGAAGTGAAAATGGCGGAACCACAAATGATGGGTGATTTTGCACGCCCGGTGATTGAACCATCTCCATCATGCATTGTGCTCCCACAAGCAGCAAGGAGTTACGAGTTGAAGAACCTCCATTTCAACATGCTCCCTTCATTTCATGGGATGGCGTCGGAAGACCCAATTACATTCATGAGAGAGTTTTATAGCACCGTGCAAGGCTTTCCCATTAGGGCAACTAACCGAAGAGCAGTTGAGAATGAGGTGCTTTGCTTACACGTTGAAGGATGCAGCCAAGACATGGTTTATGGCACTTGCTCCGGCCTCTCTTAACACTTGGACGGAAGTCTACAACAAGTTCATGGCGAAGTTTTATTCTCATCAAAAGACGTCCGACTTGAGGTCCAAGATAATGTCTTTCAATCAAGAGCCGGGTGAAGCTTTTCATGAAGCTTGGGATCGATTCAAGATGTTGCTAGTCCAATGTCCTCATCATGGGTTTCCTTTAGCCCTCTTAAATCAGGCCTTCTATGATGGGTTGACTCAACAAGGTCAAGCCCAAGTGGATAATGCAGCCGGGGGTGCTATGGGTGAGAAAACTGCGGATGAAACAAGAGCCTTATATGAGAGACTTGGCATGAATTCGCAGCAGAAAAGTGTGAGAGGAGGAAGAAAAGGTGTCTATGAAGTTGAGTCCAATGATGTTCTAGCGCAACAAGTTTCGGCATTGACTACTCAAATGAAGAATTTCATGGGAATGATGACGGCTCAAAGTCAAGGTCAAAACCAAGGGCGAAATCAAGGAGAGGGAAGTTCGGGCACGAGTTGTGTAATTTGTAATGTGAACTCCCATGATATTATGGGATGCCCATTGAGAGACCAATTCCCGGAATTTCTTGAGCAAGCAAATGCAATGAACACTTTTCAACCAAGAGTGAGGAATGATCCGTTTTCCAACTCTTACAATCCGGGTTGGCGGAATCATCCCAATTTCTCTTGGGGAGGAAATCAAGGGCAGGGTCAATTTCAGCAACAATACCAACCGCAAATGCAACGGTCGCGGCAACAAGGGCTGCAAGGCCAGGTGTGGAGGAAAGCGTTGCGAAATTCATTCAAGCCGCTCAACAGAATCAAGTGATCATGGAACAACGAATGGGGAACCAAGAAGCTTCCTTGAAGAAGCTTGAAAATCAAATGGGTCAAATTGCCGAGGCACTCCAAAAGCACAATCCGGGTACACTACCGAGTCAACCGGAACAAGCAAAGGCCGTCACCCTGAGGAGTGGTAAGACTCTTCAGGAGGTACACTCTTCTCCTTCTCCTATAGATAATAACAAAATGCATGAGAGTGAAGTGGTGGTTGAGGAACGAGTTGAAGTGACTCCCGAGGAGAAACTTCCAACTCCACCTCTTAAACCTTATGTGCCTCCTGTTCCTTTTCCCGGGAGATTGGTAAAGAATAAGGTCGAAACACAATTTAAAGAGTTGTACGACATGCTTTCTAAGGTAAATGTAAATTTGCCTTTGCTCAATGTAATTAAAAATATTCCTTCTTATGCTAAATTTTTCAAGGAATTGAGCACCAATAAAAGAAAGTATGCCCCGAACGAAAAAATTGTGGTTTCGGACCAAGTTAGTCTTGTTTTGAAAAGAATTTGCCTCCTAAGCTTAAAGACCCCGGTAGTTTTAATGTGATGATTTCTTTGGGGGACTCTAAGAAAGTGAGGGCAATGTTAGATTTAGGAGCTAGCATTAACTTGTTGCCTTATTCTTTGTTTGTGGAGCTTGGGTTGGGTGAACTAAAACCTACTACTATGACCTTGCAACTTGCGGACCGTTCGGTCAAATATCCAAAGGGAATAGTAGAAGATGTTTTAGTTCAAGTTGATAAATTAATAATCCCGGTTGATTTTGTGGTTCTTGATATGGAAAGAGATTCTAAAGATGTGAATGAGGTCCCTATTTTGTTGGGGAGACCTTTTATGGCTACCGCGGATGCGGTGATTAATGTGAAAGATGGAAGTTTGTCTTTGACTGTCATGGATGAAATTGTCAATTTCTCTATCTTTGATTCCATGAAAAAGCCATATGAGGTTAATGAGTGTTTGTTTTGTGATGTTGCTGAAAATTCTGTGTTATTTGAGCATGATGTTGAGGGCTCTCTTGTGGATGAGTTAGTTATGGAAGGTGTTTTTGATCAAAATGAGGCGAGGGCCATTCTTGCGGAGATGGATGTTATGGAGGAAATTACTGAAAAGGTTCCTTTAGAATCTTTAGGTAATTTTAATCCTAAGCATTTGCCATCTATTGTCTCTCCTCCCGAATTGGATCTTAAACAACTTCCATCTAGCTTAAAGTATGCTTTTCTTGGTGCAAATGATTCTTTGCCTGTTATTATTGCTTCGGACTTAACAGAATTGCAGGAAAGAAGGTTGTTAGATGTGTTGAAGCGACACAAGTCCGCACTTGGTTGGAGCATTACGGACATAAAAGGAATAAGCCCAACCATGTGTATGCACAAAATCCATATGGAGGATGATGCCAAGCCGATCAGCGAGAATCAAAGGAGGATGAATCCGCACATGCTTGAAGCGGTAAGAAAGGAAGTCTTGAAACTGTTGGATGCGGGTATTATCTATCCTATTTCCGATAGTAAGTGGGTAAGTCCTGTTCATGTGGTTGCTAAAAAATCTGGAATTACTGTCGTTAAGAATGAGGATAATGAGCTTTTGCCTACTAGAATGGTTACTGGTCAACGCATGGTTATCGATTACCGGAAACTTAATGCGGCGACTAGAAAGGATCACTTTCCTTTGCCTTTTATTGACCAAATTCTAGAGAGGCTAGCTGGTCAAGAGTATTATTGTTTCTTAGATGGTTTTTCAGGTTATAATCAGATTCCCATTGCTCCGGAAGATCAGGAAAAGACCACATTTACATGCCCTTTTGGAACATTTGCATATCGGAGGATGCCCTTCGGTTTATGCAATGCTCCCGCTACATTCCAAAGGTGCATGATGTCGATCTTTTCCGAGATGATTGGTAGGTTTGTTGAGGTATTTATGGATGATTTTTCGTTATATGGTAATTCGTTTGATGCATGCTTAGATAATTTGACTTTGGTTCTCAAAAGATGTTGTGATACCAATTTAACTTTAAGTTGGGAAAAAAGTCATTTTATGGTTAAGCATGGAATTGTGTTGGGTCATTTGGTGTCAAGAAAAGGGATTGAAGTTGACAAGGCAAAAATTGAGATAATATCTAAATTGCCTCCGCCAACAAATGTTAAGGGAATTCGTAGCTTTCTTGGTCATGCGGGTTTTTATCGGCGTTTTATAAAAGATTTTTCTAAAATTTGTAAGCCGTTAACAAACTTGCTTGCTAAAGAGACGGAATTTGTCTTTGACCAAGAATGTCTCAATTCTTTTAATTTGTTGAAGGAGAAATTGACTTCAGCCCCTATTCTTGTGGGTCCGGATTGGACTCAACCTTTTGAAATAATGTGTGATGCATCCGATTTTGCGGTGGGTGCAGTTTTGGGACAGAAAATCGATAAAAAGTCACATGTGATCCAATATGCAAGTAGAATGTTGAATGATGCTCAATTGAACTATACTACAACCGAGAAAGAATTCTTGGCGGTGGTATTTGCTTTAGAAAAATTCCGTTCTTACTTGCTTGGATCTAATGTGATTATTTATTCGGACCATGCTTTGCATTACGTTATTTCTTTGTCCAAACAAGATGCTAAACCCCGATTGTTAAGATGGATGTTACTTTTACAAGAATTTGACATTTCCATCAAAGACAAAAAGGGTTGTGAGAATGTTGTGGCGGATCACTTGTCTAGACTTGAAAAGGGGTGTGTGAGTGAAATTCCTTTGAATGAAAATTTCCCCGATGAGCGATTATTTGGTGTTAAGGATTGTGAACCTTGGTATGCCGACATTGTAAATTTTTTGGCTACGGGGGTTCTAAATCCAGATTTTTCAAGTCAAGAGAGGAAAAGATTTTTGTCAATGGTTAAGCAATATTATTGGGATGACCCATATTTGTTTAAACATGGTCCCGATATGGTTATTCGTAGATGCATTCATGAAAATGAGCAACAAAATGTTCTTTCTTTTGTCATGAATTGCATTGTGGAGGTCATTTTAGTGGAAAGAAAACCGCTCAAAAGGTGTTACAATCGGGTTTCTTTTGGCCAAGTCTTTTTAAAGATGCATACATTTTTAGTAAAAGTTGTGACAGGTGCCAAAGAACCGGTAACATTGGTAAGCGGGATGAAATGCCTCTCACGAATAACTTGGTTGTGGATTTGTTTGACGTATGGGGCATTGATTTTATGGGTCCTTTTGTTGTTTCGTGTGGGTTTGAGTACATTTTAGTGTCGGTGGATTATGTGTCAAAGTGGGTGGAAGCAATTCCTACCCGTACTAACGATGCTAATGTTGTTGTCAAGTTTGTCAAAGATGTGATTTTTAGTAGGTTTGGCGTTCCAAGGGCGATCATAAGTGATGGTGGTTCTCACTTTTGCAACAAAGTTTTTGGTGCACTAATGAAGAAGTATGGGGTGAAGTACAAGGTTGCAACCGCGTACCATCCCCAAACTTCCGGGCAAGTAGAAGTGAGTAACAAGCAAATAAAAGCCATTCTTGAAAAGACGGTAAAGCCAAACAGGAAGGATTGGGCCTTGAGGTTAAATGATGCATTGTGGGCGTACCGTACCGCCTACAAAACTCCGATTGGAATGAGTCCTTACCGGTTAGTCTTTGGGAAAGCTTGTCATTTGCCGGTGGAGATTGAGCACAAGGCATTTTGGGCAATCAAGGAGTTGAATATGGATTTGCAACTAGCCGGTGAGCAAAGGTTACTTCATTTGAATGAGCTTGAAGAGCATCGGTTGGAGGCATATGAGAACTCCCGGGTTGTACAAGGAAAGAACAAAAAGGTACCATGACAAAAAGATTTTGCATAAGGAACTTATTCCGGGAAGCAAGGTGTTGTTGTTCAATTCAAGATTGAAGCTTTTCCCGGGAAAGTTACGTTCTCGTTGGAGTGGTCCGTTTGAGGTGGTGAATGTATACTCTCATGGAGCCGTGGAGTTGGTGAATCCGGTTACGAACAATAGGTTCAAGGTCAATGGACAAAGAGTGAAGCCTTATTTGGATGGAGCTTTGGGATTGAAGGATGTTGAGAGGATCGAGTTGAAGGATCCGTAGGCGTTGAGAAAGTCATTCCGTCGAGCTAACGACGTTAAACAAAAGCGCTGCTTGGGAGGCAACCCAAGGTAAGTAGTGTATTGTAGTACCCTTAAATTTAATTTTTTCTTTGTTTTCATCACTTTGAGGACAAAGTAATCATTAAGTTTGGGGGTGGAGAGTTTAGTTTCATTTTGGTTTTCATTTTATGGGTTGCTTGTCATCTAAAAAAAAAAAAAAAAAAAAAAAAAAAAAAAAGAGCTTTGTTTTCTTGTATTTCTGGAACGTGTCGAACTACGGTGACCTGAGCCTATTGTTGTGGGTAGTCCGCCCACATCAATGGGGACGTAGGCAGCGAAAGTGCGGTCAAAATATGGGTCGAATTGTAATGTTTCAATGGATATTATGCTTGTTGTTTGTTTTTGGGGTGTTGTGCAGATTTTGAGACAGCAAAAATCCCACTGGACGTGTGGGCGACCGCCCATGTAGATGAGGGCGACCGCCCATGTTTGATTTACAAAATGGTTGAAGTTACTGTGCATGTGGGCGACCGCCCAGGACGGTGTGTGCGACCGCCCAGGCTGGGGGAACAAAAAGATGGAACTTGCTGTACAACTAGGCGACCGCCCAGGTAGGAGTGGGCGACCGCCCACATTGGAAATGCCTAAAGGTTTGAAGCTACTGGACAACTGGGCGACCGCCCAAGAACATGTGAGCGACCGCCCACGAAGGGAATCAGGCGTTTCAAATTTCAAATCCCTAAAACTGTCCCTTATTTCTCTCCCTCTCTTAAAAAACACCAATTACTCCCTCTTTATCTCTCTAAATATTCCGGCCATCTCTCTTCCTCTCTCTAAAAATTCTCTCCAAAATCACTCAAATCTTCCATATTTCCTTCCTATTTTGCCTTATACCACCATACTTAACCCTTTTAAGCCAAAGTTTCAACCCATTTCACCATTGATTGAGCAAGAACTTGAAGAGATTTGGAAAAGATAGCAAGGGTGCAAAGGTTGCAAAAGATCCGATTTTGAGGTCCAAGGTGAAGGGGGTTCTTGTGGAAATCATTGTTCAGAGAAGGTATTGCTCTTCCAAGTTCATCTTCATCTTTTCCGGCGAAATTCCGGCGAGATTCCGGTGACTTTTCCGGCGAGTTTCTCAGGGCAAGTAAGGTTTTCAATTCCATTTTCCTAGTGCCTAGTGTGGAATTTGTGGGTGTTTATTTAAAATGTCTAGAAGGAGAAATGCCCCTGCCCCGGAACCGGAGGTTGAGTTTGATGCAACAAGGTTTGTGAGTGCTAAAGCGCAGTCATTTTTTGAAAAATACTCAACCAAAGGATTTGCTGTGGAAAATGAATTTAATCCCGCGGAACTTGGGTTGGATGGCATTTTTGCAAATTATGGCTGGGGTAACTTGGCGAGACGTCCTTCCAATAAAGGGTCAAAAGTGTTGGTGCGGGAATTTTATGCCAATGCTTTTGAGGAAGGGCAAGTGAGGAAGTGTGGTTGGGTGAGAGGAAATAATGTGTACTATAATGCTGAAGATATCAATACCTATTATGGAATGGCATCGCCTGTTGTGTGTGATTATCACTCTAATGCACAGATCATGGAATCGAATGTGGCGGGTAACCTTCATATGTTGGAGCCGTCTTTTGTTAATATTGATGTAACATTGTTGCGGAATGGGAATGTGAAAAAGGCGCGAGACATGGATTTGAGAATGCGGGCTCTGCACCGTTTTATTTGTGAGCGCATAATGCCCACTTCGCACTACAATGATGTGCATTGGAGGAGAGCATTGTTAATGAATATTGTGTTGACCGGTCAAAGGTTTAATACGGGACGGGCAATGTCAAGGGAGATAGTCAACACCATTAGGACTATCGGGCGATGCACTTTTAATTTTCCGTTGTTGATATCTGGAATGATAGAGAGGAGGGGGGTGAGTTTTCCGCGGTTGAAGATTGTGAGGGACATCGTGTCAAGTGGTACAGTTTGTTAGTAAGAGGTCCCTTGTTGTTAAGGGGCATGCTCACTTACAGCCGGGTGAAGGTTCGTCTAGGGGAGTGAGAGGAGATGAGGTGGATGAAGATATGGAGGAGCATGAGTTTACTCCTACGGAGGCGGCCTACTATGTGGGAGGCCAAGTCGATGCTCTATCCGAGGAAATCGGACGACTCAGGGGCATTATGAGACTATGGATCAGCGGTTGGGGAGGATGGAGTCGATGGCTACAGAGGAGTTTTATGCTGCCAGTATGTGGAGGCAGCGTATGGAGGATGCTCAATCGGAGATGTTCCAGGAGTTGATGCACAGGCTTCCTCCTCCTCCACCGCCTCAGCACATCCCATACCAACCGCCACGATACCGTACCCCGGAGCAGATGAGTGGATGGGGTACTTGGGAGCAGCAACAGCAGCAGCAAAATCAGCAACAGCAGCAACAGCAGCAGCAGGGTTCGAGCGGAAGTGGCTCGGTGGGTCCTTGGGACCAATTTTGGAGATAGTTGGTGGTTGAAGGTACCCCTTATCCTTTCTTTTATTTTGTGCATTAGGGACAATGCAGATTTTAAGTTTGGGGGTGTGGGGTACTTTGGTTGTTGTATATGCTTTATTGTTTTGAAAAAAAAAAAAAAAAAAAAAAAGAAAAAAAAAAAAAAAAGAAGAAAAAATTTTGAAAATGAGAAAAAAAATAATTAGCTATGTCCTTTTTTGTAGATAATCATTAACATTCTTGGTGTTCCCTAATTGCATATGATGGATTGTGACCGCTAGGAAGGATAAATTGGGTGTAAATATGTTTATGCAAGTTGGTATTTTTTTTTGGTTAATTGTGATATATTACTTAAGAGTTATAATTGAGTCATAAATCTCTTAGTTGTAAGTTTTGTGCATTTGTGAAAGTTTGCTCCTTGTTGATAATTTTTGATCCAATTTTTATAAAGTTTAGAGTACACCATCATCTTTTAAGTTAATGAATTTATGTGTCAAATAGCAACACTAGGCAAGTTTTGTGAGGAGTATTCCTTGGTTGTGAGTGAACCCCCCTTGTGATCTTGAAAAGAAAAAAAAAAAAAAAAAAAATTAAAATAAAATGAGAGCAATGGCAATGCAATGTGTATTCGGTGAAACCTCCAGACGTGTAGATTAATCGGTTAGGGATTATTCTAGCTTAACCAGATTTCTGGGTATGCAGTAGCGTTATGGAGGAAGAGCTTTACCGCCGTGATGGTCCGTAGCAAGCTCGATACCGAAATGGCTAACTCTCAAAACCTTTAAATAAATCTCTACTTAGTATTAGGGGCATGGAGTTCGCTGCTACAGTGTTCCCTACTTGAACGGTAGATGATTTTAAAAAGGTGCTAAAATAATCAAGTTTGGGGGGGGGTGTAGTTGTTTCTTGGGAGTATTCGTGTTTTATGCTTAAAGGTGTTGTTGTTTGATAAATAAAGTCAATAAACTAAGAGATGGTTGGTGTACTTAGCTTTATAAATATGGATCATGGTTGTGAATAAGAGAAAGATGTTAATGCATAAAGAGATTTAGGGTGCAATTATAATGGTTAAGTAATATTTTACAATTAACGGAAAATATATTGATACTTGCATTGTGAAAAATTTTATCCTGCGGTTGATGGTATTTTGTAATATGTGCAATTGTGGAATGCAAGAATGGAGGGGCATAGTTAATTGTTTGTTAGAGTAGTGTGTTTCTAATTTTGTTTGCTTAGTTTGTTTTAGTGTTTGCTCGAGGACTAGCAAATGTCTAAGTTTGGGGGTATTTGATGAGTGAGTTTTACACTCATCCATTGACTACTTTTTGAACTTATTATTTGCTTAATCCTTGAGTTTTGTTTATTTAATGGAAGTTTTTAGTGTTTTTAGTTTCAGTGGTTGAATTGTGGAAATTGGGAACAATATGCGAATAAATCAAGTGGAACAATGAGATGTGGAAATTGTGGGATGGACCGAGTACAAATGGGCATTAACAAATGGAAGAAGGGGCCAATGCAAGCAAGGAGTGGCAGGCCAATGGTGAATCTTGAGTTGGGCTAAAGGCAATTTGCAGCTGGAAAGAAAATGGCCCAACAGTCCGTCATTGTGGGCGGTCGCTCAGGTTGAGGTGGGCGGCCGCTCAGGAGAAAAAAACTGTGAAGATTGAACCTCCTGTTGAGCTGGGCGACCGTGCAGGGATAGCTGGGCGACCGCTCACAAGCATGAAGGGAGAAGACAATTGTTTACATTGGGCCGGGCGACCGCCCGAGGTGTTGTGGCGACCGCCCACGAGGCGTTGGAAGACTAATGCTCGGATGGAGCGGTGATGGGAATTAAGTAATGGTTATTAATTATGGATGATCATGGGTTTTTATTAAGGCTTTTTATTGCAGTGGGGGTTTTTTAGAAGAAGACAATTATTATTTAGTTAATTAGTTTTATTTTTATTGTTTCTTTAGAGAACTTATATAAGTAGTTTTTGTCATTTTTCTTTCTAGAGCTAGAGAGTTAGTTTTCTGCAGAATATTTTCTTAGACATTTCTTGGTGTTCTTGCTTTCTAATGGCTAGCTAAACCTTTTAGTTCTTGGAATTGGAGGTAACATTTTATGTCTTAAGTTTTATTGTTCATCTTTATCTTAGTATTACTTGGGATAATCAAGTTGTTTTTAATGAAATTTTAGAACTTTTGTCTTGATCAAATAATTGTTCTTGAATTGTTTAGAATTTCAATTTTGAACCGCCAAATTTACAATTGAAATTAGTCTTGGCTTGATTTTCACAATTTGTTGAATCCTCGCCAAAAGATTCATAAGAATTGTGGTTTATTTTATGTTCTTAAGTTCTACAATGGGTTTCTAGCTAATCTATGAACGGGCCAAGGGAGTAGATTAGTTAGAAACACTTGATTGCAAATCACCCGCCAAAGTGTCCCAATCATATTTTTGTAAGAACAAAACCCCAAGTGTACTTTGATTGATGAATTATGAACCTTGAGCATAACTTGTGAAGCCAATTCCGGGAATTAGTCTCCTTAATATTGAAATCTTCTACAATCAAATTTACTTAATTTTTGCAAACAAATTAGTTCAAAACCAAACCAAACAACTTCTTCACGTTACAACTTTTTGTTCTAGCAGTAATTCCTACACTTTAAATTTTGTGTCTCTGAGGTTCGACCCGACTTACCCTATTTACAAATCAATTGTAGATAGTTGAGTTGGAATTTTATTTTTGACGTTTTCGACGTTCGTCATCAGCCTCTGTGGAATCCCTCTCAGGCATGTCAGCGTATCATGATACGAGGCCGTGATCCTGCACCTCGAACCCTCCGGTGTCCGTGTCTGTTTCCTGGCATTCTTTGTCCCAGACGAAGAAGCGGGGAAAAGTGGTGGCAGGAAACTCATCCTGTATCTGCCACTCATAACAGCCAAAGTACTCGAAGGCCCAAGCCTGAAAAGGAGAAGAAGAAGTCAAAATAGGGAAAACAAGGGATATAATGAAATGCGCAAAAGAAAAGAGATCAAGGTGAGAGAATACCTCGAAAGCCAGATGAAAGCAGGTGAAGTACTTCGCTTCCCTCGGCTGACGTCATCTAGGGCCAAATACATCTCGCCTAAGCTCGCCTCCCCAGGGACGAGATTCCCGACGAGTATCCCGGGCTCTCAAAAGCTCCAATAGTGAAACCAAGGCGGTAGATGCGGCTGTTAATGAACGGCATGTCGGAAAAGCCCACCCATAAGAAAGCCCTCGCTAATCTCTCGGCTCTCAGCCGGCTCTCAACGGGATCATCTACCACAATGTAGTCCCTGCTCTGCCCCTCAATCAAGCCATGCAGCTCGCCTAACTCATATCCATTCCCCTTCTTGTTATGGGGAACGAAGCCAAGTAAGCCCATAAAATCAGCATCGCCTTGATCGGAGTGGGGGCTCGGCTCCTGTGCGGGCTCCTCTAGGTATAGCGGCTCATACGCAAAGGGCAGTCCGGTGATGATCGCAAAATCCAGCGGAGTGACCGTCGTCTCACCCCAAGAGAAGTGAAACGAATGTGTGGTCTCCCACCAATATTCTCTGAAAGCCCTCACCAAATCCACACTCCTCTGAGTGTCTCCAATGGCCTTCGCCATCTCGAAGAATTTCCCTAGCCCAACAGCATAAATCATGCCCTTAGGCGAGTCTATATGCTCCTGGCTACCCGGCAAGCTCTGCCATAGCCTGCCAATCGCCTCTGGAGAGCCACAGGTGCGTAATTTACAAGAAAACATGGCACAAGTATTAATATTTCGTGCTATTTCTTAAAATCATCTCAAGCAAAAAAATAATAATAATAATAATAAGTCAAAATAGATCAAGGTATGGCATGCATTTATGCATTACACTTCCTAGGTCAGACTCTTGTTCACAGGCCAATTCATATGAAATTCAAATGCGATCGAAACTCAGTTCAAATTGATTTCACAAATTGAAAAAAAAAAATTCAAGAAACCCTAGGTTTCTTACCTCTTCCTTCTTCCTGACATCCGAAGTATGCTCATCGAGCTGTGGGTAGAAATCTCCTCTTGGTGCTTCCGGAAGAAACGGCCGTTGATTCCTTTGCACCCCCTTTCTTCGAGTAGCTAAGTTAGCATGCTGAGTTCCCCTTTTGGTCGTGTAGAGCCTAGGAGGCATTTTCCAATTGAAATCGAACTAAAAGTGTTTGATTTCTCTCGATTTCCCTCGAATCTCCCTCTCCAATGTTCGCTCTCTCTCTTCTCACTGTCGCCTCCCTCTCAATTTCAAGCCTAATTAAATTTCAAATGGCGACTGTGCGTATTTTTAATAAATCTGTCCACAGGGCCTGTTATGTCGTGCGACATACTAAGCCCCTGTGGCTGATTTTTACCATTTTGCCCCGAAGGCTCAATTTCCACGATTTTGTCCCCGTAGGCTGTTTTACCCTTTGTGCCCCTGGACCTTTCACTTGGGCATGCAATTTCCGTTATCTTTTAACCAAGATAACATCTTTTTCAGAAAATACCCCTTATCTCTTAAGCAATTAAGCTTTCTTCCCAGTCGCCTCCGTTAATTCCGTTATAACGGGATAACGCTAAGTGACAACCTCCGAATTGTCGAGTTCTTCTTAACTTAAGCTACCTCTGTCATGAATAGTGACGTATGCTTAAGTCATTCAAACTTTGGCAACCCATATCTCTGATTCGAAAGAGATTGAGACGTATGCTCAAGTCATTGGCAACCCATATCTCTGATTCGAAAGAGATTGAGACGTATGCTTAAGTCATTCAAACTTTGGCAACCCATATCTCTGATTCGAAAGAGATTGAGACGTATGCTCAAGTCATTGGCAACCCATATCTCTGATTCGAAAGAGATTGAGACGTATGCTCAAGTTTTCCAAACTTTAGCTACCCATATCTCTGATTCGAAAGAGATTGAGAAGTATGCTCAAGTTTTCCAAACTTTAGCTACCCATATCTCTGATTCGAAAGAGATTGAGAAGTACGCTCAAGTTTTTCCCAACTTTAGATACCCATATCTCTGATTCGAAAGAGATTGAGAAGTATGCTCAAGTTTTCCAAACTTTAGATACCCATATCTCTGATTCGAAAGAGATTGAGAAGTATGCTCAAGTTTTCCAAACTTTAGATACCCATATCTCTGATTCGAAAGAGATTGAGAAGTATGCTCAAGTTTTCCAAACTTTAGCTACCCATATCTCTGATTCGAAAGAGATTGAGAAGTATGCTCAAGTTTTCCAAACTTTAGATACCCATATCTCTGATTCGAAAGAGATTGAGAAGTATGCACAAGTTTTCCAAACTTTAGATACCCATATCTCTTATTCGAAAGAGATTGAGAAGCACGCTCAAGTTTTTACAAACTTCAGTTACCCCTATCTCCTCGATAGTGACGTAATGCCCTATAGCCTATTTTACAAATTTACCCCTGTGGCTCATTTTGTTTGCCATTGGCATTTTCAATTCTATTTTCAAATGATTCGGGTACATCCCACTTTCTTTACAAAAATCATCGAGTCCTTCTTACTTCTTTACAAAATTTCGACCTCTCTCGCGATCTCCGTCATTCCAAGGTGGAAGAATGACATTTCGCTCTTTCTTTCGATCTCCGTCATTCCAAGGTGGAAGAATGACATTTCGCTCTTTCTTTCGATCTCCGTTATTCCAAGGTGGAAGAATAACATTTCGACCTCTCTCGCGATCTCCGTCATTCCAAGGTGGAAGAATGACATTTCGCTCTATCTTTCAATCTCCGTTATTCCAAGGTGGAAGAATAACATTTCGACCTCTCTCGCGATCTCCGTCATTCCAAGGTGGAAGAATGACATTTCGCTCTATCTTTTGATCTCCGTTATTCCAAGTTGGAAGAATAACATTTCGATTCAGTCAAAGCTCGAACTACGACCTGGCTTGATTCCTTCGGGATACGTAGGTAGCCTCCTGTAGGTTCAGCCAATTCGTCACATATGACACCCCATTCCCCTGTGGATCTTTTCCGAACTACGGCCTGGCTTGATTCCTCCGGGATACGTAGGTAGCCTTCCAGAGGTTCAGCCACTCGACCACCTTGGTCACCCAATCCGTCTCGGCATTCGCCAGATCGGATCCTTTTCTATCGACAACCCCACTCGCCTTGCAAGTGACGTTGCCGAGGGGCTTCTGTAAGTACCCAAATCTGGCTCATGCCTTCCGGTTAAATTTCCCGGCAATTTCGGTAAGTTTCCGGTAATTCCCCTGACCTTCCTAGTGTTCCAAAATGTTCGAACAGTCCCAAATTAAATTAAGGGCTGAAGGGAGCCTTCCTAATTAAGAAACACGTTTTTCTTAATTAGGAAGAGGGTTCTAGAATTTGCCACCTTGCATGGTTCTAGAAATGCTGAGTCACAATGGATAATGCCGCACGGCTGCATTAGCTCGTTGTCCCTAGCCGCACGGCTTCATTAGCCTTATCCGCATCGCCTATAAATAGAGCCCTCCTCTACCCATTTCAACACACACAATCCATAGCAAGTCACCCACAAACACTCCAAATACGTGAAGAATACTGCTGGAAGCTCAAGAAGGTGAAGAAGAAGGCCAAGAAGCTCCCTCCCTCCTCCTTGAAGATCCAAGACCAACCTCTCCTCCTAGCTCCGACCAAAGAAGAAGGAAGCTATTGGTAACCTCGCACGCCCTACCTTTGCATCCTAATTGCTTTATAATTTGCTCATTGCATTGTCTTTATATTGCTTGGGACTTGGTAGATTAAAGATCCTATCTTTATATTCCCCCTTCCCCTTTTGCATGCATTAAGACATCATTTGTCATAAAAATGTAGTCTTTTTCATAAAGGTGCATCCTTTGCACCTAAAACCCCCATTTTAAAATAAAAATGTCATCTTTATGCATCATTTGCATATAAAAATCCAATCTTTTCAATAAAAATGCATCCTTTGCATTCAAAACCCTTTTTCATGCATCACTTGCATAAAAATCCTATCTTTATGCATCACTTGCATAAAGATCATGTCTTTCAATCAAAAAAGCATCATTTGCAAACCCAAAAAATGTCATCTTTTCATTAAAGTGTCATTTTTCATCATACATTTCCCCCATTCCCCCATTAACAACCTAGGAATGGACCGGTGTAAAAGATCCTATCTTTACATCGTTCCTTCCATTAAAGGTTCCATATCTCTTTAGAAAGGGACACCTTGAACCCTATATCTCCGATTATCGCTTAAGAAAGAGTATGAAGCATCTATATGAGCTCGACCGTCTTAAAGCGTAGGATTGATGGGCTAAGGACCCTCCTTTTCTAAAGAACCTCATCTTTGACCAAAAGAGAGTCATTCTCTCGATCACGCAAGTCCCGAGGGTCCCGAGGTTAAAATGCGATGATCACAAGTCATAAGATGAGGACGGGATCATAATCCCAAATACATAAAATTCCAAGGAATCCCGAGCGACAACCAACAAATGGTTTGTACGTCCGAAAGACAACTTGGGACATCCCCCCCTTTTTTTCTCAAACACATGCACACAAGAAAGCACGCAAGCAAGCACGATTACTGAAATCTTGGGAGATTTGCTCTGGCAAGGCACTTTGGGTGAACGCCAAACGTTCTTCCCAAGGGGTAACTTAACCTCCGAACCCAAGTAAAAACCTTTTTTTCAAAGTTTTGAGGTAATCAAAATGGCGTGGCGACTCCGTTTTTCAAATTAAACCGGATGTCTTCAAACTCGCGTGAATCCAACAAAAATTTGGGCACCACATTCACAGTGCCGTGTTTTTGTGACGGACTTTGTGTGGGAAATTTATGTGCAATGTGTGCCGCGTTTTTGTGACGGGCTTTTGTTTTGAAAATTGCCGTGTAGAGACGGTCTTTATTTGAAAGGTGTCACGTGTGCCGTGTTTTTGTGACGGTTTCTGTGGGGAATTTTATGTGCAATGTGTGTCATGTTTTTCTTGACGGGCTTTGGTTAAAAATGTGTCATGTTGTGCATTCCATGTTTTTGTGACGGGCTTTTGTTTTGAAAATGTGACGTGTGTGCCGTGTTTTTGTGACGGTCTTTTATGTTTTGCCGTGTTGGGACGGACTTTTGTGCTTTGTATTTTTTTTGTATGCTTGTTTAAGTACTGTTATTAACGTACCTTTGCTGTGTTTACTTGCAGGATGAGGTGCCTTCGTCCGGGAAGGCGAAGAAGATGAAGTCACGGGGGTCCCTTGAGGCCGTGGTTGAGATGTGGCAGAACCTGCTGGAGAACTCCAGGGAGGGTAGACCAAGTCCTAAGAGGCTGGTCTTTGATTCTGGTTTGAGCGTGTTCGTGGAAAACTTGGCCAGGATAGCGGAGATGCAGAAGAACAAAGGCGTCTTCTTGGCTCTGTCTGAGTACTGGTGGGACACCACGCATACCTTCCACATTAGCTGGGGAGAGGTGACGGTGACTCTTACCAATTTTGCAGCAATCACCGGGCTTTCCTTCAAGGGAGGGCCGGTGAGATGGCGGGATAGGATGTCCGATGGGGTGCTGGCTGAGTTGCTGGGATTTGCGCCCTATCCCCATAAGGGCTTGGGCATGTTGTACAGCGATGTGGAGATGCAGATCACGGCCAACATCGGGGCTTATCGCCGGGGTACTGGAGTAGTGACGATTGAGCAGCCGGCGCGCTCTTTTCTGTGGTTTGCTCTTTTAAAGACTCTGTTCTCGAACCACGCCTCTTCCGCTCTTTTCCCTCTACTGGAGAGTTTGGTGGACTTGGGGAGGGTTGGTGAGATTGCTTGGGGCGAGGCGGGCTTGGCCGAGCTCTACTTTGCTATGGACAGGTTTAGCCGGGGCGCGGCCAGTTCCCTGGGATGCTTCGATTTTGCACTGGAGGTGTGAGTTTATTGCTGTTTGTGGTTTAGCATTTTATCATTTCTCCGTCTTCTTTTCCTTTTGTTCTGAGCATTATCTTTTTTTGTTGCAGGTGTGGTGCTATGCGATCTTCCGGTGCCAGCCGTGGGACCGGGAGAATGAGGCCATGGCGGCCTACCCTGTCATGCTGTGTTGGGCTCATTCTTTGAGGAAGAGGAGGATGAGCAGGGGAAAGGTCACTGTTGTATATCGGGATGTACAGGAGTTCCTGGAGAGGGATAGCCCGGCGGGGTTTGAGCTGTACCCTTGGACTCGATATGGCAATAATGAGTTTGAGGGTGGTCCCGCGGTGACACGGCAGAGAAAGATGTTGCGGGGCCTTACTTGCGATGTCATGTATCTAGGGGAGAGGGTTGTCTGGCAGCATGGCACAGTCGAGCCTCCTGTGGCTTCGAGGGATCCGCCCTTCGGTATGATGAGTCCTTTCTATATGGACGTGCTCGAGTATGATAGGTAGCGCCGAGGAGTTCATCCTGTGTGGCGAGGATTATGGGGCCTTTGTTAGGCGAAAGTTGAGGATGCCACAGGTGTTGGCGAGGGAGAGGCAGGGTGGCCCGCCACGCCCCCCAGATGTTCCGGTATCTGGGTCAGACTTCACGTATGTCCGCGGGGACTCTTCGAGGAGGAGGGTGTCGGTGCCCATCTCAAAGCAGGCTCCTGCTGCTTATCGGGTTGACGGGGATGCTCCGGTGAGTGTGCTTACTCTTCTCCATCTTGGCATCTTTTCTGTATTTTTCTCTTTTATCGAGTATGATTCTATCCCTTTAGCTGAGCATTTCTTTGGTTGTTTGCTTGCGCAGGTCTCGGGGAGATCCTTTGATATGCTGACCCGTCAGTTTGTGGGGATGAGGTCTTTTGCAAAGAAGCTCGCGGGGAAGATGTCTTGCAGGTCTTCACGGCACGCAGCGGCGTTGGAGCCAATGCCTTCGAGGAGGTCTGTGGATACTCCTTCGTTGAGAGCTGAGCCAGGGCCACAGCCGGAGGTACCGGTTCGGGGACAGCAGAGTCTTGATGTAGGGACGTCTTCGGGGGCCCAGAGGTCGCAGACCTTTCCTCTGCCGGATGTACAGGGAGAGCGTTCATCTGCGCATCCCTTCTTTGATCCCTTCACTGGGTTTGATCCTTCGGAATACTTCGAGTACTCGCACGAGGAGAGGGTGCAGTATTCCGATGACGAGGATGTGACTGGCGAGTTTGCCGAGATGCCGGATTTCTCATTTGTGGAGGTTGATGATGATGAGTCAGAGTAGGGCTCATTGGCTTTCACTCTTTCCGTTGTTTTTTTTTTTGTTTAGCAACAGACATTTTGTACCTGTAATAAAACATTTGTATATGCACAACAAAGTATTTTATTTGAGATGTACTGCTGTATTTTGTGATTCCCGGGAATTGACCTAGGAATTGTTGCTAGTTTATTTTTTTATTTTGTGCATGTCATGTGAGCCAGGAATGCATTTGTGGTTAGTGTATAGTTGTCGGAAATGGCTTTGGCCAGGATTTTGGGCAGTTGGGGGTAGGGTCCTGCCGAGAGCAGTAGCTGTTTTGCAGTTTGCTAAAAACGTGGGGCCATGCTGCAAAGTGGTCCGCACGGATCCAACCAGCACGCAAAGTGGTCCGTGCGGATGTACCTTGCTTTTTGGGATAAAATAAGAGCCACAGAAAGTCTGGACTTCCCCCACTTCCCATTTGCAGTCCCTTTGAGCTTTCTTTCCCATTTTCTCTAGAAACCTCCACATTTGCCACGAATTCTTCATTTGTTTCGAGAGTTTTGCCGAGGCTTTCAAAGGAGAGGCAAGCGTTCTTCCTTGAGCGGCTCAAAACGTGGATGAGGCACCACATGAGGCACAATAAACGGGATTTCGAGATGAGGTTTCGACTCTGCTCGGTTTGGTCCCTTAAGGAGTTAGTTCCTGATTGGGAATTGTTGCGGGCTGTCGTGAAGTTCTGGGATGTTAGGAGGCACATGTATAGCTTCTCCTACAATGAGGTCACGCCCACCTTTGAGGATTTTCGGGCTTTGATTGGAGGACCGGAAGTGGAGGCCATCTCGCTTCCTTTGATTGGCAGTGCGGCCGTGAGCGTGAAGCTTGCATGCTTTCTTCGGACTTCGTTGGAAGAAGTACAGGGTATGACTTTTGATTATGGTTATATTGACATTTCTGCGCTGTCGGAGCGGATTATGAGTGATGACGAGAGTGACGTCTCGTGGGTTGCACTTGCCTTGTGCGTGATAGCGACGCTTTTCATGGTCAGCTCCCTTGGGTTATGTGACGGCGCTTTGCTGGATGTGGTAGGGCACTGCCCAGCCGGAGAGGATTTTGTTTCGTTGGTGCTGGGGGAGACCCTTTACGGCATTGATCGTCTAGAGACTGGGGATAGGTTCATGAGAGGGGGAAGCGTCGCTTTGCTCACCTTGTGGTTGCGAGAGAGGCTTCAAGCCATGCCCGAGTCTCCGGCGTCTTTTAGCCCGTGGACGTTTGCTCGGCGACCTCTTGTATTGGATATGGATCAGTCCGCCTGGGAGAGATAGATGGCACAGCTTGGTATGCATCAGATCCGTTGGTGGGTTCCTCACTGGGGGATTGAGACTAGGAGGGCCTTTCAGGAAGGGTCCTATGTTGTCAAAGTTCCAGGTTTGTCTTGGTCCTCCTTCTATATTCCGTCGCTTATTTCCCGGCAGTTCGGGATGAGGCAGGAGCCTTTGCTGGGCTGGGATGACATCGCCACTGCGGAGGTGGCTTCTTTTTGTATGGCAGCTTCTGATGCTTTTCTGTATTTTTTGAGGGTATGGAAGTATTCTGCTTTCCCTCATGTGGTGCTCCTTCGATGTCGGGAGAGTGTTGTGTTGACCACCGAGTACCTGGATTGGTATGAGCAGCATGTCGGGCAGTCCTAAGTGGTTTTGGGAAGCAGGTGTGAAGCGATTCTGGGGCAAGGTTACCGTCCTAGCTATAGCCTTAGAAGTGCCGAAGCCTGGTCTAACCCTCAGGATGTGACAGGAGGCGCTTTATTTGACTACGAGACTCGAGTTGACCGACTGACGGAGAAAGGTCCTCTTTTGCAGACTTGCCCGGAGATCCAGGCCGAGGCACGGACAAAGGAAGCTCTGCGAGCTGCTGGATTGTTTGACTCTACGAGGAGGACCCCTAATCTCGGAATGAGAGAGACAGGGTTGTCTCGCGTGGAGCGAAAGAAGACTCGCCGGGAACGAGGGAAGAATGGCAAGGGGACAAGCGCGGTTGGCGCGGAATGACCTCCTAAGTATCCATTCATTGCATTGCAGACACATTATTTGTTAAATGTATTAAGCTTTCTTTTAGCATGTTGTGAACTTAAGAGTAGACCGTGCTTGAACTCATCAAGAAATGTTGTAATTGTTAGTGATTTGTGATTTACTTTCAAAGCTTTATTGAGACGTAAGATCTCTTGTTCACCTTTTGTTTCTTTTGTTAGCCTTGGCGGCGTCCAGCTTTGGACCTTTATGTTGTATTTGTGGACTGAAGTAGTCTGAGCCTTGACGGCATCCTTTTTTGTTTGGATTTTGTGTTTGGATGGTGAGGTTGGATGTTTCCTTGATAAGTCGTTTTTTACAGTCTTTTCAGTGACTCCCTTGCTTCTTGTTTGTCGGCGCTGGGTCCTTGACCTCATTTTTTTTTGTGAAGCTTCTTCTTGAGCTCTTTTTTTTTTGTAGCTTCAGCTTTAAACTTTCTTTTTTTTTTTTGAAGCGCGTGAGGGCGAAGGCAAGCCCCTAGCTTGTTGTTGATATGGGTCAATCTTGTAATATTGAGTGACCTTTCGATGTCCTTTGATGTTGCCGCCGTTGTTGACTTGGTCAAAGTGATGGTGGGGACATGTTTTGTAAAGTGTATAGTTTGATGGAGGTCTTGGTTGACATTCAAACTTTTTTTGTTTTTTGTGTGTTTTTAGACCGGACCAATTAAGGTTGCCTACGTTCCCCCCAGACTGGAGGGCTCAGGTCTGCATAGTTCGACACTACAAGGAGTGCCAAGAGATGCACATTTGATCTTCTTTAGGTGAAGTATTTGCAAAGTTTGTTTCCGTTGACTGGATTCATGAAGGGATTGCCGTCTAGGTCTGTCAGCTTCATGGCACCTCCGGAGAAGATCTTTTGAACCACAAAAGGGACGATCCATGTTGGTTCCCATTTTCCCAGCGGGTTGTTTCGAGTGGGAGGCTTTTCGTTGAGTACCAGATCGCCTTCCCTGATGTCTCGTGACTTGACTTTCTTGTCGAAAGCTCTGGCCATTCTGCTTTGGTAGGCTCGGATGTGCTCCATGGCCTTTAGTCGGCGCTCGTCTAGCAGAGCCAGTTCGTCATGTCGGCTTTGGAGCCATTCGACTTTGTTGATCTCATTTTCCAGCAACACTCAGAGTGAGGGAATTTCCAATTCAACGGGCAGTACTGCTTCCAACCCGTACGTCAGGGCGAATGGAGTTTCTCCCGTGGCTATTCTGACTGATGTTCGGTAGCCCCAAAGTGTCAGGTGCAGCTTCTCAGGCCAATCTCGTCCTCGTGTGGTCATTTTTCGGATGATCCTTTCGAGGGTCTGTAAGTACGCCAATCCAATTCGCGACCCATTTAGGTGCATTTTAATGTGATAAAATTGCACTAAGGGGCATTTTGGTAAATTCTCGGTCCGTTCCGAGACTTCCGGAAATATTTTATGAGTTTCTCGCGAAGGAAGTATTTTTTGGTATTTTTCCCGAACAAAAGGACCTACAGGGAATTAACAGCTTTGGGCTTTTAAAGAATTAACTCGGAATGTTCCAGAAGCAGGTTTTGGCGCCAGAAACAATTATGGGCATGATCAGTCGTGCGACAGCTCGAAGCTTGGAAAACGGACACAGGAGGTCGTACGACATATTAATTCAATTCCAATCAGCATTTAAATAAAGGATTCGTTCATTTGGAAAGGGGGTGTTCTTTCTCTAAAGACTTTCTATCTCTCTCTAACCGCAAAGACCTCTCTCTCTCTCCTCTCTCTCTCTCTAAACGCAAATCACCATGGCTCCCTGAATCGTCTTCCTCACTTACCCATTCGCCGGCGACCCCAACTCACCTTCAATCTCCCTCACCTTCCTCCATTTCCCTACTCCCAATTACAATCAACCATCAACGATTCCTTAGAACCTTCACACCGAGCTCCCTCTCTGTACCCAAATTGGTGTTCACCGAAAATCCTCCTCACCGTTCTCTCTCTCTCCGGCCAACCGTTCTCTCCCACAATGCCAAACACAACAACCTATCTCTCTCTATCCCCAAAACCGATCACCTTCTTCCCATGTTTACAGATCCAAAGCCGTGTACCAACACCGCTCCCCAACAACGCCAATCACAGCCCTTAAGCCGTTAACCACCACCTCTGTACCACCAATTTTCCGCCACACTTCCTAATCCCTTTGCATCATTCTGCCATTACCACCATAAACCTCTGTCTTTGTTCAATACACGCCCACGCATGTACAGTTGAGGTCCCAAAGCTGCTTGGTCTGAGGTCCGAGCTTGTTCCAAAGCTGTATACCGACGTGGTATAGAGAGTGTGGACTACAAGGGTAACGAATCTCTTCCCTTCATATCTCTCTCATATTTGCCAATGTGTTTGTTTCATTACAATTTGTTCTTTGGACTTGATAATTGGGCTCCATCCGCCTCCAATTATCAAGTCCCAACTGAAATCTCTCTGTTTAATTGTCGTTGCTTGGTATATTTGATGTTCATAATGTGATCTCCCTATTTTCGTTGTTTAATTGCCAAAGGAGTGTGGATCTCTCGTATCCACACCCCTTTGGTCAATATTTTGTTGATCCGTATCCATCTGAATTGGATTGGTGTGGTGGTTTGATCTGTTTTGGTATCTGTTGTTTCTGTATTTCAAAGTGTAAGGTCCCTGCAGACGGTTAACCTGTGTCACGCGACACAATTGGACAATTGGAGTCCTGTGTCACGCGACACAAGTAGTCCATTTGCAGAGGATCATCCTTTCAGTTGTAATTTGTTCATATAATTCCCTTGCCACTCAAATTAGAGTGTGGATCTTCCATCTCCACATTCATTTGAAGTGCTTGGGTAGATCTCAATTCATCCTGTGTGTAATGATGTAAAACCTCTGCAAAGTGTCTCGTAGTGTCACGCGACACAACTGACCATAAGGTCCTGTGTCACGCGACACAACAAGCCCTCTGCAGCAGGTTCTGTTCTTCCTAGTTGTAAATGGGATGTGGCCTCCCGGCAAATGGCTTACAATTTGTAATTCCCCTGTTGAGCAATAAAACCAAGCATCAATATGGATTTTATACATATTCTGTCACACACATTTCGCACACACGTTTGAATGAATTGAATGTTGAACATAGAAAGACTCGTCTACGGACGAGGCGTGTTGGGTGAACTCTCGGTTCTTCCCAGCACGTAACCTGACCCCCGAACCCATTTTCTCTTTCAAAAAGGTTTTCAATGTTTCCTTTAAAATGGCGTGGCAACTCCCTATTTTTATTTTTTTCGGCGAGCGTTCGTTCAGTGGCGACTCTGCTGGGGACGTTTGAAACTTGTTTTTCAAAAGTGGGTCAAACTTTCGTGTTTGTTCAACGTTCACTTCATTCACTTGTGTGTGCTTTGTTTGTGACATTATATGTGTTGTTTGCATCTTATGTGCTTTGTTTTATTCCTTTCCCTCCTTGTGTCCCATCTTTGTTGTTTGTGTTGCTGTTTGCTTGGGGCTGAGCTGTTATATTGAGCTTGGAGATTGGGGCTTGTTCTGGCTTGTTATTCATAATTTTGGAAATGGCTTCTTCTGTCACGCGACATAATGTGCCTTAGTTGTTCTGTGTCACGCGACAGAAGTGACCATTTTGCAGGTGTTGGACTCTGACGCAGGTTGTGATGGTGGGGCAGTCCCCCCATCAAATTATTGATCCTTGATTATTATGATCTGTGGGAGTGTGTGTGAATTGTTTTCCTTTTCTTCCACCTTTTCAAATAAAAAAATAATAAAAATAAAATAAAAAATCATTTTTTGCAAAATAATGGAACATAGCCATCCTTCACACTACGCCACGTAGGTCTAGAACCCTCGGGTGCGATTGACGGCATCGCGGACGGTGATGATATTCACCTACGCTTGAGCGCCTAATGTCAAACCCATCCCCCTAGCGCGTTATAGGTGGCGCCACACATTTAACCTTACCCAAACGGTTGGTTTTTGACACGACATTTTCAAATACACTAAAATGAGTTGTTTCAAAAATTTTAATAGACCTTCATACCTACCCCAAAACCTAGCACGTGTGGGCATGTTGCCATCGCAACATGGTTTCACGAGAGGACATGTCGTTCCCACGACATGTTCTAACGAGAGATCATGTCGCTTTGTCAACGTGCACCGACGAGAGGTCATGCCGAATTTTTCCTTGAAATTCTTCAGGAATACCCGTTATGCTGCCCAAATTTCTCCAGAAATTGGGGCTGCTTGTCCGTCCCATAAATGCTTCGATTTTGATTAGGTATTATTGCCTATTCTTAATTTTGAATCAATACATTTGGTGTATTTTTGGATGACGTGTCCTAGGTTCCCCCGAGGTCTAGATTGCGTGAAATAAAGGATTAGCCTTTTCCAACCGTCTCTAGGACTTAAAAGACACCGATTTTTACTTGAACACTAATAAGATGTTGCATGAGTTCGTTTCCTTTCCGTATTCCTCCCACTCCCATACCATCTCAAAGTTCTCTATCCTCCGCCTTATACACACTCTCTCCTCTCCAGCTACGGCAAGTTAGGTGTGTGCTCTCGTTCCCAGCACTCATTGGTCCATATTCCCGAGGCGGAAGCAATTCAAGTGCCCGAATGTTTGTCCATCTGATTCGAAATCCAAAATGCTCGGTGCAGAGAATATTATGGCCCACCAGTCTGGAGGTTCGTAGCCCATGGGTTCGCAGAGTACAAAGGGTGTGTCCATTGAAAAGAGGCGAGCTACCCTTGAAGCCGTTTTTCCTCGCGAGCGGGAGGCCCGGTTGCTTGCTCAGATTGTTAAAGCTAAGGAGGATGACTTATGAATGACAAAAAGATTGAGAAGGGTCCTCGCCCCATCTCTGTCAACAATGCTCTTCCTCCCATCCGAAGTTGATGCAGTCAATCAGTCTTCGTAGGATCTAGAATGTCCGCTGTCGGGCATGAGTCTGTCGAGTCCACTTCGTACCAATTTTTGCTTTGCAGTAATAAAAGTTTTGTTTCTCTTCTTGCTAGACTCGAGACATCACTTGCACACCCACGTTACACTCAGTTGAAATGGTCTTATTCCAAATGATCACTTGTGCTGCTCACCGACTAATGCTTTGAAATGACTAATGTTTAAATTGATCGGAGTGAGAAAATCGACTGAGATCCTTCTCAAATTGGGGCTCACCAACTCCCCATCTCGCATCTCCTGTGCTCGCATATCTTCCTTCGCCCTCACCATCTCGTTGTTCGATGAATTTGCATGGATCTTCCTCAAGGTAAGCTTAAGCAAGCGATGAAGACTTAATCTTGTTCGGATCATCCGGTAGGGACTGCGGTTGAAACCTTTCACCCATAGGGAAACCATTATCTCACCCTCACTAAACAATACCCCTTCGGTTCAAGATCGGCATGTTTTGAAACCCATTTAGCCATTGTCAGAAGAAGAGGGACTATCCTTGAGACTCCATCCAAGCTCAAGAGCGACGGAAGGCAATGATCCATCCTAGGGGCTAGCTGAAATTCTCCTCTCAAAACAAAATTGAAAAAAGGAGAGATACAAAAAAAAACAAAAAAAAGAGAGAATACAAAAAAAAAGAATAAAAAAAGAGAAGAAAAGAAAGAGAGCCTAGTCCCTAGCGATCCTCTCGAAAGCAAAGTCAAAGGATCCGGTCGTTACTCAAGAGGAGTCTCAGAGTGAATAAAGTAGGGGTGTAAGTGGTTTAGCTCAAACCGCGGTTTGAGACCGAACCGAGCTAAACCGTGGGGTTTAGCTCGGTTTTTTTTATTTAAGTGGTTTAGCTCGGTTTATAAAAATTACAAACCACATGGTTCGGTTTAGTTTGCGATTTGAGGGTGCCAAGCCAAACCGAGCCGAACCGAGCTAAACCGTTTAGCCATTAAACCGAGCTATGAGACCGAGCTACGAGACCGAGCTACGAGACCGAGCTATGAGGCCGAGCTACGAGACCGAGTTGTGAAAACATGGCAAAGCTGAGTGAAATTTTTGGGGTTAGGTTTCAGCATGTTATGGAGTCCATAACTCAATATATGTCCATCCTTTTGGAGTGAAATTTGGTAGAAACTTACCCTAGTATGTTATGAACAACCCCACCAAATTTTGTCCCAATCCTCTAAGTATAGACTGAGATATAAACTATTGAACAGGGGCTGTCTCAAAGTTCTGCAGCAGAAAATCTGCAATTTAGGTCTTACTTTAAATGATGATATCTCACTCATCTCAGGTCCTTTGGCAGTGAAATGTTGGTCTAAATTGTAGTACTCTTTGTGTAGTTTTCATAAATGCAACTCTCATAGTCATACCATTTATGAATAAGAAGTTATGATGGTTTAAGTGCACTAAGGTCAGGAACTAACAATCTGGAAATTCAACAACTTATGATGGTTTAAGTGCACTATGATGTTATAAATTTGTTTGAACTTTGGTTATAATGACGGTTTGGACCGCGTTTTGAACCGAAAATTCAAACCACGGTTCAAACCGAGCCAAACCGAACCATGATGGTTTGGCTCAGCTCGATTTGAATTTTTTTATGGTTTAGCTCGGTTTGAAATTTTTTCGAACCGATACTAGCGGTTTGGCTCCTAAATTTGTCCAAACCGAGCTAAACCGAACCATTTACACCCCTAGAATAAAGAGATAGCACGGATGTCCCTCACCACTACCTTAACCAATTCCGGCCATCCTCTCAATTTTAGAGGATATTCCCACTACCTTGACCAATCCCAAGCTGTCCTCTCGATTTTAGAGGATATTCCCATTACCATTACCCTTGCGCTTGGCAAAGCCAAGACTGATCTCTCATTCTTAGAGGCAAATCGATTCCCTCACCTTAGAAATCCCAAACACGTCCTAGAAAGCCAACCTCTCATCTTTAGAGGTTCAGTCAGCAAAAAGCTTAGCTGACCTCTCGTCTTAAGAGGTCATGATATCCCGAATCACCCAAGGGCCGATCGTAACCCTGAAACCCAGTCGTAGTTCCTACCGGATAACAGTTTCAGACCATCAATCGAAGATTGTGCAAATTCCATCCGTTCATTCGATGTTTCATGTGAGCATATTTCATTCCCCCTCCGCAAACACTTGTCGTGGACGTCCCACTGGGGCTTCACATCCGTGTTTCCCATCGACACTCCAAGAGGACATGTTTTTAAATTCTCAAAATCCTCAAAGGTCCTCAGATTCTCGAATTCCAACGTTCATTTTCTTCATTCGGGATAAGCCCGAACTACGGCGACCTGAGCTCCTCCCAAGGAGGGGAACATAGGCAACCATAACTGGTCCGATCGAAATCACAAACAAACTCAGAAAATCCGGTCTCAGCTAGGGCCATTCCCATACACTTTCCATCATTCGGAGTTTGATTCTCGATATCAGTGGGCTTTCTCCTCATGATTAATTGAAATATTTGTTCATATCAGCTTTGGCGGTTGACTAACCCGAACATCAATAAAGGGTTTTAAGCAGCTTGGTGATCATCACGAATAAGACAAGTTTTCAAGTGTCTCGACAAGTCTTCTTTTTCTACATCATAAGAAGATAGAGCCAAACACTGTTTTCGGTCAGCAGGGGCTTCCATACACTTTTCCACACCTTGCAATGTTTATACTCTCCCAAAAGAGTCAAACCCAAAAGCAAGAGTGTCATACACAAATTCGGGATCCATTCCCACCCTCGAAAGATGTGCCCCTGCACGTAAGCATTTCCGTGTCTTGTCCAGCGACTGATTGACTGCGGTTTGAAACAATGGGTCGCCTCCTCGACCACAAGATGACTCTCTCTGCAATAAGGCTGCATTGAATCGCTCCGAACTGGGGCTTTGCTATGTTGTTCTCTCAGGACCAGATTCCCTCCGGGTTTGCTTCGCATTATCAACTGGGGCTTCATCAAGCCGGGATCATTCTCTGCACATTCTCTGCTGCTTGCCTCCTCAGGTGCGCGACACACTTTGTTCTCACTAGCAACCAACCTACTGCAGCCAGTACTCCCGGGAGCGTCCCCGACTTGCCTAAGCTGCACCGTATCACCCATCGCTCATACATTTTCCCACCTCATGGGAGAGGGTCAAACCCATACACCATCATATATACACATTCGTCCCATACACAATCCATCATAGCACAACTGCTACATACATATCTGCTCGTCAAGACGCGCAAAATCCTCACTCCATTTCCATCCCCAGCTGAGACGGACTTGCGCAACAAAAGATTAATAATGCATAGGCAAAGGTCGAATAAATTGCAAAGTGCCTTGAGTGTTGTGTTTTCCCCCCGTAGGGTACAATAATCAAGTGATCGTAATTTGATCGTGAGGACTGCCCCTCGAATCACAATTTTGGACAAGGATTCCAAGCCCTGCAGGTGGCATACCCCGCCTTTATTACCTTCATCAGGCCCGTCACCTTCAGACTCATCAGCATCATCTGAAAGAGCCCCAGCTGCCTCAGCCCCCAAGCAATGCTTGTCAAAAAAGGAGCTCCAGCTGCCCCAGTATCCAAGCAATGATGCTCACCAGCCTCAGCGACATTAAGGCATATTGCCTTCCCTTCGGGGATTTCCACAAGTGAAGCCAAAGTGGCTAAGGTGTCTGCAAACCGGTTCCGGTCTCTCGGCAAGTAGTGGAAGGTGACCTCTTTGAATTGCGTGATGAGATCTTCCATGTAGCCGTGGTATTTTTGCAAGCCGGGGTCTATTGTTTTCCATTTGTTGGAAACTTGATTGATGATCAAGGCTGAGTCCCGGTAGACCTCGAGTTTTTGGATGTTCCTTTCAAGTGTGGCCTCTATTCCAGCGGCGCAAGCTTCGTATTCAGCGGCATTGTTGGTTACCTCGAAATTCAGCTTTATGGCGATTGGGGTGTGCTCGTCCTTTGGGTCGACCAAGAGCATACCAATGTCGTTTCCTCTTTTGTTGGCTGCTCCGTCGAAGAACAGCTGCCATCGGTTTTCTTCTTCAAGTGTGAAGATTCCTTCGTTTGGAAATTGTGGTTCGGGACCTTGAGCCTCGTCGGTTGGGAAGTCGGCTAGTTTTTCAGCCATTACCCGTCCCTTAATTGACTTCTGGTTCTCACGTACTTGATGTCAAATTCCGCTAGGAAGAAAGACCATTTGGCCAGCCTCATTGACAGTGATGGTTTGTCGAAGAGGTATTTGACCGGGCCCATTCTGGAGACCAAGTGCACTGTGTGCGACTGCATGTAGTGTCACAGTTTTTCGACAACCCATACTAGAGCTGCAAAGGTTTTCTCGAGGGCTGAGTAGTTGAGTTCGCTGCCTTGGAACTTTCGACTGGCGAAGTAGATGGCGTTATCGACTCGTGACTCTCTCTTTTCTTGACAGAGCATGGCTCCAACTGCAGTGTCGGTCACAGTTAGGTATAGCAAAATTGGCTTCTCCTCGTGCAGAGGATCAGAGGACTCACAAGGTACGCCTTTATTCTTTCAAAGGCATCTTGGCATTCCGGGTTCCATTCGATGTCTGCATTTTTCTTCATTAGTCGGAAGATTGGCTCGAACATGGAGGTCAACTGGTTGACTAAATGGCTGATGTACTGCAGGCGGCTGAATGAACGCTCGCTAAAAATTATGTAAAAATGAGAGTCGCCACGCCGTTTTAAAGGAAACTATGAAAACCTTTTGAAAAGAGAAGATGGGTTCGGGGGTCCGATTACGTGTTGGGAAGATTCGAGAGTTCATCCACCATGCCTCGTAATACGAGTCTTTCTATAAAATAACATCCAAGGTATTCATGAGTGTGTGCAAACATGTAAGACGAGAAATGTGATAAATGGATTTTATTGATAAAATGAGATAGATACAACTCGTGAGCCACATGGTACAAAGGGGGGCCACATCCCAGTTTACAGATCTAAGAACAAATTACAATTGGAAAAGAGCTTCTGCAAAGTGGCAAGATGTGTTGCGTGACACAGGATCTGCCTGGCTAGTTGTGTCGCGTGACACAGGACTCAGCTGGCATGTTGTGTCGCGTGGATATGGGGAGATCCACACTCCCTTGATGAACAAGCCACAATTATATTCAAATTACACCATAAACCTGAAATGATGTCAAACAAATCAACTTAAACAGGGAGATTGTGATTGTAACTCAATAATTAGGACAGATAGAGTCTAATTATCAAATCAAATGAAGATAGATTGCATGAATTATGAAAGAGAGCAAATATATGAGAGAAAAGGAAGGAGAGAATTAGTTACCCTTAGAGATCCACAAATTCTATACTAAGTTAGGTATAGAATCCTTCTAAATCAGCTTCAGAACCGAATTAAACTTGGGAAGGATAGTGGATTGACGATCTAGGTAGTGGTGTATGGGTTGGATTGAATAGAGGGAGAAAAGGAGAGAGTTGGGTATGAGAGAGAGAGAATTGTGTGTGATTTGCGGTGTGTGTTACGCTGCTATTTGGGCAGAGTAATAGTAGGTCGAAAAGGGATCCAGAAATGAGAAGGGGAGGGTCTTATTTATAACCTGTTGGTGAGGGGTTAGTTGTGTCGCACGGCCCACCGTTTGTGTTTTCCTTGGTTCGTTGTGTCGCACGACTTGACTGGCCACTTAACCGTTTCTGGCGCCAACAACCTGTTCTGGAACATTCTGAGTTAATTCCTAACAGGTCCAAAACAAATAATTCCCTCTAGGTCCTTTCGCATGGAAAAAATACTTAAAAGTACTTCCTTCGCGAGAAACTTATAAAAAGATTCCGGAAGTCTCGGAATGGACCGAAAATTTACCAAAATGCTTCTAGTGCAATTTTATTATATTAAAAGGCACTTATAAAGGGTCGCGAATTGGATTGGGTTACTTACAGAGCCCCTCGGCAACGTCACTTATGGAAGAAGTGAGGTTGTCGAAAAGAAAGATCCCAAGCCCAATAAGCGGCTGGTGGGAAAGATAGACCAGAGTAGTCAACTTGCCAGACCTGCTGGGGGTATAGCAGATGAAGGAAAATGATTGATGAGGTTGGATGGCTGGACCTTTTTGGGAAAGGATTCCTACGTATCCCTAGGAAGGAATCAAGCCAGATCGTAGTTCAGAGATAGATTGACTATAGAGGGGATATATAGGAAAATGCCTGGGACAACATGGTAGAGATATATTTTCATACCTGTGTTGTGCTTACCTTTAGCTATGATAAAGACTTGCCGTGTGGAACGGGCTTAGATGAATATCTGCCCTACTAACGGGCTTTGATGAGGACGTGCCGATGCAAATGGGCTTTGATGAAGATGTGCTGGTGCAAACGGGCTTTGTTGAAGATCTGTCGGTGCAAACTAGCTTTGATGAAGATGTGCCGGTGCAAGCGGGCTTTGATGAAGATGTGCCGGTGCAAACGGGCTTTGATGAAGACGTACCGGTGCTAACGGGCTTTGATGAAGACGTGCCGGTGCAAATGGACTTTGATAAAGACGTGCCGGTGCAAACGGGCTTTGTTGAAGATGAGATGAGGTAGAAAACACCGCCTGCAGGGTTTGAATTCTTTTGCCCGAATTTTGATTTGAGGGACAGTCCTCATGATCCGATTGTGCTCGTTTGATTATTGTACCCTGCGGGGGGAACAGACACAACACTCCAGGCACTTTATTTGACTGCTACTTTGTTAGCACAATTTGTACAATATTAAACTAGGTTATTTGTTAGTTTGATTGCACGAGTCCATCCGCTTTAAAAATGGGATGATGATTGTATTGAATGATCGGCTTTGCCGGATTTGTACATGAGATGATGTGTTGAATCTGTATCAAGTGAGTGTGTATAGGGATGTATATGGTGAAGTGAACCCTCTCCCGTGCATTTATATTTTGGTCTACTGGATGAATATATGTGAGTATGTATGTAGGGAGGTGTATTACAGCAACAGCGAGTCGGGGAGTGCTTTGAGAATGCAGGCTTGCAGCAACTTTGCTGATGTCTGATGTGGGCCAGATGTGTCGCCCGACATGCCCTGCCAGCATGGCAAGTTATGTCGCATGGCTAAAGGAGGTTCGTAACAGACCCTTTTAACTCAGCTCCAAATTCATTTGCAGAAACTGCTTTTTCAAGATAAAAATCCCAACAGCCCCAGTTTGAGAGACAAGCGATTTCTTTGACAAAGATTGAACTTTCAACTGCAATGGAGCATTATAATAGAGAAGTAGCTTTCCGGGAGTATCAATTTCACCAAGACTTCATTGAAATTTCGCTTTTTCATCAGAAGCAACATCGGAAAATCATTGATAAGAGATACAGCATGCCATGCATATGGTCTTTGAAAGATTGGAGAATTGATTGGGATCTGCTCCGAGCTGCTTCATGCTTTTGGGATTCGGAGCTACATGTTTTCACCTTGTCGTACAATGATTTGATGCCGACAATGGAGGATTTCAGAGCATTGACAGGCCTGAGCGAGGCGAAGACCGTAGCATTTCTACGGGACGGACGGTCGATTACGGAGCAGTTATCAGACTTCTTGAGTTTACCAGCAGATCAGGTAGCGCCCATGATCCTTGATGATAGGATTATAGATTTGAACCGGATGGCCAGATTGCGTCTATCCAGTCCTGAGTTGTTCGACCTTTCTACATCTCTGGATATATTTATACTGTTTACCCTATCGGCCCATTATTTCTGTGGGTATATCGGAGTCTGCCCGGGTACATTGCTAGAGATTGTTAGACAACTCAGGGGTGATCGAGGTGTGGACCTTCGTCAAATCCAGTCTGGGCAGAGAGAGATGGATATCGTACCGTTGCTGCTTGCTGAGACATACCATGGTATTGATAGGCTAGCCGGAGGATCTGATTTCATGGGTGCAGGCAGCCCCAATTTATTATCCTTATGGATTTTTGAGAGTTTGTGCTTGATTATGCCACTGCCAGAGGGGCAGACAGCGATGGCTTGGGTGACAGGGCAACGCAAGATGTTGAGAGATGCAGCTGCTGATAGCTGGCAGATGAGATTGACGTGATATGGGACTGCTGATCTGAGCTTTTGGATTCCGGCATGGAGGCTAAAGACCATGAGGGAGATTTAGGATGGGTCGGTGGTAGTCAGGCTGCCAGGGTTGCATGTATCCTCTTTTTTGTATCCCATCATTAGTGAGCAGACAATACAGGTACTCGCAGCAGATTGTCAGGACCTTGAAAGAGAGATTGATGACTGATGCTGCTCCGATGAGCATGACTGAGCCCCAGACTATGCATTTTTTTAGCAGATCTTTTCTGGAGGGTTTTCTGCCTACTCGAACACTTCTTCGTCAAGCTCGAGGTATTACATTCTTGACCACAGAATATCTGATCTGGTATGAGGAGCAACGGGGTCCAGTGCAATTGACGATAGAGGCTCATCGTCGGGAATTCCTTGGGGCAGACTACCCGACCAATCGATCTTTCAGAGATATAGAGGCCCAGGGGAACCCAGATGATGTCACTGGTGATGTTGCCGAGGACTAGGCAAGAGCTTTGGAGAGCTGCTATGAGAGATGATCCTAAGGTGATAGCTCGTAGAGAGGCCATGAGGCAAGAGAGGATTGCTAGGGCAGCTTTGAGAGAGACTGGTCTGATCGATCCGCCGGCTCACACTATACCCGAGCTAGGACGAGCTCAAACTGACTTATTCAACATTCCTAGGTCAAAGACCTCCCGGGGACCGAGGAAGAGGAAAAGTAGAGATTCAAGTTCGGGAGCGGGAACGAACTCCTAGACGCTTTATTGAGAGATAGGAGACACTTTTATTTGTATATTTTTATTTTTGAGAAAGAGATTATTGTATGGAACATGAGTATCCCCTAATTGCTTATTGCAGACACAAATAGATGTTAGAATTTTGAAAATTTTATTCCTTTTTATTCGCAGCAGGTTATATGAGTCGAGAGCAGGCCGTGTTTGAACTCATCAAAAAGAATATTAACTTGTAATGAATCTTTGAAAAGCTTTGGATTCGTAATCAAAACACATTTTGGCAATTTGAAAGCATTATCTCTTGACAAGATTTGAGATTTGCAGCATTTTAGACCGAACCACAAGTGGTTGCCTACGTTCCCATTTTACAAAGAGAACTAAGGGGCACAGGTCTCCGTAGTTCGACTCAATTAACTTAGGTGTTAAAGAAAGGGGAGATGGAAGAGGGACGAGGTGCAGCCCTGTTTTTTTACCTAAACTGCCCATTTTTAGGGTTTTCAGTCTAGTTGGGTATATTCTTTTAGCATCGGGTGCGTCCCTTATTTTTGTATGGATTGCCTTTTGGGAGGTTTTCAGTCTCATCTGGGATAATTTTATTGTGCCTTTTATTCATCATTTTTTTATCTTATTATTTTTTTTATTTCTTCTCTTTTTTTTATATACAGAGGAGAAAACTCGATCAGATATAGTACCGCCGCAGCTTGTCGCCATTGAGTGGGTGCATGAAGGGATTGCCATCTAAATCTGTTAGTTGCATAGCTCCTCTGGAGAAGATCTTCTTTACCAAGAACGGCCCAACCCAGACAGGTGCCCATTTGCCCAACGCATTACTCTGATTTGATGGCTTCATTTTGAGGACCAAATCACCAACCTTGATATCCTGAGGTTTCACCTTCTTGTCGAAAGCACGAGACATTCTATTCTGATATGCCCGATTATGCTCCATAGCCTTTAATCTGCGCTCATCAAGTAGTGCCAACTCATTGTATCGACTTTGGAGCCAGTCGATCTCATTGACTTCATTCTCTAGCAGGACTCTGAGAGATGGGATTTCCAGCTCAATTGGCAGGACAGCTTCCATTCCATAATTTAAGGCGTATGGAGTTGCACCGGTAGCAGTCCGAAGTGAAGTGCGGTAGCCCCACAATGCTAAGTGAAGTTTCTCCGGCCAATCCCGTCCTCGCTCGGCCATTTTCTTGATAATCCGCTCAAGGTTTTTGTTGGCAGCTTCTATAGCACCGTTGGTCTGTGGTCTATACGGCGATGACTTATGGCGCTTAACCTTGTACTCTGTGAGTAGCCGATCGGTCTCTCCTTCAAAATGAGATCCGTTATCAGAGATGATCTCGTTCGGGACTCCATATCGGCAAAAGATTTGTTCTTTTATGAAGCGAGCAACTTTCTTGGCCGTAAGTACTTTGTAAGACGCAGCTTTGACCCATTTTGTAAAGTAATCTACTGCGACTAAAACAAATGAATGTTCGATGCTTCCGGATGGAGTTATCTTCTTGATGACATCAATTCCCCAAGTTGCAAAGGACCAGGGAGTCGTCATGCAATACAGATCATGAGGAGGGATATGGTTCAAGTTGGAGAAACGCTGACATTTGTCACAAGTCCGCACAAATTGGATGCAAACCGTCTCCATTGTGATCCAGAAGTAACCCAGTCTGATGATGTTGTGCATTAGGGATCGAGCATTCATGTACGGTCCGCAGGCACCATTATGAACGTCTTCCATCACCCTTTGAGCTATCTCTTTACTGATGCAGAGCAGGAGTGGACAACCTTCCCATTTCTTCCATAACTCGTCACCAAGCATGACATACTGTGCCGATAGCCTTTTCAGAGCTTGCAGACTCTTGGCTCGAATACCTTTTTGGTCACCCTCTCCATCAACAGGGAAGGATGCTTCACCATGCTTGAGAAACTGGAAGATTTGGCTGTACCAAGGCTCATTGACGGTTTCAAGCTCGATTTCGCAACAATAGGTCGGACTCTCTCGCCTCCCGACTCTGAATGGCTTGATCGACTTACCTTCTGGTATTTCCACTAAAGAAGCCAAAGTAGCTAATGCATCAGCGAATCTGTTCTTATCTCGCGGCAGGAACTGAAATGTCACTTCCTTAAACTAACCAACGAGCTCTGCGATATAAGAATGGTACTTCTGGAGGCAAGGATCCATCGTCTTCCATCTATTGGCAGCTTGGTTGATTATCAGCTGAGAATAGCCAAACACTTCTAGCTCATCAATATTCAGCTCGAGGGCAGCCTCAAGACCGGCTATGCAGGCTTCATACTCGACTGCGTTGTTGGTAACTGAGAAGTTCAATTTGATGGCGATAGGAGTGTGCATGTCATTCAGATCCACCAAAACCATTCCAATGCCATTACCTCTCTTATTTGCTATACCATCGAAGAATAGCTGCCATCGGTTGCCGCTTTCTACCACAAAGATTCCCTCATCAGAAAATTGAAGATCTGGCCCTCGAACTTCTGTACTGGAAGAGTCAGCCAATTGATCAGCCAAAGTCTGCCCCTTGATTGCCTTTCGGGTCACATACTTGATATCGAACTCTGGTAGGAAGAAAGTCCATTTTGCGAGCCGGGTGGATATACTGCCTCTGTAACTCTGAAACAAGTACTTAATCGGGTCCATTTTAGAGACCAGATGCACTGTATGAGACAACATGTAATGCTTTAACTTTCCAACCACCCAAACCAAAGCTGCACACGTCTTCTCCAGAGCGGAATAGTTCAACTCGCTTCCCTGGAATTTATGACTGACAAAATAGATAGCATTTTCTACCTTCGAGTCCTTCTTTTCTTGCGCAAGCATGGTTCCAACGGCCGTATCCGTTACTGATAAGTATAAAAGCAGAGACTTGCTCCCATGCGATGGGCAAAGGATGGGGGATTGACAAGATAAGCTTTGATCTTTTTGAAAGCTAATTGGCACTCTTCATTCCAAATCACTTTCTGGTTCTTTTTTAGCAACTTGAATATCGGCTCGCACATTGAGGTCAGCTGGTTGATAAATCGACTGATATATTGCAGACGGCCCATAAAACCCTTTACCTCAGACACGGTCCTTGGCGGCTTCATTTCGACGATGGCTTTGACTTTTCTTGAATCAACCTCGATACCACGTTCTGTGACCATGTACCCCAAAGCCTTGCCACAGACAACCCCGAAGGTGCACTTTGCTGGATTTAATCTCATGGAATGCTCCCGTAGTCTGTTGAAGAACTTCCTCAGATCAATAAAGTGTTGCCCGTCTGACCCCTTCGAATGAATGATCATTTCGTCAACATACACCTCAATTTCCTTGTGGATCATATCATGGAAAAGAGTGGTGACGGCCCTTTGATAGGTAGCCCCAGCATTCTTCAATCTGAACGGCATCACTGTATATCATTAAGTACCCCAAGGAGTAGTAAACGTTGTCTTTTCTTGATCAGCTTCAGCCATTTTGATCTGATTAAACCCAGCAAAACCATCAACAAAAGATTTGACTTCATAATTGGCTGTCGCATCTACGAGCATGTCTATGTTTGGCAGAGGGAAGTCATCTTTGGGACAGGCCTTGTTAAGATCTCGGAAGTCTACACAAACCTGCACCTTTTCATTTGCCTTAGTGACCGTCACAATATTTGCGAGTTAGGTTGGATATTCAATCACTTTAATGAAGCCCACCCGCAGGAGTTTCTCGATCTCCTCCTTAACCTGCAAAGACCATTCGGGCTTAATCCATCGCAGCTTTTGCTTGATCGGCTTGGCATCTGCATCTAGAGGTATCCGGTGGTCCACAATAGACATATCCAACCCCGGCATATCTTTGTAGGACCAAGCAAAAACATCTACAAACTCTTTGAGCAGCTCAACCGGGGCATCACGCTCGACTCCGGAGAAGAAGCTACCAATCTGTGTCTCTTTGGGCTCCTCGGCTGTTCCCAGATTCACCGTGGTCAATATCTCATCGGCAGCTTGGGCCCGGCTTTCCTTTCGGTCACAAACCTGCTTTAAATTATTATCTAAAAATTGTTCATCTATTGTGTCTGCATTATTTTCGATTGAATCTTGCATAATTATTTTTAAGTCTTTATGCTCATTTTTAGTTAAGCGTTCAATCGTTAAATTTGCAACTAAGGGATACTCGGAAAGATCAATTATTTCATTAAGACCAAATGGAAAGACATCATTGACAACACGACAATGGTCTTCAGTTGTGAGGACATCAGACCTGTCACTAGACTCGAACTCAATACAAGACTCTCGGAAGAACGACTCAAGACATGAGGAGCAAATTTGGACACAGAAGGACCGGGACAAGGTTTCAGTCTGAGCTTCTCGATCATAGTCTCTCGGCTGGCAACGAGTCCTTTTAAGGAAGTCCAATTCTTCAAGGGCATCTCTGCAACTGTCTCCAAAGTTCGCGGGTCCACCATCGCTCATTCTCAAATTCAAGCACAACTACCACATCATCATCTGAGGAAAAATCAATCAAATCCAGGGGATCCTTAGCAGCAACAACCTTCTCTGCAGGCATCTCAACTGTGTGCATAACACTTCCAGACTCTGACACCTCCAGACCTTCAAACAAACTTGCTAGGTCACCGTCTACATCCACGGGATCGGCACCACGATTCTTGTGAACTACAGGCTCATTCAAAGCAAGCTTCTCAAACTGATCAACATAGTCAAGTCCCCAAAAATGATAACTATTTTCATACGTGGCAGTCACACCTGGCCTCCTGGGCAGACTAATGAACATCTCTTTCATTGGGTCCTGGCTGATAGAAATCTTTTGTATCACTTCCATCCTTTCTTTCATCTGACTTAACCTCAGCTTTGGACAAACGAACATCTCACCATTCTCCTTGACAAAATGCTTATTGAGAGACCAACTGTATGGATGCACATCAGGCCTCTTATACCTCTTCCCGGCAACGAGGGTCATCCGCTCCTTGAGTGCCTTAGCTTTGTCATATGCCTTATATTCTTTAGTCACGACATACCCCAAACCTTGCTTGTTTCTTTCAGACTCAAGCATTTCAATCTTATACTGTCCTTGCTGGCGCTTCCCTAATCCTAGACCAGGAATGTAATTCATGCTTCGCATCATCTTTAATACAGGAGGTATCATATCTGAGGAAGTTGTCGGATCAATAGCACAGACCTGCCCCTTTGGCTTTTCAATTGTAAACCCGCTAAGCATTAGATTTTCTTGGTCAAGCTTGATCTCCATCACAGCCATAGTACTAGTGCTAGTCCCTTCAATGGTGACACTATCTCCATAAATAGTTGTCAATATACCGTCCTGGACAAATTTCAAACACTGGTGTAGTGTAGAGGCTACTGCTCCAATCTCGTGTATCCAAGGCCTCCCCAACAATGCTGAAAACGTAACAGGGATATCAATTACTTGGAAATCTACTGCCATCTCTTTACCTACGAATAACAAATTCAAGGAAACAATCCCAAAAGCTGCCCTAGAAGTCGAATCATAGGCTTTGATGGTTTGGTTGGACGATTTGAGACTCGTTGCATCAATATCCAGCATGCTCATCATTTTTGTCGAAAGCACATTTATGGCTTAGCCATTATCCACCAACACGTGAGGGATTTGGGGCCCCACCAAGGGCACGGTAATATGTAAAGACTCATTGTGTTTTGATCCATATGGAGGCAAATCAAGCTCTGTGAAATTGATAATATTTCCATACTAGGCTGTCCCGATCAACTAACATGCTTCGTCCGGGGTTGCATTGACAGACACCCTAGTCTTGGATAGAGCTTCTTCCAACTTCATCTTATGGGGATAAGACAAGGTAAGCAACGACCACAAAGAAATGTCGGCTTGAGTTCTCTTTAGATGAGTTAAAATTGGATCGTCCTGGTCTACCTCCTCTCCAGCTAGTCTATAAGGATTTCGCGAAGCTTGAGGATTCGAAACTGCAATTCTCTTGTCTTTTCTGGACATTCCAGTGTCATTTGTACCCATCATTCTTCCTGACCTGGCCAACAATTTGACTTCCCTATCATCTTCATCCACAATGCTTTTGCTGGCTTCCTTGAGTTCAGCCAATGTCAATGGAGCCGAATGAGTACTGTAAGGCCATGCTGCTTGCCTTATCTGATTCACTGACAAAGGTGCTTCCAAACTAGTTGCCACCTTAAGTTCTTCCAAAGAAAGTGGAGAATCTTTCGGAGCTACAGAAGAGATTGCATTAATAACCAACTGCTCCTCATACTCGTCATAATCTACAGAATTATTTAACTCACGCAAATCATCGAGGTACAAAACATAACAAAAATTGTCTTTCATTTCATCAACAAAACGGGTTACATCGGAAATGACTTCCTTGGACTTACAATCATCACTACAGTTGTCACCTACAGACTCACCAAATTCTAGCATGTTCATAAAATATTCATGGCCAAAATTAATCAAATTCACACCATTGCTCGGCAGAGGGTTCTTGACAATGTTCGGATGAGGAGATTTCTCAATCTTCTTTTCATAAACCAATCTTTGAATGATCTTCTTCAGAGTGATACAAGCGTTGGTAGTATGCCAGGGTATTGGTGAAATCTGCAGTACTTGCTCGTATCAAGGTTGGGGTTAGGAATGGGAGGATTGTAGTTATCTAGCGGCTTAATCATTCCAGTCATGATCAAACCATTAAAGACGGTAGTCATACCCAGATCATCAAACCTTTGTTGTTGTCGAGCTGGAACCTTCCGCCATTCTGCCCACTGCTATTTCCTCCTTGCAAGTTGTTGACACTACTATCTTTAGTGACCTCCTTCCCTTTTGGAGCCATTGAGGAAACTGGGTTAGCTCCTCGATAACGGTATCCTCCACTTCCACTTCTACCGCTAACATTGGTACTCGGGGCAAGGTTGAAAAGTCTATTCTCACTTCGGGCACCCATCCCTACCATCTCTCTCAAATCAGGGTACCATCCATTCCCAATAGCTTCACGCAAAAATGGCTTCACACAAGACAAGAAAATTTCCTTTTGGTCTTGTAAAGGAATCGGCTCGGACAACTCATTTAGCTTGGCATTCCACCTCTTGTAAAATTTAGTGATCGATTCATCACTCTTTTGAATAGTACTAACCAAATCATCTCTAGTCGTGAGCCATTTAAGATTTCCCCTATACTTCTCAAGAAAGGTTTCGGTAATCTGGCTCCATGTAGAACGACTCTCTTGCTTCAAGGCGAGGAACCATGTAAGTGCTGGGCCCTTAAGAGTAAGATGGAAATGCGAAGCCATGAATTCGGGAGTACAACCCATCGCTCCCATTGTCATTACGTAAGTGTCAATATGAGTCTTTGGACATGCGGTACCATCAAACTCCCTTTTAGGCATTTTGAATTTATGTGGGAGGGGTGTCACCTGACCCGGATCAACTACCTTGAGACCACTGGACCCCACTGTCAATTTGTCGATCAGCTGCTGCATTTGCTTCAACAACGCAGTCACCTCTGGAGTCATTCCTGGAAGCTGAGGAATAGTAGGAGCAATAGTTGAAGAGGGTATCGGAAAAGCAGACGGAATTTCTGGAACATGCCTAACAGGCAAAGCAGCTGGAGGAAGGCCGAAAGTACTAGGAACATTTATGCTGCTATCTAACAAACTTACCGAACTTGGCACCCTATTTCCATACATATCATATCCATTAAACTGCCCCAAACTCTGAACATTAAGCTGCTGAGGACCAAATTGAGCTGACTGATACCCGAACTGACTTTGAGCTGAAGCCCCGACATTCACAGAAGGAGCCGAGTAAGGGGTAGAACTGTACAAGTGCTGAGTAAGAGGAGAACATACCATAGGCTGGGAGAAACCACCTTGAAACTGAGACTGGTTATGAGAATACTGCGGGAATCTGTCTTGGCAAACCTGGCTACCCGACAAACGATACTGGCTGCCCTGATGCTGCGTAGCTGCCTGTTGCTGTGAACCCTGAAAAGCACCATTCAAACCTTGTTGCTGACGAAACTGTCCATACTGAAGACCATTCTGATAAACACTGTCCTGAGGCTGAGAATAACCCCCTTGAAACTGAAACCCATACTGACCCGGAGGCATCGAGGTATTAGGAGCTGGAGAAGAAGTTAAATCGAAGAAGTTCAGTGGCTGGCTACCACTCTTGCCGAATCCACCCTGAGCACCTTGATTTTAGACCTTAGAGACTGGAGGAGGAACCCTTCCTTGTACATTCACGGTCGCTTCCTACGCTGGCATGCGGATAGGGCGAGGAGCGTAATTAAGGGGAGGAGGCATGGCATGATAAGTGGGTTGAGGTGAGGAGTGATAAGCATGATGGAGAAGGGAGAAGCAGATCCAATCCAAGCGTTGCTGTCTTCAGTAATCTCTTTATAAGAACTGTCATCCCGGCAAAGCACCGCAATCCCACGAGCACGCATAGACTCAACAAAATGAGCATACGCTTCTTCCTCCTGAGCCTTAGCAGTCTGGGCAAGCAAATGAGACTCACGCTCGCGAGCTAGAGCGGCCTCCAAAGTAGCTCTCATCTCCTCCATAGACATATCGTTCAGACCTGACTGACCCAAAGCAGCAGAACCACCAACAGATTGGGTAGAGAAAACATCATCGCTTCCTGACAATTCTGAATCTGAATCAAATGAAACCCCAGAAAATTCTTGAACTGCCTCGGCAATACGAACCAAACGGGCACCCGGGACGGAAGCACGAATCCAACTCGCCGTAACTGCAGGGTGAAAATAGGGTTGAGAAGGGGATGAAGGAAGAGACTCTTTAGAAGGTACGGGAGAGGGAGAAGAAAGGAAAGGACTCGTGCAAGCATCTTATTAATGTTCAAGTAGAAATCGATGGCTTTTAAGTCTTAAGAAAGGTTGGAAAAGGATAAGCCTTTATTTTCGCATTCTAAAACCTCGGGGGAACCTAGAGACGCACCATTCAAATTATACCAAATGTTTTATGTAGAAATTAATAATAGGTAATAACACCTAAACATGACCTGAGCACAATATGAGATGGACAAGCAATCCCAATTTCTGGGGAAATTTGGGCAGCATGTATTCTTGAAGAATTTCAAAGAAAAATCCGGCATGACCTCTCGTCGGTGCACGGTGACAATGCGGCATGATCTCTCGTTAGAACATGTCACGAAAGCGACATGTCCATACGTGAAACCATGTTGTATTGGCAACATGCCCACACGTGCTAGGTTTTGGGATAGGTATGAAAGTCTATTATTAGTTTTCAAACAATTCATTTTAGTATAATTTAAAAATGTTGTGTCCAAAAACCAACCATCGGGTAGGTTTAAAAAGTGTGGTTCCACCTATGATGCGCTAGGAGGATAGGATTGATTTTAGCACTCAAGTGTAGGCGACATAAAAAAGATCTAGTGCCGTGGTGTGAGGGTGACTAAATTCCTTTCATAGACTCATTTTGTTGAGTCTATGCACGCATAGACTCAACAAAAGGAATTTAGTCACCCTCACACTACGGCACTAGATCTAGTGCCGTAGTGTGAGGGTGACTAAATTCCTTTTTTTATGAAAAATAATTTTTAATCCATTTTTATTTTCTTTTTATTTGAAAAGGGATAACAAACGGAAAACAAAACACACACACATCTCACAGAAACTAACAAGGTACAATAATCAACTTCATACTTGATCAAGGGACTGCCCTTAACCAGAAACTGAACAACTGTACAGTGGCCAGTTCTGTCGCGTGACACAGGACAGATTGGGCTAAGACTGTCGCACGACTTGGCTGGCCACAAAACCAGAACCTCAAGAAGGAATCAAACACCATCCTCCTCATGGTAATGAACAAACTCATATCCCCAAACACAGCAACAAGAAGCATACCAAGCCATAAAATCTCAAAATCCTATAAAATGCATATATCACATAGAGTCATTAACGATGCACATAAAAATGAACGCATTGGACGTTTAAAAGAGAATGAAAGCTTGACCCTCTTATTTTGAAAACAAGTTTTGAAATGTCCCCAGCAGAGTCGCCACTGAATGAACGCTCGCTAAAAATTATGTAAAAATGAGAGTCGCCACGCCTTTTTAAAGGAAACTTTGAAAACCTTTTGAAAAGTGAAAATGGGTTCGAGGGTCAGATTACGTGTTGGGAAGAGTTCACCCAACACGCCTCGTAATACGAGTCTTTCTATAAAATAACATCCAAGGTATTCATGAGTATGTGCAAACATGTAAGACGAGAAATGTGATAAATGGATTTTATTGATAAAATGAGATAGATACAACTCGTGAGCCACTCGGTACAAAGGGGGGCCATATCCCAGTTTACAGATCTGAGAACAGATTACAATTGGAAAAGAGTTTTTGCAAAGTCGCAAGATGTGTCGAGTGACACAGGATCTGCCTGGCTAGTTGTGTCACGTGACACAGGACTCAGCCTGGCAGGTTGTGTCGCGTGACACAGGATGCCAATCTGCAGAAACTATACAAATTAAAGGCAGACTAAACTGAGACCTATTCAGATCAAATTACAACATCAATTCAACTCAGAAATGACATGAATCAACAACTAATCGACCAAGGGGTGTGGATATGGGGAGATCCACACTCCCTTGATGAACAAGCCATAATTATATTCAAATTACACCATAAACATGAAATGATGTCAAACAAATCAACTTAAACAGAGAGATTGCGATTGTAACTCAATAATTAGGACAGATAGAGTCTAATTATCAAATCAAATTGAAGATAGATTGCATGAATTATGAAAGGGAGCAAATATATGAGAGAAAAGGAAGGAGAGAATTAGTTACCCTTGGAGATCCACAAATTCTATACCAAGTTATGTATAGAATCCTTCTAAATCAGCTTTGGAACCGAATTAAACTTGGGAAGGATAGTGGATTGAAGATCTAGGTAGTGATGTATGGGTTGGATTAAATAGAGGGAGAAAAGGAGAGAGTTAGGTATGAGAGAGAGAGAGAATTGTGTGTGTTTTGCGGTGTGTGTTATGCTACTATTTGGCCACTTAACCGTTTCTGGCGCCAACAACCTGTCGCATGACTTGGCTGGCCACTTAACCACTTCGCGAGAAACTTATAAAAAGATTTCGGAAGTCTCGGAATGGACCGGAAATTTACCAAAACGCCCCTAGTGCAATTTTATTATATTAAAAGGCACTTATAAAGGGTCGCAAATTGGATTGGGGTACTTACAGCGGCCCATGAAGTTTCTTTACCTATGTTTAGGTTTGCGGCGGTCTCATGTTGATGATGGCCTTGATCTTTTGGGGATCAACTTCGATGCCTCGCTTGGTGACCATGTATTCCAAGACTTTGCCTCGGATGACTCCAAATGTGCATTTGGCAGGGTTTAACCTCATTGAGTTTTCCGGAGGCGATTGAAGAACTTTCTCAGGTCAATGAGGTGTTGTCCGTCTGGTCCCTTTGAGTGGATGATCATGTTGTCGATGTACACTTCGATCTCTTTGTGGATCATGTCGTGGAAGAGGGCGGTTGCTGCCCGTTGGTAAGTAGCCCCAGCGTTCTTTAGTCCGAATGGCATCACTGTGTAGTAGTAGGTTCCCCAAGGGATTGTGAAGGCTATTTTTTCTTGGTCTTCTTCGGCCATCTTGATTTGATTGTAGCCGGCGAACCCATCCACGAAGGACTTAACCTCAAAATTGGTCGTAGTGTCTACCAACATGTCGATGTTTGGTAGTGGAAAGTCGTCCTTGGGACTTGCTTTATTGAGAACTCGAAAGTCCACGCAGCAGTGTACTTTTCCGTTGGCCTTGGTGACCGTGACTATGTTGGAGAGCCATGTCGGGTATTCGATCACCCTTATGAAGCCGACTCAGAGCATCTTTTCGATCTCTTCCTTGACTTGTAAAGACCATTCTGGCTTGATTCAGCGTTGCTTTTTCTTGATGGGCTTAGCCTTGGGATTCAAGGGAATCCGTTGTTCCACTATGGCTGGATCTAAGCCGGGCATGTCTCGGTAAGACCAAGCGAACACGTCCACAAATTCTTTGAGTAGTGCAGTCAATGCGTTTTGCTCAGTGCCCGTGAAGAAGCTTCCAATTTGCGTCTCCTTTGGCTCTTCAGCAGTCCCCAAATTCACTTTGGTTAAAACCTCCTCGGCAGCTTGGGCCCGGTTTTTCTCTCATTTGACAACATGCTTAAAGATGTGTTTAATGTATTGTTCGTTTAATATGTCTGTTTCTTTATCAAGTGAATCGTTATTAACTGTTTGTGTTTTAGTTAATTTATCAGTTGTTAAAGATGCAATGAGAGGATACTCGAAAAGGTCGAAACTTTCATTAAGAGCATATGGGAATACATTATTGGCTATGAGTTCGTAATCTTCTGGCGTAAGGCCATCGGATGACTCGAGAGACTCAAATTTAAAGATAATGGACTCAGAATGTGTTTTGACTCTGGACTCTAGGACGCGAGGGGTTAGACCAAGTTGTTCAATCATTTCCTTCTTGCTGGCGACAGGTCCAGAGAAGGTGGTCCAGTTCTTGAGTGTCAATGTTGATGAGCTTGAAAGGAGGCGAGGGTCGAAAGGCTTCGCGCTGTTGTTCCCAATCATAGCTACCATGGAGTTATCAGAAACAAAATCTATTAGGTCTGGCACCTCGATTTCTTCGCTGAAAAGCTGTTGTAGCAATGGCTCGTTCCAGGCACTATCTGCGGAGTCTTCCTTTCTTGTCTTGGGCATTGCTAGTTCGAATGCAGACTCGTCCCGCTCATTTGTGGCAGGAATGTTAACAGAGAGTTTTTCGAGTTCTTCTGCCAAAGAGAGGGTTTTCCCGAACTAAAATTCATTGTGAATAGTGGTGGTAGTGGGTCCCGGTAGAGTTGGTACGTCGAGGAATGCTCTTCTAACGAGGTTTGGCTTGAGGCCTGTGAACTTTTCAAGGCTTTGTTGGAGCTTGTCCATTACTGTCGGCCAGTTTTGTTTGGTGTTGATCAGCTCTGTCCCCATTTCTGTATCTTCATTCAAACTGCTGGCTTTCTTTGTGAAGTACCGTGCCATGTCGAAGCTGTAAGGGTGGAGGTCGGAGATTGCGTGCAAGCCTCTTTTGTCTGTAGCGGATCATTTCCATGTAGCTTTTCTGTTTTTCGCAGCGTCTTTGGGAGTGAGAATGTATCCTAGGCCATGGTTGGTATTTTGTTCCTTGACCTTGATGATTTGTTGGGTACCTTGATGGCATTTTCCCAAACCAAGCCCCGGGATGTAGTTCATGAGCTTCATCATCTTCATGGTAGGAGGGATCTGGTCCCAAGTCAAGGGCAGGTATATGTGGCATACCTGGGCTTTTGGGCTTTTGACTGTGAACCCTGTCAGCATCATGCCATCGTTGTCGTGTTTGATTTTCAGGACTGGGACGCCGTTTGTGTTGGTCCCCTCAGTAGTTATGCTATCACCATAGATGATGGTGTGATATGTTCCTTGGACGAACTTTACGTACTGGTGTAGGGTGGATGCTACCCCATTGATCTGGTGTAGCCAAGGGCGTCCCAAGATGGCAGTGAATGTGATCGGGATGTCGATGACCTGGAAGTCCGTCGGGATCATCTGTTTTCCGAACCACAGGTTCAGAGTGGCTATCCCTAAGACTGAGCGAGACGTCGAGTCGTATGCTTTGATCGTCTGAGTTGAGGGCTTTAGATCAGTTGGCTTGATCCCTAGCAAGTCCATCATTTTGGATGGGAGGACGTTCATGGCTGATACCCCATCTACCAAGACTCGAGGGAGGCGGCGCTCGTCAAGTTGAACTGTTATGTAGAGAGGCTCATTGTGGTCAGCCCCAAATTTTGGGAGGTCGAGCTCCGTGAAAGTTATGATGTTGTTGTAGTGAACGTTGTCGATCATTTGGACCGCTTCATCTGGTGTCACGTTGATAGGTACCATGGTCTGGGCCAGGCTTTCCTCCAGCTTGAGCTTGTGCGGGTAAGAGGAAGTGACCAGAGGGATATGTTAGCCTGGGTACGCTTGAGCTGAGTTAAGATAGGATCTTCAGCCTTTGGGTCAAGAGTTTCGGCTTCTTTGGCGTAGGGGCCCTTTTCGGTTCGAGGCTTAGGCACGGTTGGCCTTTTGTCTGTTCTTGGAGGATTCATAGGGATTTGACCGGAACGCGTCAGTACGTTCACCTTTGTCTTTGCTGCCTTGCTTGTTTCCCCCACTTCTGTCATGGGAGGGCCTTGGTTGGTGTAGGGCCAAGCTTCGCATTTCAGTTCGTTGACTGTTATTGCTTTTGTCGAAGCGTCAACAGTGGCTTTGATGTCTTCCCAAGATAGGGGTTGGGGTGTCTGGACCCTTGGGCCAGGCTGTGCAGAGTTCGTCCCAGCTAATCATGGAGCAGAAGTTTCCGTGGTCTTGCGTAGAGCTAGGCTGAGGAGATTTGCTGGAGTAGATGACGTAGAAGTCAAACTTGCCTGACGGTTCTCCGAGGGTCCCGACTGTGGGATCACCGGCTTCGTATCTCTTTTTCAGTTTTCGTTGAGAAGAGAGTTTCTTCTTTCTTGGAGGGCGATCCTCGTTTATTTCGTCTTGGAAGTCCCTTTCCAGACAGGTGGTACAATTGCAGATGTCCCACCGGATGTGTTCATCATTTTGCGGTGGCATTGGGACTTCGGGGAATTGACTGGGCACGTCTATCCCTGGGGGGTCTTGTGGCTTTATGTCATAGCTGCAGGGCTCGTACGAGGGCAAAGGATTGTATCCCGGGGGAAAATGAGAGACGTTGGGAGCTGCGGGAGCGGGTACGTCCTTGGGAGCCCCAGGTGGTTGGGGGTGGCAAATGTTCTGAAATGGTGCATGGCACCTTCTATCCAGGCATGTTGCTCGCCTTGGCATTTTTCGAGGGCTATTATAGCTTGCCAAACTTCCTCCATTGTTGGGAAAATTCTCGGGGGTAAGATCCCATCTTCCTCGTTGTTATCTGCCGACCTGGCCATGGGGAGTTGATGGAATGCCCTGGTGGCTGTACTTGGGAAAGGATGTGGGACCTTGCGGCTTTGACACTGGAAGAACAGTTCCCGGGTACTCTCAACCACTCACGGTTCACTAGAGGGGGTGACGGGTAAGGTTTAGTCATGGGAAGGCTTTTTTTTGGATAAAGGGGGGAAAGCTCATGTTACATGCAGTTTTCGTTATTTATTTATGATTTTTTTTGTTGTTTTAATTTACTTAAAACAGTGTTTTCTCATAATCCTAGGTAGGTTGGAAAAGATTGCTCTTCTTTTTCGCAACTATGCTAGATCCTGGGTCAGTAGAGATCATCTGTGCGGCTATAAGCCCCCCGTTTTGCATCTGTATTTCGACATCCCGGGGTGGACAGCCCCGGGCGAGGGTGTAAGTACCCCAATCTGGATCACTCTCTTCCAAATGCATGGGAAGCGCCGCAGACTCACACAAACGCAGTCTCGAACACCCCTAGCCCTCAAAAACCCAAAAAAACCATCAACCAAACCAAGGGGGGCCTTTCTGGGATAAAAAAGCTCAAAAGGACTTTTTAGGAATTTCGAAAAATTTGGAAAAGCACATAACATCCGTGCGGACCTCTTTGCTCCCAGACATAATTATTACGAAATCCCCTTAAAGTCCACAATATTCCCTCAAATCTGGGAAAACCAAAATTTTGGTTTTGCATGGAAGGTCCGTGCGGACCTCTTTGCAAATTTTCCTACACTATAAATAGAGGGATCCCCCTCTCATTTTTCACACACAATCCTCTTCTCCTCTCTCCCCCCAGCCTTCAGGAACCCCTCTAAGACCCTTCGGGGCAATCCCGGTCCCTTTCGGTTCCGGAGCATTCCGAGGCCCCTCGTCGTACTCCGAAGCTCTGTCGAGCGCTCCCGAGACACTCCCGCGCTGCCCCGAGGAACTCTCGAGGTATTTTGAGGCCCCTCGTGGTACTCCGAAGCCTTGCCAGGTCCATCCCGAGGTGTCCCGGCCCTTTCCGAGCTCAACCGACAATCCCAACGCACGCCGGAACTCTGCCCGAACACAACCGACGATCCCAACGCACGACGAACCTCTGCCCGAATCCAGTCAACGATCCCTGCGATCCCAACGGATGCCGAAACTCTGCCCGAGTACACACCTAACAATCTCGAGGCACGCCGAAGCTTTGTCCGCAAACAACCGGCACATCCCGAAGCAATTCCGGTCCATCCCGGAACCCTCTTCCATCCTCAAACACTATTCCCCAGCGAAAGACAGACACGAACCAACATTGGTAAGGCTTCCTTCCTACACTATTTCAATACATTTAAATACGTAGTGTACAATGTAGACATCCGATACAGCATGCATTTTTAAAAAAGCACATACGCACACACACACAACATTTAAAGAAAGAAGGGGTACCGAAAGACTCGTTTTTACGAGGCGAATCGGGTGAGCTCTAATATTCTAATATTCTCTTCCCGAAGAGTAACCTGACCTCCGAACTCAAAAATCTCATCACACAACAACAATTTTTAAACTGATGCCTTTTCTCAATATTTTAGGCTAAATCAAAACGGTGTGGCGACTCTACAAGCAAAAACACTGTGAGACACCTCCTCGACCAACGAAAACACGCAAATGCAAGATGTCGGGGCCCGCACGCGAGCGGGATCCGGGTAATTTCAGTTGGCGACTCTGCTGGGGATAATTTTGTTTTAAAAACTTTTAAACAAAAACAAAAGATTTTTAAAACGATGATGAGGGTCAAACTTTCATTTTACCCCTTTCTTTAACTATTGTGTGTGTGTGCGCATGTGTTTTACTTTTTATTTTACAAAAAAAAAATACAAAAAAATGCATCAATATACATCTGTGTACATGCATTTAAAATTCTTCAAAAACTTATGTTTTACTCAGAAAAAGAATTTTAGAGACCGCACACTACTCGCACTGCTGCCTCGGTACACCGCACGCTACGCGCACTGCTGCCTCGGATACACTGCACACTACAACCCTTAACCCGGGTGGTCTCAGTTGCAGTTCATTTGGCCTTCCTACGCCTCTCAGACGCGCACGGGATCATTCCAAACATCCCATCCTAGCCAGTGTCAACATGCACACTTGCATCGCACTCTGTCAAGACTCGGTTGGTTTTTACCCAGTCCGTGTCATACAGCCTGGATACATATCCCATGCCGGCCATTTTCTGAGTCGAAGCTCGGAACTTAAGATCCCTTGCGCAAGCAAAGCGATGAAAGATCATGCTAAAATCTTGACCGGATCTTGATTTCTGAAGCTACACCCAAACGATGTTCCATCCCGTATATACATCCATGCCTACATGACATCACGTCATTAAGCCTTTAATACATCAGCCCTGACGATATGACCCAGTCAATGCCTAACGTCACAGATCCTTTGCGCAAGCAAGGTAAAGAGAGGTCATGTCGAACTCTTGACCAGATCTTGACTCAGGTGCCGGCTCGGCTCACTATTCACATGGCTAACGCATTAAACGAACATGACAGGCTCGGTCCTTAGGTTCGATTTTTCTTTTAGGCCGGTGGAAACCGCTTGCCCTATAGGACCCTCGGTCGGGGCTGTCCACCCCGGGATGTCGAAATACAGGTGCAAAACGAGGGGCTTATAGCCGCACAGATGGTCTCCACTGACCCAGGATCTAGCATAGTTGCAAAAAAGAAGAGCAATCTTTTCCAACCAACTTAGGATTCTGAGCAAACACTGTTTTAAATAAATTAAAACAACAAAAAAATCATAAATAAAAAGCGGAAACTGCATGTCACATGAGCTTTCCCTCTTTTATCCAAAAGGGCCTTCCCATATCTAAACCTTACCCGTCACCTCCTCCAGCAAACCGAGAGTGATCGAGAGTACCCAGGAACTATTCTCCCAGTGTCAAAGTCTCAAGGTCCAACATCCTTCCCATCATAGCCACTAGGGCAGTCCATCAATTCCCCATGGCCAGATCGGCTGATAACAACGAGGAAAACGGGCCCTCACCCCCGAGAAACTTCCCGACAATGGAAGAGGTTTGGAAAGCCGTCATAGCCCTCGAAAAACGCCAAGGTGAACAACAAGCCTGGATCGAAGGTGCCATGCACCACTTCGGAACATTAGCTACCCCCCAACCACCTGGGGCTCCCAAAGACATACCCGCTCCCGCAGCTCCTAACGTCTCTCATTCTCTCCCAGAAGTCAATCTGTTGCCTTCGTACGAGCCATGAAGCTACGACATAAAGCCACAAGACCCTCCGGGGGAAGACGTGTCCGGTCAACATCCCAAGGTCCCAATACCGCCACAGAACAATGAACACATCTGGTGGGACGTCTGCGATTGCACCGCTTGTCTGGAAATAGAGTTCCAAGATGAAATAAACGAGGATCGCCCTCAAAGAAAGAAGAAACCCTGTTCTCAACAAAAACTGAAGAAGAGATACGAAGCCGGCGACCAGTCGGAACCCTCGGAGAACCATCAGGAAAGTTTGACTACTACGTCATCTACTCCATCAAATCTCCTCAGCCTAGCTCTGTACAAGACCACGGCAACGTCTGCTCCATGATCAGCTGGGACGAGCTCCGCACCGCCACCAACGGCCCGAGGGTCCAGATATCCCAACCCCTGTCTTGGGAAGACCTCAAAGCCACTGTTGACGCTTCAACAAAAGCAATAACAGTGAACGAACTAAAATGCGAAGCTAGCCCTACGCCTACCAAGGCCCTCCCATTACAGAAATAGGAGAGACAAGCAAAGCAGCAAAGCCAGAGGTGAACGTACTGACACGTTCCGGTCAAATCCCGATGAATCCTTCAAAAACAGACAAAAGGCCAGCCATGCCTGAGCCTCGAACTGAAAAGGGTCCCTACACCAAGGAAGCCGAAACTCTTGACCCGAAGGCTGAAGATCCTATCTTAACTCAGCTCAAGCGTACTCAGGCTAACATCTCCCTCTGGTCCTTGCTCGCTTCCTCTTATCCGCACAAACTCAAGCTGGAGGAAAGTCTGGCCCAGACCATGGTACCTATCACCGTGACACCAGATGAAGCGATTCAGATGATCGATAACGTTCATTACAGCAACATCATCACTTTCACGGAGCTCGACCTCCCAAAATTTGGGGCTGACCACAACGAGCCTCTCTATATAACAGTTCAACTTGATGAGCGCCACCTCCCTCGGGTTTTGGTTGATAGAGGATCATCCATGAACGTCCTTCCATCCAAAATGATGGATTTGCTAGGGATCAAGCCAACTGATTTGAAGCCCTCAACTCAGACAATCAAAGCATACGACTCAACGTCTCGCTCAGTCTTGGGAATAGCCACTCTAAACCTGTGGTTCGAAAAGCAGATGATCCCGACCGACTTCCAAGTCATCGACATCCCGATTACATTCAATTCCATATTGGGACGCCCTTGGCTACACCAGATCAATGGGGTGGCATCCACCCTCCACCAGTGCGTAAAGTTCGTCCAAGGAACGGATCTCACCATCATCTATGGTGACAGCATAACCACCGAGGGGACCGACACAAACGACGTCCCGGTCTTGGAAATCAAACACGACAATGACGGCATGATGCTGACAGGGTTCACAGTCGAAAGCCCAAAAGCCCAGGTGTGCCACATAGACCTGCCTTTGACTTGGGACCGGATCCCTCCCACAATGAAGATGATGAAGCTCATGAACTACATCCCGGGGATCGGTTTGGGAAAATGCCATCAAGGTACTCAACAAATCATCAAGGTCAAGGAACAAAATACCCTCCATGGCCTGGGATACATTCTCACTCCTGAAGACGCTGCGGAAAACAGAAAAGCTGCACGAAAACGCTTCACTACTAACAAAAGAGGCTTGCACGCAATCTCCGACCTCCGCCCTTACAGCTTCGACATGGCCAGGTACTTCACAAAGAAAGCTGGCAGTTTGAATGAAGACACAGAAAAGGGGACAGAGCTGATCAACATCCCTATTCACAATGAATTCTAGTTCGAGAAAACCCCCTCTTTGGCAGAAGAACTCGAAAAACTCTCTGTCAACATCCCTGCCACCAACAAGCGGGACGATTCCGCATTCGAGCTAGCAATGCCCAAGACAAAGACGGAAGACTCCGCAGACAATGCCTGGAACGAGCCATTGCTACAACAGCTCTTCAGCGAAGAAATCGAGGTGCCAGACCTAATCGATTTCGTTTCTGGTAAATCTACTGTAACCATGATTGGGGACAGTAGCGCGAAGCCTTTCGACCCCCGCCTCCTGTCAAGCTCATTGCCACTCAATAACTGGGCCACCTTCTCCGGACCTACCGCCAGCAAGAAGGACATGATCGATCAACTTGGTCTAACCCCTCGCGTCCTAGAGTCCAGTGTCAAAGCCCATCCTGAGTCCATTGTCATTGAATTCGAGTCTCTCGAGTCATCTGATGGACTTACGCCAGAGGATTACGAACTCATTGCCAATAATGTATTCCCATATGCTCTTAGTGAAAGCTTCGACCTTTCCGAGTATCCTCTCATTGCATCTTTAACAACTGATAAATTAACTAACACACAAACAGTTAATAATGATTCACTTGATAAAGAAGCAGACACATTAAACGAACAATACATTAAACACATCTTTAAGCATGTTATCAAACAAGAGAAAAACCGGGCTCAAGCTGCCGAGGAGGTTTTAACCAAAGTGAATTTGGGAACTGCTGAAGAGCCAAAAGAGACGCAAATCGGGAGTTTCTTCACCGGCACTAAGCAAAACGCATTAACTGCACTGCTCAAAGAATTCGTGGACGTTTTCGCTTGGTCTTACCGAGACATGCCCAGGTTAGATCCAGACATAGTGGAACATCGAATTCCCTTGAATCCCGAGGCTAAGCCCATCAAACAAAAGCTACGCCGGATCAAGCCAGAATGGTCTTTGCAAGTCAAGGAGGAGATCGAAAAAATGCTCCGAGTTGCTTCATAAGGGTGATCGAGTACCCGACATGGCTTTCCAACATAGTCACAGTCACCAAGGCCAATGGAAAAGTACGCTGCTGGGTGGACTTCCGAGATCTCAACAAGGCAAGTCCCAAGGACGACTTTCCACTCCCAAACATCGACATGTTGGTGGACACTACAGCCAATTTTGAGGTTAAGTCCTTCGTGGATGGGTTTGCCGGCTACAATCAAATCAAGATGGCCGAAGAAGATCAAGAAAAAACAGCCTTCACAACCCCCTGGGGAACCTACTGCTACACAGTGATGCCGTTCGGACTAAAGAACGCTGGGGCTACTTACCAACGGGCAGCAACCACCCTCTTCCATGACATGATCCACAAAGAGATCGAAGTGTACGTCGATGACATGATCATCCACTTAAAGGGATCAGATGGACAACACCTCACTGACCTGAGAAAGTTCTTCAACCGCCTCCGGAAACACTCAATGAGGTTAAACGCTGCCAAATGCACATTTGGAGTCAGCCGAGGCAAAGTCTTAGGATACATGGTCACCGAGCGAGGCATCGAAGTTGATCCTCAAAAGATCAAGGCCATCATCGAGATGAAACCACCGCAAACCCAAACAGAGGTGAAAAGCTTCATGGGTCGCCTGCAGTATATCAGCCGCTTCGTCAATCAGTTGACCTCCATGTGCGAGCCAATCTTCAAACTCGGAATGCCAAGATGCCTTTAAAGAAATAAAGGCGTACCTTGTGAGTCCTCCGATCCTCTGTCCTCCCCACGAGAAGAAGCCCCTTTTGCTATACCTAACTGTGACCGACACCGCAGTAGGAGCTATGCTCTATCAAGAAAAGAAGGAGTCGCGAGTCGAGAACGCCATCTACTTCGTCAGTCGAAAGTTTCAAGGCAGCGAACTTAACTACTCAGCCCTCGAGAAAACCTGCGCAGCTCTAGTATGGGTCGTCGGAAAATTACGACACTATATGCAGTCGCACACAGTGCACTTGGTCTCCAAAATGGACCCAGTCAAATACCTCTTCGACAAACCATCCCTGTCAATTAGGCTCGCCACATGGTCTTTCTTCCTAGCAGAATTTGACATCAAGTACGTAAACCAGAAGTCAATCAAAGGACGGGTAATGGCTGAACAACTGGCTGATTTCCCAACTGACGAGGCCCAGGGTCCCGAGCCACAATTTCCAGATGAAGGAATCTTCGCACTTGAAAGCGAAAACCGATGGCAACTGTTCTTTGACGGAGCGGCCAACAAAAGAGGAAACGGCATTGGTATGCTTTTGGTCGACCCAAAGTACGAGCACACCCCAATCGCCATAAAGCTGAATTTCGAGGTGACCAATAATGCCACCCAATACGAAGCGTGCGCCGCCGGACTAGAGGTCGCACTCGAAAGGAACGTCCAGAAACTCGAGATCTACGGGGACTCAGCCTTGATCATCAATCAAGTTTCCAACAGGTGGAAAACAATAGACCCAGGCTTGCAAAAATACCACGCCTGCATGGAAGACCTAATCACGCAATTCAAAGAGGTCACCTTCCACTACTTGCCAAGAGACCGAAACCAGTTTGCAGACACCCTAGCCACCTAGGCTTCACTCGTGGAAATCCTCGAGGGAAAGGCAATCAAGCCATTCAAAGTCGGACGAAAGGAAATCCCGCCTACTGCTGCGAGATCGAACCAGAGCCCAAGCCCATCAATGAGCCATGGTACAACCAGATCTTCCAATACCTCAAAAACGGGGAAACTGCCTTCATGAATGAGGAAGGTCAGCGCAAGGAAGGAATCAAAGCTAAGAGCATCATGGCCCTAAAATGCCTCGCCTCTCACTTTGTCATCCTTGGAGACATGCTATACAAAAAACGCTACCATGGACCGCTCCTACGCTGCATCAGCCAGGAAAAAGTAAGCGAGCTCATGAACGAAGTCCACAATGGGGCTTGCAGCCCCCACATGAATGCCAGAGCCCAGATGCAAATCATTCTTCGGATGGGCTACTACTGGATCTCCATGGAGGCAGACTGCATCCACTTTGTCCGAAGCTGCGACAAGTGTCAACGGTTCTCCAACCTCAATCATCTACCTCCTCATGATCTCTACTTCATGACTACGCCCTGGCCCTTCGCCACATGGGGAATTGACGTCATCGGGAAATCGCTCTGCCAGGCAGCAACGGCCATGAATTCGTCTTGGTAGCCATCGACTACTTCACAAAATGGGTCAAAGCCAAGTCCTACAAAGTGCTCACTTCCAAGAAAGTCGCACATTTCCTCAAAGAAAACGTCATCTGCCGATACGGCATCCCGAACGAGGTCATATCAGACAACGGCTCCCACTTCGAAGGAGAATGTGACAGACTGCCGGCCGAATTCAAGATCACACGTCACAAGTATTCTCCCTACCGGCCACAAACCAACGGCGCCGTAGAAGCAGCAAACAAGACCCTCGAATGAATCATCCAAAAAATGACCACCCGAGGACGTGATTGGCCCGAGAAGCTGCACCTTGCACTTTGGGACTGCCGAACATCAGTCAGAACAGCCACGGGAGAAACTCCGTTCACCCTAACATACGGGATGGAAGCAGTACTGCCCGTTGAATTGGAAATTCCCTCACTCCGAGTGTTGCTGGAAAACGAGATCAATGAAGTCGAATGGGTCCGAAGCCTACACGACGAACTGGCTCTGCTAGACGAGCGACGACTAAAGGCCATGGAACACATCCGAGCCTACCAAAGCAGAATGGCTAGAGCTTTCGACAAGAAAGTCAAGTCTCGAGACATCAGGGAAGGTGATCTGGTACTCAAAGAAAAGCCTCCCACTCGACCCAACCCACTAGGAAAATGGGAACCAACATGGATCGGCCCTTTTGTGGTTCAAAAGATCTTCTCCGGAGGTGCCATGAAGCTGACAGACCTATACGGCAATCCCTTCATGAATCCAGTCAACGCAAGCAAACTTTGCAGATACTTCGCCTAAAGAAGACCAACTGTGCATCTCTTGGCACTCCTTTTAGTGTCGAACTACGCAGACCTGAGCCCTCTAGTCCGGGGGAACGTAGGCAACCTTAATTGGTCCGGTCTAAAAACACACAAAAAAGTCAAAAGTTTGAATGTCAACCAAGACCTCCATCAAACTATACACTTTCCAAAACATGCCCCCACCAGCACCTTGACCAAGTCAAACGACGGAGGCAACATCAAAGGACATCCGAAGGTCACTCAGCGTCAAAAGACTGACCCATGTCAACTTCCAAGCTAGGGGCTTGTCTTCGCCCTCACGCGCTTCAAAAAAAAAGCTCAAGCAAAGGCTCTAAAAAAAAAAAGAGCTCAACCAAAGGCTTTCAAAAAAAATAAGCTCAAGCAGAAGCTACAAAAAAAAAGAGGTCAAGAACCCGGCGCCAACAAGCAAGAAGCAAGGAACCCAAGGAAAAGACCGTCAAAAACGACTTGTCAAGGGATCATCCAACCTCCCCATCCAAACACAAAACCCAAGCGAAAAGGGATTGCCGTCAAGGCCCAGGCTGCTTCAGTCCACAAATACAACAGAAAGGTCCGAAGGTGGACGCTATCAAGGCTCACAAAAGAAACAAAAAGCAAAAAAGAGATCTTGCTTCTCGACAAAGCTTTAAAAGTAAATCACAAATCACTAACGATTACAACATTTCTTGATGAGTTCAAGCACGGTCTACTCTCAAGTTCACAACATGCTAAAAGACAGCTTAATACATTTAACAAATAATGTGTCTGCAATGCAATGAATGGATACTTAGGAGGTCATTCCGCGCCATCTGCGCTTGTCCCCTCGCCATTCTTCCCTTTCTTCACTCATCCCCGGCGAGTCTTCTTTTCCTCCACGCGAGCCAGCTCTGCCTCTCTCAATCCGAGATTAGGGGTCCTCCCCATAGAGTCAAACAATCCAGCATCTCGCAGAGCTTTATTCGCCCGTGCTTCGGCTCGAATCTCCTCCCTGCGAGTCTGCAAAAGAGGACCTCTCTCCGTCAGTCGATCAACTCGAGTCTCGTAGTCAAACAAAGCGTCTCCCGTAACATCCTGAGGGTCAGACCAGGCTTCGGCACTCCTAAGGCAATAGCTGCGACGGCAACCTTGCCCCAGAATCGCTTCACGCTTGCTCCCCAAAACCACTTGGGACTGCCCAACACGCTGATCGTACCAATCCAGGTACTCGGTGGTCAATACAACACTCACCCGACGTCGAAGGAGCACTACAGGAGGGAAAGCGAAATACTTCCATACCCTCAGAAAATACAAAAGAGCACCTGGAGCTGCCATACAAAGAGAAGCTACCTCCGCAGTGGCAAGGTCATCCCATCCCAGCAAAGGCTTCTGCCTTATCCCGAACTGCCTGGAAACCAGCGATGGAACATAGAAAGAGGACCAAGACAAACCAAGAAATCTGATAACATAGGACCCTTCCTGGAAGGCCCTCCTAGTCTCAATCCCCCAATGCGGAACCCACCAACGGATCTGATATGTGCCAAGCTGTGCCATCTATCTCTCCCAGGTGGACTGATCCATATCCAATACAAGAGGTCGCCGAGCAAACGACCACGGGCTAAACGACGTTGGAGCCTCGGGCATAGCCTGAAGTCTCTCTCGCAACCACAAAATGAGTAAAGCAGGGCTTCCCCCTCTCATGAACCTATCCCCAGTTGCCAGACGATCAATGCCGTGAAGGGTCTCCCCCAGCACCAACGGAACAATATCCTCTCCGTCCCTGTAGAGCCCTACCACATCCAGCAAAGCGCCTTCGCATACCCCAAGGGAGCTGACCATGAAAAGCGTCGCTATCACGCACAAGGCAAATGCATCCCACGAGACGTCACTCTCGTCATCGCTCATAAACCGCTCCGACAGCGCAGAAATATCAATGTGACCTGAATCAAAAGTCATACCCTGCACTTCTTCCAATGAAGTCTGAAGAAAGCATGCAAGCTTCACACTCACGGCAGCACCGCCAATCAAAGGAAGCGAGATGGCCTCCACCTCCGGTCCTCCCATCAAAGCCCGAAAATCCTCAAAAGTGGGCGTCACTTCATTGTAGGAGAAGCTATACACATGCCTCCTAACATCCCAGAACTTCGCGGCAGCCCGCAACAATTCCCAATCAGGAACCAACTCCTTAAGGGACCAAACCGAGCAGAGTCGAAACCTCACCTCGAAAGCCCGCCTATGGTGCCTCATACGGTGTCGCATCCACATTTTCAGCCGCTCAAGGAAGTATGCTTGCCGCTCCTTCGAAAGCCTCGGCAAAACTCTTGGAACATACGAAGAATCCATGGAAAAAATGGAGGTTCCTAGAGAAAATGAGGAAGAAAGCTCGAAATGACTGCAAATGGGAAGTGAGAGAAGTTCAGACATCCTGAGCCATGCTGCCAGAAGACCCTCTCCCCTAGATACATGACATCACAAGTCAGGCCCCGCATCATCTTCCTCTGCTGTGTCACCAGACTCACCACAGGACCGCCCTCGAGCTCGTCGTTGCCATACCGAACCCAGGGGTACATCTCGAACCCCGTCGGGCTATCTCTCTCCAAGAACTCCTGCACATCGCGATATGCAACAGTGAGCTTCTCCCTAATCGTCCTCTTCCTCCTAAGAGGACGGGCCCAGCCCATCATAGCAGGATAGGCTCCCATGTCCTCAGCATCCCGATCCCACGGCTGATACCGGAAGATCTCATAGAACCACACCTGCAACAAAAGCAGATAAGGCTCAGAACAAAAGAAAAAAAAGAAGACGGAGAAATGACAAAATGCTAAACTATAAACAGCAATAAACTCATACCTCCAATGCAAAATCGAAGCATCCCAGGGAACTAGCCACGCCTCGGCTAAATCGGTCCAGGGAAAAGTAGAGCTCGGCCAAGCCTGCCTCGGCCCAAGCAATCTCACCAACCCTCCCTAAGTCCACCAAACTCTCCAGCAGAGGAAAAGGAACGGAGGAAGTGTGATTCGAGAACAAAGTCTCGGAAATAGCAAACCACAAGAAAGAGCGCACCAGCTGCTCAGCCGTCACCAATCCAGTGCCCCGGCGATAGGCCTCGATGTTGGTCGTGATCTGCGCCTCTACGTCGCTATACAGCATACCCAGGCCCTTACGAGGGAAGGGCGCAAAGTCCAGCAGCTCCACCAACGTCCCATCGGACATCCTGTCCCTCCATCTCACTGGCCCTCCTTTGAAGGAAAGCCCAGTAATCGCCGCAAAGTCGGTGGGAGTCACCATTACCTCTCCCCAGCTCAGATGGAAGGTATGCGTGGTGTCCCACCAATACTCAGACAAAGCCAAGAAGATGCTTTTGTTCTTCCTTGTCTCCGCAATCCCGGCAAGGTTCTCAATGAACGCGCCCAAACCAGAACCAAAGACCAGCCTCTTAGGACTCGGTCTACCCTCCCTGGAGATATCCGGCAGATGCTGCCACAGCTCAACTACGGCCTCGAACGACCCCCGAGACTTCATCTTCTTCGCCTTTCCAGATAAAGGCCCCTCATCCTGCAGGTAAACACAGCAAAGGTACGTCAATCACAGTACTTAATGCAAATATACCAAAAAGAAACGAAAGCATAAAAGGTCCGTCCCGACATGGCAAAGCATAAAAATTTCGTCCCAACATGGCAGAGCATAAAAGTCCGTCCCAACATGGCAAAACAAAAAAAACCGTCACAAAAACATGGCACACATTGCACATAATTTTCCCCACATAGTTCGTCACAAAACACGGTACACACTATACAAATTTTCTCAAAAGAGGGACCCATCCCTACACGACACATTTTCAAAAACCCGTCACAAAAACACGGCACACGTTGCACATAAGTTTCCCACAGAGTACGTCACAAAACACGGCACACACTACGTAACACATTTTCAAAAAGTCCGTCCCTACACGGCACACATTTTCAGACAAAATCCGTCACGAAACACGGCACACGTCACACTTTTTACACAAAGTCCGTTGTTCCTACACGGCAATTTTTCCACAATGTACATATGAAATATCATAAGGTACAAATCACCAAAGCATGCATTTCAAAGAGAGGCACTTTATTTTCACAAATAAGAGCTAACCTCCACATTTTTGCACAAAAATCACATTCCCACAATTCTTACATGCTCAATTTCAACAATTCATCACAAATTTCACAAAAAGAGCATGGCAACAAAAGCCCCAAATATGCGAAAACAAAAACCTAGTTCTAGCATACAAACAGTTCAAGTAAGAATCAAAACAAAATTGATTTCTTACCTCCCCGACGGTCCTCTCCCACAAATTGTGCACCCCCGGATCCGGATACAACACATCCAGATTCCTCGACGAAGGCACAAAGGAAGTGCAATTCCTTTGAAGGTCCGATCTCCTCTCGATAGCCTCTTGGCTCCTTTGGTGACGACCTCTTCTAACCCTTTCCGCCATGGCGAGCAATTCAAGCGAACTCGGAAGGATTCCTTAAGAAATCTTGAACAAAAACCAAGTTTTTCTCTCCCTCTCTCTCTTTTTCTCTCGACTGAAGATGGAAAATGGGGGAGGCTTCATTACTGGAAGCTGATGTGAATCAGGGAAAATTAAATTTCCTTGAACATCCGTGCGGACCTCTTTCTAAACAAAGTTGATCCGTGCGGACCTCTTTGCATAACCTGGCAAGATTACTCTTTTGCCCTTATAATCTTTGCCCCTGGCTGTCCAAAGGCCTTTTCAGCTGATTCAATGCAGTTTGGTCCTTAACATAACCAAACTAACCCCGGCCGTCATCGTAAGTCCAGATTTTGCCCACTAAACGGCAAAACAAACCCCGGTCGTCATTCGTAAGCCCGAACCTCGCCCACTAAACGGTAAAACAAACACAAAAGGCGCAAATGCCTCCAAACACAAATCCCAAGGCACAAAACGCCTCCAAAACATAAAACACTAAACAAATGCCGGCCATCAAAGTAAGCCCGAAATCCCTTCCTCAGCGAACAAAAACTCAAACGGGCATTCTTGAAAACCCGTACAAGACCACGCATCCCCAGCAGATGAACCCCGGTCGTCATTCGTAAGCCCGAACACCGCCCACTAAACGGCAAAACAAACACAAAAGGCCCCAAACGCCTCCACACACAAATTCCAAGGCACAAAAGGCCTTCGAACACACATCCTAAAGCACGAATGCCTTCACAATAAACAATTCATCCCCCCCCGACAGTCATCGTAAGTCCAACCTTTCCCCAGCGGACAAAGCACGAGGCAATCATGCCTCACAAAAACAAAACACAACGCAATCACGCCTCTCAAAATCAAGCACAAAGCAAGCACGCCTCACAAAAGGCCTCGCCAGGTTCATACTCCTGAACTAAAACCTCAGTCAGAGGACACAACACATCCTCATACACGACACAACCATAGTCAGAGGACACGACACATCCTCATGCACGACACAACCACAGTCAGAGGACACAACACATCCTCATGCACGACACAACCTCAGTCAGAGGACACAACACATCCTCATGCATGACACGACCTCAGTCAGAGGACACAACACATCCTCATGCACGACACAACCTCAGTCAGAGGACATAACACATCCTCATGCACGACACAACCTCAGTCATAGGACACAACACATCCTCATGCACGACACAACCTCAGTCAGAGGACACACCCTCATACATGACACAACCTCTGTCAGAGGACAAGTCACGTCCTTACGCATGACACCACCTCAGTTAGAGGGCATAACACGTCCTCATCATCATCTGCAGCCCAGAAGACTTTAAATTACTCGATTCGGGAGACCGCATAAATCAGCCAAATCACTATCCGCAGCCCGGAAGGCTTTAAACCACCCGGTCCGGAAGACCGTATAAACCTCCCAAATCATTATCTCCAGCCCGGAAGGCTTTAAATTATCCGGTTCAGAAAACCGTAAAATTTCCATTTCAGGACACCACCACGTCCTCACAATCGACCTTAGCGGTCACATTACCTCAGGGCACACCACGCCCACATACACTCACAATTTCACGACCTATGAACTATGATCAGACTTGATTCCCGCTAGGGATACGTAGGAATCCTATCACAGGGTCCAGCCAACCGACCTAAACGGTCACCCACAGGACACCGACACGTCCACATACTCACTCTGAACTACGATCAGGCTTAATTCCCGCTAAGGATACGTAGGAATCCTATCACAGGGTCCAGAAAACTGACCTAAACGGTCACCCGCAGGACACCGACATATCCACGTACTCACTCTGAACTACGATCAGGCTTGATTCCCACTAGGAATACGTAGGAATCCTATTACAGGGTCCAGCCAACTGACCTAAATGGTCACCCACAGGATACTACCATGCCCACGCACAGAGTCTCAGTCAGAGGACATCACACGTCCTCGTGCACGACAATGCTCACCCCACACACGAACTACGATCAGGCTTGATTCTCATACGGGATACGTAGGAATCCTGTCATAGGGTCCAGCCAACAGACCTAAATGGTCACACAACAGGACACTACCACGTCCTCACGAACCGACCTATACGGTCACATCCTCTACCAGCACGCGATCCAGATTAGGACCCTTATCTTATCGACGACCACACTTCCTCCGTAAGTGACGTCGTCGAGGGGCTTCTGTAAGTACCCCAATCTGGATCACTCTCTTCCAAACGCACGGGAAATACCGCAGACTCACACAAACGCAGTCTCGAACACCCGTAGCCCTCAAAAACCCAAAAAACCACCAACCAAACCAGGAGGCCTTTCTGGGATAAAAAAGCTCAAAAGGACTTTTTGAGAATTTCGAAAAATTTGGAAAAGCACAGAACGTCTGTGCGGACCTCTTTGCTCCCAGACATAATTATTATGAAATTCCCTTAAAGTCCACAATATTTCCTCAAATCTGGGAAAACCAAAAATTTGGTTTTGCATGGAATGTCCGTGCGGACCTCTTTGCAAATTTTCCTACACTATAAATAGAGGGCTCCCCCTCTCATTTTTCACACACAATCCTCTTCTCCTCTCTCTCCCTCAGCCTTCAGGCACCTTTCTAAAACCCTTCGGGGCAATCCCGGTCCCTTTCGGTTCCTTCCGGAGCATTCCGAGGTCCCTCATGGTACTCCGAAGCTCAGCCAAGCGCTCGTGAGACGCTCCCGCGCTGCCCCGAGGCACTCTCGAGGTATTCTGAGGCCCCTTGTGGTACTTCGAAGCCTTGCCAAGTCCATCTCGAGGCATTCCGGCCCTTTTTGAGCTCAACCGACAATCCCAATGCATGTCGGAACTCTGCCCGAGCACAACCGACGATCCCAACGCACGACGAACCTCTGCCCGAATCCAGTCAACGATTCCTGCGATCCCAATGCATGCCGAAACTCTGCCCGAGTACACACCTAACAATCCCGAGGCATGCCGAAGCTCTGTCCGCAGACAATCGGCACATCCCGAAGCAATCCCGCTCCATCCCGAAACACCATTCCATCCTCAAACATTATTCCCCAGCGGAAGACAGACACAAACCAACATTGGTAAGGCTTCCTTCCTACACTATTTTAATACATTTCAATACGTAGTGTACAATGTAGACATCTGATACAACATGCATTTTTAAAAAAGCACATACACACACACAAAATATTTAAAGAAAGAAGGGGTACCGAAAGACTCGTTTTTACGCGGTGACTCGGATGAGCTCTAATATTCTAATATTCTCGTCCCAATGAGTAACTTGACCTCCGAACTCAAAAATCTCATCACACAACAACAGTTTTTAAACTGATGCCTTTTCTCAATGTTTTGGGCTAAATCAAAACGGCGTGGCGACTCTACAAGCAAAAACACAGCGAGACACCTCCTCGACCAATGAAAACACGTAAATGCGAGATGTCAGGTCCCGCGCGCGAGCTGGATCCGGGTAATTTCAGAGGGTCCTATAGGGCAGCGGTTTCCACCGGCCTAAAAAAAAATCGAACCTAAGGACCGAGCCTGTCATGTTCGTTTTAATGCGTCGGCCATGTGAATAGCGAGCCGAGCCGACACCTGAGTCAAGATCTGGTCGAGAGTTCTGCATGACCTCTCTTTACCTTGCTTGCGCAAGGGATCTGTGACGTTAGGCGTTGGCTAGGTTATATTGTCATGGCTGACGTATCAAAGGCTTGATGACATGGTGTCATGTGGGCATAGATGTATATCCGGGACGGAGCATCGTCTGGGTGTAGCTTCGAAAATCAAGATCGGGTCAAGATTTTAGCATGACCTTTCATCGTTTTACTTGCGCAAGGGATCTTGAGTTCCGAGCTTTGACCCAGAAAATGGCCGTCATGGGATATGTATCCAGGCTGTATGACACGGACTGGGTAAAAACCAATCGAGTCTGGATAGAGTGTGACGCAAGCATGCAGGGTTGACACTGGCTAGGATGGGATGTTTGGATGATCCCGTGCGTGTCCAAGAGGCCTAGGAAGACCAAACGGACTGCAACTGAGACCACTCCGGGTTGAGGGATGTAGTGTGCAGTGTACCGAGGCAGCAAGTGCGTGTAGCATGCGGTGTACCGAGGCAGCAGTGCGAGTAGTGTGCGGTCACTAAAATTCTTTTTCTGAGTAAAACAGAAGTTTTTGAAGAATTTTAAATGTATGTACACAGATGTATATTGATGCATTTTTTTTGTATTTTTATTTTTTTTTTGTAAATAAAAAGTAAAGCACATGCACACACATACAACAGTTAAAGAAAGGGGTAAAATGAAAGTTTGACCCTCATCATTGTTTTAAAAATATTTTGTTTTTGTTTAAAAGTTTTTTAAAACAAAAATGTCCCCAGCGGAGTCGCCAACTAAAATTACCCGGATCCGGCTCGCGCGCGGGCCTCGCGGCATCTCGCTGCTTCGTTGGTCGAGGAGGTGTCTCGCTGCGTTTTTGTTTGTAGAGTCGCCACGCCGTTTTGATTTAACCCAAAACATTGAAAAAAGGCTTAGTTTAAAAACTATTATTGTGTGATGAGATTTTTGAGTTCGGAGGTCAGATTACTCCTCGGGAAGGGCATATAGTAGAGCGCGCCCGAGTCGCCTCGTAAAAATGAGTCTTTCGGTACCCCTCTTTCTTTAAAAGTTGTGTGTGTGTATGTGCTTTTTTTAAAAATGTATGCTGTGTATGATGTCTACATTGTACGGTGTGTATGATGTCTACATTGTACGGTATGTATTGAAATGTATTGAAATAGTAATGGAAGGAAGCCTTACCAATGTTGGTTCGTGTCTGTCTTCCACTTGGAAATAGTGTTTGAGTGTTGAATACTATTCTGGGATGGACAGGGATTTCTTCGGGATGTACCAGTGCCTGCGGACAGAGCTTCGGCGTGTCTCGGGATTGTCAGGTGTGTACTCGGGCAGAGTTTTGGCATGCGTTGGGATCGCAGGGATCGTTGACTGGACTCGGGCAGAGGTCTGGCATGCGTCGGTATCGTCGGTTGTGCTCGGAAAGGGCCGGGACTTCTCGGGATGGACCGGAATGTCTCGGGATGGATTGGCAGGGCTTCGGGATGCCTCGGGAGTGCCTTGGGGCAGCTTGGGAGCGTCTCGGGAGGGCTTCGGAATACCACGAGTGGCCTCGGAATGCCCCGGAGGGAACCGAAAGGGACCGGGATTGCCCCGAAGGGTCTTAGAGGGGAAGTCTTAAGGCTGGGAAAGAGAGAGGAGAAGAGGGATGTGTGAAAAATATGAGGAGGGGAGCCCTCTATTTATAGGCTTGGAAAATTGACAAAGTGGTCCGCACGGACTCACCTAGCAAAGCCAAATTTTTTGTTATCCCGAATTTAAGGAAATATTGTGGACTTTAAGAGGATTTTGTAATTATCCCAGAAAAGCCCCCTTGGTTTGGTTGGTGGTTTTTGGGATTTCTGAAGGCTACGGGTGTTCGAGACTGCGTTTGCGTGATTCTACGGTGTTTCCCGTGCGTCAGATGAGGAGTGATCCAGATTGGGGTACTTACAGCTACTACTGGATCTCCATGGAGGCAGACTGCATCCACTTTGTCTGAAGTTGCGACAAGTGCCAACGGTTCTCCAACCTCAATCATCTTCCTCCTCACGATCTCTATTGCATGACTACTCCCTGGCCCTTCACCACTTGGGGAATCGACGTCATTAGGAAAATCGCTCTGCCCGGAAGCAACGGCCACGAGTTCATCTTGGTAGCCATCGACTACTTCACAAAATGGGTCGAAGCCAAGTCATACAAAGTGCTAACTTCCAAGAAGGTCGCACATTTCCTCAAGGAAAACATCATCATATGCTGATACGGCATCCCGAACGAGGTCATATCAGACAACGGGTCTAACTTCGAAGGAGAATGCGACAGACTGCTGGCCGAATTCAAAATCACACGCCACAAGTCCTCTCCCTACATGCCACAAACTAATGGCGCAGTAGAAGCAGTGAACAAAACCCTCAAAAGGATCATTCGAAAATGACCACGCGAGGACGAGACTGGCCCAAGAAGCTGCACCTGGCACTTTTGGGCTACCGAACATCAGTCAGAACCGCCACGGAAGAAACTCCATTCGCCCTGACCTATGGGATGGAGGCAGTACTGCCCGTCGAATTGGAAATTCCATCACTCCAAGTGCTACTGGAAAAAGAGATCAACGAGGCCGAATGGCTCCGAAGCCGACACGACGAATTGGCCCTGCTAGACGAGTGCCAACTAAAGTCCATGGAGCACATTCGAGCCTACCAAAGCAGAATGGCTAGAGCTTTCGACAAGAAAGTCAAGTCCCGAGACATCAAGGAAGGCGATCTAGTACTCAAAGAAAAGCCTCCCACCCGAACCAACCACTTGGAAAATGGGAACCAACATGGATCAGCCAGTTCGTGGTCCAAAAGATCTTCTCCGGAGGTGTCGTGAAGCTGACAGACCTAGACGGCAATCCCTTCATGAATCCAGTCAACAGAAGCAAACTTTGCAGATACTTCGCCTAAAGAAGATCAACTTTTCGTCTCCCGTCACTCATTGTAGTGTCAAACTACGGAGACCTGAGCCTCTCAGTCCGGGGGGAACGTAGGTAGCCTTAATTGGTTCGGTCTAAAAACACACAAAAACAAAAAATTTGGATGCCAACCAAGGCTCAGATCAATCCAAACACAAAATCCAAAAAAAATGGATGTCGTCAAGGCTCAGACTACTTCCGTCCACAAATACAACAAAAGGACCAAAGCTGGACGCCGCCAAGGCTCAAACAAAAAGCAAGCAAGAGATCTTGCGTCTCGACACAGCTTTAAAAGTAAACCACAAATCACTAACTGTTACAACATTTATTGATGAGTACAAGCACGGTCTACTCTCAATCTCACAACATGCTAAAAGACATCTTAATACATTTAACAAATAATGTGTCTGCAATGCAATGAATGGATACTTAGGAGGTCATTCCGCGCCACTCGCGCTTGTCCCCTCGCCATTCTTCCCTTTCTTTCCTCGTCCCCGGCGAGTCTTCTTCCGCTCCACGTGAGCCAACTCTGTCTCTCTCATTCCGAGATCAGGGGTCCTTCCCGTCGAGTCAAACAATCCAGTAGCTCGCAGAGCTTCATTCGCTCGTGCCTCGGCCCGGATCTCCTCCCTGGGAGTCTGCAAAAGGGGACCTCTCTCCATCAGTCGATCAACTCTGGTCTCGTAGTCAAATAAAGCATCTCCCGTCACATTCTGAGGGTTAGACCAGGCTTTTGCACTTCTAAAACAATAGCTGAAATGGCAACTTTGCCCCAGAATCGCTTCATGCCTGCTCCCCAAAACCACTTGGGACTGCCCGACACGCTGCTCATACCAATCTAGGTACTCGGTGGTCAACACAACACTCTCCCGACGTCGAAGGAGCACCATAGGAAGGAAACCGGAATACTTCCATACCCTTAGGAAATAAAGAAAGACATCTAGATCTACCTGCAGAGAGAAGCTACCTCCACATTGGCAATGTCATCCCAGCCCAGCAAAGGCTCCTGCCTCATCCCGAACTGCCTGGACGATGGAATATAGAAAGAGGACCAAGACAAACCTGGAACTCTGACAACATAGGAACCTTCCTGAAAGGCCCTCCTAGTCTCAATCCCCCAATGGGAAACCCACCAACGGATCTGATGCGTACCAAGCTGTGCCATCCATCTCTCCCAGGCGGACAGATCCATATCCAAAACAAGAGGCCGCTGAGCAAACGTCCACAGACTAAAGTATGCCGGAGACTCGGGCATGGCTTGAAGCCTCTCTCGCAACCACAAGGTGAGCAAAACGGGGCTTCCCCCTCTCATGAACCTATCCCCTGTCGCCAGGCGATCGATGCCGTGAAGGGTTTCCCCCAGAACCAACAGAGCAATATCCTCACCGGCTCGGCAGTGCCCTACCACATCCAGCGAAGCACCGTCACATACCCCAAGGGAGCTGACCATGAAAAGCATTGATATCACGCACAAAGCAAACATATCCCACGAGACGACACTCTCGTCATCACCCATAAACCGCTCAGGCAGCGCATAAATGTCAATATGACCAGAATCGAAAGTCATACCTTGCGCTTCTTCCAATGAAGTCCGAGAAAGCATGCAAGCTTCACGCTCACGGCCGCACCGCCGATCAAAGGAAGCGAGATGGCCTCCACCTCCGGTCCTCCAATCAAAGCCCAAAAATCCTCAAAGGTTTGCGTAATCTCATTGTAGGAGAAGCTATACACGTTCCTCCTAACATCCCAGAACCTTGCAGCAGCCCGCAACAATTCCCAATCAGGAACTAACTCCTTAAGGGACCAAACCGAGCAGAGTCGAAATCTCACCTCGAAAGCCCGTTTATTGTGCCTCATGTGGTGCCTCATCCACGTCTTGAGTCTCTCAACAAAGTGTGCTTGCCTCTCCTTTGAAAGCCTCGGCGAAATTCTCGGAACAAACGAAGAATCCATGGCAAAAATGGAGGTTTCTAGAGAAAATGGGGAAGAAGGCTCGAAATGACCGCAAATGGGAGTATGGAGATAAGGGAAATCCGGATTTTCTGTAAATCTTATCCCCTCTCCAAAAATCAAGAAGCGTCCGCGCGGACCATTTTGCATGCATGAAGTGTCCGCGCGGACCACTTTGCAGCCTGGCCAAATTTTCAGCAAACTGCAAAACAGTTGCTGCCCACGGCAGGACCTTACTCGCAACTGCTCAAAAGCCTTACCAAAGCCATTTTGGGCCACCATACACTAACCACAAATGCATTCCCAGCTCATGCGACATGCACAAAAATAAAATAAGCTAGCAACAATTCCTAGGTCAATCCCCGGAATCACAAATACGTCATTACATCTCAAATAAAATACCTTGCTATGCCGAATACAAGTGTTTTATTACAGATACAAAATATTTGTTGCCTCTACAAATACAAACAAAAAAAGAAAACAACAGAAAGAGGGAAAGCAAAAGGAGCCCTATTTCGACTCATCATCACCAGCCTCTTCAAATGAGAAATCCGGCATCTCGGAAAACCCAGCAGTCACCTCCTCGTCATCAGAATACTCGACCCCCTCCTTGACCGAATGCTCGAAGTATTCCGAAGGGTCAAACCCGGTAAAAGGATCAAAGAAGGGATGCGAGGACGAACCCTCACCTTACGCACCCAACAAACGGAAGAACTCATAAAGGGTCTGCGGCCTCTGGGCCCCCGAAGAAGTCCCCGAATCAAAGCTCTGCCGCTCCCGAACCGGCACCTCGGGCTGAGAGTCTGGCTCAGCCCTCAAGAAAGGAGTATCCACATACCTCCTCGAAGGCATCGGCTTGAACGCCGCCGCGCTACGCGAAGATCCGTAATACATCTTCTTCGTAAGCTTCTTCGCGAAGGCCCTCAACCCCACATAGCGGCGGGTCAGCACGTCCAAGGATCGCCCCGAGACCTGCACAGCAAACAACAAAAGAAACGCTCAGCAAAAGAGATACAAGCATACTCGACAAAAGAGAAAAATACAGAAAATATTCCAGATGGAAAAGAGTAAACACACTCACCGGAGCATCCGGGTCAACCCGATAAGCAGCGGGACCATGCTCTGGGATGGGCACCGTCACCCTCCTCCTCGAAGAGTCCCCACGAACATACGTGAAGTCTAGCCCAGGCACCAAGAAATCAGGAGGACGTGATGAGCCAGTTTGCCTCTCCCTCGTCAACACTTGTGGCGTCCACAGCTTTCGCCTAACAAAGGCCGCATACTCCTTGCCCTCCAGGACAAACTCCTCGGCACTCATGCCGGCCCGGTACCTCTCATACTCCAGCATGTCCATATTAAGAGGACTCATCATATGGAAGGGCAGATCCCTCGGAGCCATAGGAGGCATACCTGCGCCATGCTGCCAGAAGACCCTCTCCCCCAGATACATGGAGTGGCAAGTGAGGCCCCACAAAAGCCTCCTCTGCCGTGTCACCCAAGGGGCACCCTCCAGCTCATCCTCGCCATACCGAGTCCAAGGGTACAGATCAAACCCCTCTGGACTGTCCCTCTCCAGGTATCACTGCACATCCTGATAGGTAACGGTGATCTTTGCCCTGCTCGTCTGCCTCTTCCTCAAAGAGTGAGCCCAGCACAGCATGGCGGGATAACCAAACATGGCCTCAACCTCTAAGTCCCATGGCTGGCACCGAAAGATCTCATAGCACCACGCCTGCAACAAAAAAGTAGATAGTGCTCAGAACAAGAAAAAGAAGACGGAGAAGTGGCCAAGTGTTACAAACAGCAATAAACTCATACCTCCAGTGCAAAATCAAAGCATCCCAGGGAACTGACCGCGCCCCGGCTGAATCGGTCCATAGCAAAATAGAGCTCAGCTAAGCCCGCCTCGCCCTAAGCAATCTCACAAACCCTCTCCAAGTCCACCAAACTCTCCAGCAGAGGGAAAAGAATGGAAGAGGCATGATTCGAGAACAAAGACTCGGAGAGGGCAAACCACTGAAAAGAGCGCGTCTGCTGCTCCGCCGTGACTACCCCAGTGCCCCAACTATAATCCCCGATGTTGGCGGTAATCTTCGCCTCCACATCATCGTACACCATACCCAAGCCCTTACGGGGATAAGGCGCAAACCCAAGCAGCTCAACCAGCACCTCGTCGGACATCCTGTCCCGCCACTTCACCGACCCCCCTTAAAGGAAAGCCCGGTGATCGCCGCAAAGTCAGTAGGAGTCACCGTCACCTCTCCCCAGCGAAAATGGAAGGTATGCGTGATGTCCCACCAGTACTCAGACAAGGCCAAGAAGACACCCTTGTTCTTCTGCGTCTCTGCTATCCCAGCCAGGTTCTCCACGAACACGTTCAGCCCCATAGCAATCACTAGCTTCCGAGGACTAGGCCTCCCATCTCGGAAAATATCAGGCAGGTTCCGCCACACCTCAACCACGGCCTCAAGGGACCCCGTGACTTCATCCTCTTCGCCTTCCCAGACGACGGCAACTCACCCTGCAGGTAAACACATCAAAGGTACGTCAATAACAGTACTTAAGCAAATATACAAAAAAAACAAATCATAAAAAGTCCATCCCAACACGGCAATCTCGAAAATAAAAGTCCGTCCCAACACGGAAATTTTTTCAAATAAAAGTCCGTCACGAAAACACGGCACACATTACCCATTTTTCACAAAAGGGATCCGTCCCTACACGACACATTTTCAAACAAAGTTCGTCTCTACACGGCAATTTTTTTCCACATCAAAAGGGATCCGTCCCTACATGACACATTTTCAAACAAAAGTCTGTCACAAAAACACGGCACACATTTTACAACACAAAGACCGTCTCTACACAGCAATTTTTCACACAAAAGTTTGTCCCAACACGGCACATCACAAAAGTCCGTCCCAACACGGCACACATTTTACAACACAAAAACCGTCTCTACACGGCAATTTTTCACAAAAAAGTCCGTCTCAACACGACACATCACAAAAGTCCGTTCCTAAACAGCACACATTTTACAACACAAAGTCTGTCTCTACACGACAATTTTTCAACAAAATTCCGTCACAAAAACACGGCACCCATTGCACATAAATTTCCCACACAAAGTCCGTCCCTACACGGCAATTTTTTTTCCACAAATGTACATACAGAAATAGCATCAAGGTATAAATCACCAAAGCATGCAAGGAGAGACACTTTATTTTCACGAAGTAAGAGCTAAAATCCATATTTTTGAACAAAAATCACATACCCACAATCCTTACATGCTCAATTTCAACAATTCACCATCAATTTCACAAAATGAGCATGGCAACAACAAAAGCCCCAAATATGCAAAAACTAAAACCCTAGTTCTAGCATACATCATTCAAAGTAAGAATCAAAACAAAATTTGATTTCTTACCTCCTTTACGGTCTTCCCCCGCAAGGTGTGCACTTTCGAATCCGGATACAACACGTCCGAGTTCCTTGTTGAAGGTGAGAAGGAAGAAAAATTCCTTTGGAGATCCAATCTCCTCTCTATGGCCTCTCGGCCCCTTTGACGACGACCTCGCCCGATTCTATCCGCGATGATAGCAATCTAATAAACTCGAAAGGATTCTCTCAAAAAAAATTTGAACAAAATCAAGTTTTCTTTCTCTCTCTTTCTCCTCGGTAGAAGAATAGAAAATGGAGTGGGCATCGTTACTGGAAATCTGATTTTGATTCAGAAAATCAAATTTGCAGATAAATCCGCACGGACCACTTTGCAAGGCAGGTGAATTCGCCCGGACCACTTTGCATCCCAGGTGAAATCCCCATTTTGCCCTTATAATCTTTGCCCTTTGCCGTCCAAATGCCATTTCCAGAAAGATTCATACAGTTTGGTCCCTAAACCAACAAAGATAACCCCGGTCGTCATCGTAAGTCCGGATCTCGCCCACTAAACGGCAAAATCAAACCCCGGCCGTCATCGTAAGTCCAGATCTCGCCCACTGAACGGCAAAACAAACCCCGACCGTCATCGTAAGTCCGGACCCCAAGGCCCAAACGCCTTTGAACACAAATCCCAAAGCACAAATGCCTTCAAATGCGGATCTCAAGGCACAAAATGCCTCCGAAACACAAAACACAAAATAAAAACCGGCCATCAAAGTAAGCCCGAACCCCCTTCCCCAGCGGACAAAATTCAAATGACCATCAATGTGAGACCGTACATATCCCCATCAGATAAACCCCGGCCATCATCGTAAGCCCGAACTCCAAGGCGCAAATGCCTTCACACAACATTTCACCTCTCGGACAACGACACGTCCACACATACAATTTCACCTTCTAACACCGACACGTCCACCACACACACAACACATCCACACAACATTTCACCTCTTGGACACCGACACGTCCACTCACAATTTCACCATCACCAGCACAAATCATTATCCTGAAATCACGCATTTAGAGGTACGCACATCTCTACGTCCCTGATTGAAGGATATGTCTTGTGATAAGGCACGAACGTCTTCATCACCAGTATAAGTCATAATTTGTAGCCCTGAAGGCTTTAAATTATCCGGTCCGGAAGACCGTATAAATTTCCCAAATCATTATCCGTAGCCCGGAAGACTTTAAATTACCCGGTCCGGAAGACCGTAAAATTTTCAAAACATTATCCTTAGACCGTATAAAGCACGTCCCGTGAGACATCGTCTCCATATAACGTGACTTCTTTTCCTTGATGGAACACGTCCCGTGAGATACCGCCTCAGTATAACGTGACTTCATTCCTTGATGGAACATGTCCCGTGAGACATCGTCTCCATATAACATGACTTCATTCCTTGATGGAACACGTCCCGTGAGACACCGTCTCCGCATAACGTGACTTCACCTCATGGACACCGACACGTCCACCTCACCTTAGGACACCAACACGTCAGCTCACCATTTCATTTTAGGACACCGACACGTCCACCTCACCTTATGACACTGACATGTCCGCTCACCAACTCACTTCAGGACACTGACACGTCCACATCACCTCAGGACACCACCACGTCCTCACACCCGACCCAAGCGATCACCTCACACACAAACTATGATCAGGCTTGATTCCCATACGGGATACGTAGGAATCCTATCAAAGAGTCTAGCCAACCGACCTAAACGATCACCCACAGGACACCGTCACATCCACGCACAGAGTCTTGGCCAGAGGACACCACCACGTCCTCATACACAACAATGTACTAACCATTTCTGAACTACGATCAGACTTGATTCCCATACGGGATACGTAGGAATCCTATCAAAGGGTCCAGTCAACCGACCTAAACGGTCACCCACAGGACACCGACACGTCCACTTCACCTTAGGACACCGACACGTCCACTCACAACCTCACCTCAGGACACCAACACATCCACCTCACATCAGGACACCACTACGTCCTTACAAACTGACCAAAACGGTCACCTTCTCTCTCTAAGCGATCCTGATCGGGACCCTTATCTTATCGACGACCCCACTTCCTTCATAAGTGACATCGCCGAGGGGCTTTTGTAAGTTCCCCAATCTGGATCGCTCCCCATCCGACACACGGAAAACACTGCGGACTCACACAAACGTGATCCCGAAGACCCTTAACCTTCAAAAACCCCAAAACCACCAACCAAACCAAGGTAGGACCTTCTGGGATTAAATAAAGCAAAAGAACTTTTGGGAATTACGAAAAATATTTGGCCTGCATAATGGTCCACGCGGACCATTTTGCACCCAGACATCATAATTGCAAAATCCTCTTAAATTCCACGAGATTCCCTTAAATCCTTGAAAACCAAAAATTTGGTTTTCCTAGAAAGGTCTGTGTGGACCATTTTGTCATTTTTCCATGGCTATAAATAGAGGGCTCCCCCTCTCATTTTCTACACACCTCCATTCTCTCCTCTCTCCCTCAGCCTTTAGGCTCCCCTCTTAGTTCTTTCGAGGCACTCCCGGTCCCTTTCGATTCCTTCCGAGGACTTTCGAGGTGCTCCGAAGCCCTGTCGAGCGCTCCCGAGCTGCCCTGAGGCCCACTCGAGGCATCCCAAAGCCCTGCCAATCCATCTCGAGGCATCACGGTCCATCCCGAAGCCCTGTCGGACAATCCCGAGGCATCCCGAAGAAACCCGGAGCTCTGGCCGAGTACAACCAATACTCCCGAGGCATGTCGAACCTCTGCTCGAGTACAACCAACACTCCCGAGGCACGTCGAACCTCTGCACGAGAAAAACCAACACTCCCGAGGCACGTCGAACCTCTGCCCGAGTACAACCAACACTCTCGAGGCACGCCGAACCTCTGCCCGAGTACAACCGACAATCCCGAGACACGCCGAACCTCTGCCCGAGGACACACCTAGCACTCCCGAGGCACGCCAAAGCTATGTCCGCAGACACCGGTACATCCCGAAGCAATCCCGGTCCTCCCGAAGCACTATTCACACTCAAACACTATTCCCAAGCAGAAGATAGACACGAACCAACATTGGTAAGGCCTTCTTCCTACACTATTTCAATTTATTTCAATACATAGCATACAATTGTAGACATCATATTCAACATGCATTTTTAAAAGCACATACACACACAACTTTTAAAGAAAGAGGGGTATCGAAAGACTCGTTTATACGAGGCGACTCGGGTGAGCTCTACTATTCTTTTCCCGAGGCGTAACCTGACCTCCGAACTCAAAATCTCATCACACAACAACCTTTTTTTAAACAAATCCTTTTTTCAATGTTTTGGGCTAAATCAAAACGGCATGGCGACTCTACAAACAAACGCAGCGACACCTCCCGACTCAAAATTGGGAGATGCTGGGGTCCATGCAGCCGGATCCGGGTAATTTCACCCGACAATTCTTGATTGGCTTATACGACTGCAAAACAAAGAAAGACAAGGAAACATTGTCAGAGATCATCCATGGAAAAAATTCCAAGAAAAATAGAAGAAATTTTTCAAATGAGCATTTCATTGAATACTTGGCATGCATACTAGAGAATCATGCACAAACTTGAGTTTGGCTACCCAAATCAATCTCTCCTACAATCCAAATCAGGAAGGGCACTCATATATACACAAATGTATCATCAAAATTCAATAAAGGCCTGGGGAATTTAGCATATATTGACATTGAACCTAGTTCTTGATAAAGGGAGGGAAATGTCCATTTTTGATGAATTGATAGATTAAAAACATGGAACTGATACATTACAATCATGGAAACGAGTTTGAAGATGAAATTCATACCAAACCCTCGCGAATGGCATGCGAAATGTGCCTAGGACGATCAAAGGTGAGGTCGTCACGAGGATAGTCCTTTCGACACAAATAGCTATGCAATGTCGAATTCCTTAGTTCTTGAGCCATTGATTATGTGTTTGGGGAAGGATTAGAGTTGATTAGGAAGGAGAAATCAACGAGAAATTGAAGAAATTTTGGAGAAAAAACACCCTAGGCTCGAACTTGAGAGAGAGTTTGAAAATAAAAGTGTTTGAAATGAACAAGCGGATGCTGAATTTATCCCTCGACAGACTTTGTCCCGCGCGAAACAAGGTGTCCCGCGCGAAACAACCCTACTGAACAAAGTTAAAATTGCCCCAGGCAATAAGCGTCTACGTAACATCAAAATTCAAAATTTTGACACATTTACTCTTGAAAGTGAAACCCTAGCATGGAAACGTGAAAAAATTGGTACCGCAAGTCACGAAACGAGCCAAACGTGGCGTACGCATGATTGCCCGATACAACATCAAGTCACCCAAAATGATTGATCCAAAGATCAATTCATCCCGCATAATTCGGAACCCCAAATAGGCGAATTATCTCTTGGTTGGTCGAAGACAGTAAACCACTCCATTAAAAAGCCCAATTCAGCGCCCTTACAGGTGAATCGTCATCAAAAGCCCGATTTAGCGCCAATACAGGTGAATCGTCATTAAAAGCCCGATTAAGTGCCCTTACAGGTGAATCGTCGTCAAAAAGCCCGATTCAGCGCCCTACAGGTGAATCGTCATCAAAAAGCCCGATTCAGCGCCCTTATAGGTGAATCGTCATCAAAAGCCAGATTCAGCGCCCTTACAGGTGAATCTTCATCAAAAGCCCGATTCAGCGCCCTTTAAGGTGAATCGTCATCAAATAGCCCGATTCAGTGCCCTTACAGGTGAATCGTCATCAAAAAGCCCGATTCAGCGCCTTTACAGGTGAATCGTCACAAAACCAACAGGATGCGAAGGACCAGACAGGTAAACCTTTATTTTCTAACATCTTTTTCCCGCAGGTTCGGAGCCAAAACAGGCGAATCTTCAGACAGTCAGGTATATTCAGAATTGGGTCATAACTTGATTCCTCAATATGAGTTTACCTTTTCAAAAAAAATCTCTTCGATTTTCAAAATGATTTTCAAAATACCTAAAACAGCCTTTTAGTGTTTTGGAGTCGAACTACGTTTTGGTCTGATTTTCCGATAGAGATACGTAGGCAGCCGTGCGGCACGACCATCCCGATGGTCAGAATGATGTCGTTTCTATCGATGTGACTTCTTGCATAAGACTTGTTGCCGAGGGGCTCTGTAGACACTCCATTCTGAACCTATCGTAGCAGAGTTATACCACTCTAAGTCTCGCCTTCGATTTTAGAGTAGAAATCCACTATTTCGTCATGTTTCGTTAAGTTTTGGCTAACGGGCGTTAGTTTGGACTAAACTGCATACGAGATAACAAGGGGAGGACAAATCTTTCCTTTGTGAAGCCTTGTCCCGCGCGGGACATGGCCTGTCTCGCGCGATACTACCCCTCTGCAGGAGGGGGAGATTCATTTCCCTTGTCGATTTTGACCTCTTTTCTTGATAAACTCTTATCCAATCAGGTTCTCTACTGATTATAGAGATCTGGAACCTTCTTTGGGAGATATCCTAAATCTCTTGAGTCTCCTAAACTTGGTGACCAAGTAAATCAACTCCTATAAATACTAGATGAATTTCAGTATTTCGGGAGACAGAAAGAAAAACACAATTTGTTGGTTTCTCTCCTTGAAAGACTCCTGCAAATCACTCTAAAACAACACCCAAATTCGTCCATCAACCTTGTTGATCGACGAATATCAAGATTCAATCCTAGAATCAAGGTGAAACTCTGTCCAAATCATTTCTCAACATAAAGGTAATCTTCCTTTCTTCTTTATTTATTCTAATTGATTGTTAGAGTGGTATAAGCATATCGAATCTGGGATCGGCCTAGAGCCTCTTCAAATCATGAAGATAGACTCGAAGCAATCAATCTCATATTCCATTTAATCTAATTAAATGGATGCTTTTCTTTATTTCTTTTAAAAATAACTATTTATTTAAAACCCCCTTAAGCAAGACCGATCTTCGGATTGGGTGGATGCGGTGCTCCCTGACCTTCCAAATCCATCACTTAAGCCCCGAACCCAAATCTCTTTAAAATGGTTTTTCTATATTTTCCTCATAATAATAATATAGGTGGCGACTCAAACAAATAAATAAAAATAGGAGAAATTCCGCATCGCTACAAGTCTTTAAATAAAAAGTCTTCATATCTTCGAATGAGTCTTCAAATTTAACAAAGTTTTCAAATTTAACAAATTCTTGAAAATAAATGAGTCTTCAAATCTTCAAACTAATTATGGTCTTCAAATCTTCAAAGTCTTCAAAAAGCTTTAGGTCTTCAATATTGTTATTGCTTCAAAGTCTTTGAATTTGTTGAATTATTATTCTTCTTCTTCTAGTATCATTCTCGCAAAAACTCCTCATTAAGATTGTCTTCTTCGAGGCTTTCATAATCATCATCTTCAAGATCACGAAATGTGCCTTGTTTTCTCAAATTCGCGTCATCCCAATCCGCAAGACAAATCAATCTCTCGATAAGAGCGGGTTTGAGTTGGTTTTGCTTTGACGTCACCACTTTTCCTGCAGCACTAAAAGCAGCCTCTGATGCTACTGTGCACACCCGAGGGATAAGTAGATCACGTGCCATCACCGAAAGAATAGGATAAATATTAGCATTCGATTTCCACCATTGTAGGACATTCAAGTTTTCAAAACTTTCACAATCTAAAGAGTAATATGGGCTTTCAAGGTATTAGTGTAATTCATCTACACCACTTTGAGTACCACTGCTACATGAGGATGAAGTTTTTCCTTTTGTCATGAAACTTCATCCTTTTTTTAAACATTTTCGTTGCTCTACTCCCTTTTCTTTCGGATGTTGTGTTTGGTCCCTTTAGTGTTCTATAATAGTGGTCGAACAAACGATATAGGATTGTGTGAATTTCCCTAAGTTTGCTCTTGGACAAAGTGTTTACGGCATCTGGGTTAAGGTCGGGCTTCGTGTTCTCATAAAATTCATCAAACAAGCCACCTAATGAGGAGAACTTAATCCTAGGATCTATTATGGTCGCTAATTGAGAAACTACGGGAAAATGTTCATAATATTTTGTGAATTTACTTTCCATTTGCATAACGGCACCTCCAAACAAGGCATGTGATCTAAATTGCCTAATAACTTCACTAAGGACATTTATTTCACGACATAAAAGATGGGAGGTGGGATAATAACTTCCTGAAAAAATCTTGGTTGCCCTCCACCAAGGTTTAAGTAATTCTAAAAGCTCGGTAGCTATCGACCAATCATACTCACTAATTTGTAGTCCATTTGATGACTAGAAAAGTATTCCGTGAGGACCACCCTATATTTGACAGCTCTGTTCAACATTTTATATGTTGAGTTCCACTTAATATCCCTCGGGCACTTGAGGTTCTTGTATTTCATGTTATAAGTGGCGCACAAATTGACATAAATTTTCATCCTTGGGCCGGAATTTTTGATAACATGGGAGGCCGTGTTGATGCTATTGGTGACATGCTTTAGTGAGTAGATCAAGTCTTGGACACACAGATTAACAATGTGGCATGCACACCTAATATGAAACAAAGCGCCATCTAGGGGAGGATTAAGAGTTTGGATCAACATTGTGGCGGTGAGGGTATTGTAAGTCGCATTATCAAAGGATATTGTTAAAATTTTGTTGGTGATAACATACTCACTCAATACATCCTTAATGTGACTTGTATTTTGCAAAGCCGTGTGGGGATAGGACATTATTCTAAAGGAAAGCACCCTCTTTTGCAACATTCACTCCTCATCAATCCAATGAGCGGTTATACAAGTAAAGGTTTCAGAACTAGAACTTAGAGTGGCCTTCCAAGCATCGGTGGTCAAGCAAACACTACCCTTGAATTTTTGGAGGTCGCTTGCTAGTTGAAGTTGACGAGTTTGGAAGAGCTTCTTTATATGCCTAGTAATAGTTTGGTGGCTCATTGGTTGGTATGACGGGTTGAGGCCTCTAGAATAGCGGGTGAGTTTATCATCATTCGAAAGTGAAAGAGGCAATCGACAACTCACTAGTAACATCGTTAGCAAATCGATGTCCACTTTTGGGTAAGTGACACATGGTATATTTAGTTGCGTTTGCACGGTACCATCTATCCCTTTAGCGGCTTCTTTATCATGTTTATCCATGTGCCTCTTTATATGGGAGGTACCATGTACACCCGCCGGGTTTAAAAATTTTGAGCACCTCTTGCATTTGGCCTTTGTTTCACCGTCAATAATTACTAAATCATATAAATGGGCATATTTGGACACTCTAGGTTGTGCCTTTGCCTTACCCTTACCCCTTCCCCCACTAGGTGCACTACCCGAGGCAACATCGATAGTAGGTGTATTTGAAATTGTGCGGGTTTCGTGGGTGACTTGTACATCATCATCCTCATCCCCCTTCCCGCCCTCATCTATGTCTTCTATATGATGATAGGTTCTAGATGTATAGTTTGTGTTGGGCTCATTCATCTAATCTGAGGTTGAATCCGGAGTATAGCCGCGAAATGGAGGGGTGTTGATTGGGTTTGAGGATTGATTAATTAGATCAAACTTAATTTGATCATTACGGTGCAAAAGGGAATTATTTATTGAATGTCGGTTTGGAATGGGTACAATTTGATTTTGAGTTTGATTTTGTGGGGGGGGGGGGAATATGCAAATATATCATTAACTAGATCTTCCATGATAACTAGCAATATAAATTACCTAGCAATTAAAATTAAAAATGCAACACTTTAAAAAAATATTTTTTGAATTTTCAAAAATTTATAAGGATTAAATAATTTTGGCAATAATTTACTAACAATAAAAGGAAATAATTATATTTTTTTTGTAATTTTCGGAATAAAAGTAATTTTTTTTTTGGAATTTTTGAAATTTATGAAGATTAAAAAAAAATTAACTACTAAACACAATATTTAACTAGCGAGTAAACAATTAAATAATTAAAACAATAAAATTACCTTCAAGATTTCAACTCTTACGATGTAATCACAAATATTCGTCTTGGAAATAATTTGATGGTTTGGGTTTGAGAGAATTCTATGATGAATTGAATTTTTTTTTGTGAGAAAAATGGTAAGACTTCCTTTTCTATTTATACTAATTATAATTTTTTGGACCAAATTTACCCCTAAATATGGTTGTTGGGAGGGGTAATTATGTCCCAAAAAATTAAAATCTGATAAATGAGCCGTTATGTGTAAATTTGACGAAAATATCCCTCAAACGGATTTATTAACGGATATATTTGAGGACATTTTAGACATTTACACAGATAGGTCCGTACGGACCTCATTGATCTATGGGCCAAACGGGCCACGGATCTTCTGATCTGCGGGCCAAAGACCGGTCCGTGTGGACATCTTTGGTCCAGACCCATCCCGTATACGAAGCGGGCCAAGCGAATAACGGGCCATGGACTAAACGGGCGCGGGCCAAGCGGGCAGCGGGCCACAACCCAAAATTGCCAATCTCCAATTGTAACTAAAAAGCTTTTATTAAAAACAATTTTGATAAACCCATCAATTGATTGATTATGAAATTAACTAATACATAGATATTTGAAACACTTTACCTCCAATACGCATGTAAATCAAATTAGCCAAACATCACTATATTGATCAACAACAATTCTTCAACGTAATGCTTAAAAACCTTCCATAAATTCATGAATTGAAACTTGAAATTCTTAATCTTTGTTTACAAACTTGAAAATATAGTAAAACATCCCCCAAATTTATATAGCTAGATGTTTTTTATTTATATTAGGGATAAGGATGTGTCAAAATTAGGAAAACAATAGGGTTGCTTGTTGAAAAAGGAAAATTTGAAGCTGATTGCTGAAATTCCTTAAAGGTCCTTGAGATTTTTATAATTTCAAAAAAGTCCTCTAAATTTTGACAAATTTCCCAAAAATCCCCAAAATTAATTCCCAACAGGTCCCTGAAATTTTGAAAATACCCAAAAAAGTCCTGGTGCAGCCACGCCATAGGAGGGCGTGTGGCCACCCTATTGATCTGTGAGTTTGTTCGGTCTGTTTAGCTACATTCTCGATTTTCAGCGAACTTTCAAAGATTATAACTTCTTCGTACAAACTTCGATTTGGACATGACACATATCATTGGAAAGATCTTGATGATTACTATCTAATGGAATTAGTTTCTCAGTAGTAACATCTTTTTATCTTTTTCGAAATTCCTTCATTCTTTCTTTCATTGTTGATACGATCTGAATCATTCCCTTTTTTCAATCATTAAGCTCATACTCCTTTCACTTTTCCTTTCCTTCTATATGCTAATAAACACTTCAAAAAATCATTAAAACACAATTACAAACCAATGATGTGCATTATATTAGTCTCAAATTATAAAGTTTAGATGTGTAGAAACAAATCCATAGAGACATTGTACCATTATTATGCCTGATCTAACTCGGGTAATATCCAACTTGTGTCTCTTACTCTAAATAAATTTCAAAGCTGCCATCATCAATTCATGGACCATGCCATCTTTTTTTTTTTTATATCAGGATTTCACATTATTTTTTCCTCGAGCTTATTATCATGGGCTGGGCTGGGCTGGCTTGTTCTAGATCATAAACAAATGTTAATTACTAGAAACCTATATGTCCATTGTACTAAAAGAACAAATAGTTTTCTAAAACATCAATATTTTATGGATTAATGTCATCACCAACCATGTGTCACTCCCTTCACTTGAAAAAATACGCTTAAAGTCTTCACCCATCCATGGTCATCCAAGTCCTCTACTTCTACTTGACACCATCTCAGATCACTTGGGCAAATATCTTGATATTCATGAGTAATGGATGAAGAGCAAAACCGCAGAACCAAATGGATTTCAGCAGATTTGATGGAGAGGAGAGAAGCCTGCCGGAGAAGGAGGAGTTCGGATCTAGAGCTAGTCTGAGAAATCGAAAGCTGAAGGTAGAGTTTGAGACATTACCAGAGACAAATGAGTGCATCATATCTGCTCAAATCTGCAAGACTTGGCTGAATGGAGGCCGATAGCACGTTTGTTCTGGCTATGTTTGGAGGTAGTGATGGATTGTGGTAAGCAAACATGGATTTTCTCTGCCAAATCTGGGAGGAAGAGAGATGCCGGTGTGGGAGGGACGGAGAGTGAGTGCCGATTGAATTGAAGAGAGACGCCAGAGACGGAGAATAAGGTTACTGAATCTATGTCGGCCGGAGAAGGAGGAGTTGATGTGGTGTTCGTCGGAGAAGATTATGCGAGGCGTCCGGAGGAGAGGCATCCGATGGACGAACGGAGAATAAAGGGGTGGTAGGGTTAGGGTTAGGGTTAGGGTTTGGAGAGGGAGAGATATTCACTATATGTGTGTGTGTGTGTTTTGGAGAGAGAGATGTGATCGATTTCAATTGTAAATTAAATTTAATAATTAAATCTAGAACATACTATATACTCCCTCCGTTCCGCTAGTAACCGCACTGTTACTGTTTGCGCGGGGATTAAAGAAAAAAATAATGATATAAATGTTGTGAGTATAAAAGTAAAATAGGAGAGAGAATGAGTGGAGGGAATAGTAAATTATAATGGTGTTGTGAGTATTAAAATAATGTAGGAGAGAGAATGAGTGGAGGGAATAGTAAAGATTCTTTGCCATTTTAGGAAGTGTGCGATTTATAATGGGACGCCCAAAATAGAAAGTGTGCGGTTTGTAGCGGGACAGAGGGAGTATTTTTCTTTTCATATTTTTAAGAGTTGGTCTTATGAAAAACGCGTTTTTCCTGTCACTTAAGAAAAACGTGTTTTGGGTTTCCCCGTTTATGCCAGTGCCTGTTTAACAAACTGCCAGTGTGATAAAGTGTCAGTGCATGTGTCACAAAATGCCAGTGAAAAAAGTGTCAGTATCAATTTAACAAAGTGCCAGTGTAAACTGGCACTGGCACTTTGTTAAACTGGCACTGGCATTTTTACACGGGCACTTTTATATACATGAACTGGCACTCTTCACACTGGCACTCTGTTACACTAACACTGGCACTTTGTTATACTAATATTTTTGCTGACTCTCAAAAACACAAGCACTGGCATTCAAAAAAACATGGACTGGCATTCAAAATCACGTACACTGGCACTCAAAATACACATAAACTGGCACTCAAAAAACATTGGTAATCATTTATGCTGGCATTCAAAAAAACATGGACTGGCATTCAAAAAAACATGGACTGGCATTCAAAAATACATTGACACTCAATTACGCACTTACTGGCACTTTATTATACACTAACTGGCACTCTATTATACACCAACTAGCACTTGATTAATCACCAACTGGCACTTGATTAATCGTTATAAACAACAACTGATTCCAAAAACAAAAGAACTTATCACCTAATCAAAACAATAATTCCAACACGCACACAAGTTTCCATAAGTGAATTACAAAGATGAAAAAGCACAAATCTCCAATATTTTTGAAGCAACTCTGACCCCATAGATGAATTGGAGCCCCTTCACGAGAATCCACCAACCTTTCCAACCAGCTACATAGTGAACATAACCCATTGATCCACTTATGAAATGACAATCCATCTTAAATTTGTAACCATTCTTAAAAACTTGGTGAACCTCCGACGGAGAAGGCAGAACAAACAATAACTTCAATTCTGGAAGTCATCGAAGAACCAGGGAGAGATAGGTCGGCAAAATCAGATCGGGGTCGCCGGCGATTTAGGGTAGAGAGCGATTGGAATTGGAGGAATTGTTGAGGTTGGGACGGTGATGGGGATTGAAATTGGAGGAATTGAAGAGAACGACGTGCGGCAATGGAGTTTGGAGACTTTGCGTTTAGAGAGATAGAGTATCCGTCGTCTAGAGAGAGAGATGAGAGAGAGCGCTGGTGCCTTTTATATACGATTGGAAAACACGTTTTTTCGATTGTTTAAAAAAAACGTGTTTTTTACAAGTTTTTGGCTATTTTTAGTGATATAATTATTATATTTTCTTTTTGAGTTGGTCTTATAAAAAACTAGTTTTTTCTAGCACTTAGGAAAAACGTGTTTTGTTTTTCCCGTTTGTGTCAGTGCCAGTTTCACAAAGTGCCAGTGTGACAAAGTGTCAGTGCATGTGTAACAAAGTGCCAGTGTAAAAAAAATGCTAGTACAAGTTTAACAAAGTGCCAGTGCATGTGTAACAAAGTGCCAGTGTAAAAAGTGCCGGTGCTAGTTTAACAAAGTGTCAGTACCCATTTTTTCACTGCCAGCACTTAAACACATATTCACTGGCACCCCGTCACTGGCACTTTTGTAGATTGACGCTGGCACATTATACACTGGCACTTCTTGATACATGTGTTGGCACTCTTTTACACTGGCACTTTTTTATCCTATCGCTGACACTATTTTACCCCAAACACTGGTACTCTTTTTTGCTGGCACTCAAAAACACATGCACTGGCACTCAATACACATGCACTGGCACTCAAAAACACATACACTGGCATTAGTTTACACTAACACTGGCACATCAAATCCCTACTGGCACATCAAACTCTCTCTCTCTCTCTCTCTCTCTAAACGGTTTTGATTTTGAGAGAACCTTCTCTCTCTAATCGTTAATCATCTACCCAAAACACCAACCCCTCTCTCTCCAAAAACCAGGATCGTCTTCCTCCACTAATCCTTTCCCTCGAATCAGCCGGATCAATCGCCATCACCGAGCTCCCTCTCTCCACCTCATACGACGCCCTCTCCCATGTCCTAAACCCGTTCACCGGTGACCTCCTTCACCGTTCTCTCTCTCTACTCCGGCTGAACGGAGACCTCGCCCAATTCTCCCTCAATCGCTTCTCAACCTACATCTCCCGTTTGCATCGCCACCGCCAACAACGCCAAATTAAGAAGCGCCCATTCCTCCCTTGCAAATTTGTCCAGATCCGGCCTCGCTTAGTCATTGCCGGAATTCCTTCTCTTCCAATTTCTCTGATACAAATTCAACACACACTCCTCATACCTGTTGAAGATCCGAATTCTTCATCTCAATCTGAGATTCAATCTGAGATTTCTAAGCTGTTTCCGGAGCTGATTTGAAGACTCCCTATACCGATGTGGTATAGAGAGCGTGGACACTACATAGGTAATCCCTCATCTCAATCTTCATCTCTTTTCTGCTTAGCGCTGCGAGCGATGCGGGATGCGGAAGAGTCGACGACGTGTTCTAAAAATACGTTTTTTTAAGCTCACAAAAAACGCATTTTTACAAGAATTTGGCTTTTTTTAATAGTAAATGAACATACCAAAAGTATCGAGCTGGGCCAAGAAAGTAAAGCCCAGTCCTCAAACAATTATAGCCACCACATTCTCAGTGGGCTAGGCCCAACGATCACATGGCCCAAGGCCCAACATATTGATCCGTCGACTTAAGTTCATTGTCCGACCTACTGGGTCCCGACCTAACTTAGTCCGACCTCATGATCCAAGTTATACTTCGGGTACGATCCAACTCTGCCCATCAGTCAGGTCGACCCAACCTCAAACGGCGACCTCGACCTACCAAGCAAGCGTCGACCTAACAGTTACAGGCGCACGTGCTTCCACTCTTTCCATAACTGCTTTCCTACAAATCAGGGATCGTTCGGGGACACGTTCACATGATGTATAACTGTCCCACAAATCTCGGAGCTCATGTAGCCCTGCCAAATAAACCACCTACATCAACTATAAATACATTACCACTACAACGGTTCTAAGGTAACTGCAATTTTGTTATCTGAATATCATTAGTTCAATACATTTTTGCTCTCCAATTCATATACTTACTCTCACGCCCGAGGGTCTAAGCCGGAGACACATCCGGCTAGTCGTGGGTTCTGGTTTTCAGGTCAAGGAGTCAGGTGATCAGTCCTGCCACGTGGAGGAAGATTGATAAGTACATTTCCTGCGGCATCAGTTTGGTTCCATTGTCGGGAATCGTGCATAACTTGACCTCGAAAGTTTTCTCAACCTGCAATCATGGTGACTTCGGATGGACACGTATCTGAGGCCTCACTCGGGCACGACGAAGGAAACACTAACACCAACGTAAACGCTGGAAATGCTAATGTAAATGTTGGAAACACCAACTTGCCTCCTCCCCCTCCAACTTGCCATCATGCTAGAGCGACGCGCTCTAACAGTGTTGCTGGTGGCAGAGGATTGCCAGATGGGAGGAGGGACAAACGACCTATGGAAGGGCAGGGAGCACACCTACCAAGCGCAAAACAGGCAAATGAATGTTGGAAACAGGGTAGGTCCCTCATTCAATCCCCTAAGCAGAAAGGAGATGCTGTTGGAACGAGCTCAGATTCTGGCAGAATTAATAGCCATGGAGGATGCAGAGCAAGCTGATAGAAGATCAGAGAGGGTGGCTCCCTCTCAAGTTTCAAACAGGCCACCTGCTAGGAGTGCTAGGCCAAATGAGACCGTGGGACAAAACGTCGAGCAAAGGATGGTGCTGCGTCCTCAGTCCCCTATTCATGTTCCAAGTGACGACCTAAGGGCCAGTCTCAACAGAAACAGAGAGCAGGAAGCTCAGTCAGACCTAAGAACACAGCTAGAGGCTAATCGGAGTTTGCGTGGTTCGCCTGCCAGGACGCAAAGGTCACAATCCCATAGAGAAAGGAATGGGCGCAGGTCGCCTATAAGAGAGGGTAGACGCAGGTCGCCACCCAGAGAGGATAGGCGCAGGTCACCATCCAGAAATGATAGGTGCAGGACGCCACCTAGAGATGACAAGCGCAGGTTGCCCATTCGGTCAGTAAGGTCACCCTCTCACAGGGACAGGAGAAGCAAGCAGATAACTCCCCCTAGAAGTGAGGGTCAAAGTTCAAATGATGTCCCCCTGCTATAGACGACAGACCTGATGCTAGAGAGTGGCTGCTATGGAAGAAGAAGTTCGAGCAGTGGGAGGCTGATAAGAAGGAAGGTGCTGGAAAGAGTGAGCACAAGGATTTTGCTCTTCGACCCTTGGCCAAAGAGTTACTCGAATGTCGACCTCCACCAGGTTTCAGATTGCTAGTCCTGGAAAAATATTCGGGAGCAACCAATGCCAAGAGCCATATACAGCATCTGGAGGCCACCATGTGCTTTGTCTCCCATGAGGACGACATGATGTGCAAGGCACTTACAAGCATACTCATTGGGGCAGCCCTTACATGGTTCAATGGCTTGGCACCAGGATGCATCTTAACCTGGTCTTATATGAGGACAAAATTCCTGGAACGCTTCTCGACCGCTGGAGCTACTAGAAAGATGATAGTCACCGATCTCAACAACTTGGTGCAAGGGAAAAATGAAAGCTCAATGAGCTACTACACCAAGTTTAAGGAGATGGTCGACAAGATCGAGGAGGACCTCACAGACAGGGAGGTGATCAACTATTTCAGGAGTGGAATTTCCTCGGCAGATATGGACTACGAGCTAACAGTTCGAACAGTTACAACTCGACAAGAATTGTTCGAGAAGGCCTACAATGTGGCATTGGCCGAGGAGAGAAAAGAAAAGAAGAATGGGAAAGGACCCAAGACTGAGGTCGATGATGACAAGAAGGACTTAGCCAAGAATGGGGGAAACAATAAGAATGGTAAGAACAGGACCAGGGCGACAGAAAAAGTGCCCGAAGCTTTCACTCCCCTAACGGTGAGTCGAACTGAAATAATGAACTCAATTGAGCTAGCCCCTCCAGCTCCTATGAACCCAGGCAATAAGTTCAGAAGGGACAACAGTAAGTATTGTGATTACCACAAAGATACAGACCATACTACGGAGGATTGTATGAGTTTGAAGCGTATCATTCAGAGAATGGTTGATCAGGGAAGGCTCGATGCTTATGTGAAAAGGCCTCAGTCAGGCGGCGGCGAGCGACCTGCAGGTGGACATCAGGAACCAAGGCAGCCGAGACTGAACCTGGGCGTTATTACTGAGCAGGTCAGCAACACAGCCATCAAACATAAGATTTTTCAGCTCAACAAAGCCCCACATGTGCCACCAAGGAGCCACGTTAGGGATGAGGTGATCAGCTTTTATCCTTACGAGCTAGCAACTAATATGGCGGCTAGAGAGAAAGTTCTCATCATCCTAGGACTCATTGACGGATGTACGACAAGCAGACTCTTAGTCGATACGGGGGCCTGCAAGGATATTCTGTTCTATAAGACATTCCATGAGATGGGTCTCTCAAATGAGCAGCTTGAAAGGTATGATGGCAGATTGGAAGGCTTCACCAACCACCGGGTCGAGGCAAAGGGACAGATCGAGCTAGATGTCGACTTAGGCCAGCATCCCTACAGGGTCATTTTCAAGGTAAAATTTATTGTCATAGATGTGAATAGTGATTATGCTGCTATTCTTGGAATTCCTGGCCAGGTCGCACTTGGAATGGTGGCCTCAATCCCCCATCAACGAGTTAAATTCCCCACACCAGCTGGAGTCGGCTGTGTTCAAGGCACAGCTCGAGCATACCTTGATCACGTCCTTCGGGAAAGAAAGAAGAGTGAGCTAGAGATTGAAACTGCTGAAGGATACCTGAAGTTGTCTCAGTCAGTCACCAAAACTACTCGGCTATCCACGATCACCTGCGTAGAGGAGACCTATCGCTCACATGATGAACTCATGACTGAGTCGACACGTCCCACCACAACGGTCAAACCGGATACAGTTATGGTCGACCAAGTCCTCATAGGCGATCTATGCCTCCAAGTCAACAATAACTCGGGGGCCACCACCAGTGAGATCGCAGATGATCTGGTTGATATGATAGCTGAGGAAGCTCCACACCTGGGGGCCGAAGAAAGACAGAGGGTTAGAGAAATCATCATTGAGACCCTACAATTCAGAGACGGTCCGGAGTTGGAGGCTGTAGACGAGCTGGAATCAGTAATTACAAACCCTTCCTACCCTGAACAGAAAATTCAAATTGGAAAGCAATTGTCTACTGAAGAAAGGTTGGAAATCGTCGAGCTACTCAAAGAAAGCAATGACGTCTTTGCATGGCGAGTAGAAGATATGAAGGGGATTAAGGAAGAGGTCGTTGTTCATAGACTGGAGGTCAACCCGACCATAAAGCCCAGATCCCAGAAATTGAGAAGCTTTGCTCGTGACAAAGAAGAGGACATAAAAACTGAGGTACAAAAACTTTTGAGTGCAGGTATACTCAAAGAGGCCACACATACAACCTGGTTAGCCAATGTGGTCATGGTGAAGAAGTCAAATGGCAAATGGAGAATGTGCGTCGACTTCACCAATCTCAACTTGGCCTGCCCAAAAGATAGCTATCCTCTCCCTAGAATCGACAAGCTTGTTGATTCCATTGCTGGCCACTCCACCCTCAGCTTTCTAGATGCCTATTTAGGCTACCACCAAATCAAGATGCATGAGGACGACATCGTGAAGACGGCTTTCCAAGCAGCTGGAGGCATCTATTGCTACACTATGATGCCATTTGGGTTAAAAAATGCAGGAAGGACTAGGGGTGTTACACGAACCGAGCCGGCTCGAGCTCGGCTTGAAAAAAGCTCGAGTTTGAGTGGGCTCGAGGTGAACTCGAGCTCGAGCTCGAACAGATTCTCAAGCTCGTCATTTTTTTTTGAGCCGGCTCGTGTTCGGCTCTATGTTCGACAAGCTCTGTTCGAGATCGACTCGTTTGAGCTAAACTCGGGCTCGACTCGTTGAAAGCTCGAATAAATCTTAGTATATATATTATATATAAGTCGAAGTTCGAGTTCGGCTCGTTAAAAGCTCGTTTGATTTCAGATTTTTTTCAAAAAATAAGTCGAAGCTCGAGCTTGGCTCATTAAAAGCTCGTTTGATTTCAGATTTTTTTCAAAAAATAAGTCGAAGCTCAAGCTCGGCTCGTTAAAAGCTCGTTTGATTTCATATTTTTTTCAAAAAATGCTCGAGCTCGGCTCGTTAAAACTCGAGTTCGAGCAGCTCGCGAAAAGCTCGCGAGCCAGCTCGCGAAAAGCTCGAAACTTGATTCGAGCCGAGCTCGAACATGCATTCTGGGCTCGAGTTCGATATTTTTTATTCGAGCTCGAGCTCGAAACTTCAAAGCTCGGATCGGCTCGGCTCGTTTACAGCCCTAGGAGCGACCTACCAGCATATGGTCAACAAAGTCTTTGCTTCACAGATTGGCCGAAACATGGAGGCCTACGTCGACGATATGGTCATCAAAACAAAGACCGGATGTCACGTGGTCGACCTAAAGGAAACGTTCGCTAATTTACGAGCAAACGACATGAAATTTAACCCAAGCAAGTGTGTCTTTGGGGTAGCAGCGGGTAAATTTCTTGGCTTTATGGTGTCACAACGAGGAATAGAAGCTAATCCAGAAAAGATCAAGGCTCTAGTCGACATGAAGGAGCCCACCACTATAAAGGAGATGCAGCGACTTAATGGTATAGGGTGGCAGCCCTATGTCGTTTCATAGCCAAATCGGCGGAAAGGTCTCCCCCCTTCTTCAAAGCTTTGAGGGGGACGAAAATTTTTGAATGGACGACCATATGTCATTCGTCGTTCCAACAACTTAAGGAATACCTCGCTACTCCTCCTCTATTGAGTAGCCCGACTACTGGAGAAACTTTGTTCGTGTATCTATCTGTGGGGGACAAAGCAGTTGCAGCAGTTTTGGTTCGAGAAGAGGAAGGGCTTCAAAAGCCCGTATACTACGTTAGCAAGGCCCTGTCAGACGTGGAGGGCAGATATTACAATGCGGAGAAGGTCGCGTATGCCCTAGTCGTAGCTTCAAGGAAGCTGCGAGCTTATTTCTTAGCTCATCCTATTGTGGTGCTCACAAATGCACCCTTGAGAAAAATTATGCACAAGCCTGAAAGTTCAGGTCGCTTACTCAATTGGTCAATTGGCCTCACGGAATTTGACATTGAGTATCGACCTCGAAAGGCGTTGAAAGCTCAAACCTTGGCAGACTTCTTGGTCGAGCTTACGTTCACCAAGGAAGACAGCGAGGTAGAGTTCACAAAGAAAAAGTTAAGGGGAATGAGCCAGAGTCTCATCTCGTTACTTCTTTACCCGACGATTGTTGGAAGATCTACTCAGACGGGTCAGCTACAAAGAATTTCAGTGGAGCTGGGATTGTTCTGATCGAACCAGAGTCTGGGACAGTATATGAGGAGTCATTGAGGTTCAAGTTTGATGCATCCAACAACCAATCGGAGTATGAAGCTTTGGTAGCAGCCATCGAGTACGCCAAGTGCTTTGGAGCAACTAAAATAATGGCCTACTGCGACTCCCAGTTAATAGTTAATCAGGTCAGAGGGGAATATGAGGTGCTAAACTTTATTCTGGTCAAATACTGCGACCTGGTGAAGGAATTGACAAAAGACTTGGAGTTTTGGGAAATCCAAAGGATTGGTCGAGAAGACAATGAGTTGGCCAACCTACTCTCGAAGCTAGCTACTTCAGACGAGCCACATGAAGAGCCCATCTCTTACCTTGAGAACCCAGCATATGAAAGAGTGCAAATGCAGTGTGTGGAGGACACTTCAAGGAACTGGGTTTATAACAAGTGTTGGATCGAGGAAATGAAAGCATACCTGGAAAGTGGCGAGCTCCCTGAGGATGAGAAGAAAGCTCGAGCTATCAAGAAGAAGGCTCCAAGATATGTTATCCAAGGAGGCATGCTATTCAGGAGATCATACACTAGACCACTGTGTGACGATGTTGAAATTTTTCAAACTCGCGAAAAATATTCGATTTTTCGTTTCTTCGAAAACCAAATAAAAACCGGAAAAACGGAGTCGCCACGCCATTTTTGTTTTAAGGGCTAAAACTTTGAAAAATGCCCGAAATAAGAGATTTGGGTTCGGAGGTCACGTTACACGCCGAGAAGAACGTTAGTGTTCACCCGGAATGCCTCGTAAAACGAGTCTTCCAAACATTCAAAATCATGTGTGTGTGTGTGTGTGTGTTACTTTGGCCAAAATAAATTGAAACTGAGAAAAGTAAAAATTGGGAATTATTTATTAGCCTTTTGACAGATCCCATGATTTTTGGTATGATTTTTGGGTTGAGATTTGATACTCAAAAGATTTTTTGAAGTTGAAAACCATTTCTGCCAGAATGAAAAAGGCAGTGGACACTTGATTTTGAAATGGACTTTAGGGCTTGAAAACTCCAGAATCTGGGAAAAGTTTGAGAATGAAAAATGTTCAAAACACCTTAAATAAGGTTTCTGTAAAATAACTTTTCATTTTGGAGATGATTTGAGGACCCAAAATCTTCTGGAAATCTCAGATATGAAATCTGGACTTCCAGAGACTGAGGAACTGACCTTTAAAAGAAAATTTGAAAAAAGGAGTTTTACTCACGTAAAAAATAAAGTAAAAATATTTCTGGAAAGCTCTGGATGTTGGTTACAAAAATTAATTTGTAGTCAACACCAAATTCCAAGTTTATATGTGTCCAAAAAATTAGACCATGGACAGAGGTCTTAGAGAAATGCTACTGGACAGCAACATTCTCAAGAAGGAAATGTGATTTAAAAGGGGGTTTTGCATCCATGCTTGTCCCCATTTCCCTAGGTTTTGATTAGTAGTCACTAGAAATTTTAGTGGTGATCTACTATATCAAACCATCCTTGGGGTACATTAGGACTTAAGCATTTCATTTGCTTGGGAAGGGGAATTTTGTAGAGATGAAATTAAAGAGAAAAATCAACTAGAGATTTAAAATGTGGACCATTTGAGATGGTCATTCATGAAGATGAACTTCAAGATGACCATCTTAGGTCAAGATTTAAGTTAAACTAGACATAAAGTAAATCAAAGTAAGAAGAACAAGATGAACAAGAAGTTAAAAGGGAGTTTTAGGGTTTAGAGAAGGAGGGCTTTACCAATGGTGACACCCTATCTTCCTAGGCTTGAAATTTGACTTGAGGAGTATCAAGATTTGGTGTTTGACTTGAGGAGTATCAAGATTTGGTGTTTGGATTTTTGTTTGAGTGGATTCAAGGCTTGAATGTGTTTAGGGTTTGATGATAGAGTTGGTCAAAGAGAAAACAAGTAGATAACACTTAAGTCCTCTATGTTTTCTCTCTAATCCTCCTCTTTGATGGTGGTTTAAGCTTGAGCTTGTGTATGAATGGGAGTGATTTGAGAATATTTGGAGTGAATGGGATTTGGGAAAGATTCAAGAGAAAATGGTGGCGATTCTAGTGAATTCCCACTGTTTTCTCCCTATTTTTCGCCAGAGTACAGCTTCTATGAGCCAATTGTGTTGTGTAGACTGAGAGAGGAGGGGTCAATTTATAGGCCACTGGGAGACTCAAACAGATCCGCGCGGAGGGTTATGTAGACGTGCCTGGTGCATTAAATGCTGCTCCAGGCTTTGAACAGGAAGAATATTATTCAAAAATTCCAGCAGTTTCTGTTTTTCAACTTGCCTAATTCGGATTTTTCCAATTTCTTTTGCTTTTTGAGATTCTTTTCTTGGTTTAACCTTAAATGGCAATCCCTAATCTACCCTTACTTTGTTAGAAAGGTTAGGAATTGTTAGAAATGTTAGGAATGTTAGGACTTTCGTTAATTTTCTAACTAAAATACTAACAACTCAAATTGGAGCACTTACAATAGCCCCTCGGCGACGGCGCTTTCGAAGGAAGCGGGGTCGTCGATAAGAGTAAGGCTCCATATTTGACAGGATGATCAAGTGATCGAGTGGCTGAACCTATTTAATAGGCTACCTACGTATCCCGAATGGGAATCAAGCCAGCCGTAGTTCGGGTCTTTGACCCTGGAGATGATGGCGTTTTAGGTGCCTCGAACCTTGAAAAGCGAGCTCTGCAGTCGGGTGCTGGAGAGAAACTCTGCTGGGGATAAGAGATGACCATTTTCGGTCGGATGGCTATCCGCTCTGCTGGGGATAGGAATGACCATTTTGGTCTGATGGCTATCCGCTCTGCTGGGGATAGGAATGACCATTTTCGGTCGGATGGCTGAACCTAATGATAGGCTACCTACGTATCCTTAAGAGGAATCAAGCCAGTCGTAGTTCGGGTTTTTCGACTATCTTCAGACGTCGACCCTAGAGTGACTGTTTTAGGATGTCAACCTATGACTTGACTATTTTGGGGAAGTCGCCCTATGATTTTGACTATTTTTGGGAAGTCGCCCTATGATTTGACTATTTTAGGGAAGTCGCCCTATGGTTTGACTATTTTTGGGGAAGTCACCCTATGGTTTGACTATTTTGGGGAAGTCACCCTATGGTTTGACTATTTTGGGGAAGTCGCCCTATGATTTGACTATTTTAGGGAAGTCGCCCTATGGTTTGACTATTTTTGGGGAAGTCACCCTATGGTTTGACTATTTTGGGGAAGTCACCCTATGGTTTGACTATTTTGGGGAAGTCGCCCTATGGTTTGACTATTTTGGGGAAGTCGCCCTATGGTTTGACTATTTTGGGGAAGTCGCCCTATGGTTTGACTATTTTGGGGAAGTCGCCCTATGGTTTGACTATTTTGGGGAAGTCGCCCTATGGTTTGACTATTTTGGGAAGTCGCCTATGGTTTGACTATTTAGGGGAAGTCGCCCTATGACTTGACTATTTTGGGGAAGTCGCCCTGGTAATGACTTCGGTTTGTCGAATTAGGGGATGATTGCGATTTATCGCTTTCCTCGTGTTGTGTGTGATAGCGTTTTAGGTGCCTCAAACCTTAATGATGGCGTCTTAGGTGCCTCGAACCTTCATGATGGCGTCTTAGGTGCCTCGAACCTTGGAGATGGCGTCTTAGGTGCCTCGAACCTTGATTTGAAATGATTTCCCTTTGATGGTTTGGGATAGATGGTCTATTGGTGGACTTCATTTGAAGGGATCGGTCTTATGTTTGCTGTCGAGGAAATGGATGATAATGGGAAAAGAAACGGGATTCCGTTAACTTCGCTGGGGATTTTGTTAGCCTTTGTTGGAGTTTAGTTCAGGAGTATGAACCTAAATGGGGACTTAGTTCAGGGGTATGATTCTAAGTCGAGGTTTAGTTCAGGAGTATGAACCTAAATGGGGACTTAGTTCAGGAGTATGATTCTAAGTCGAGGTTTTGTTCAGGAGTATGAACCTAAATGGGGACTTAGTTCAGGAGTATGATTCTAAGTCGAGGTTTTGTTCAGGAGTATGAACCTAAATGGGGACTTAGTTCAGGAGTATGATTCTAAGTCGAGGTTTAGTTCAGGGGTATGAACCTAAATGGGGACTTAGTTCAGGGGTATGATTCTAAGTCGAGGTTTTGTTCAGGAGTATGAACCTAAATGGGGACTTAGTTCAGGAGTATGATTCTAAGTCGAGGTTTAGTACCTGAGGGAGACTATTTGAAGGTGTTCTCGCTGGGGAAGATTCGGGCTTACGAGAACTATTGGGGAAAAAGGGTGACCGTATTGGTCAAGTGACTGGACCTATGGTAGGCTACATAGTTCGTCAAAGAGGTGGTGATAACGAGAGGCTATGAGCTTTGTACCCAAGGTTGACTGCTCTTAGGGGAGTCACCCGAGGATTGACTATTTTAGGGAAGTCGCCCGTTGCTGTTTGCGGAGATAGGGATAGCTAAAGCTATGGGTAATCATGCAACATTTGTGAGTGCATGCTTATTTTTGAGATATGTTGAAGGACTAACGTACCTTTGCTGTGCTTACCTGCAGGAGAGCAAGTTGCGGGGGGCTGTGTGGTAGTTGATAGTGTTGAGAGTCTTGATGCATCTTTGAGAACTTGGCGTCTCTGTCCGGACTGTATTTGAGAACTTGGCGTCCCTGACCTACTTGCCTTTGAGAACTTAGCGTCTCTGACCGAACTGTATTTGAGAACTTGGCGTCCCTGACCGATTTGTATTTGAGAACTTGGCGTCTATGACCGATTTGTATTTGAGAACTTGGCGTCCCTGACCGAACTGTACTTGAGAACTTGGCATCCCTGACCGAACTGTATTTGAGAACTTGGCGTCCCTGACCGATTTGTATTTGAGAACTTGGCGTCTATGACCGATTTGTATTTGAGAACTTGGCATCCCTGACCGAACTGTACTTGAGAACTTGGCGTCCCTGACCAATTTATATTTGAGAACTTGGCATCCCTGACCGATTTGCATTTTGAGAACTTGGCATCTCAGACCGATTTGCATTTTGAGAACTTGGCGTCCCTGACCGAACTGTACTTGAGAACTTGGCGTCCCTGACCGAACTGTATTTGAGAACTTGGCGTCCCTGACCGATTTGTATTTGAGAACTTGGCGTCTATGACCGATTTGTATTTGAGAACTTGGCGTCCCTGACCGAACTGTACTTGAGAACTTGGCGTCCCTGACCGATTTGTATTTGAGAACTTGGCGTCCCTGACCGATTTGTATTTGAGAACTTGGCGTCTATGACCGATTTATATTTGAGAACTTGGCGTCTATGACCGATTTGTATTTGAGAACTTGGCGTCCCTGACCGAACTGTACTTGAGAACTTGGCGTCCCTGACCGATTTGTATTTGAGAACTTGGCGTCCCTGACCGATTTGCATTTTGAGAACTTGGCATCTCAGACCGATTTGCATTTTGAGAACTTGGCGTCCCTGACCGATTTGTATTTGAGAACTTGGCGTCCCTGACCGATTTGTAGACACTGGAGGTGGTCTGCACATGTTTTGCCCGGAATCATCTCTTGCCGAAAAGGGGGATTTGATTTCTTGCAATTTTGTTGAAACCATTGATTTTGGGCTTTGGTAAACATCTTCCTTGTTGAGGGTAAGTCTCAATAGCGAAGGAAAATGGTCTTTCACGTTTGAATTCCTGCATTGGTTAGTAGAGAGGAAGATGCGTATATGACATTCATGATGACAGATGCATGCATAGAATCAGAATGATTATGATAGTATCACTGCATATGTTCGCGAGATGATGCATTTACTTGCTTTCGAAGATGCACCTAGCCTAAGCTTTTGATAGGGAAATTATGATTTATGATCTTCAATCACTTAGGATTTTCCCTATTGATTCAAGTTTTGTGCATGCTACATGAGCCCTTGGGAGATTTTTGTGGGGATGCATGGTGATGAAAGGGGATGCATTGGGATGTATGTGTCTGGAGACTGTTTGGGACAGATTTTGAGCAAGTGGGGGAGGTGAGAGCCCTCGATCGCGATTTAAACAGTGGTTGTTGATGAGGTTTTTTTTTACAGTATCACATGGACCTCAATCTTGATGAGATTGGATTCGGATCCCGGGTCTTGGTTGAAAATTTCCCTCTCACTCTTGGTCATTTGAAGCTGATGCTGACAGGCTCTAGGGCACGTTGATATGAGTGAAGCTTCTTTCATTTGGGTGAGCTGTGACTTCGGCCAAAACCTTGTTCGGAGAATGATTTGATGAAATTGCTAATGCAGGGAGAAACCCAGATCTTAAATTCCGATGCTATGGGAAGCTGCTATGTACCAAGTTACAAGCCGAAAATCTAGTTGTTGATGTGACTAGACCTTTCTTGTGACTTGATAAAATTCAGGTCCAAAGGACCGGCTTGACAAAGCCCCCGGATCCTGAGTAGGCAAAGTCCAGATTTTGAAGAAGTGACTTGGCGAATCTATCTCGTAGTGAAGAACCCAATGTGGACCCAAAGATGACTATAGAAGCCCCAGCTTGAAGAGCTGATACAGGAGAACCTGGGAGAACCGCTTGGCAAGCCCCAGCGTGAAGAAATTCAGAGCGGTCTTATTGCAGACAGAGTCATTATGTGGCCGAGGAGGCACCCATCTTTTCAAATCTTAGTCAACCAGTCACTGGACAAGACTCAGAAACGTTTACGTGCAGGGGCACATCTTTCAAAAAATGGGAATGAATCCCGATTTTGTGTATACACACTCGCTTTAGGTTTGACTCTTTTGAGAGAGTATAAGCATCACAAGGTGTGGAAAAGTGTATGGAAGCCCCTGCTGACATGAAAGACAGTGTTTGGCTCTATTTCCCTATGATGGAGAGAGAGAAGACTTGTCGAGACTCTTGAAAACTTGTTTTATTCGTGATAATCACAAGGCTGCTTAAAACCCTTTGTTAATGTTCGGGTTATTCAACTCCTAAATCTGATATGAACAAATATTTTGATTAATCACAAGGAGAAAACCAACTGATATCGAGAATCAAGCTCGGAAGGGCGGAAAGTGTATAGGGACAATCCTTGATGAGAACGGATTTTTTTTTGAAATTTGTTTGTGATTTCGACCGGACCATTTCTGGTTGCCTACGTTCCCTTCATTATGAAGAGCTCAGGTCGCCGTAGTTCGGGCTTATCCCGAATGAAAAGAGAATGAATGTGAAAATTCAAGACTTAGAGGTCCTTTTGGGAATTTGAGGATTGGAGATTCGAATAACATATCCCCTTAGAGTGTCCATGAAAGACACGGATGCGAAGCCCCAGTGGGACATCCACGGCAAGTGTTTGTGGAGTAGAAATGAATTATGCTCACATGAATCAAATTTGAATTTGCACAATCTTTGATTGATGATTTTGAATCAAGATGGATTAGATTCCAATTTAAGCAAGCAATGAAGCATTAATTTGATTTAGATCTTAAAGATATTATGATGAAATTGCTATCCGATAGGAATTGCAGCTGGGTTTCCGGGCTTTGATCGGCCATCGGGTGATTTGAGAAATTATGACCTCTTAAGATGAGAGGTCGGCTGGTCCTTTTGCTGACTAAACCTCTAAAGGTGAGAGGTTGGCTTGCAGGGATGTGTTTGGGAAATCTATGGCGGGGAAGATTGATTGCCTCTAAGAATGAGAGGTCAAATTTTGACTTTGGCCAAAGGCGAGGGTAATGGGAGTATCCTCTAAAATCGAGAGGATGGCTTGGGATTGATTTAAGGTAATGGTGAGAGGAAGTCCAAGCTATCGACAACTTTTTGCGATCTTGCGAGAATTCAGGCTCCTTTTTTATCATTGGAGAGCTTCTTGAGAAGTCGGGGGCTTTTGAGGATCGACAGTTCTTCTTTTTTTTTGTTTTTTGTTTTTTGTTTTTTTGTTTTTTTTTTGACTTGGAAAGCCTCCTGAGGAGTTGAGGTTTATCTTTGTCCTTCCTTCATGGCTTGAGATATTTTGCGCATTGCCGACTCTTGAAGTTAACTTCTTGGCCTTGCTTGGACTTCTCTCAGTAAGGAGCAAAAATGATGGTTAAACGGGGTTTCAAAATACGCCGATCTCGAAATGAAAGGTATTGTTTGGTGAGGGTGAGGTAATGGCTTTCCTATGGGTGAAAGGCTTCAACCGCAATCCCTACCGGATGACCTAAATGAGATTAAGTCTTTATTGCTTGCTTAAGCTTTAAATGAGAAAAGATCCGTGCAAATTCATCGAGCAATGAAATGACGAGGATGATGAAGGAGATGTGAGCATATGAGATGCAAGATGGGGAGTTGGTAAGCCCCAATTTGAGAAGGATATCAATTGATTTTCTCACTCCGATTAGTTTAAATGTTAATAATTTCGAAGAATTAGTGGTTGAGCAGCACAAGTGATCATCTAGGATAAAACCATTTCAATTAAGTATAACGTGGGTGTGCAAGTGATGTCTCGAGTCTAGCAAGAAAAGAAGAAAAGATATATATATAAAAGTTAAACTTTTAACTACTATGCCCAAAATGGACTACAACGACAAATGTCCAGGAAGGACTTAGGTGAAAGAGAAGTACTAGAACCTACGAAGGTTGACTAAAAGACTATTTTAGAGATAGGTAGCCCCTAGTCTAGCCGCTCTTTGCTGTTGGACCATGCATCTATTCTTCGACGCTGGAGATGGGAGCTATTGCAGGTCTTTCCATCAGGACTTCTTCTTGATCAATCCAACCATTTTCCTTGCCTGCGATGACTGGTTCATTGACCTCGCAAAGGGACGAGTCAAACTCCATTGTGCCCCCAAGGCTTGAACCACCAAACTCGATCATGTTGACACTCATGTTGTTATTTCTAGGGAGCGGATTATTGATAGTATTAGGCCCTTCAGGCACCTCTAACCTCCCTTGTTCAATCAAACTTTGGATTGCCTTTTTCAGGGGGACGCAATCATCTGTCAGGTGCCCATGGTACTGATGAAAGGCACAATGCTTGGAGGTATCCAGAGGAGCATTGGGGTTTCTGGGCTGATAATTATCTAAAGGCCGGAGCAAACCTTCTTTTACCAAACCTCTGAAGATATCACTCAAAGGCATCCCAAAGTTTCTCAAGTCTTGGAGCCGAGATCTGGATGCATCAGGTTTCCTGGGAACAAAGGAAGTGGCATTGTTACAGTCCTGTCCCGCGTAGCTGATCGTTTCTTTGCCTTTAGCGGGAGCGAGAGCAGTGTTGGAGGGAGGAGCCCGATATCTGTAGGCAGATGCAGCAGTCGGCTGCTGATTGTAAGCCTTTTCAAACTTAGCCCCGGAATTAACCATTGCATGCAAGTCAGCGTAGGGGAAGTGGCGAGGAAGCTCTCAAATGCGGCTTCAAGCATGACCGAAAGATGTCTAGCTTGCTCCTCGTCGAGAGGAGGAATGGCCATTTCACTAAGCTTCGTGTTCCACCTTTTATAGAAATCCCCAATATTCTCATCGTGGCGCCGCACCGTTGTCTGCAGTCAACTCTATTTGTTTCCCATTCCAAGTTGGCTTTATACTTATACGTGAAATGCTGTAATCTGTTCCCAAGTAGCCCTAGCTTTGCAATCGGAAAAACCATTTCAAAGCCCCTAACTTCAAAGAGAGATCAAGTAGTCGGCCCTTCTGATTTGTGCATCCCTTAGCTTTCATTGCCAAAGTGTAGGTGTCCAAGTGAGTTTTAGGGCACGCACTTCCATCAAACAGGTCGAGATTGGGCATCACGAACTTGTGAGGCGAGGTACAATTGAGTCGGGATACGTAGGCCGAAGAGCAGTGTTCCTTTTGACGGTCAATTCAGCGATCTGCGCTTTCATTTCCTTGTATTGCTCCATAAACCAAGCCAATTGGGGATCCAAAGGTGGAGCGGGAATGCCTGAGCCGATATTTGAGCCAGGAAGAGGACTAGCTGTTGGTGGTGCATTGGTGGAAGGAATACCATATCCCGGAGCATAGGTGAAAACATATCCTTGGCCCAAATTACCCTGGGGAGTGTAGGTAGGAGCTTGGGCAAAGGGATAGAACCCAGCGACTTGCTATTGGCTTCCAATCGGCAGAGAAGATGGATGCAGATCTGAGGTAGCCAGATGGCTTGGATTTCCGGAGTGAGGCCCATAAGTAGGCTTAAGTGCGGGCTGTTGTCCCTGATTGTTGAATTGCATGGCTGGTTGTGGCGAGGATGCATAACCGAGAGGATAATGTGGTCCTGGTGATTCTGATGAAACTAGGATGGGGGCTTGGTAACCCATTGAACCCTGAGTGAGAAATGGGTTTGCGGAAGCTGTGTGAGGAGCAGCTGAGCTAGCATCATTCTGAGGAGGGCTCTCGACCGTTGCCCCGAACCAAACCGTGGTGGCATTCCAAACCGTTCTTTGCGAAAGTCCGGATTGATTGGTCCCCAACCGAGGCGGGATCCCAATTTGCTTTGTGGCATTCGGGTATCCCCAACCATGGGAAGGCATTTCGTGCGACTTTGTCCCACCGAGGCATTGCGAACCGGCTCATCCCGTCAGTGCGTGGATCCGGTGGTGCAGGTTGGGAGCCGGGCTGACCCAGAGATCGAGAGCATGGGCTCTGGTGGTAGTACCGTGGGAGGCCGGTGGTGTCATCCTGGAGTAGTCGAGTTGACCAAGAGCGGGATTGAGGTCTTCCTCTTCTTCCACAGTGAAGGTGCCATCTAGGTTGAGACTGGCGGCTAATCCATGGCTTTTGATAGCCTCCATAAGGCTGTTCAGCTGTGCTTCCTGTCGCACTCTCATCTGTTCGGCTAACTGATTCCATTGCGGTTCTGTTTGAGGAGTCCCAGGAGGCGGAGTGGTGTTGTCCCCATCGTTACCGGTTGATGCAGACATTCTGAAACTCGGAGTCGAAGCAAACGGTGAAGCTGATGATGCACTTGATTCTTCCCAACTGATCAGACGGTGACCCGGTGCCCGAAACCAAGCTTTGTGCGGAGCTGCGGGGGGAAAGATACGTGGGTTCAGATATTTGGGATTTGAAGGAGGGTAGGTGTTTGGGCTCAAGGCTCATGCAACATGCAATTATTTGTTCTTGTTTACTTAAAACATGCTTTATTAAGCCTAATCGGTTGGAAAAGATTGCTCTTCTTTTTCGCAAACTATTCTGAACCCTGGATCAGTGGGCCCCGTCCCGTCACTACGTCTATAAGCCCCTCGTATTCCACCTGTATTTCGACTTCCCAGGGCGGACAGCCCCGGGCGAGGGTCCTATAGGGCAAGCGGGTCCCACCGACCGAAAAGAAAAACGATCCTAAAAGTCTGGCGGGTAATCGAGTCTTAACGAGCATTCGATGTAAATTACGGACAAAGCTGACGTCAAAGTCAAGATCATGTCCGAGGGCTCGACGAAAAGTCGGCATGATTGGGACTGATAAATGTCCACAATTGATCTTGACTCGTCGTCAGTTAGGCCGTAATTAGGCATGGAATAACCGTTAATCCTTGATGACTCAGTGTCATGCTGGGAGTCAGTGTATAATTTGTGCCAGTCAAAGTCAAAGTCAAGGCGCCGGTCAATATCTTGGTCAAAGTCTGCGGCGGAAAACCGGCATGACTTCGACTGATTAGGGTCCCCGAAAGATATTGAGTCGGTATGCCGACAAAGGCTTGAAAGGAAAGGTCTATACACAGACAGGGCATGACACAGACCAGACTAAAAAAACCAATCGGGTCTCGGACAAAGTGTGTCACGGACAAGTGCATGGTCGACACGAGGCTCCATGGGATGTTTGGGTAGTCCCGTGCTTGCACCGAGAGGCGTAATAAGACCAAACGGGCCGCTACAGGGATTTCCCCGGGTTAGGGACGTAGTGTGCAGTGTAAGGCCAAGTGCGCGTAGTGTGCAAGCAATCTATCTTCTTTTTCTGAGTAAAATAGAAAATTTTCATGTGTCTTAAAAAGTATGATGCATGATTTTTTTTTGAAAATTTTCTTTTTTGATAAAATTTTTTTGAAATCTTTTTTTTTGAAATTGTTTTTTTTTTTGAAATTTTTTTTTGAAAGCAAATGAACACATAAGCACATAATTCAAAATTCAAACAGTCCAAGGCAACGGGTCCAACAGTCAAAATTTTGACTTTTCCGAGGCGGCCAAAACAACACGAAATGTGCAAAATCAACACACACACACAAAACAAACGGTTTCAAATGCCGGGACGGAAGCTTAACCCTCAAAAGCTTTTTTTTTTTTTGAAAACAATGATACCGGTACGTGGGATTGTTAAACCACAATTTATCCCCGACTCGTGTTAGGAGGCGATAATGGGAAGTTTAATGGTTTCCACCAATATACCAAATGTCATTTTTTTTTTTAGAAAAAGCTTATTTGTCCCCAGCGGAGTTGCCACTGTGACGATGTTGAAATTTTCCAAACTCGCGGAAAATATTCGATTTTTCGTTTCTTCGAAAACCAAATAAAAACCGGAAAAACGGAGTCGCCACGCCATTTTTTGTTTTAAGGGCCAAAACTTTGAAAATGCCCGAAATAAGATATTTGGGTTCGGAGGTCACGTTACACGCCGGGAAGAACGTTAGTGTTCACCCGGAATGCCTCGTAAAACGAGTCTTCCAAACATTCAAAATCATTTGTGTGTGTGTGTGTGTGTATTACTTTGGCCAAAATAAATTGAAACTGAGAAAAGTAAAAATTGGGAATTCTTTATTAGCCTTTGGAAAGATCCCATGATTTTTTGTATGATTTTTGGGTTGAGATTTGGTACTCAAAAGATTTTTGGAAGTTGAAAACCATTTCTGCCAGAATGAAAAAGGCAGTGGACACTTGATTTTGAAATGGACTTTAGGGCTTGAAAACTCCAGAATCTGGGAAAAGTCCGAGAATGAAAAATGTTCAAAACACCTTAAATAAGGTTTCTGTAAAATAACTTTTCATTTTGGAGATGATTTGAGGACCCAAAATCTTCTGGAAATCTTAGATATGAAATCTGGACTTCCAGAGACTGAGGAACTGACCTTTAAAAGAAAATTTGAAAAAAGGAGTTTTACTCACGTAAAAAATAAAGTAAAAATATATCTGGAAATCTCTGGATGTTGGCTACAAAAAGTATTTTGTAGTCAACACCAAATTCCAAGTTTATCTGTGTCCAAAAAATTAGACCATGGACAGAGGTCTTAGAGAAATGCTACTGGACAGCAACATTCTCAAGAAGGAAATGTGATTTAAAAGGGGGTTTTGCATCCATGCTTGTCTCCATTTCCCTAGGTTTTGATTAGTAGTCACTAGACATTTTAGTGGTGATCTACTATATCAAACCATCCTTGGGGTACATTAGGACTTAAGCATTTCATTTGCTTGGGAAGGGGAATTTTGTAGAGATGAAATTAAAGAGAAAAATCAACTAGAAATTTAAAATGTGGACCATTTGAGATGGTCATTCATGAAGATGAACTTCAAGATGACCATCTTAGGTCAAGATTTAAGTTAAACTAGACATAAAGTAAATCAAAGTAAGAAGAACAAGATGAACAAGAAGTTAAAAGGGAGTTTTAGGGTTTAGAGAAGGAGGGCTTTACCAATGGTGACACCCTATCTTCCTAGGCTTGGAATTTGACTTGAGGAGTATCAAGATTTGGTGTTTGACTTGAGGAGTATCAAGATTTGGTGTTTGGATTTTTGTTTGAGTGGATTCAAGGCTTGAATGTGTTTAGGGTTTGATGATAGAGTTGGTCAAAGAGAAAACAAGTAGATAACACTTAAGTCCTCTATGTTTTCTCTCTAATCCTCCTCTTTGATGGTGGTTTAAGCTTGAGCTTGTGTATGAATGGGAGTGATTTGAGAATATTTGGAGTGAATGGGATTTGGGAAAGATTCAAGAGAAAATGGTGGCGATTCTAGTGAATTCCCACTGTTTTCTCCCTATTTTTCGCCAGAGTACAGCTTCTATGAGCCAATTATGTTGTGTAGACTGAGAGATGAGGGGTCAATTTATAGGCCACTGGGAGACTCAAACAGATCCGCGCGGAGGGTTATGTAGACGTCCCTGGTGCATTAAATGCTGCTCCAGGCTTTGAACAGGAAGAATATTATTCAAAAATTCCAGCAATTTCTGTTTTTCAACTTGCCTAATTCGGATTTTTCCAATTTCTTTTGCTTTTTGAGATTCTTTTCTTGGTTTAACCTTAAATGGCAATCCCTAATCTACCCTTACTTTGTTAGAAAGGTTAGGAATTGTTAGAAATGTTAGGAATGTTAGGACTTTCGTTAATTTTCTAACGAAAATACTAACAACTCAAATTGGAGCACTTACACACTGTTGAAGTGTATTCACCCTCAGGAGATCACCCAGTTAATGCATGAAGTGCACAGTGGAATTTGTGGTGGACACCCGGGGGCCAGGACTCTAGCCGACAAATTGATCACTTTGGGGTATTATTGGCCACACATGAGAGCTGACACTCATGACTTTGTTCAGCAATGTGACCAATGTCAAAGGTTTGCCAACCTACCTCATATGCCCACAACGGAACAAACTCCAGTAATCGCTGCTTGGCCGTTCGATATGTGGGGAGTCGACTTAATTGGACCCTTCCCTCCCGCCCGGGGAAATTGCAAGTATGCGATCGTCGCCATTGATTATTTCACCAAGTGGGTCGAAGCAAAGCTACTAGCTCGCATCACAGAGGAAAATGCTATCAACTTCATACATGACTTCATCTGGTGTCGATTCGGGATTCCTAGAGCTATAGTATCAGATAATGGCTTACAATTTTCTTGAGCTTTCGAAGAAGAAATGAATAGAGTAGGGGTCAAACATTGGCAGTCATCTGTTGCATATCCTCAAGGAAATGGGCAAGCTGAAGCAGCAAATAAGCTCGTCCTATCTTCACTAAAGACAGGCCTGGTAGGTCGACGCAGCAACTGGTTGGACGAACTCCCCCTTGCTCTTTGGGCAGTTCGCACAACCACTCGGAGGCCTACGGGGGAAACCCCATTCGCTCTAGCATAATGGTCAGAGGCCATGGCTCCAGCTGAGTTGAGGTTTCCTACAGCCAGAGTGACATTCTTTGATCAAGAACAGAATGATATCAACAGACTGATCGACTTAGATCTGATCGACGAGAAGCGAGATACTGCTTACCTACGAATGGTCAACTACAAGCAGCGGACCAAGAGTTACCACGACAAGAAAGTAAGAACAAGATCATTCCAAGTAGGAGATCATGTGTTGAGAAAGATCGAAGCAACAGGAAGGAGAACCCAGCAGAATAAGCTATCTCCTAACTGGGAAGGTCCTTATATTGTTACTCGAGTAATCAAAGAGGGGACTTACATGATAGCTCATCCAGATGGTGAGGATTTGAAGCACCCATGGCACGCCACTCACCTCATCAAGTATTATTTCTAGTTCAACTCCTAGTTCAGTTCAAAGGTTAATGCAATCTACAAGTTTGAACTTGTCAACAGTTTTAGCTTTCAATTTGATGTAAGCATGTCTGTACTTCAATAAAAATCGCAGTTCTACTCGATCAAACATTATGTTACACTAATTTCAACAAGCTCGACTCTTAGTCAGCTTCGTTTTAACGAGCTCGATTCTTAATCAGCTTTGTTCTCCTAGCAAGTCCGACTCTTAGTCGACTTAGTCCTAACAAGCTCGACTCTCAGTCAGCTTCGTTTTAACAAGCTCGATTCTTAATCAGCTTTGTTCTCCTAGCAAGTTCGACTCTTAGTCGACTTTGCCCTAACAAGCTCGACTCTCAGTCAGCTTCGTTTTAACAAGCTCGACTCTCAGTCAGCTTCGTTCTAGCAAGCTCGATTCTTAATCAGCTTGGTACTATTAACAAGTCCGACTTTAGGTCGACTTCATTCTAACAAGCTCGACCCTTGTTCAGCTTTGATCTCTTAAACAGGTTCGATTTTCAGTCAACCTCATTTAGCTGAGTTACCAAAAGGCAGCTCGACCAAAGTCTTAAAGCGACTTAGTTGTCCTATTTAATCTAGCTCGACATACATGCAGAAATCTAAAGCATACAACACACAAGGATATAAAGTCAGCTACGATTGAATATAACAAAGTCTCCTGAAGCGGGCCAAGACTTGAGCAAATAAAAGTTACGGAGTTTTATGCCTCCCAAAAACTGGGCCAAGGCATTCGAATAGTTACAAGACAAAAGCAAAATATTGTTTGAGACTTGTTCATTACACCATCCTTCATATAAAATCAAGAATCTTGGCCAACGTCTGCCTGGTCGTCAACAGAAACTCGACCCTCTCCATCACCTTCTTCTTGTTGGGGGCTCAAGGGTTTACCCGACTCTGAAAAGACAGGAGGAGGAGACTCATCGTCGGCCTCCATGTCCTCAGCATCTTCTATCTCTTGAAGCACCACATCAAAAGTCCTGGGAACTAGAACGGGAGCAATCCATGGTTCACAGCCATCTTCCCAATCTTCTTGGGCAATAAAAGCTAAGTCGTTATCAGAATAAGGCATGATCGAGTGACCACCGCGAGCTATCATGTCGTATTGTGGTTCAGAAGCCCAGCAAGCTAGCTGTTCTAGTGATACATCAGAGTTGGGATCGACTAAAGCTCTGCAGGCCATGTGACGCTTCCCCAAGTCCAGGAAACCCTTTGCCTTATCAACAATGGTGTCATGATACTCATCACCGTCCTTGAATTGCTCAACTGCTGTCTTGGCAGCGACTTGAAGCTCCTCCTTCCATTTAGCCCGGGCAGCATTATGTTCTTCATTCAGCTCGGTCAAAAAAGTATCTTTGTCCTTGAGAAGTTTGGAGACTGTGGCTAGCTCTATCTTAGTCTGCTCATGAGCAAGACGCTCAGCATCCCTCTCGGAGGTCATCTCCCCAACCTTGGACTCAGCAGCTTTCAGATCCTCCAATGCCTTAGCATAATAGCCAGAGCCTTCTTCTTCACCATCTCCTGAGCATCAAAAGAATTTTTGAGGTCGTTGAATTTCTCTTTTAGCTCAGACAGCTCTTGAGACTTCTTTAAGTACTGGCTCATGGCTTGCCTTTCCCTCTCAATAGAAGCCCTCCAGGAGCTCTTAGCTTGCTCAGTCATAGTGAGAGACTACATTAAAGAATATCATTGAAGTATTAGCTCGAAAAATACTCGGAAGTTGAATTGACGGATTAAAGAATAAGCGACTAAACAGAAAGGGAAAGTAAAAGCTTACCTCACTATGCACCAATCCGGACCGAGCCGAGAATTCCTCAGGGGTCATACCTTTATCAGCAAAGTGAGCTAAAAGATCGACATCAAGGGCTCTCCTTACCACTACTTGGCCAAGGCTCACTTCAGGGTAGCGGCGAGTCATATTGTTGACCCCAACAAGGGGAGGCACATCACTCAATCTCTTTATTCGATCTTCCAGAGATTCGTGGTCAGTTGGGGAGATCGGAGGAGGAAGCTGGCTTGGAGAAACGGATTTACCTTTCTCAGTCCTGGACCTTTTCCTCGAATTCAGAGGCCGGTCATCCTCCTCATCAGTAGCTTCATCATCAATCTCCATAACATTCAAGGGGCTAGCCCCAGCTGTCCCAGCGCCAGAGGTCGCTACGTTAGTGTCGGGAATTGGGTCGGAGCTCAAGCTTAGTCTAGTCGACCTGTTGGATTCATTGCCCTCCTCAGTTGATCCACGAGCTTGGCCGCTACTCTCCAAAGGGCCCTCTGACTCAATCTCCTCCATGGGCACAAGCCCAGCGTTATCCTTGGACAGCAAAGTATTTCGCCTCAATGCCTCCCTCTCTCTGTTGGCACGAGCGTTGGCGGCGCCGTGGGTTTTCTTAGCTTTCTTCCTATCTGACACTGCTATTATGCGACCCATATTTGCTTCCTGCTCAGGGGTCAAAACTGCAAGAGATCAAAATGACAAAGGGTTAGATCGACATATGAAATTTCTACATATGAGCTACAAGTTCTATGTACGAGCTAATCATGTGCGAGCTAATCGTTCTACATACGAGCTACAAGTTCTATGTGCAAACCAGCATGAACAAGCTAACTATTCTACGTGCGAGTTAACCAACGGACGAGCTAAGAGTTGTGCATGCAATTCAGAATAATTCTATGTGCGAGCTGCGAGCTATACATGCGAGCTAGAAATTGGCGAGTTAACAAATAAAAGCGAGTAAACCCTTACCACCAACATGCTCCCCATTGTCCTTGCAATAGTTGGCAATCCGTTGGCAAAACTGGCATTTTTCTTCGAACCTACCCAAGGCATGGGTAACCCAGTCAGGGTATATTGTGCCCCTACCAACATGAACAAGGGGTTGCACCTCTCCCTCACCGGCCATCATCCCAGCTTGAATGTAGTTGTACTTGGTGGTTCCTAGACGCTCCCAACTGATAGGCCCCTTATCAGCCAACTGACATAACCTCTTGTACAAATCGAAGTACCAAGGTGGCTCCCAGTAGTTCTCCTCTTCTATAGGGTCAGTCTCAGAGTTGTCAAAGGGAACTCCCACCCTAATCTACTCTCCACTACCACAACGTGGGAGTTCCAGCAGCTTGCTTTACTAGGGAGGTTCATGAATAGCTTGGGAGAGTTGGGCTTGGAAGGAGTACTAATCCCCAAATCGATCTTGCCATACTTGATACAAAAGAACTCTTTGAACACCCTCATACATGGCTCATATCCAAGAAATCTGCAAACCATGGCGAAACACACTAAGACCCCCCTACAGGTATTGGCTCCCAATTGGAGAGGCAAGGCATCAGCACACTCAAGGAATTCGTTAATGAAAGGGTCGAGTGGCAACCTCAAACCAGCTTCAAATTGCCCGTAAAAGAAGGCTACCTTAGTGGTGTCCCTAGTATATGTCTTCCCAAATTGAGCCAGAAAATCTTTCTTGCTATAAATGGTCACCTTATAATCCTCCCTATTTACTTCACAAAAGTCATATATCATGGAGCAACGGGACGCCAAATTCTTCTTTCCCCTCATTGGCCTTTGAGGGACATAACCCCTTTCATTCCTCCCTGGTATAGCCAAGGAGTCGAAGGCATTCACAATCCTGGGACTTGAAGAAGTAGATGATGTAGCTCCATCTTGAGTTGCCATATCTGTACAAAAAGAGGGAGAAACGGGGGAGTCAAACCTATGAGCAATTTCAAAGGACCTAACTAAGGGCGACCTAGACTCCCCCGGGAAACTTTTCCTATTCTTAAGAAATGAAGGTTTATTAGCATCCCTAACATAGAACAATGATATGTGGTCAAGTAATTCATGGAAGAGATGAAAAGAGACTATATTTGAGTCGTCAACTATCAATTCACCTACTTCTCCTCCTATGGGCATTCCTATTTCCCTAAAATTCAGTCCCTACCTCGTCAAGACAGAGGCACATTCATTCAAAGACATCTCTCTCCACTATCCGTTTACATGCTTGTACACTCGATGATTATTGGCGCAATAACCATACCAAGCTCCTGGTTCACTACTGAAGGTTCTAGCCATGGCAAAAGCGAAAATAGAGCAACAATCAAAATCCTAAAGCGAGAAAACAAGAGAAGAATACCTTAATTGATGTCGAAATAGGAAGCTGTTGCGGGGGACGAAGGTCAGATTTAAGTCAGTCGTTTCCTTGCTATCTTCGCCGGAGTCTATCAGAGCTCAGAGATGGTAAAAGTTGTAAAGGGAGAAGGATTTTGCTATTTATATTTTCCTAAATTGAAAAGGAAAAAGGAAAAATTCAAAAATTATTTTCCCATTTAATGGAGGAAAACAGTTTCCAAGACGGTTCTTCAAACGTCAAAATAGTAATCATTACAGACGGCGGCGCTCCTTCAGATCTAACCGTTCGTCACCAACGTCCAGGATTGTGCCACGTCACTTTGGTCGAGACTAAACTTCAGAGCAAGTAGCGACCTGCGGGTCGCATTGATCTTCATCAAAATTAACTTCCCAGTCGACAAAGTCAACTCGAAAGTTGGGGGCCACTGAACATACCAAAAGTATCGAGCTGGGCCAAGCAAGTAAAGCCCAGTCCTCAAACAATTATAGCCACCACATTCTCAGTGGGCTAGGCCCAACGATCACAAGGCCCAAGGCCCATCATATTGATTCGTCGACTTAAGTTCATTGTCCGACCTACTGGATCCCGACCTAACTTAGTCTGATCTCATGATCCAAGTTATACTTCGGGTACGATCCAACTCTACCCATCAGTCAGGTCGACCCAACCTCAAACGGCGACCTCGACCTACCAAGCAAGCGTCGACCTAACAGTTACAGGCACACGTGCTTTCACTCTTTCCATAACTGCTTCCCTACAAATCAGGGATCGTTCGGGGACACGTTCACATGATGTATAACTGTCCCACAAATCTCGGAGCTCATGTAGCCCTGCCAAATAAACCACCTACATCATCTATAAATACATTACCACTACAACGATTCTAAGGTAACTGCAATTTTGTTATCTGAATATCATTAGTTCAATACATTTTTGCTCTCCAATTCATATGCTTACTCTCACGCCCGAGGGTCTAAGCCGGAGACACATCCGGCTAGTCGTGGGTTCTGGTTTTCAGGTCAAGGAGTTAGGTGATCAGTCCTGCCACGTGGAGGAAGATTGATAAGCACATTTCCTACGGCATCAGTAAATAATTACAAAATATTTAAAAATAGAAAACATGGAAAAAATAATATAAAAAAAGTACTAACCACCGTTCTATTCCAATTTCCCTCTCCCTTTACTTTCCCCCACCACTCCGCAATCTTCCACAGATCGCCACTTCCACCCTCCCCCAATTCATTCTCCTCCCTCTCTCTCATCAAATATTGTCTTGACCAATGGTCTCCTGGTCGAGTGGTATGTTGCCAGCCTCCCTTCGGGGAGGTCTAGGGTTCGATCCCCCTGGGGGATCTTTGTGGGTTTAATTCTGCCATGCGTTTCAGGAGCCTTGGAGTCCCCCGGGGCACATCCGTGCAGTTAAGGAAGCAGCACTGCTGGGCTTGCAACCTCAGTGTGGGGAGTTCGAATCTCGGCAGAAGCAGCTGGAGCAGCCAATTGGTGTTGTAAGAGTGATGTAAATGCCTCTTTGGCAGGAGCAGCTGGAGCAGCCAATTGATGATGTAAGAGTGTTAATGCCTTGTAGGAGGGCTCCCTTGGGGCCAGGAGTATAAGGGGTGCTGCCACCCTGGCTGCATAGGGCATATCCCGCGATTTACCTCCGCCAGCATACTGAGGGACTGGTACCTGGTGGTCCAGGATTAGTCTGGCGAAGCTGGGATCACCTGGGTAATAAAAAAAAATATTGTCTTGAGTCCGACAATTTTAATCTAGAGTTTACTTTATAGAAAACAAATACAGGAATATTGTACTTTTTAGGATTATTTTCCCCCTTTTTTTAGTTTTCTATATTTTATTAATATTTAATATTAATACATAATAACCTGTTCTAAAAAAAAAACTAAAAATATACATGTTGTATATTTAAATATTGATTCAATTTAAATAAGGAATCATGTCAATAAGATATGTGTATACCAATTGAATAAATTACACTCTTGGGAGAGCAACATTGCAAATATGATTAAATGTTAGAAATTAAATTGCAAATAACCACTCAATTAATCTTTAACTAAAATTATACTCCCCGTCTCAGCTAAATTTACACTTTTATTTTGGCAAATAAATTTAGAAAAAAGTGTTAGAGGTTTAAGTATTATAAGTATAAAAAGGGAGTTAGCAGAGAGAATGTGAGAGTGAATAGTAAATGAAGAGTTGTTGCCAATGAGTCTCACTAAATAAGAAGTATATTAAGAAATTTCTATTTTGAAAAGTGTAAATTAGTTGAGACAATCAAAATGACAAAAAAATATAAATTTAAATGGGGCGAAGGAGTATAAGTTTTGCCAAAATCTTAAAAAAAAGAAGTTATTTTGTAAGCTAAAAAAATGTGTTTTATTTTCCCGCTATTACTAGTGTTAGTGTAAAAAAATGACAGTGTAAAGAGTGACAGTGCATATATAATTAAGTGCTAATGTAAAAAATTGTCAATGTTAGTTTAACAAAACACCAGAGTAAAGAGTGCAATTGCATGTATTATTAAGTGTCAATGTAAGAAAGTGTCAGTTTTAGGGTAAAAAAATACAAGTGTAAAGAGGGACATTGCATGTATTATTCAGTACCATTTTAAAAAAGTGCTAGTTTTAGTGTGAAAAATTGTGAGTGTTGATGTGAAAAGTAACATTACATGTATTATTAATCGCCAATATAAAAGAGTGCCAGTGTATAGGGTAAAAAAGTGACAGTGAAAAAGATTGACATTGCATGTATTATTAAATTTCAGTGTAAAATGGTTTTTTATTAATTTTTAAAAAAAACTAGTTTTTTATAAAACCAACTTATAAGTTTTTTATTATCCCCACAAAACTAAAAAATCATCATTGATGTATTATGAATTTTCTATCAATAACAATTTTTAAAAGTTAATAAGAGGATAATTAAAATTTTAAATTGCCAAAATCTTGTAAAAAACGCGTTTTTTCATAAGCTTATGAAAAAACGTGTTTTAAAATTACGTTAAAGCTAACCCTAACACTTCTCTCAAATCGCTATTGAATACAGTTTGAGAGACGAACAAGGAAATGTCCGGCCTCATGTTGAACAAAGTACGACTGAATTCTCGAACAGCTGTCGGAACGTCGGCGCCAACGGCTAGCGGAGCGAAATCGTTGACCCAGGCTTCGTAGTTAGCTTTCATCTGTAGTGGCCTTCAATTATGTACTGGCCATTGACGCGTCTGGGGAGGAAGACGACAAGACGGATGGCGCCGAAGACGGCGATAAAATAGGTGAGGACGAGGAGAGAGAAGACAGACATGGCGGAGGGAAGTATGACAGAGGGGAGCTTGAGGCGTAGACGCGATGGACAGAGGAAGGGAGGACATTGAGGATTGGATCAATGGAATCCATTGCGGTGTCGGACGATTGGGTTAGGTTTTTGATTTGGGAAAACTGTTGTCATGTTGTTGAGTGATACGAATTGGATTTTACTTTTTCTAGATTTAGGTCATGAAAAGTGTGAGTGCCAGCAAGGTGTATGGTGTGTTCCAGCAAGGTGTATGGTGTGTGCCAGCATGTGGAGTAAAGAAACAATGTTGAGTGCATGTGTTTATGAGTGCCAGTGTATGTGTTTTTGAGTGCCAGTGCATGTGTTTTTGAGTGCCAATGCTTGTGTTTTTGAGAGCCAGCAAAAATGATTATCAGTGTTTGGGGTAAAAAAGTGCCAGCGATAGGGTAACAGAGTGTCAGTGTGAAGAGTGCTAGTTCATGTATATAAAAGTGCCAGTGTAAAAAGTGCTAGTGCCAGTTTAACAAAGTGCCATTGTTAGTTTACTGGCACTTTGTTAAACTGGCACTGGCACTTTTTACACTGACACTTTGTTACACATGCACTGACACTTTGTTTACACTAACACTTTGTTACACATGCACTGACACTTTGTCACACTGGCACTTTATTAAACTGGCACTGGCACAAACGGGGAAACACAAAACACGTTTTTTCTAAGTGCCAGAAAGAACGCGTTTTTTATAAGACCAACTCTTTTAAATTTGGTCAAATGTCAATTGCGTTAATTATTAAAATTAAAGTGAAACTATTTTTGTAAGAACAAAAAAATATACTCCGTATGACAGTGGAGTTAATCATCAAAATATGACATGTTATCATCCCTAATTTTGGAATATTACAAAATGAATAAGAATGACAACCACAAATCCAAGTATTAGAATAAGATTTAGAAGAACAAATTAAATTCCTATCTTTAAATAAAAAATAAAAAAATACAAATATAAACCCAATGAAAAACGATGTGGTCACAATTGGTAAAAATGACTCCAACATGAAGGATATAGTTATATACAGAGAACGTTATATACAGGGAACGAAATATTCCAACGCTGCCCTTGCCCGTCTCGTGTAATTATACACGATGTAATCTATAATCTCGTGTATATGTACACGTGATGACTCGTGTACGCACACGAGATGTCTCGTGTACATATACACGAGATTATAGATTACATCTCGTGTATATGTACACGTGATGACTCGTGTATGCACACGAGATGTCTCGTGTACATATACACGAGATTATAGATGATATCTCGTGTATACTTACACGAAATAGTGTCTGAACCTGCATTTTCACAACAGCAAAAGCAAAAGCAACAAGAAACAGAACTAGAACTAAAATTTGATTCTTAATATGATAGCACATCTCCACAAAATGGTGGGAGGGACCAATAGACCATTACACATATACTATCGCCAAATTGTATACGAAATAAAAGTGTTAACAAGGCTTATGCATATAATTCAAACATCAAAACATCCAAACATTCATACAAACTTGATAATTCAAAAACCATTACACATATACTATCCCCTACGTAATCTTTCTCTTCTTGCATCGTTATCCTGATCATAGAGTTCATTGAATGCTGCTATCCTATCTCGGTATTGGAGGATCAGTTGACTTGCGCTTGGATCACAGTGTTCCCTCCAAGTGCTCGGTGATGGTGGTATTGGGTAATCATTGTCTGACATGTGCAGCTGCAAAAGTAATAACAGTTAAATACAACGAAATTAAGTAAGACAATTAAATATAACTAATATAAATGAGACAGTTAAGCATAACGAATTTAAATAATATTGTTAAATTTAACGAATTAAAGTATCATACCAATATAAAATGGTTTGTCACTTGTCCCACCACAACTGTGTTTATCGGTGATCCTACTCCTGCTGGTACAGTCACTGGAAGGCATAAGTTGCCACCGCTAGCCGAGTACGAAATGAATGCCATGTGCCCAAGATCTGGGAGATCCATCCAATAAGTATTGTCCGGCGTCGGTCGAACATAAATAGCAATCCTACGTAAGAGTTCCTTTACATTTATCCAAGTTAGAACTCTTTGATAAAGGTCTTGGCAAGCATGCACCTCATTGTAACATTCTATGCGCACTCGAGCCCACTTCTCCTCATTTCCGTATATCTGTGCTGCTACGGCTCTATAGCCACAATGTCCATCAGATGCCACATCTGTGATGCCTCCAATACACGGGATAATGAAAGGCAGAAAAGACGTCATATACGGAGAGCTGTATATACTAGTGTGATTGGGCTGTCCATTTCCCTCTCCACGACCCTGACCCAGATCCCGTCCTCATCCTCGACCTCACCCTCGACCCCGTCCTCTCCCACGACCGAAAGCAGCTAGTGGCGGATGAGACGTAGGAGTACAAGCAGGGGTAGATGGTGTGGGTTCTGAAGCTGGTTTGCGTTTGTGCGTGGACTCTGAACTCGCTTGGGTTGATGCAATGAATGCAGATCTAGACCTGAAATAGGGCAAAGAAAAGAGTGAGAAGCATTCATACTATCAACATGCAAATCAAATACATCAAGAACGTTAAGTGTGAGCCAAAAATGAATGAAGATCTATACCCTTTGCTAGTCGAGGATAATGTAGCGGGGACTCGAAGAAATTTGTTAGTATGCTCCCAATCTGACGGTTCTCTGGAACTTCCGGTCCGGGATTTATTCGCCTTTGAAATATGATTTGGCTCATAAGCATCTCTCGTATGGTGATTAAGCCCTTCTTCCATCTTTTTGAATAACTTTCTCCTTACCGGTTCAGCTGCTTTCTCAACTTTATTCAACATAGCTTGAAAATTGTCTTTATTTATTGAAGTCTCAGATGGAGGGTTGTCTACTTCAATGTCCAACTTCTTCCAAAAATCATGAATCGAGGACAGCTCAATCCGTCCCCCACAGTCCTCTATCTGTGCAATCTCGTGACTACATGGAAGTTCATGTGTTCGCCTGTAGTAACACCCGCAGGCAGCCTTAGTGATGACATTACCCCCATTACGACCCCGCTGGTTTTTAATGATTTTCTGAATACGAACCCGCTCTTGTCTGATATTGCGCAAGGCTTCCGTTGACACTTTAGTCAATATGTTGTGATACAGATTACGGGTCCTCAAATCAATTGGAGTTCTAGTCTTTGATCTATTCATACTCTGTTTGATATTTTTTAGTTGGATATCCAAGATCTTATGAGCCTTTTTGAAGATTGTGTCAAAAGTAGAAGAAGCACTCCCCAATGCCTTTTTCAACCTATTATGCTCACCCTCAGTCCTGTTTGTGGTATGGGTCCCGAAGTGTGGTAACACATCCGTGTGCATAGACAGAATATTCTGAGAGTATGGAGTAATCCATGTATCGCGGAGGTAATCCAATAATACAGGATAAGATCTGAAACGGTCACAAAGCCCTTGCCAACGTTCGTCCCATTCGCCGGAGGTAGGGGCTGAGATTGCATAATTGAAACTCCTCATGAATGATTCTGTCAAATCCTCGCTACTTGTATGACTCAACCCATGCTTTCTAACATTGACTTCGATATGCCTCCGACATAAGAAATGTGCGGTGTCGGGAAAAACTGTACGGAGAGCGCTGATGAAACCCAATTCATGATCAGTGACAAAAACTGTTGGCAACCGGGGAGGTGTAAACAGACTGTACAAATTATCCAATGCCCATATGTAATCATCCGCACTCTGATACTTGAGGAACGCATACGCTATTGTGAAATTATGCCCGGTGGAAGTAAATCCTACAAACTACAAGAAGTACAGTCCATAGCAGTTGGTGTTGTAAGTGCAGTCACCTTGTACAACATATGGAAAACAGTTTAGCATCTTCATTGCTAATGGGTAAGAGAAGAATATGTCGTTGATCATGCCACTCTCAGCGTCTTCCCTCGTGTAGTATATATATTCATGATCGTCGAGTAATTTAAGGAATTGTTGTAGCGGGGTCCTCCCTTGTCGTCTTCTTCTCTATATTTTGTGATGGCATTACAGACGTGCATCGGAGTGCTCACGTTCTTCTCATCGTACATCTTTAAACATTGCTACTATGTCATTTGGACGCAATGAACATTCACTTGCGCTACACACAGCGTCATATTCGCCACGTGTCAATTTCCCGAGAGGAAAACCTTCCGGATACAAAGGAAAGCCATGATTATGTATACCATTCCTTACAACATAACCCCATAACCCATCATCCCTCCTTTCTTTGGCATGTAGTTTAAAAGTACACTCTCTCTTCTTGCTACTACTCTTCCTAATGTTCTTTGATCTTATGGGCCTGTGATGTCCACCAAAATGACATATTATCATCGCATAAGCTAGTTTATTTCCACTTCTATTCTTCGAGTGGTCTATAACAAGGTGTATATTTCGACGCCTCGCGATTTCCCGTACATGTGCAAGAAGTGCATCCCTATTTGGAAATAATTCTGATGTCGTGAATTCGTCACTGATATCCGGAAATGGACCCTGCAAATTACAGCACCATCAGTTTCAAAGATCCAGTATACATTTCGTGTATGCATACACGACATAGTTCATTAAATCTCGTGTGGGTGAACACGAGAAGTAAGCTACTCTGTCGTGTATGTGTACACGAAATTATCTCCGTCCAGAATGCAAAAACATATATGAAAACTGGAATTTGCTCTGATATTGCATTATTATTCTCATGTGTATTTGAAGATTGTATAAATAAATCTCATGTGTAGGTCAAGATTGGATTTTTAATTCAAGATGGGATTTTTATTTCAAGATGGGATTTTTAATTCAAGATGGAATTTTTATTTTGATTTTGATCACAATACAAAACAAAACCTTAAGAACTTACTTCATAGAAGCTTGGATCATTGAAACTTGGAGAATGTTGATGTGGAGGAGAATTTGGTGAGATTCCTTCTTCTTCATCATGGACAAATTCTATCATATCAAGGTTAATACACTCATAAGAACATGTTGAGCAATTTTGTGAGGAATCCATGCTATGATCATTGAAACTTGGAGAATGTTGGGGAGAATTTTGTGAGGAATCCATGCTATGGACTTAGAGATTGATTTTTTGAATAATAATGGAGGTTTCTGATTTCTGTTCAGAATACGGGTGTGTTTTAGTAGGGTTTAAACGTCAAATTCAATGCAGGTCGTTTTGAAGGGTTTAACTGGATTTTAAACATCTCGTGTACATTAATACGAGATACAACTAAACATTTCGTGTGTATATACACGAGATGTATAAATGGTATATGGCTACCTAGTTGATTTTTTTTTTAATTTTTTTCTACATTCTAAATGACATTTAAAGGGTTTTTCATTAGTATAACTTTCCTCAAAATTCAAATGGAAATTGAGTTACAAATTTGTGCCATTATTTAGGGTTTTAAGGAATGTGTCCTGATGTTGTGAAAATGGTATACGGCTACCTCGTTTATTATTTTTTTTTCTACATTCTAAATGACATTTAAAGTGTTTTTCATTAGTATGACTTTCCTTAAAATCCAAATGGAAATTGAGTTACAAATTTGTGTCATTATTTAGGGTTTTAAGGAATGTGTCTCGATGTTGTGAAAATGGTATATGACTAGCTCGTTTATTTTTTTTTTAATTTTTTTCTACATTCTAAATGACATTTAAAGTGTTTTTCATTGGTATGAATTTCCTCAAAATCCAAATGGAAATTGAGTTACAAATTTGTGCCATTATTTAGGGTTTTAAGGAATATGTCTCGATGTTGTGAAAATGGTATACGGCTACCTCGTTTATTTTTTTTTAATTTTTTTCTACATTCTAAATGACATTTAAAGTGTTTTTCATTAGTATGACTTTCCTCAAAATTCAAATGGAAATTGAGTTACAAATTTGTGCCATTATTTAGGGTTTTAAGGAATATGTCCCGATGTTGTGAAAATGGTATACGGCTACCTCGTTTATTTTTTTTTAATTTTTTTCTACATTCTAAATGACATTTAAAGTGTTTTTAATTAGTATGACTTTCCTCAAAATCCAAATTGAAATTGACTTACAAATTTGTGCTATTATTTAGGGTTTTAAGGAATATGTCCCGATGTTGTGAAAATGGTATACAACTACCTCGTTTATTTTTTTTTAATTTTTTTCTACATTCTAAATGACATTTAAAGTGTTTTTCATTAGTATGACTTTCCTCAAAAATTCAAATGGAAATTGACTTACAAATTTGTGCCATTATTTAGGGTGTTAAGGAATATGTCCCGATGTTGTGAAAATGGTATACGACTACCTCATTTATTTATTTTTAATTTTTTTATACATTCTAAATGACATTTAAAGTGTTTTTCATTAGTATGACTTTCCTCAAAATCCAAATGGAAATTGACTTACAAATTTGTGCCATTATTTAGGGTTTTAAGGAATGTGTCCCGATGTTGTGAAAATGGTATATGGCTACCTAGTTTTTTTTTTTTTTTACATTCTAAATGAAATTTAAAGTGTTTTTCATTAGTATGATTTTCCTCAAAATTCAAATGGAAATTGACTTACAAATTTGTGTCATTATTTAGGATTTTAAGGAATTTGTCCCGATGTTGTGAAAATGGTATACGGCTACCTCGTTTATTTTTTTTTCTACATTCTAAATGACATTTAAAGTGTTTTTCATTAGTATGACTTTCCTCAAAATTCAAATGGAAATTGACTTACCAATTCGTGCCATTATTTAGAGTTTTAAGGAATATGTCCCGATGTTGTGAAAATGGTATACGGCTACCTCATTTATTTTTTTTTTAATTATTTTCTACATTCTAAATCACATTTAAAGTGTTTTTCATTAGTATGACTTTCCTCAAATTCAAATGGAAATTGACTTACAAATTTGTGCCATTATTTAGGGTTTTAAGGAATGTGTCTCGTATGGATCCACACGAGACACATCTCGTGTGGATCCATACGAGATGTGTCTCGTATGGATGTCTCGTATGGATCCACACGAGATGTGTCTCGTGTGGATCCATACGAGACACATCAGCTGCAGTTTTTCCAACAAAATCAACAAAAAGCTACAAGCAGCAACATCTTCAGACACAACAGCAACAACAACAACACCAAATAAACAGTGGGATAGGGAGAGAGAGACAGAGAGATCAAGAGAGAGACATAGAGCTATACTCCATGACAGAAACTAATACATATAAATTTCCTACTGAAAATAAATTCATAACTCCATAATCAGTAATACAAGTATACCAAAACTCCATAATCAGTAATACATAAATGCGACCTCCTAAATGCGACCTCCTAAAATCTCGTGCGCCCGTCTAAGACCAGCTATGACGTCCTCGTGGAGCTTGACATCCGTCAGAAATGGAAGTATGATACCTCGTGCCTCTGCAATCTCTGCAACCCCAGGCTGCGGTGGAACATCAACTGAGGGAGGTGGGGGAGGTGGAATGTCAACGGGGGGATCGTGTATTAGATTAGATGTCCGAATATGACTCCTAGCCAGAAACCACTCCATATAATCTGCAGTCACAGGTGAAGATGTAGTCACTAGTGGCCCCTAACGGGGAACGAGCCTGAACTCCTCCATGCCGTACTCCACCCATGAGTCCCAAACATGATCTTGGTCACCATACTCCTTCTGGTACCCCTTCTGACCCTTTGACAAAATGCATCTCGTGGGAGCCACGGGGGGCTGTCTGGGGATCCTCTGCTGGTACCCAAACTGCCTAGTAACACAATCAGGCATGTACGCCTCAGTGATGTCACAAAAGCGTATAACCCCCCTGAAGTATGAAACCAGCAGAATCGCGTCCGCTCCGGTACCATAAGGAGTCCAAATAACCAGTGAGTAGACTTTGTTAGCCAAAGTCTACATAATAACGGAGGGAGTGTAGCAATTTGAAACAATTTTAATATGAATAACTCACCCTGTCAACATGCATCGTGTCAAGAGTGCGGCGATACTGCACTAGATGCTCTAATACCCTCCCAGTTGTATCAGTACGTCATCTACGGGCTCTCGGCTGCCCCTGCTGCCAGTGCGGGTCAGAAACTCGCCAAAAATCATGAAAGTACTCGTATATCCAGCCCTGAGATGTATGTAAAAAAGTATTAAATACTAATCAAATGCAACATGTAATTACAGAGGGGGGGAGTCGACAGAGTCGACAGAGTAAAAAGAAAGTGAATAGAGTAAGATGTACCTCTAGCAGAGTCGCACAACCACCCATCTGCTTTCATTCGGATCTGGACGCCTTTCCCAACTCTCGGTATAAGTATGCCAACGTAGCTGATCCCCAGGCGATAGTGGGGAGTCTCTCAAGGTCCATGCACATGGGAAGGTAGGCTGCGGGCACCTTATCCTGACTCTTGTTCACGAACATCGTGGAACCCAAGAGGTGCAGGATATACGCAGAAGCACGCTGGGCATCTGTCAAGCGCCCTATAAGGTAAGAAAAGAGACGCCGGACATCCTTTAATAAGTACCCAGTGCCGATCAAATTGAGGTGTACGCTGATGCCTTAGGATAGGTCGATCGGATCCGGATCTGAGAACAGTGCACCTACACGGTGATACACAGTAAATTGAAGATGAAATAACACACTTTAGTACAAGAGATGAATGTAGATAGTTTATATAGTCTTGAAATTGATAATATATAACAACATACCCAGGATATGAAAGACGTCATGTAACGTAATCGTCATCTCCCCCCACGGCATGTGGAACGAGTTAGTCTCAGGAGACCACCGTTCCAAAAATGCCGTTAGCAGCGCATGGTTAGGCCTACGAATGGTGGCATCGTGCGGTTCTTTGGATGCCCGATGCATCGACAAGGGTCAGCCAGGCTCTATCAGTAGCCTCCAATTCATCACGCTTGAACCTGTTTATTCCAAACAAAAAATATAATCAATACTCGAGATCGAGAAAAACATGGGATGATAATTAATGGAATATTTAGAGTGTGTGCCAAATAACTTAAAGATTTTAATAGTTTCACATTAATGATTATCTTACTTGTGCAGATGCAACAGTCTCGTATGGAAAGTCACCACTGACTCACTAGTGGCGTCCCTCCAAATCTCCCGGGCTCTGTGATCACCAAACCCGTATAAAAGTGAAACAACCTCTGGGCTGCCACCTGGGTCACTCTGAATCTGCCATGATGGTGTCTCCTCCTCACCCGCATCCTGTCTCCTCCTCCGTCCCTGCCCTCTAGCCACAATCTGACCCCGCCTCCTCCCATGCCTCAATGGTCTAACATCTATCTCCTCCTCCTCCTCCTCACTATCCCCCTCCTCCTCCTCCTCCTCCTCCTGAACGTCATCAGATGCTACCGCCTCCTCCTCCCTCTCCTCCTGCTCCTCCTCATCTGTGGCTTTATTGTCATTCTTAGACTTGCTTCGCTTTTTTTTTCTCTCCGAATGCTGTTCAACCTTCCTCTTTCTATTGGACGCGGTCATACGCTCACGTGCCTACAAAAAACAAATAAGAGACAATAAATTAGCTATTTAGCATCTGGCAAATATGAACAATGTAAAGAAAAAGAATGGGCACTGGGAATCTCGTATGAACTCACACGAGATGTGTCTCGTGTGAGTTCATACGAGATGAGTCTCGTATGAACTCACACGAGATGTGTCTCGTGTGAGTTCATACGATGGCGATGGCAGTGACAATCAATCAATCAGTGACAATCGCACCCACGGCGCCATCTCCCAAAACAGCGGCTTTCCCAACGACAACAACCATTATTCCGATTTCCTTCCACTGGCAACCTATTAGCGCCTTGGGTTTGCACATTTCGATTTCAATTTTTGATTTTATTCAGGCCTTAGGTTTAAATTACCTTATTTACGAGCACGGTGCTAGAAGAAGCTCTGACGATGATGACAGTGGCAGTAGCGGCGGCGCTAGCTTCAGCAGGGACCTTTGAAATTTTTAATCTAGCCATTTTTGTCGTCGTATTCATCAAGCGTCGTCTAGGTGAGAGTGAAGAAAGAGATTTACTGAAGAAGAGAGAGAGAGAATTACTGAAGAAGAGAGAGAGAGAAAATTAGGTATATAAATGAATATTTTGGTAATTAGCCTACTTCGCTGGAATTGGAAATTAGTTCTCCGTATTTATATTTAGTATTTGCCAACATGAACATGAAGCATCCGGATATTCCAATAAGCCACAGCGAGGGCAGAAAAGCAGGAGGAGCGGCAGGCAGCCCACTCCGCCACGAAACGCATCCTTCGTTCGGCAACGTGAGGGGAGGAGAACCAAACAAGCAAACATCGCCACTCCCTTCGCTTCTCTCTCATCCATCATTTCCCACGTTACATACGATCAAAACCTCACCTCCAATCAATTCTTCCCTCTCTTCTATAGTCGCAACTCCTTCAGGTATGATTTAAACCATTTATGCTTCTTTTTCTTCCTAAGGTATTACCCTGACATGATGTTTGTGATGTAATTGAGCTTCTGGGTTCCTTTAAATTTCTGGGTATTATTATTTTTCACCTTTCGGAATTTTAATCTGACTTAATGGAGTGTGATTTGGAAGGTTGTTTTGAACTTTATTGTGCATTTAAAACATTTATGCTTTCCATGGTTTTATCTTGTGTTGATGTTTGAGATGTATTCGAGCTTTAATTTTCTGGGCATCTTTGTTTATTCTGTGATTTTTTTTTGAAAGGGTTCATGGTGATTTGGAAAGCGGGCTTGACCTTTATTGTGCATTCTTTTTTATTTTGGAATTTTCACCCTAATTGAATTTCAATACTTCACTGCGTGATGGATAATGGGAATAATGAACAATGACATAATTTATATCCACTCTGCTTAATATCTCATGGGTTTAAAGTGATTAACCTTATTAATGATATTTATTAGGTTTAGGGTATCCTGGTTTTGAGTCCAATGAACCTTCTATGTGATTGTGATTCCTGACTTGCAGCTTTCTGGCAGCACCCGTGTCCTTATTATTGTATCTGTTGCGACAGTACAAGTGGGATTTTATCATGGCTACATAAGTTATTAGACTTCATTTTCTTCGGTCCAAAACTCAAAATGCTTTTAGTCCCTTTTATGTTTATCTGATCCAGTAGGGTTTTCACTAGTCATTTGGTTGTGTATACCTTTGGGCATTATCGTTACAAGTGACCTTAGCAGTGTGTGCAAGTATGTACACATGCATTTTTCATGATTCAACATTTGAAATTATTCTTATTTTGCAAATACACTATAATTGAGATCATAGAGTGTATTTGCTGGGCATTTTTGTTTGTGATGTAGTTGAGCTTTACTTTTCTGGGCATCTTTGTTTATTCTGTGATTTTTTTTTGGAAGGGTTCAGGGTGATTTGGAAATTAGGCTTGAATTGCACATTCTTTTTCATTTTGGAATTTTCATGATTCATGATTCAAGATTTTTTTTTGGCAAATGAGATTATTGAGTGGTAAAATAGAATGCGGGTTATTAAGTGTGAAATAGGGTCGTTAAAATAGTGTGAAATAGGGTGAAAACTAAAAGAATTCAAGAGTACAGGAGTTCGCTAAGTCCCACTTCCTGTTAACTCATCTAGGTATTTATTGAGGAAAGCAAATTTTACTGAACCCTGTTAAGTTTGGATTAGTCTTTTGAGCTGCTCTTGAGTTTTTGTACCAATCTTGCTCCATAAAAGAAATTTCTGTTAGAGTGTTCTTCCTTAAAAGAGGAATGGCTTCTACATATAGATTTTTTTTTTTTGTGAGATGCTGAGTTTTTTCTTTGGGGAATTGATGTGTTCTTCAATGCAATGAAGATGAGGGAAGTTGTTGAGCTATACAATCGACCTCACATGTGAAATGATATCGATGAAACATGCTTCCATAATACTTGTAACTCGTTTGAGAGACTGAGAGGTGGTATTTAATGGTCCTTTTCCGTCTAGTAAGAAGAGTTGGAAAGAAAGATGTAATACTGAGAATTGAGAACAAAGTTGTGTTGTAGGTCGATCATTTTCAGTTATCGTTGTGATCTCTATCTACATATCAATCATTTCTTTTTAAAATCATAAATTGAGTATGACCTTATGATGTTACTCTTCTTGTTGGTATTGAGATGGAAATATTGTAAAACTATGAACGATAGTATTCATAATGAACATTTTTTGAGGCAGTAAAATGACGAGCTATATTAGGAGTAAATCGCTTAAGAGTGTCTGGACCTACTCAACATAGACCACTTAGGGCACATATTGGGAAGTATGAATCCATCCGCATCAACTCCAAGTAGATTTAGGGGAAATAGGCATGGACATCAGTAATAAAAAAACTTTGATTGTGTGTGCGCGAAGACCTTGCTTTGGGATTGGACTGAATGTTGGACAAGAATTTATGTTGACAATCCATTTGCTTGGGACTTAGGCTGAGTTGAATACAAACTTATGAGATGACTGCTTCATCTGGGATCTTCTGTAATTGCTAATTTTCCTTATCTTGTTGAATTCTTGAGTCTTGACTAGTGCCCTTGTTGTTCAGTACATAGTACTTGCATATTATCTTGGAGCTTTGTTGATAGAGAATAGGGATGTAAAGGTATTCATTTTGCTTGTATAGAAGTTTGGAAAGAGAAGACCGCTATCTTAGACCCTTCCAGGACCCTGCAATGGCTGAGCCTCACTCATCAGGTCTTCTTATTGTGCTTGTAGGGAAGTTTATGCAAGTCGTTAGAAGTCCTCCCAAGTTTCTATCATTTCAAATTTTCAACCTTCAATATTCGTTCCGTTGTTTTATTCAGTAAGTTGTCTTGTTTCAGATAACACCTGGCTTGAGCTTGTCCATCGTTTCTCTTTTAATCCAGTCCTTTCCCTTGTTCTTTAGATTTTCATCTTTGATGTCTTACAATATTTAAGTGATACTGCGTAGGATTTGCAGCATAATTATTTTTGCCAAGACCCTAGAAGGATTTTAATTGGCAGGTGGGGGGAGGGATCGGCTAGGCTAGTTTTGAAATAAATTCTTTCTGTCTGTATCCAGATTGGTTTTGGACGAAGCTGGTTCACAAGGGGTTAAAATTGTAGTGGAAAGACCTTACTAGTGATAAATTAAAGTGAATACATTATGATGGTTGATTCTAGGTATAGTCTTGTGATGTTGGATCCTTGTGTAGTCCTTTTGGCCCACAGGAGAAGCAATACAGTAGAAACTTGTAGCATATTTATGACGCTAGTGATGGTATGATATACTCCCTCCATCAAGAAAACGAGTTCCCTTTACAAAAAACAGTTGTCCCCAGATGGCCCTCTCTTTCCTAGTGAAGTTACAATTTTGACCATTTTTTAACTCTGATATCTCTATCTGCAGTTCAAATGTCATAATGTGGGCACTGAGGGCAATTATGTTTACATAGTACAATAATTTCTTAAAAGTCTAATTCCCTTAATTTTTGTTAGAAACCAAAAAGGGATTCTCATGTTGGGCTCAAAATGAGTACTTTTCCTTGGTAGATGACACATAATTGCATGATTGATATGGATAATGAATGTTAGATGCATACATGGCCCATTATTAAGATAAGGCCCCTGGAAAGTTTCCATTGTTGTGAAGAACTGAAAATGGTTATTCACTTATTCAGTGCCAAAACTAGGCTTCTTTGAGGATGAACTTCATTGTCACTCTTTTAGACACAGTTGAGGTTTGTATGTAGATTAAGTATTCATTTAACTTAGTTGGCGGGAGTAGGACCTATGTCTGTGTTGGCAGGATTACTATATTGTACCGACTTCTTTATCCATTGCCTTCCCGTCCATTGACAAACTTTTCTCGCCTGCACCTGATTAGCCTTGAGTAAGGGCTTGTCCCTATCCTTACATTTTTTTTTTCAAAAATTATAACAAAATGGTGGCAGTGATATCTTGGCTGTTCCTATACTTTCGTCTTCGATATAATATATAAAAATGATGGCAGGGTTTTTATTCCCTTTTCATGTGCTTTTTAGTCTTTGATCTTTTATATTTTCTTCTTTCGTATTGGAAAATCAAAATTGTGTGGTACACACCTGGTACTGGCATCTTATCAGGGAATCAGAGGAGCTTGCTGCTTGTCAAGAAAGTTGAAATCCTTTGATCTTTCACTACTCTTATTCCTGATTGATGTTCATTGTTTGAAATCCTTTGATCTTTCACTACTCTTATTCCTGATTGATGTTCATTGTTTCTGAACCTCCACTTGTAATGTAAATATATGGCTAAATCTTGGTTGAAATCCTTTGTTTGCTCTCGTTTACCATCTTTCTTCAACAAGGATACCCACTACCAAATTTCCCGAATCAGCCCCTAATTTTTCTCCCATTGATAGAATTCAACCATTTCATCCATATCTAGACCCTCAAAATCAAATTCCCTTTTCGAGTTAAATTCTTTCGTCTCATACATCTCAAATTACGAAAAACCACCCACAAAATTAAAAGACCAAGCTTACTTGAATGGAGTCTCGCCGGAGATGTACTCGAGTTTGGCCGAAAAAATCGCCGAAGATGAACGAAAACAATGGAATTCTTTGCAAAACTCCACACAACACTTTTCTTCAAGTTCACCCTTCAAACCCACTACAAATTTCAAGTTTCTTCTTCAAATTCACCTACCAAAACCTTCAATAATCCTTCAATTCACCCTAGATCGGATGTTTAAGTCTTCAAGAACACAAGATTTGGGTAAAAGATGGCCGATAATAGAGATTTGAGAGGTTAAGGATGGAGATTTGTGGCTTTGAGGGAGGATATTTAGAGAGAGAAAGGGGAATGGGTCGGCACAAGAAGAGAGAGAAGGAGAGGTAAGTTTGTGTTTAAGGTTATGAGGAGAGAGAGAGAGTAACCGTGTTTTTACCCCTTTTCCGTGCCTACTTTGGTTTTTCCGCCCAGGGGTGCGGTCTCGCGGTATTTTTGGACGAGGGGGTGCGGTCGCGCCGAAGAACGGGTGCTGTCGCGCAAAGTCTCTGGACAAAAGGGTGCTACTTTGCACTCTTATATAAATCTTGCCTTAGCTCCTCCAAAGCCAGCAACCTCTTCTCTCCCGCTAGAGCCATATCCATGTTAAGCGTTTTGGTTGCCCAATACGCTCTATGCTCCAACTCCACGGGAAGATGACACTCTTTACCATATACAATCGTAAGGGCTCATACCAATGAGTCTTGTATGTAGTCTTGTATGCCCACAGTGCGTCTCCCAATTTTACTACCTAATCTTTCCTGTTTGGACGCACTGTCTTGTCTAGGATTCCCTTAATTTAATCTGCCTGCTGCACACCTCTACTTCACCTGAAGTTTAAGGATGGTAAGCAGTGTGGCTAACTTATGCACCACCCCGTACTTTTTCAATACCTGGTTAAAGAGTCTGTTGGTAAAATGAGTTCCTTGATCACTGATAGTGGCACGTGATACTCCATACCTTCTAAAAATATTATCACCAACAAACTTTGAAACAATGTTAGCATCATTACTATGGGTGACAATAACTTTCACCCATTTAGACGCATAAAATATATCAACAATCAAATTATGTTTTAGGAGCATCTCATCTATTTTGCCTATGCCACCGGTTCTTCAACATCTATCACATCTTTTGCAAAATTCTTGTGGATCCTTAAATAAGGTGGGCCAATAAAATCAGATTGGAGAATTTTTCGAGCGGTCTTTTGACCACTATAATACCCGCCACATTGGAGCTTATGACAGAAATGCAAGACACTTGGTTGCTCATGCTCCGGGACTACCTCCTTAGTATCCTATCAGGGCATATTTTTCACAAGTATCATCCCAAATGTAGTGTTTCAAATATTTAAATTTACGCTTTTGGTCGTAAGTGAAACTAGGCGGGATCATATTGGACACTTGATAATTCACAAATTCCGCATACCACGGCTCTTGGACATGCAAGGTAAAAAGTTGCTCATTCGGGAAATTTTCATTAACCGGAATTGCACCCTATATGATATTACGATTAGAAAAGTCATCTAGCCTAGATATTTGATCCACCATTACATTTTCAGTCCCCTTTTTGTCCCTAATCTCTAGGTCAAATTCTTGTAATAACAACATCCACCACAACAACTTAGGTTTATCATCTTTCTTAGTTAACAAGCACTTAGAGGCCGCATGATCTGAGTAGACAATTACCTTAGATCCAAGCAAGTAGGAATGAAACTTTTCTAAAACAAATACAACTGCTAAAAATTCCTTTTCAGTGGTGGTATATTTAAGTTGCACATCAATTAATGTCCTACTTGCATAATGAATGACACGGGATAATTTGTCCATTTTTTGTCCTAAAACAGCCCTTATGGCAAAATCAGAAGCATCACACATGATCTAAAAGGGGAGAGACCAATCGGGGCTAGAAAGAATAAGGGCACAAGTTAACTTCTCTTTCAACAAATTAGAGGCTTTTAAACATTCTTGGTCGAAGATGAACTCGATATCCTTGGCTAGTAGGTTACATAACGGCTTACAAATTTTAGAGAAATATTTAATGAAACGCCGATAGAAACCTGTATAGCCAAGAAAACTCTGTACACATTTAATCGAAATAGGGGGAGGCAATTTAGAAATCACATCAATTTTAGCCCTATCTACCTCAATTCCCTTATTTGACACAATGTGTCCTAGCACAATATTGTGGCTCACGAGAAAATAACATTTTTCCTAACTCAAAGTCAGGTCCGTCTCACAACATCTCTTTAGCACAGATGTCAAATTCTCGAGACACCCCTAAAAGCTATCCTCAAATACCGAGAAATCATCCATAAAGACCTCCACACACCTCTCTATCTTGTTTGAAAAAATTGGAGGTCATGCACCTTTGAAATGTCACCGGTGCATTGCAAAGCCCGAACGGCATCCTCCTGTATGCAAATGTGTCAAAGGGGCACGTGAAGGTGTTCTTGGATTGTTCCTCAAGTGCAATAGAAATTTGATTATATCCCGAGAAACCATCCAGAAAACAGTAACAGGCATGTCCCGCTAACCTCTCTAAGATTTGGTCAATAAAGGGCAAAGGAAAGTGATCCTTCTTAGTTATAGCGTTTAATTTCCTTAAGTCTAAACATATCTTATACCCTGTGACCTCCCTAGTTGGAACATTCTCATTATTATCATTTTTAACCACTGTGATATCCGATCTTTTGGGGACAACTTGAATCGGGCTCACTCACTCACTGTCAGAAACAGGGAATATGATTCCCGCATCCAACAACTTTACGGCCTCCTCCATATGGGGATTCAACCTCCTCTGTCTCTCTCTAGACGGTTTAGCACTATCTATTAGGTTAATTTTATGCATGCACTAACGATGGCCGACTTGTGCACACATAGCACATCAATTAATTTGGCCTCTTGCTTTAGGGTCAAGTCAGAGGTAATGATAACAGTAGATTCTCTCCCTCCCCTAGGAAAAGCATACTTTAAATTCGAGGGGAGGGTTTTTAACTCAAGAGGGAGGTTTCACTATAGATGGCGCCGACTTCTCGTTGAAGTGGCCTATGGGGTGAAACAGGCCATTACTCTTGTAATGTTCGTCGGCCTTGTGTTCTATGACCATGATATGCAAACCAGCATTATCTCCAGTTTTTTTCACCGTCATTCGACAAATGTTCCAGTTCCTCACAATCACTCGTGCCATAAATATTCCTGCACACACTCCTCAATTTTATCTACGAAATTACGTGAGTTCTCATTATCCATGGGACTTTGCATCCCATCATGCACAGAAATATCAATCTTTTCATCGGCAACAATCATAGATAAAGTCCCATTCCCAATATTAATGGTAAGAGTTGGTCGTCGCCATAAATGGGGACGTCCAAGCAATATGGATGAGTTACGGCGAGTCCCTTCACTATTGGATATCTCAAGAACCACAAAATCCATATGAATGATTAATTAGTCTACCTGACCCAAAACATCTTCCACAATGCTCAATGGTCGTTTGATAGACCGGTCAGCAAGTTGGAGGGCCATTGTGGTGGGTTTTAATTCGGGCAATCCTAACTCAACATACATATAGTGTGGCAGCAAATTAATGCTAGCGGCAAGGTCCAACATTGCGTTAAACTTATGAGAATCCCCCAAATTAATGGAAATTATAAAGCTTTCGAGGTCTTTCTGTTTGGGTGAAAGGTTTTGTTGCACTACTGCATTAGCACTCTTACCTATTAACAATTTTTCATCCATCGCATACTTGGTTTTCCTGAAATTTATCTATTTGAAAAATTTAGCATAAGCACGAATATTTTTTAATCCCGTTGAGTTCTTACGAATTTGAATCTGTACAAATAGAATAGCCTATTTATACAGAATGGTCAAGAGGCGTTCTAGGATCATCGATCATCGCTCAGAGAAATCAACGGAGAAGAGTTGCTCTTTGGAGAGCACAGTACGATGAAAGTTGTAAGCTGTGTTCGGGGGGGATTTATTGTCTATCGTTGGCCTCTATGGTAGAATCAGTCGGGGGACCTGAGAGGCGGTGGTTTATTAATCAGTAGTGTTCAAAGTGAGAGTGAGACCGCTAGGAATGTGCAGTCGAGTGAATAAGTCGTGGTTCGAGTTGTAGTTTGACCTTGGTTGTTTTTTTTCACTCAGTCAGACGTAGCTCCCTTCTTTTTGGGTGTGAAGCGGTGTTAAACCAAAAGACCCAACAAGCATTAGCTCTCCCTGAAAAGGAGGTAATCCAGCCACACCTTCCAGTACGGCTATCTTGATTAATATATTCATTAATCATTTGAGACGGATAAGAATGTGCAGTCAGGAGTGAATAACTCGAATATTTGAAAAGTTTAGCATAAGCACGAATATTTTTTATCACATTAAGCCTGGAGGTTGATGTTTACTTTTGAAAACATATCCATCAACTCCGACATTTGTTGATCCATTTTATGTCTCATAAATCTTACAGGAAACAAGGAAACAGTACGGGAGGTACATGTGGTTTGAGGGGCGAAGAAAGTTTATGATTATCCCCCAAATCATTTGTACTCTTATCCACGGTTTCAATCTCTACATCTAGAATAGGAGGTGGAGAAGAGGAGGAAGAAGGAGAATTTACCTCATTGTTTACCTGTTTGCCATTCATTAGGGTGGTAATGGCCTTGGCTCGGGAAAGTACCGGGTTTGTGCCCTTGTAGGGCCTTTGCAAGCTGCCCTATTTGAGTCTCTAGGTTCTTTATTGCAGCGTCATGCTTCTTTGCAGTATGCTGCTGCGCCAAACGCATCCTTTCCAAGGCCTCTTCCCAAGGTGCCTTCCTTTGTTAAAACTGTCCCTGTGGTGGTGGAGGGTGGAGAGGTTTAATTTGTTGATTTTGGTTACCTCCCCAAGAGAAGTTTGGGTGTCTCCTCCACCCCAGATTATACGTGTTGCTCTAATGATTGTTCTTAGGAGGCCTTGGTGCGTGCCCATTCATAGCATGTGCCTGTTCAGAATCAAAGGAAAACTGCGCACCACTTGGACAAACGTTAGTAGCATAAGTATATAAACCACAAGTAAAACAAGCATCATTTATAACATTGGCACAAGAAGAAGCACCCTGTGTGGTTAGCATGTCAAATTTCTGGTTTAATTGAGCTACATGTCTAGAAATCTCATCACTTATGCTCAACTCATGTACACCCCTCACCTTACTCCTAGTACTCATTTGCTGGGAGTTAGCTCCCAACATCTCAAATAGGACTTAGTCTCTTGTGGGGTTTTGGTTACTAGAGAGCCTCCTGACGTATTGTCAACCATGGTGTGATTCACAGGGTTTAGGCCATCATAGAAGGTTTGGTATAACAATGGCAGAGAGAAATTATAGTGGGGGCAATGAACTAACATCATCTTGAACCTATACACCGCTTCGTGGAAAGGCTCTCCAATCTCTTGTGTAAATCCAATAATTTTCTGCCTAAAGGTGTCCAACGTGGGATGTGGGTAATAATTACCTAAAAATTGATCATGTAATTCATCACACGTACTAATGCTGTTAGGTGTAAGCATCATCAACCAAGTATTTGCCGCCCCTTTCAGAGTGTAGAAGAAACATTTAGTCTAATTTGTTCATCGGCCACACCCTTTTTCCCTGAAAATTGGGAAATTGGGAGACAGTCATCATGTACTCTCGCAGAAAGGTCAACGGGTATTCAGAGGATAAACCCCGATTGTTGGGTAACATAGCAAAGTATTGACCCTTTACCTCAAAATTCCTAGCTACTTCAGTTAACACTATGCATGAAACAGAGGTATCTACCTTAGGCCGCATAAAATCATTTATTGTTTGAGTTGGTCCTGCCATCTCGATTTTGAGTTCTTCCTCGGTGGAAGCAAAGCAAACTCAATCTCACTATACACTCTGATTCGAGGGGATTGCTCTCGTTTAATTCCAGTTTATTACGACGGCCTAGTTTATCGATGTCGTTGTTCAATGGCATCAAAGTAGGATTCAAAGAACTCCGACCAAGCATACACTTATTAGCTTGCTTACGTACAACAAGTCCCCGAAAGCGGTGCCAAAAAATTGGTGGATAAAAATCCCAGCTTGTAATAAAATACCTAGCAAGTGTACTAGTTACTATTGTGGCAACGTACATATGAAAGGGTCGAATCATAAAAACTCGTTGGCAAACAAATGTATTTAAATAGTGTTGAAGAAACCAAGGGGATTTTTGAGTTGTTTTGTTTATTAACTAATAAAAGCAAGAATTAAAACACTAAAATTAACTAAACAATTAAAAGCAAGGATTTAACCATATTATGAGAAGTATTCACGGATTGAATTTCATAATTATCATCACTTTATGCTATATTTTGATAAAAGAATTGATTTAACTCGTTCAAAGGTTTATTCACTTGATTAAGGGTTGGGACGTTTGACGTGCGAATTGCAAACCTAATATTTCCTTCATATTTATATTTTCCGCTAAGTTAATAAAATTATCTAGAAATTTATTAAGTTTTAAGGAACAGATGAACCTAGATTATTTTGATTTCTTCTAAGTTATCAATTAAATCTAATAAAACAAATAGGGGTCTTTGCATAAACAATACACGTGAGTGAAATCGTTTACACCACACAATTAAAGGGCCAAAAATATATTACTCCCTCCGTCCCTAAATGTTTGTTCCATTTGACTTTTTAGTTGAACTTTGACCACAAATATATGACAATTTAATTATGTTCATGAAATTTTAAAAAATCTTATTGATTCACCATTAATAATATTATCAACAACAACTTTTAGAATTTCATGAACATGATTAATCTCTCATAAATTTGTGGTCAAAGTTCAACAAAAAAGTCAAATGGGACAAACATTTAGGGACGGAGGGAGTATTATATAATTAAACCTAGAATTGATTGATTAATACTCCCTTTAACAAGAGCGAGCTAGGGTTGGAAGAATTATAAAAGGGCAAACCCCGGTGCGCCAAGCGCTCCCCGCCAAGCGGGGGTTAGGAGAGGGAACCATTTACTAAAGCCTTTCCCCGACAATTGCTAAGAGGCTGTTTGCCAAGCGGGGGTTGGAAGAATTATAATATGAATAGTATAAAGATTCGATAAAAACTAAATTCAATCCATAAACAAGATGTTTAGCTACTCATGCTCATGTTTGTTATCACACAAATTGAATAATTAACATAAAATCTTGAAGATTGAATAACAAAATACTTGAATCCTTCAAAACCTTGCTCAAGAGTTGTAAAAACTAAAATAGCATACAAAACATTACCTAAACTAATACAAGTGTTTTGTATATATACTAGGTCTAAAAAAGTAAGAGGGAATAGGGAAACTCTCCAAAACCTTCCACAATCCGGACTGAACTCGCTTGAAACTGCCTAGGGTGGTCGCACCCTTCTAGGGGTGCGATCAAGCTAATCTTCTGGAAACATGGGTGCGGTTGCACAGGGGGTGCCATCGCGCCAATCCTTTGGACAAAGGGTGAGGTCGCACGGTTGATGGGGTGCGGTCACACCCTTTCCCTGCTGATTTTGCCCATTTTCTTTCTTCCCTTTAACTGCTCTACTCAGCTTTTGCCCCTTTTTCATCCTTAATTAGTCACAAAATTCACCCTTTTCCTTTATTTCCCTGAGCTTGCACAAACACTAAAAATCAATATCAAAACACAAAATAACCCAAGGATTAAGCATAAAACAAGTCCGGAAGTACCTAATTTAGATGTGTAGAAATACATCCATCACAACGTGTGTTATTTTAATTCACAGAATTAGAGTTTATTTTGATAATATAGTGTAATGTGAATTTAAATCTCAGGAGAAAAATGCAGGGTTCGTTTATCTTTTTATCTTACCTCTCAATTGACTTCAGATTTCATTAGTTGTTGGCTCAAGGATTTTTCACTAATCTTGTAGGTTTCTATGTCATGGACTTGTAGTACTGTTCATAACTTGCTACCTTTAGAATAATGTGCATTTTTGCAACGTGTATGATTATGTTTTTAACATTTCTGTGGAATAGTTTTGATGATGGATTTGATTTTCTGCAAGTTATATCCTGTTGCATCATTACATGTTTGAATTGCTACCTCCGTCCCAGAATAAATGTCCAAAATTTCAAATTTGGTGACTTGAGAGAATTATCTTCTTTTTTTTTTTTCTGAAATCAATATTATTTACTACCTCCGTCCCAGAATAAATGTCCAAAATTTCAAATTTGCTATTGAAGTAGGATATACAGTTCCATTATTATTTGACATCCATCATAAAATCATTTGATCCCGTCTCCATATAAGTGACTTTCTCTCAAAACATACCCACGCATGCACACACGCCTTTTGTCTTTTTAACGTTTGTTTGTGGGTTGTATCAGGTTTGACTTGTAAATGGCTAAAGCTCAAAAGGTTGGTAAAAAATCTGGTTCTCGACGTCTTAGGGTAAACCCATATCCAATGCCAACTTGTCGTTCAAAGGTTTTGCAGCAGCAGCAGAAGAAACTATCAAAAGTTGCATCTGAGAAGAAGGAATGGGCTGATGCAATTTGCTCCGTTTGTATGGAGTACCCTCACAATGCGGTTCTCCTTCTTTGTTCCTCGTATCACAAAGGGTGCCGCCCTTATATGTGTGCCACCAGCTATCGATATTCTAATTGTTTAGACCAGTACAAGAAAGCTTATTCAACAGACAGTGAACATGCATGTCTTGGGTCTATGGAGGGCTCAAATCTGGAACTTATGTGCCCTCTATGTCGTGGGCAGGTGAAAGGTTGGACAGTGGTGGAACGGGCACGCAAGTATCTTAATAGCAAGAAAAGAAGTTGTATGCAAGATAATTGCTCATTTATTGGAACATATAAACAACTTAGGAAGCATGTTAAGGGAGATCACCCGTGGGGACGTCCACGTGAAGTGGACCCTACATTGGCTGAAAAATGGAAGAAGCTTGAGAACGAGAGAGAAGTAAATGATGTGATGAGTACTATGAGGCCTGGTTCAATCATAGTGGGGGATTATGTTATAGAAGGGAATTTCTCTAGAGATTTAGCTGTGGATGAGTACATGGATAACCTTGTTTTTAGGAGGTTAGAACCGTATGGAAGAGGTAGGTCAGATGGGTTGTTTGAGAGGAGATATCAATCATGGGATGAAGAAGATGAGGAGTTTGGAATACAAGGGGATGGAGGAGTAGACAATTTTTTTTTCCCGGATTGGTGATTGTCATAGCAGAGTGTTGTTGGGGGGAGGGTCAAGGAGGAGGCGGCAGAGGAGGAGGAGACGTAGAGAAGGTAATGGTGGCCGATAGTCAAAATATCAAAGGAGTGGGATTGGCTTGAGCGGGTCTGTTAGTAGGAGGATAAGAATTTCAATGGTAGTTAGTCGATTAAATTATGGTATTAAGAACAAAATGATGAGGGAGTGATTTACTTTACTTACTTTTTTTCCTTGCATCTTCAGCAAGTATGTTGTTTTTGCTTTTTTCCTTACATCTTAATAATAGCGAGTTTATAATTTTGTCCGTTTAAACTCGATATACGGCGTAGCGAGTTTAAATTTGCTCAGTATTATTTTAATATTTATGATTAAAAAAAAAAACCTGAAATTTAAACTCGCTACTTGAAGTATAATTGAAGTGGCGAGTTCAAATTGAACAGCCATCCAAGGGTTTGCACCCACCCCCTCCCACACACTCACCCATCACAATACTACTCCGTCTCACTTTAAACAAAATACTAATACAAAAATTATGTTTTAGTAAAGGAAACTAAAAGAGAATATTAATTTTTCCATCTTAAATATATACTTAAAAATGTACTTTTAAAAATAAATTATTTTCTTCATTTCAAAAATTAATATTACTTTCGACTCAAAATAATGAATAACAAAAAAAATAATACTTGAACATACCAAAAGCGTCGAGCTAGGCCAAGCAAGTAAAGCTCAGTCCTCAAGCAATTATCGCCATCACGTTCACAGTGGGCTAGGCCCAATTATTACATGGCTCAAGGCTCATCTTATTGATCAGTCGACTTAAGTTCATTGTCCGACCTATCAGGTCCTGACCTAACTTAGTCCGACCTTATGATCCAAGCTCTACTTCGGGTACGGTCCAGCCCTACCCGTCAGTCAGGTCGACCCAACCCCAAATGTGTCTATCATCAGCCGCCTTATTAGCCAAACCATCAGCAACGCCATTTCCTTCACGAAGAATATGAGTAACCCGAACATTCATAAGAGACATAAGACGATGAATATGAGCTATAATATACCATATCGACCAAGGAATATGATACTCTTGGATGATAATGCGCAAAAGGGGTTGAGAGTCAACCTCAAGCCAAATATGATGAAACCCTATATGATAAGCTTTTTGAAGAGCATCCCGAATGTACCCAAAGCTTCAAACCATCATATTAGATTCAACTCCATAAAAAGAAGCAAAAGCATAAATAAAATCTCCGTTAGAATCTCGAAAAATACCTCCACCCGCAGCAGTGCCCGGATTTCCCCTAGAAACCCCATCCATATTAATCTTTATATAACCATCATTAGGAAAATCCCAAGACACCAATCTGATCTTTGGGGCCTCATAGGCCTTCATAGCCAATCGGAAAATAAAAATAAGATGCTCTTCATCATAAGAGAATGGGAAAGAAAGAGAAAAGGCGGAAGCAATATGGCTGACCTGCTCAATAACTTTGAAAATAATGCATCTAGAATTCATGCGAACTCCATCAAATCTACTTTTATTCCGAGCGACCCAAAGCTCCCAAGAAATAATGGCTGGAAGAATACAATTCAGCCAATGGGAAGCATAACCACAAGGCGTAGCAGCACCAATCCACCAACCCATAAGAACTTGGCGACCCAACCCCAAATGGCGACCTCGACCTGCCATGCAAGCGTCGACCTAACGGTTACATGCGCACGTGCATTTATTCTTTCCATAACTGGTTCCCTACAAATCAGGAGCCATTCAGGGCACGTTCTCATGACATGCAACCGTCCCTCAAATCACGGAGCTCATGTATCCCCATCAAATATACCCCACTCATCAACTATAAATACATTACCACTACCACGTGGAGGAAAATTGATAAGCACATTTCCTGCGACATCAGTTTGGTTCCATTGGCGGGAAATACGTGCATACTTGACCTCGAAGTTCCTTTTCAATCCACAACCATGATAACCGCGGATGGACATGTCTCTGACGCTTCGGATGAGCCCAATGAAGGGAATGTCAATACCAACACCAATACTAATGCCAATGCTTGAAATGTCAATTTGCCTCCTCCCCCTCCACCTCGTCATCATGCTAGGGCAACGCGCTCTAACAGCGTAGCCGATGGACGAGGACTTCCAGATGGTAGGAGGGACAAACGGCCTATGGATGGACAGGAAACGCAGCCCCCACCAAAGCGTCAAACGGGGCGAGTGGCTGCAGGCGACAAAGCTGGTCCCTCAGCTAATCCCCTTAGTAGGAAAGAGATGCTGTTGGAAAGAGCTCAAATATTGGCCGAACTGTTAGCAATGGAGGAGGCAGAGCAGGCCGACATAAGGTCAGAAAGGATGGCTCCTCTCAGGTTTCTAACATGCAGCCTGCTAGAAGTGCTAGGCTGAATGAGACTGTGGGCCAGAATGTCGAGCGCAGGGTAGTGCAGCGGCCTCAATCCCCTATTCATGTTCCGAGTGACGATCTAAGAGCTAGCCTCAACAGGAATAGGGAGCAGGAAGCCCAGTCAGATCTAAGACGACAACTAGAAGCTAGCCGAAGCTTGCGTGGATCACCTGCCAGGACGTAGAGATCGCAGTCCCACAGGGAAAGGAATGGGCGCAGGTCGCCCATAAGAGAAGAGAGGCGCAGGTCGCCACTTAGAGAAGGCAGGCGCAGGTCGCCGCTTAGAGATGATAGGCGCAGGTCGCCTATTAGAGAGGAAAGGCGAAGGTCGCCAACTCAATCAGTAAGGTCACCCTCTCACAGGGATAGGAGAAGCAGAGAGGTAACTCCTCCTAGAAGTGATAGACACAGAGCCAACTCTGGGAGAGATCATCACCGTGAAGAAAGGCAAAGGTCAAACGATGTCTCCCATGCTAGGGACGACAGACCAGATGCTCGAGAGTGGCTACTATGGAAGAAAAAATTTGAGCAATGGGAGGTCGATAAGAAGGAAGGTGCTGGAAAGGGTGAGCGTAATGATTTTGCTCTTCGTCCATTGTCCAAAGATTTGTTCGACCGTCGACCTCCTCCAGGTTTCAGGCTGCCAGTCCTGGAGAAATATTCAGGTGCAACCAACGCCAGAAGCCATATACAACACTTAGAGGCTACGATGTGCTTTGTCTCCAACGAGGACGACATGATGTGTAAGGCACTCACTAGCACTCTAACTGGAGCAACCCTTACCTGGTTCAATGGCTTGGCACCAGGTTGCATCTCGACTTGGTCTTATATGAGGACAAAGTTTCTGGATAGATTCTCGACAGCAGGGGCTCGTAAGATGACAGTCACCGACTTGAACAACCTGGTGCAAGGAAAGGGTGAAAGCTCAATGAGCTACTACACCAAGTTCAAGGAAATGGTCGGCAAGATCGAGGAGGACCTCACGGATAGGGAGGTAATAAATTGTTTTAGGAATGGAATCGCTTCTGCAGACCTAGATTACGAGCTGACTGTTCGAACGGTGACCACTCGACAAGAGTTGTTCGAGAAGGCCTACAACGTTGCATTGGCCGAGGAAAGAAAAGAGAAGAAAAATGGGAAAAGCCCCAAAGTTGAGGTCGCTGATGATAAGGACTCAGCCAAGAATGGGGGAAACAACAAGAATGGCAAGAACAGAACCAGGGCGACGGAGAAAGTGCCCGAAGCTTTCACTCCCCTAACGGTGAGTCGAACTGAGATAATGAATATGGTCGAGCTAGGCCCACCTGCCCCTATGAACCCAGCAAATAAGTTCAGAAGGGACACTAGCAAATACTGCAAGTATCACAAAGATACGGGCCATACTACGGAGGATTATATGAGCTTGAAGCGTATAATTCAGAAGATGGTCGATCAGGGAAGGCTCGATGCGTATGTAAAAAGGCCTCAAGCAGGCGGCGGTGAGCGACCTGTGGGTGGACACCCAGAGCCGAGACAACCTAGGATGAATTTGGGCATCATTACGGAGCAAGCTAGTAACACTGCCATCAAACACAAAATATTCCAGCTCAGCAAGGCACCTTATGTCCCCCCAAGAAGCTATATCAGAGACGAGATGATTAGTTTCTACCCGGACGAGCTGGCAACCAATATGGCAGCTAGAGAGCAAGTTCTTGTTATCCCAGGATTAATAGATGGGTGCACGACGAGCAAACTCTTGATGGACACGAGGGCCTGCAAGGATATTTTGTTCTACAAGACGTTCCAAGAGATGGGACTCTCAAATGAGCAGCTTGAGCGATATGATGGCAGATTGGAAGGCTTCACCAACCACCGGGTCGACGCCAAAGGACAGATTGAGTTGGATGTCGACATAGGCCAACACCCCTACAGGGTCGTATCCAAGGTAAAATTTATTGTAATTGACGTGAATAGTGATTACGTTGCAATTCTTAGTATTCCTGGCCAGGTCGTACTGAGGATGGTGGCCTCAATTCCCCACCAGCGAGTCAAATTTCCCATGCTAGCTGGAATCGGCTGTGTACAAAGCACAGCTCGAGCATACCTTGATCACGTCCTTCGAGAAAGAAAGAATAGGAAATTAGAAATTGAAACAGCGGAGGGATACTTGAAGATATCTAAATCAGTCACCAAAACTACTCGACTATCTACGATCACCTGCGTAGAGGAGGAGACCTATCGCTCACATGACGAAGTCATGACAGAGTCGACACGTCCCTCTACACTCACAACTGTCGATCCAGATACAGTTATGGTCGACCAAGTCCTCATAGGCGAGCTATGCCTCCAAGTCGACAATAACTCGGGGGCCACCACCAGTGAGATTGCAGATGAGCTGGATGACATGATAGCTGAAGAAGCTCCCCACTTGGGGGCCAGGGAAAGACAGAGGGTTAGAGAGATCATCATTGAAACCCTACAATTCAGAGATGGTCCAGAGCTAGAGGCTGTAGACGAGTTGGAAGCAGTGATCACAAACCCTTTCTATCCTGAGCAAAAGATTCAGATTGGAAAGCAACTGTCACCTGAGGAAAGATTAGAGATTGTTGAGCTACTCAAAGAAAGCAACGACGTTTTTGCCTGGCGAGTAGAGGATATGAAGGGAATCAAGGAAGAGGTCGCTGTTCATAGGCTGGAGGTCAACCCGACCATAAAACCCAAACCTCAGAGGCTGAGAAGCTTTGCTCGCGACAAAGAGGAGGCCATAAAACTCGAGGTACAAAAACTTTTGAGTGCAGGTATAATCAAAGAGGCCACACATACCACCTGGCTAGCCAATGTGGTCATGGTGAAGAAATCCAACGGCAAGTGGAGAATGTGTGTCGACTTCACCAATCTCAACCTTGCATGCCCAAAGGACAGCTATCCCCTACCTCGGATCGACAAGCTTGTTGATTCTATTGCTGGACATTCCACTCTCAGCTTCCTCGATGCCTATTCAGGCTATCATCAAATCAAGATGCATGAGGATGACATAGTGAAGACGGCATTTCAAGCAGCTGGAGGCATCTATTGCTACAATATGATGCCATTCGGGTTAAAGAATGCAGGTGCGACCTACCAAAGAATGGTAAACAAGGTCTTTGCTTCACAGATTGGCCGAAACATGGAGGCTTACGTCGACGATATGGTCATTAAAACAAAGACCGGACGTCACGTAGTCGACCTAAGGGAAACGTTCGCCAATCTACGAGCGAACGACATGAAGCTTAATCCAAGCAAATGTGTCTTTGGGGTAGCAGCTGGAAAGTTACTTGGATTTATGGTGTCACAACGAGGAATAGAGGCCAATCCAGAAAAGATCAAGGCTCTAGTCGACATGCAGGAGCCCACCAGTATCAAAGAGATGCAGTGACTTAATGGAAGGGTGGCAGCCCTAGGTCGCTTCATAGCCAAGTCGGCGGAAAGGTCTCTCCCCTTCTTCAAATCTTTGAGGGGAACGAAAAATTTTGAGTGGACGGCCGAATGTCATTCGTCGTTCCAACGGCTTAAGGAGTACCTCGCTACTCCTCCTCTATTGAGCAGCCCAGCTACTGGAGAAACTTTGTTTGTATATATCCGTCTCGTGGAGATCAATCGCCTGCAAAGACTTTTAGTTCGAGAAGAGGAAGGGCTTCAAAAGCCCGTGTACTATGTCAGCAAAGCTCTATCAGATGTTGAAGGCAGATATTACAATGCGGAGAAGGTCTCATATGCCTTAGTCGTGGCTTCAAGGAAGCTGCGAGCTTATTTCTTGGCTCACCCTATTGTTGTGCTCACAAATGCGCCCTTGAGAAAAATTCTACACAAGCCAGAGAGTTCAGGTCGTTTACTTAATTGGTCAATTGCTCTCACAGAATTTGACATCGAGTATCGACCTCGAAAGGCATTGAAGGCTCAAGCCTTGGCAGACTTCTTGGTCGAGCTGACGTTCACCAAGGAAGATAGCGAGGTGCGAGCCCAGAAGGAGAAAGTTAAGGGAAAGGAGCCAGAGTCCCAGCTCGTCACTTGTATACCCGACGACTGTTGGAAAGTTTACTCAGATGGGTCAGCAACGAAGAATGTCAGTGGAGCTGGGATAGTCTTGATCGAGCCAGAATCTGGGACGGTCTATGAGGAAGCATTGAGGTTTAAGTTTGAAGCCTCTAATAACCAAGCAGAGTACGAAGCTTTGGTAGCAGCCATCGAGTACGCCAAATGCTTTGGAGCAACCAAAATCATGGCATATTGTGTCTCCCAGTTAATAGTAAACCAGGTGCGAGGGGAATATGAGGTGCTAAACTCGACTCTGATCAAATATTACGACCTGGTAAAGGAGATGATAAAAGACTTGGAGTTTTGGGAAATTCAGAGGATTGGTCGAGAAGACAATGAATTGGCCGACCTACTCTCAAAGCTAGCTACTTCAGACGAGCCACACGAAGAGCCCATCTCCTACCTCGAGAATCCAGCCTATGAAAGGGTTCAAGTTTATTGTGTGGAGGACACCTTGAGAAACTGGGTTTACGACAAGTGTTGGATCGAAGAAATGAAGGCGTACCTGGAAACTGGCGAGCTCCAAGAGGACGAGAAGAAAGCTCGAGCTATAAAAAAGAAAGCTCCGAGATATGTCATCCAGGGAGACATGCTATTCAGAAGATCGTTCACTAGGCCATTGCTGAAATGCATTCACCCCCAAGAAATTACTCAGTTAATGTACGAGGTGCATAGTGGAGTGTGTGGTGGACACCTGGGGGCCAGAATCTTGGCTGAAAAACTGATTACGTTGGGTTACTGGCTACACATGAGAGCTGACACTCATGATTTTGTTCAGCAGTGCGACCAGTGTCAAAGGTTTGCCAACCTGCCTCATATGCCTACAACAGAACAAACTCCAGTGATCGCTGCTTGGCCATTTGATATGTGTGGCATCGATTTGATCGGACCCTTCCCTCCCGCCCGTGGAAACTGCAAGTATGTGATCGTTGCTATTGATTATTTCACTAAGTAGGTCGAAGCTAAGCCACTAGCTTGCATCACGGAGGAAAATGCCATCAATTTCATTCATGACTTCATCTGGTGTCGATTTGGGATCCCTCGAGCTATAGTCTCAGATAACGGCTTACAGTTCTCCCGGGCTTTCAAGGAAGAAATGAATCGAGTAGGAATCAAACATTGGCAATCTTCTGTTGCATATCCGCAAGGAAATGGACAAGTTGAAGCAACGAATAAACTGGTCTTATCTTCACTTAAGACAGGCTTGGTTGGTCGACGAAGTAACTGGTTGGACGAACTCCCCCTTGCTCTTTGGGCAGTCCGTACAACCACTCGGGGGCCTACGGGGGAAACCCCATTCGCTCTTACTTACGGGTCGGAGGCCATGGCACCAGCCGAGCTGCGATTTCCTACAGCCAGAGTGGTCTTCTTCGATCAAGAGCAGAATGACACCAACAGATTGATCGACCTGGATTTGATTGACGAGAAGCGAGACACAGCCTACTTATGAATGGTCAATTACAAACAGAAGATAAAGAGCTACCATGATAAGAAGGTGAAGACGAGATCATTCCAAGTATGATGAGGGACAAGGACAAAGGTTAGGACAAGATGCCCGTGATCTTGACCCGTTGAGCATAAATGGAGGACCCATGACTAGAGCCCGATCAAAGAAGGTGCAAGAGGCATTAATGACACTTGTGGAAGAGATCAAGGCCAAGAAAACAATCAAGGATGTTCAAGACCAAGAAATAAGACCCATTTGCTTATTGGAGTGTCAACAACCAGGAATAAGGTCCAATTAGAGTGCAAAAGCAAGCCTTATGGTGATGGTATCTTAGCCCAACAAAATAACACATTTTGAGCCCAAATCAAGACTCAAAATCAGCCATTTTAAAGTCAACAAAGGAGGCATCCGAATTTCTCTATTATTCTAGAAAATTCCATTCAAGATAATGTTGGTGCATTCTTCTTGGTCATTCATGAACTTGGTGAACGCAAGAGTTTTTTTGATAGCTTATCATGATAGCTAGTACAACTTATATTATAAGTAGATTAGCTTATTGCTTACATCATTGGTGACATCATGAACATTGTATTCTCCACCAAGTTAGCCTATAAATAGGTATGATCAGATTTGTATTTCAATCATTGAAGAAATAAAGTATTGAAGTATATTTCATTCTCCATTTGAGAGAGTATTGTGAGGTTCTTGAGATTAGAATTCTCCAAACACTTGAACTTATCAAGCTTGAAGAGTCGCAAGCTTGTGGCGTTCCGTAACGGAGTTCTTAGACAATTGCGTCAAAAGGGTTTCGCTTACACCCCAAGGTTCCTATTCAATCACGAATAGCGGGTCAAGGGAGGCTCATTCTATCCAAATCATTTCCATTGTTGCTGTTTCGTTCTAATTCATTCATCCACGTTGGAACTTCTTGATTTCGATCTTGACGGGTTCACATCAATTGGTATCAGAGCCATCGAAGGGGTAAGTAACCAACAATTCGTTCTTTCATTTTCTTTCATCTTTGTTGTTCTTCATAAATCTTGGTCTTCATCTATCCATTTTCTTCTTTCGTCAAATCTTCATCTTCCATCTTTTCTTTTCTTTTTTTTTCTTTCTTTCCAAAAGGTACTTGATCTTGTGCTAGCAAAGTTGAATATCTTCTTTGTGCCAATACAAAAAAAAAAAAAAAAAAAGAGGTTGCCCTTAAAAAAAAAAAAAAAAAAAAAAAACTGCTGAATTGAAAGTGTTACTTCAAGCTAAACAAAAGAAGCTTGAAGTCCGAAATTCAAAAAAAAAAAAAAAAAAGATAAAGGGGCTAACGTTGTGGTTTCATTTGGATTTGGAAAAGTTGTATCAAAGTGTTCTAGTAATTTGTTTTCTCATCTAATCTTAGTTGTTCATTTTGTGTTTTCAATTCTTTTCTTGCTTTCAATTGTGAATTTGTTTCTCACTTTGAAATCTAAGCCAAAAGAATCTTGACACCCATAATTGTCTTTGAACAAACGGTCGTCAAATCTTGCACTTTCTTGTTGATCTTTTCAAGTGGGAAGAGTTTCTCTCCAGAACTAGAGTGTGAGTGATTTGAGAGATACACGAGTGAATTGTGAGTTGTGTGTTTTTGTCAAAAAAAAATGTCACAACACGGTATCAATAATGAAGAACCTTTGCAAGGAAACTATGCGGGAACAAATCCCGTAAATCCTAACGAACAATTGTTGAGGATGATGGAGGATATTACTCAACGTTTAGCAAGGTTAGAAGAGAGAGAGGGTGCACAACCTCGAAGGAATCCGCAACGATTCCAAGCGAGGAGGGGTGAGCATGTTGAGGAAGATGATGAGTGGGTAGAAAGGGAGTATGAGAGAAATAGGGAGGAGATAGGAGGGAAGGTGAGAGATTACACGATCCACGACAAGAAAGAGGGATTACCAACATTAAAATGAAGGTACCTTCTTTCAAAGGTAAAGCTGATCCGGAGGAGTTTCTAGGGTGGGTTAGAAAGGTTGAAGTTCTATTTGGGTGTAATCACTATACGGAAGCTCAAAAGGTCAAACTTGCATCTTTAGAGTTCACCGACTATGCTAGTATTTGGTGGGAACAACTAGTGACCAACCGAAGGAGGATGGGAGAGGGTCGCATTAATACATGGGAAGAAATGAAACATGTTATGCACAGGAAATTTGTCCCAAATTACTATCACCGAGATTTGTTGAGAAAGGTTCAAACCTTGACTCAAGGGAACAAATCGGTGGAGGAGTACCATAGGGAGTTAGAAATGGCTCTTATTCAAGCTAACATCTATGAAGATGCTGATGCAACCATCTCTCGTTTCATCAATGGCTTGAATAGAGAGATTGCAAATGTAGTGGAGTTAAGAGAATATGATGAGATAGAAGATGTTGTCCATGCCGCCGTCAAAGTGGAACGACAACTTAAGAGGAGGAGCACTTATACCCGCAATTATAGTTCCTCTTCTTCTAATCCCAACTCTAATAAGCCCAAGGAAGAGGGGAATAAAAACCCTAGTACTTGTACCAACAAAATCCTTTGGGGAGTCATCAAAAGGAAGAGAATTTGAAAAGGGTAAAAATGTTCCCAATCCAACCAAGGCAAGGGAAATTGTGTGTTTTAGGTGCAATGGAAGGGGGCATATAGCATCACAATGTCCAAATAAGAAGGTAGTATACATGAGGGGTAATGAATACTATTCGGAGGAAGATGAGAGGGAAGAGGGGGAAAAGGAGGAAGAGAGTGACGAGGATGATCCTTACACACTTGAAGCCTTAGTTGTGAAAAAGGTTTTAAGTACTCAAGTTAAAGAGTTGTGTGACCAACAAAGAGAGCAGATTTTTCATGCTCGTTGCAACATCAAAGGGAAAGGGTGTGACTTGATAATAGATAGTGGGAGTAGTATTAATGTGGTGAGTACGGAAGTGATTGAAAAGTTAGCCATTCGGTTATTAGACATCCCCATCCATACAAACTACAATGGCTAAATGATTGTGGGGAATTGAAGGTAACTAAGCAAGCCTTGATTTCCTTCTCCATAGGGAAATACAAGGATGAGATAATGTTTGATGTGGTTCCTATGCACATAGGACATGTTCTTTTGGGAAGACCTTGGCAATATGATCGTCAAGTGATTCATGATGGTTTCCTAAACCATTACACCTTGAAGCATAACAACAAGACTTTCACACTTGTTTCTTTGACTCCTCAACAAGTGTATGATCTCCAACTTGCGAAGATCAATAGAAGTAAGGCTAGTGAGGCCGAGGGAAAAAGTGAAAAGAGTGGGTTGATGGAAGAGAGTGAAAACCCGAGAGTTGAGAGAAAAAAGAGTGAAAATGAAAAAAATAAGAGGGAGGATACACGAGAGAAAGAGGAAGAAAAGAAAAGAGTTGAAAAGCCAAAGGGCAAAGAGAGAGTGAGACAAAACTTTTATGCCAAACCATGTGAGGTTTTGAGGGAGTTGGGAAAAAAAAGAGAGGCATTAGTAATGGTTTTCAAACAAAATTTTGTTTCTTCTAACGATATATCAAAAAATGTGCATCCCTTTGTTTTGTCTCTCTTGCGGAATATGATGATATCTTTCCGAAGATGAACCAAGTGGCTTACCACCTCTCCGAGGAATAGAACATCAAATTGATTTGATGCTCGGTGCCACTTTGCCAAACCGGCGAGCTTATAGAGCCAATCCCGAAGAAACAAAAGAAATTCAAAGACAAGTGGAGGAGCTGCTCAAGAATGGTAAGATAAGAGAATCTTTGAGTCCTTGTGCGGTACCAGTAATTGTGGTACCCAAAAAGAATGGTGAGTGGAGAATGTGTACAGATTGTAGAGCCATTAATCAAATCACAATTAAGTATCGTTATCCTATCCCACGATTGGATGACATGCTTGATGAATTAAATGGTGCTAAAATCTTTACAAAAATTGATCTTAAGAGTGGTTATCATCAAATCAGAATTCGAGAAGGAGATGAGTGGAAAACAAAGCATTTAAAACCAAATTTGGGTTGTATGAATGGTTGGTTATGCCTTTTGGGTTGACCAATGCACCTAGCACCTTTATGAGGTTAATGAACCATGTCCTTCGAGAATTCATTGGGAAATTTGTAGTTGTTTACTTTGATGACATTTTAATCTTTAGCAAACACATGGAAGAACACATGGTGCACCTTCGCGCTGTTTTTGATACCTTGCGAGAACATTCTTTATATGCTAACCTTAAAAAGTGCAATTTTGGCATGGAAAGAGTTGTTTTCCTTGGTTTTGTTATAAGTGCTGCAGGTGTAGCCGTCGATGACGAGAAGATTAAGGCAATCAAGGAGTGGCCTACTCCTACAAACGCAAGTGAAGTGAGGAGCTTCCATGGATTGGCAAGCTTCTATCGAAGATTTGTCAAGAATTTCAGTACCATTGCCGCACCATTGAATGAGTTGGTAAAAAAAGAGGTTAAGTTTCATTGGGACAACAACCAACAAGCTGCCTTTGACCTCTTAAAAGAAAGATTAATCTCTGCTCCTATTCTAGCTTTGCCAAATTTTGATAAAAATTTTGAGTTAGAATGTGATGCGTCGGGGGTGGGAATTGGTGGTGTCTTGAACCAAGAGGGTAGGCCAATTGCATATTTTAGTGAGAAATTGAGTGGGGCAGCCATAAACTATTCCACTTATGATAAAGAATTATATGCATTGGTGAGGTGTCTTCGAACATGGGAACATTATCTTAGACCCCGAGAGTTTGTGATCCATACGGATCACGAGTCTATCAAATACTTGAAAGGTCAAGGTAAATTGAATAAAAGGCATGTTAGGTGGGTAGAGTTCATTGAGTCATTTCCTTATGTGATCAAGTATAAGAAAGGTAAAGATAACATAGTGGCTGATGCGCTATCTCGTAGGCATTTTTTAGTCACTACTTTGCATTCTAGATTTCTTGGGTTTGCATATTCATTAAGGATTTATATGGCAATGATTCTGATTTTGCATCCATCTTTGTGGCATGTGAAACCATGGCATTTGGAAAATTTTATAGGCATGAGGGATATCTTTTTAAAGAAAACAAACTTTGCATCCCTAAGTGTTCTATACGTGAAGTGCTTGTTCGTGAGGCACACGGTGGAGGTCTTATGGGTCATTTTGGTGTGCTTAAGACATTGGAAACTTTGAAAGAGCATTTCTTTTGGCCTAAAATGAAATCTGATGTTGTTCATGTTTGTGCTCATTGCATTACTTGTAAGCATGCTAAGTCTCGAGTGGAACCCCATGGGTTATACACTCCATTGCCCATTCCTCATTCTCCTTGGACCGATATTTCCATGGACTTTGTGCTTGGTTTGCCTAGGTCAAAACGGGGACATGACTCTGTGTTTGTGGTGGTCGATAGGTTTTCAAAAATGGCACATTTCATTGCATGCCACAAGACAGATGATGCTAGTCACATAGCGAGACTTGTTTTTCAAAGAAATTGTGCGTTTACATGGAATGCCAAGAACAATTGTGAGTGACAGGATACAAAATTTGTGAGTCATTTTTGGCGTGTGTTGTGGAGTAAGTTGGGTACAAAACTCTTGTTTTCTACATCTTATCATCCACAAACAGATGGTCAAACAAGTCGTTAACCGAGTTTTATCACAACCTTAAGGACTGTTTTGCACAAGAATTTGAAATCATGGGAAGAGAGTTTGCCATTTGTAGAATTTGCTTACAATCGTTCTATGCATACTACTACTAGCTTCTCTCCTTTTGAGGTTGTTTATGGATTTAATCCTTTGAGTCCACTTGATCTCATTCCTATACCTGTTCAGGAACATACTAGCATGGATGGTGAACACAAAGCGAAGGTAATTCAGAATTGCACGAGCGGTAAGGTTGAACATTGAAAAGAGAACGGCTCAATATGTGAAGCAAGCAAATAAAGGGAGAAAGCAAGTTGTGTTTGAACCCGGTGATTGGGTCAGTTACATTTGAGGAAAGAACGTTTCCCCATGAAACGTCGGTCAAAGTTGCACCCTCGGGGTGATGGTCCATTCCAAGTGATTGAGCGACTCAACGACAATGCCTACCGACTTGATCTTCCTGGTGACTATAATGTTCATGCAACTTTTAATGTGGCTGACCTATCTCATTTCGATGCAGGTGACGATTCGAGGTCGAATCCTTCTCAAGAGGAGGGGAATGATGAGGGACAAGGACAAAGGTTAGGACAAGATGCCCGTGATCTTGACCCGTTGAGCATAAATGGAGGACCCATGACTAGAGCCCGATCAAAGAAGGTGCAAGAGGCATTAATGACACTTGTGGAAGAGATCAAGGCCAAGAAAACAATCAAGGATGTTCAAGACCAAGAAATAAGACCCATTTGCTTATTGGAGTGTCAACAACCAGGAATAAGGTCCAATTAGAGTGCAAAAGCAAGCCTTATGGTGATGGTATCTTAGCCCAACAAAATAACACATTTTGAGCCCAAATCAAGACTCAAAATCAGCCATTTTAAAGTCAACAAAGGAGGCATCCGAATTTCTCTATTATTCTAGAAAATTCCATTCAAGATAATGTTGGTGCATTCTTCTTGGTCATTCATGAACTTGGTGAACGCAAGAGTTTTTGATAGCTTATCATGATAGCTAGTACAACTTATATTATAAGTAGATTAGCTTATTGCTTACATCATTGGCGACATCATGAACATTGTATTCTCCACCAAGTTAGCCTATAAATAGGTATGATCAGATTTGTATTTCAATCATTGAAGAAATAAAGTATTGAAGTATATTTCATTCTCCATTTGAGAGAGTATTGTGAGGTTCTTGAGATTAGAATTCTCCAAACACTTGAACTTATCAAGCTTGAAGAGTCGCAAGCTTGTGGCGTTCCGTAACGGAGTTCTTAGACAATTGCGTCAAAAGGGTTTCGCTTACACCCCAAGGTTCCTATTCAATCACGAATAGCGGGTCAAGGGAGGCTCATTCTATCCAAATCATTTCCATTGTTGCTGTTTCGTTCTAATTCATTCATCCACGTTGGAACTTCTTCGATTCGATCTTGGACGGGTTCACATCAAAGTAGGTGACTACGTGCTGAGAAAGATTGAGGCAACGGGAAGAAGAACCCAGCAGAACAAGTTATCTCCCAACTGGGAGGGTCCCTACATTGTTAGTCGAATCATCAAGGAAGGGACTTACATGATTTCTCATCCAGATGGTGAGGAGTTGAAGCACCCATGGCATGCTACTCACCTTATCAAATACTACTTCTAGTTCAGTTCAAAGTTAATGTAGTTTCCAAGTTTGAATTTGTCATAGTTCTAGCTTTTCATTTGATGTAAGGATGTTCATACTTCAATAAAAATCGCATTTCTATTCGACCAAACATTGTATTGTACTAATTTCAACAAGCTCGACTCTTAGTCAACTTCGTTTTAACAAGCTCGATTCTTAATCAGCTTTGTCCCTTTAACAAGTTCGACTCTTAGTCGACTTCGTAACAAGCTCGACTCTTAGTCAGCTTCGTTTTAACAAGCTCGATTATTAATCAGCTTTGTCCCTTTACCAAGTCCGACTCTTAGTCGACTTCATTCTAACAAGCTCGACTCGTAGTCAGCTTCGTTTTAACAGACTCGATTCCTAACCAGTCTCGTTCTAGCAAGCTCGATCCTTAATCGGCTTCGTTCTATTAACATGTCCGACCCTTGGTCGACTTTGTTCTAACAAGCTCGATCCTTGGTCAGCTTTGATCTCTTAAAACAAATTCGACTCTTGGTCAATCTCGTTTGCAAAAATTTTTACAAGTCTGAGGTCGATTAAGTTGCCATAAAACCAGGCCGCCTAAGGCTAAGGGCGACTTGTTTGTCCTATTAAATCTAGCTCGACATTTATTCGTGATACAACCAAAAGCATGGAATTCAAAGTATCAAAGTCAGCTACAATTAAACAAAGGCTCAGTCCCCCAAAGCGGGCCAGGACAAGAGCAAACAAAAAATGTATAAATAAGATGCCTCCCAAAAACTGGGCCAAGACATCAGCAGTCACAAAATAAAAGCAAAAAACAAGAAGTGTTTGGGACTTGTCCATTACACACTCATTAAAATTAAGGTTCAATTTGTGGGATCGCCTTCAACTTGGCCACTTGTGGAAGCTGGATCACCGTCAGTTTGGTCGCTTGCAGCAGCTGGCTCACCCAATACGTTCTCCTGTTGATCTGGATAGACAATCTTTCTTGAATCACTGATAGTGTATTTGGGGGTTTCCTCTTCAAATGCCAGCTCATCTGGTTCTTCGAGCTCAGCCAAAATTGTATTGAAGTTAACTGGCTCAACAGTAGGAGGGACCCAAATTTCTGCCTCTGCCTCTTCATCATCTTGAGCAATAAGGACCAAATCATTTTCATTGTAAGGCACCAAATGATGGGCTTGACGAGCTGCTGTGTTGAACTGGTCCTCCGATGCCCACTTAGCTAGCTGCTCGATTGAAATATCAACAGAGGGGTCCGCCACGATATGTCGAGCCATGTGGCTCCGACCTACAACAAAGAACCCTTTGGCCTTATCAGTGACGTAATCGTGGAGCTCATCACTCTCCCTTATAGGCTTTCACGGCCTCTTCCTTGGCAGTTTTAATGGCAGCAGATAGCTCCCCCTCCCATAGAAGCCGTGCAGCGTCAAGCACTTCTTGCTTTTTGCTAAAGTAACATGCACCTCTTCCAACTGATGGGTCGCCAATTCAAGATCTTGAGACATCTTCTTTTTCTCCTCCTTGAGATTAGCAAGCTCTTCCAAGCATCTTCCTTAAGCTTGATCTCATTCTCCTTCACCAGCTTCAAAGCTTCATAAGCAGCATCCAAATCAGAATGTCCCTCCTTCAGCTTTCCGTGTTACTCCTTCAACTTGGCATAATCTTCATCGAGCTTCTTCAACTCCTCATTCTTCCGAGCAAGCATGGACTTGGCCAGCTTCTCTTGCTCTTCTGCAGCCTTCCAGTAGCTGGTAGCTAGCTCGATCATTGCAAGAGACTGAAACGACGAGTAAAGAAAGAGGATTAGATCGACCTGAAGTAAGGTGGAAACTTTGGACAAACAAAAGAAATGAAAGCAATGCATAAGGTCACAATTGTTACCTCGGAATGGGCTAGCCCGACTCTGGCACGACAAGCTTCTGGGGTCAGGGCTCTATTAGTATACTTCTTGAACAAATCTTGGTCAGCGTCCCTCCTCACTACCACCTGGCCGTATTCCAGCTCAGGATACTCCCTAGCCAAGCTATTGACCCCAACAAGGGGAGCAACCTCACTCAACTCATCAACCCGAGCTTGAACCAGCTCGGCATAGGAAACTCGAATAGGAGAGGATTGGGGGCCCCTTGCTTCAGCATCAACTTGTTCATTGGTATCTACATTCACAGGAGGCGTGTTAGCCAGGGATTTATCAACTCTAATCCTCTTGCTGAGGGGAGCGTTATCATCCTCATCTTCCTCCTCATCAATGTCTATTATAGGCGACTTGGCCTTGGAGACAGCTTTAGACTTAGATTTGGCTTGAGCTCGAGTTCTGGTCCGAACGACCTCCCTCGCCGGCTCCACAGTTTGTTCAGATCCGTCGACCTCAGCGGCATCAACCTCCTCAGCCCCTTGAGCATCACCTCCAACTCGTTCCTCATCCAACTCCTCGAGATTATCTTCTGCAGGAATGTACTTGGTAGCATCTTGGTTAACCAGTTTCAATAGATCATTTTGCTTGGCTCCCTCGGCCTCGCGGTTCTCTCGAGCATTGGCCGCTCCGCAACTCCTCTTGCTTTTCCTCACGTCGACAGCTCGGCCCATGTTAGCTTCTTGAGCAGGAGATGCACAACACCAAAACAATAAAGTGTTAGCTCGACGAATCAAGAAAGTTCTATGTACGAGCTACTAGTTCTACATACGAGCAAGATATCTACGAGCTAAAAGTTCTACGTAGAGGCTAGATATGTGCAGGCTACGAGATCTACCCATGAGTAAATTATTTACGAGCTGAAAGTTATATACATGATTCAAGCAAGTTTGTGCACAATCTTAAAAAATTCTACATACGAACAATGAAGGGACGAGTAAATCCTTACCACCGACGTGCTTCCCGTTCTCCCTACAATAGTTGGGCGTCTTCTGGCAAAGGGTGCATCTCTTCTCAAACCTACCCAAAGCATGGGTGACCCAATCAGGATATATTGTGCACCTCACTATGGGGACCAGAGGCACCACATCCCCATCTCCCAGCATCATTCCAGCCTGGATTTAGTTGTTCTTAGTGGTTCCCAAAAATTCCCAACTGATGGGTCTCTTGGCCACCAGCTCGACTAGTCCCTTATACATGTCAGCATACCAGTGGGGCTCCCATTGACCCTCCTCCCTCACTACCTTAGAGTCAGCATTGGGTAAGGGGAACTCCCAACCTAACCTACTCTCCACCACCACCACATGGGAGTTCCAACCACTAGCTTTACTGGGGAGGTTGATAAACAACTTAGGGGAATTCGGCTTAGAGGGAGTTCTTATCCCATCAACCTTATCAAATTTTACACTAAAGAATTCTCTGAAGACCCTCATGCAAGGCTCATACCCCAAAAAGCGACACACCATGGCAAAACAAACTAAAACCCTACAAGTATTGGCTCCCAACTGGAGAGGCAGGGCATTCGCACACTCCAGAAACTCATTTATGAAAGGGTCCAAGGGAAATCTCAGGCCGACCTCGAATTGGCCATAGTAGAAAGCAACCCTAGTAGAATCCTCCTTATAGGTGCCACCAAACTGGTTCATAAAGTCCTTCTTGCTGTAAATGGTGACATCAAACTCCTCCTTGTCCACCTCACATAAGTCGTAAATCATGGCTAGCCGGGAAGGAAAGTTTTGCTTCCCTCTGAGTGGTCTTTTAGGCACGTAGCCCCTTTCATTCCTCCCAGAGACAACTGAAGTCCCAAAGGCATCAACAATACGTGGACTTGAGGAAGTTGAGGCGTTAGCTTCCCCTTTAGTCGTCATATGTGTATAAGAAGAGGAAACAGGGGAATCAGTCCTATGTGCAGTTTCAAGGGACCTAGCAGACGTACAAAGGGGCGACCTAGATTTCCTCGGAAATCCAATTCTGTTCCTAAGAAAAGAAGGCTTGTTGGAACCTTGGACATAGAACACAGCTATATGGTTGAGGAGTTCATGGAAAAGATTAAAAGACACAATTCTTGGGTCGTCTGACTCTAAGACACCTAAATCTTCTCCTACAGGCAACCCTAGCTCATCAAAGCGCAAACCCCAATGGGTCAAAATTGAGGAACATTCCTCCACCGTCATCTCTCTCCATACCCCATTCAAGTGTTTATAAACTCTACGGTTGACACTACAGTATCAATACCAAGCTCCAGGTTCAGTGCTGAAGGTCCTGGCCATGGCGAAATCAAAGAGTATGCAGAAATTAAACCCTAATACTAAGGGGCAAGAGGAATACCTTGATAATATGAACGAGGAGAGAGTACTGTAGAGGACGAAAGCTCGATTTAAATCAGTTTGCCATTTCGTTAACTTCACCGGAGTTATGCAAGAGCTCAGAAAGAGTAAAAGTTCGTAAAGGAGAAGGATTGGGGCTTTTATATTTTCAGTAATTGAGAAGGAAAAGGAAAATTCAAAAGTTTATTTTCCTAATTGAATGCGGAAAGCGTTTCCCAAGACGGTTCTCAAACGTCAAAAACAGTAATGATTACGGAAAACGACGCTCCTAACGATCCATCCGTTCAACAGCCGATGATCAGGATTGAGCCATGTCATCATCAAGCGAGTAAACCTCAACTCAAGCATCGACCTGTGAACTATTACAAACTTCACTGGTTTTCTTTAACTTCCTGGTCGACAAGGTCAACTCAGAAAGTTGGGGGCCACTGAACATACCAAAAGCGTCGAGCTAGGCCAAGCAAGTAAAGCCCATTCCTCAAGCAATTATCGCCATCACGTTCACAGTGGTCTAGGCCCAATTATTACATGGCTCAAGGCCCATCTTATTAGTCAGTCGACTTAAGTTCATTGTCCGACCTATAAGGTCCTGACCTAACTTAGTCCGACCTTATGATCCAAGCTCTACTTCGGGTACGGTCCAGCCCTACCCGTCAGTCAGGTCGACCCAACCCCAAATGGCGACCTCGACCTGCCAAGCAAGCGTCGACCTAACGGTTACAGGCGCACGTGCATCTATTCTTTTCATAACTGGTTCCCTACAAATCAGGAGCCATTCAGGGCACGTTCTCATGACATGCAGCCGTCCCTCAAATCACGGAGCTCATGTAGCCCCACCAAATATACCCCACTCATCAACTATAAATACATTACCACTACAACGGTTTTGAGGTAACTGCAATTTTGTTATTTGATCATCTTTGTTCAATTGCATTATTTCGCTCTCCAAACATACATACTTACTCTCACGCCCGAGGGTCTAAGCCGGAGACACATCCGGCTAGTCGTGGGTTCTGATTTCAGGTCAAGGAGTCAGGTGATTGGTCCTGCCACGTGGAGGAAGATTGATAAGCACATTTCCTGCGACATCAATACTATATTTTTTGTACAAAAAAGATGAACATTACTTTCTTCACAATGAATATTTTAAAAATAATACTAATCCATTCTTTTTTTTTTTTTTTTTTTTTTTGGCGAAAGGAGGCGGTACTCCCTAGGTTTTATTAATATAATACTAATCCATTCATCTCAAAATTAATGTTTGTAATGTTAGTGTATTTGTTTCAAACTATGACATTAAATTTTGACTCGTGAAGTAGTAATATTTTCTAAAATATTTATTGGGACGAAGGAAGTAATGTTTATTTTTATAGAAGATGTAGTATTCTTTTCTAAAAATTAATATTTATAATGTTATTGTCTTCGTCTCAAAAAATGAAAATTAATTTTTTAGACGAATAAAGTAGTATTTTTTAAAAAATGTTCATTGAGGCGAAGGAAGCAATGTCCATTTTTTTTGACATAGAATTCTTTTTACTTCTTTAAAACAATTATTTCCTTCATTTAAAAAATGAATATTACTTTCGTCCCAAAATGAATAACCAAAAAATTAATACTACTTTCTATATCCAAAAATAAAAATGAACATTGCTTCCTTTGTCTCGATGAACACTTTAAAAAAGAATACTACTTTATTTGTCTCAAAAATTAATATTCATTTTTTGTGACGAATACACTAACATTATAAACATTTATTTTTAGAAAAGAATACTACTTCGTCTAAAAACATAAACATTACTTCCTCCGTCCCAATGAACATTTTAGAAAATAATACTACCTCATTCGTCTAAAAAATTAATGTCATATTTTGAGACGAATGACTAATATTACAAACATTATTTTTGAGGCGAATGAATTTTTTGTGGCGAATGAATTAATATTATTTTTTAAATTATTCATTGGGAAAAAGAAAGTAATGTTCATTTTTTGGATAAAAAAATGTAGTATTATTTTACAATTTAAAGTGACACGGAGAAGTAGTATTGTGTGGTTTTGGGTGTGTGTGTGTGTACGAACCTTTGGAAGGCTGTTGAGAATATTAATTTGAACTCGCTACTTCTTTACTTCTTCAAGTAGCTAGTTTAAATTTTATTTTTTTTAAATATTATAAATAATAAAATAAAATTGAGCAAATTTAAATTTGCTACACCGTGCAACGAGTTTAAACGGACAAAATTATAAACTCGCTATATTGTGTAGTGAGTTTCATAAAAATGGTTATTATGGGCAATAGTTTGAAAAGTTTGTTATTTTGGTATTTATTAATTTTAAAAGAAATTATTTGAGAAAAGGTTCAAAGTTTAGGGGGTATTGTCGGTATATGATCAAGAGATTAGGAAGTATGTCCCTATTTTTCTAACAATTCGTTTAAAAAAATCCTAACTAACTAACATTGTCAATTTTGAACCCTAAATAATTAAAATTGAAACTTTAGATACCGATTGATACATCCCCTTTAAACTTTAGATAGTAAATTGCCATTTGTTTTTTCTTAATTGGTTTTTTATTAATGAATCACTTAATCTATTACAAGAATTCTATTACAAAAGTGGCACTTTAAAGTGTTAGCATTTGATGGGTTTGAATCCCTTATCTCTCGTATTGAAAGGAAAATCAGATACAAATTGAGCAAAAACTTTTTGGCCGCAAATTGTCATTTGTCCTTAAATTTATATTTAACAAAAACTTTCATATAAAATGACAAGACTGTAAAACAAGTCTCCTTATTATGATCTTACTATGCCGAAACATTATGATTTTTTTTAAAATGCGCACAAATTAAGGATAGTATTGTTTTAGGTAAAATTGCAATTTGGTTATCTGTGTTTGTGTCACTTTTACAATTTGATTTTTCACATTGAAAAATTACCAACCAGATCCTCCTATTTAACATTTTGTTGTAAATTGTGTAAAAAGTAACAAGTGGATCAACCTTTTAACATAATACAAGTCATGTGTCAAGCAAATAAGACTTTTTAAGGGGCGTATTGTCATTTTGCCCAAACCTGAAATCTAAAAATCGTCCCTTCACCCACCCCTTTCCTCACATGGTGCCTATCCATCTTCCCACGTCGATAATGCCCCTCTCTTCCTCCTCTCTTTCCCCCACCATTTTAGCCTCATCCCTCAACGCCATCACCCCACACCATCCTCGCCCCCCCTCATATATCTTATTCTTTTTCTCGACGTCTTCACCAATGCCAACCACTTCTCTCTTTGTCTCTAACACCGACACTTTATCCCCATCCTTTCTTTTCCGGCATCTTTACAATTCATTAACGCAAATAATCCCTCACACTATCCTCACCAATGTCGAATCATACATTAAAACCACAACCTACATCAAATCACCATTGTTGTCCTACAAAGCCATAAAGTTTTGAAATTACAATGTATAATCATCAATGCATTTCGAAACAAGAGGGTACAACGAAATTAAGGTGTAGGGTATGCTTTATTCATCAATTTGAAAGGAAATTAAGATTTGGTTTCTAATTGTTAATGATGTTTTGGTTTATGGGTTTGGTGACTTTTTGTGGGTTTGTGTTTAGATGATTACCGATGTTTATTTATTTAATTTTTTTGTGTGACGTTGTAGCGATGATTTGCAATGATGCGGATTTGTTCTTGGCAGTGATGATAGCTTTTGGTGGGTGGTCGTGGTGGTGATGAGATGGTCGTGATGAGGATGACAAACATGATAATGAATTTGGACATTTTAAAATCAACTCAAGTAACAAAGTTATGGATTTAGTTACTAAGGTAGCGTAACATAACTAACTTAGTGTAACAAAAGTTAGTCACGTGACTAACATAGTGTGTAACATGCCTTTTGAAATGACCAATATGCCCCCTAAAAGCATGACACATGCCATGGATTTTGTAAAAAATGAACACCTTGTTAGTTTTTTACATCAATTCGTAACAAAAATGTAAAACTGGGAAATCAGGTTGATAATTTTCAATATTGGAAATTAAATTGCAATAGTGACAAAAATAGATAATCAAATTGCAAAAGTGACACTAACATAGATAATCAAATTGCAATTGTCCCTCTTTTAATTAAAATTAGCGGGTAGTGGGGTAGAATGACGGGGTATTTGAGCTCCCACAATGGTATAAAATTGCTAGTAGAAGTCGGAAGTGTTCATTTTTGGGTACCCATTTGGCAAGAAGGGATGGTTGTTATTCGACATTGATGAAAATAATGGTTTTGTGTCTCGAGATATTTTCTTCGTTGAAACCAAATTCCATTTTTCCATTGATACTAAAGGACAGAAGAATACAAGCTTTGATCCGAATTTTCTCTCTTGTGAGACATATTCCATGGGTGATGGTGATGGGAGGTACGATGATCCCTCTATTGCGACTGACTAAGCTCCCAACCCTGAACATGATGACACTAGTGAACACAATGAGTAGGACACTAATAAGGACAATGAGCGGGACACTACGCCTACATAAAAATGATGCATATGATACCATTGCCAATGATCAGACCAATGAGCAGGACACTAGGCAGGACAAAATATTTCTAGGCCGCGGACATCGTACACGTATTCCTTCCGCCAGGTACAACTCAGTAGAGTATGAACTGAACTCTCCTCAGACTCAAATTGTTCGAGCTAGCCCCTTATTTAGTTTTCCCCCATGTCCGCGTCCTCAGGTACTCGATATCCTTTAGCACAATTTGTCAATTGCACACGATTTTTTGTTGCACACCGTTGTTTCTTAGCAGCTGTTGATGCCGATATTGAACCCACTCACTATGTTGATGCCATCAAATCCTCTGATTGGTGTGGATCCATGTGCAAGGAACTCACTGCTCTTGATCAGAATGACACGTGAGAGCTCGTGGATATTCTTGTTGACAAGATTTTTTTTTTGGCAACAAGTGGGTATAAAAAATTAAATATAAGGCAAACGACTCAATTGAGCGTTACAAAGCTCGCCTGGTAATCTTGAGCAATCGGCAGGTCGAGGGGGTTGACTATAACAAAACATTCGCTCGCAATGTCAAGGTGTTACTGTTCGGGTTTTCTTAGCTATTGCAGCAACTCAAAATTGGGATCTTCATCAATTGGACATCCATAATGCTTTTTTACACGATAACCTTGTCAAAGAGGTATATATGAAGATACCATTGAGGTATGATTTTGATCTTTTTGGAAAAGTTTGTAAGCTTAAGAAGTCCCCTTATGGGTTGCGACAGACACCCCGATATTGGTTTGCTCGGCCGCTTTAAAGACTTATGGGTTTGTTCAGTCTACTCTCTTTTCTCCTATCAAACTTCTGAATTTGAGATACATGTTCTCGCATATGTGGAAGATTTTCTCATTGGGGAGACTGATACCTTGGCTATTTCTTTCAAGAAGTATCTAAGCACACGCTTTCATACGAAAGACCTCAATAGTTTAAAATACATCTTTGGTTTGGAGGTTGCTCGTCATACGACATGTATATTTCTCTCTCAAAAGAAGTAACGTTGGACATTTTCTCTAAAACATGCCTTCTTGGTGCTCGTCCTTCCAGCACCTTTATTGAACAAAATCATCGACTTGCATTGGTTGAAGATAAAAGCCTGAATGATCCTAAAACTTACCGCCTTTTGTTAGGTCATCTTATTTATCTCGCCGTCACACGTCCAGAAAATTCTTATAGTGTCCACGTTCTGGCACAATTCATGACTAGTCCCAAGATGGCACAGTAGCATGCCGCTTTACGGGTTGTTCGTTGTCTCAAGGGTTGCCCTGAACAAGGGATTCTTATACGCGCTGACTATGACCTTTGTCTCCATGCGTATTGTGATTCTGATCAGGAAAAATGCCTACTTACACGAAAATCTTTGACTGCATACTTGGTCTTTTTGGATGGTTCTTTAGTCTCTTGAAAAACGTAGAATCAAGCTACCGTCTCCCATTCATCGGCCAAAGCTGAATATGAGGCAATGGCTAGCACCACATATGAGCTGAAGTGGTTACGGGGACTTCTTGACTTGTTTAATATATCACACAGGATCCTACGCTCATTTCATGTGATAGTCACTTCGGCTTGCAATCTCGTGTCTCATGAGAGCATGAAGCATATTGAGGTTGATTGTCACTTTTTACTAAAGGACTAAGCATTCGGTAGTTCAACACTGTATTTTTCAAGTTGGGCATTTGTTATCGCTCCAACTTGAGAGGGGGGGGAGCGTTGAGATATCTTCATATCTCCACGTAATATTTTGTATTATCTAATTTTATGGGTTTGACTTGCTTTACAAGTATAGGTCTTTCTTACAAGTCCAGGTCTTTTGTATGACAAAAACTTGGGTGAGACTGTCTCACCCCGTGAGATGGGCTAACCCACTCGCCTGCCCAGGTCCGTCCCGCCCAAACCTTGACCCGCGTGCCCATCGTTCGCCACGTGTCTTTAAAAAAATTCCTACAACTTTAAAATAAAATAACTTGAGTTTTTGAAGTCGAAAAAAATATTCGAAAACACCATTGTTTTCATCTCGAAGAGAAGAATCAAAGTAGCAGCGTAATGATATGTTTTTGAATTATTTTGTAAAATCATATTTTGTAGCAAATAAAAAGTTGATTTGTTCGTGGCCTGAAATTTGACACTTACTATTAAAGAATGTTACAGATAGAATTTTGAAATGTAACAGTTTTTATTATAAAGTGTAAATTTAGTTTTGCAAACGTTTTAAATAGTTTTGTTTTTTAGATAAAGTAACAATTGAAATGTAACAGACTATATATGAGTATAATTTGTTTTGCAAATGAATATAACAATTTTTGCAGAGTAAATGTTATCTTTTATTTCATTTAAAAAAAAACTAGATTTTTTCACAAATAAATGTAACAATTTTTATTATAAAATGTAATAATAGTGTTGTAGAAAATTTAAAATAGTTTGATTATTATTTTTTAGAAAAAATAACAACTGAAATTTAACAGATTAAATATGAAAGAAATAAAAGTGATGCGCTAGGCCCAATGTATAAATCCCAACGTTATTATAATTACAAAGGTACAATTAACGAATGGGCCAACCCAGCTGTTACGACTCTAACGGCCCAACGGTATAGATCAATCAACCAAGTTCATTATTCAAACTTCCTTGGTCCCGACCTATCTTTGTCCGACTTAAGATCTCCTACTTGTACAGTATCTGCCTAGCCAAGGCTATTTAATATGTTAGGTCGACCTAGAATACTTAGGCGACCCCGACCAAACAAACACGTGCGTATATCCACGACTCATTTCGTAACCGTCTCCTACAATCACAGAGACTGATATGCCAGCATTATATCCGCGATCCAAGGGATTCACAATGATCCTATATCACCACTATATATATCAGATCACATCCAACGTAAAAAGGTAATGTCATCTTCACTATTTAAGATTTAAGTCGTTCAATATAGTTTGATACAAACTTAACACTATATATCATCATCACGCCAGAGGGTTTTAGCTGGAGACAATCCCGGCTAGTCGTTTGTTCATGGTTTCATGTCACATTTGCTGTATTATATAACCTTTTGCTGGACTAAGGTTGATTCGAACCATTTTCTACATCATCAATTTTGTTACATTGTCGGGAAACGATAACACTAGAGCTTGAAACCTTACGAAAACACAAAACATGGTATCTTAAGGATATACACCACCGCCTCAAGTGAACCAGTTAATGAGAATGCTGGAGGGAACAACCCAGGCGCGGATGCAGGTGCGGGGAACCGTACTGCCAAATTGCTTCCTCCACCATATAGGTACCCTACTAGGAGGGCCACTCATTCCAACAGTGTGGCCGATGGGATGGGGTTACAAGATAGGAGAAGGGAGAAGAGGTGCATGCCTAACCAAGGGGTAAGCCAGCAGGCTAAGAGGATCCAAAGAGGTCAAACAACTGCATGCGATATTGTAGGTCCCTCAGTTTCTCACCTTAGTAGGAAGGAGATCCAGCTGGAGCGAGCTAGTGTGCTGGAGAGCTTGCTCGAGGTACATAATGAGTTACTCGAGCTACCAGAGTCTCCTAAAAAGGATGACAGAAATCACAAAGGGTAGCTCCTTCTCTGAAATCACTCAGACGTGCTAATAGGGGCCCGAGGCCGTCTGGAGAAGAGAGGAGAGATGACAGGCCGCCTACCCACATCTCTGTTGATGGGACTGGCGACCTGAGGGATAGGCTTAGTAAACAAAGGAAGCAAGAAGCCGACTCTGCTCAGAGAAGGCAGCTCGAGGCAGACAGAGCTTAGCGTAGGTCGCCTCATAGTGGAGATCGATCACTTCACATGAGAAATAGAAGAAAAAGGACTCCCCCAAGAAATGAGAGACAGAGGACCCACTCTAGAAGGGAGCACCATCAAGAGGAGAGACAGAAGTCTAATTCTATCTCCCATCAAAGAGGCGACCTGGATGTTAGGGAGCTTCTCATTCTAAAAAGGTGGTTAGATGATATGGAGGCAGATCGGAAGGCAACAAATGGCAAGGTCGAACGAAATGATTGTACTCTTTGACCCTTGGCAAGGGCTAAGGACATGCTAGACAAAGGTCCACCTGCAGGGTTCAAGTTGCTCGTGCTAGAAAAATATTCGGGCATGAACAATGACTTGAATCACATGCAACACTTTAAGGCTACTATGTGTTTGGTCTCCTCTGAGGATGATGTGCTATGCAAGGCATTAACCAGCACCTTCACAGGTGTAGCACTGACTTGGTTATGCAGTCTATCAACTGCTGCATCACCTCATGGAGGAAGACCTTTTTTTTTTTTTTTTTGGCGAAAGGAGACGGTACTCCCTAGATTTTATTAAATAAAGAAAATAAGTACAAACATGGTGGGGGACATTACAAACATGCTGCATCACCTCATAGGGAAGTTATTAACTGCTTCAGAAATGGGGTGTCCTCACCTGATTTGGATTATGAGCTCCAAGTTAGGAGAGCGACCATGAGGAAGGAATTGTTTGAAAGGGCCTATGATGTGGCCGTGGCAGAGGAAAGCAAAGAAAGGAAGAAAGAGAGGGGAGGGGAGGGGTTCGAAACACTTAGAAGCTGGTGAGTCGACCAAAGGGGGATCAGCCAAGACTGACAACAACAATAACAACAACAAGGGGAAGAACATAACTAGGGCGACAAAGAGAGTTCCTGAAAGCTTCACCCCCTTACAGTCAGTTAGACTGAGATTATGAATACGATCGATCTAGCATCTCCAGCCCCCATGAACACCCTAAATAAGTTCAGGAGGGACAATGACAAGTATTGCGAGTACCACAAGGATATGGGCCATGCGACGGAGAAAAGTATGAGTTTGAAAATGATCATCTGAAAATGGGTGAATGAAGGCAGGTTGGACAAATTTGTGAATGGAGATCATCATGCAGGCGAAGATCGACCTACCATAGGCGTACCAGAGCCAAGGCAGCCATGATTGACTCTAGGGGTGATAGCTGAGGAGATAAGCAACACCGCCCTCAAGCATAAGATCTTCCAGTTGAGTAAAGCCCCATATGTCCCACCAGAAGCTGTGTACAAGAGGAGGTGATCAGTTTTTACCCGTACGAGTTGGCTGCTAACATGACAGCGAGAGAATAGATATTGGTGATTCTAGGGCTCATTGATGACTGCACATCAAGCAGAATTTTGGTCGACACGGGGGCCTTCAAGGACATACTCTACTACAAAAATTTCCTAGATATTAGGGGTGGACTTGGTTCGGTTTGGAAGGAATTTAGAGACCAAACCGCTAGTACTCGGTTTGGGAAAATCCCAAACCAAACCGAACCATAGAAAATTTCAAACCAAACCAAACCAAACCACCTCGGTTTGGTTCGGTTCGGTCTCAAACCACGGTTTCATAAACGGTTCAAACCGTGGTCCGAACTGCGGTCTAGACCGCTATCCGAACTACAAACCTGTCCAACTAAAAGTGTTGCTCTTTACATATTTTTTTTATCAAACTAGCAATCATATATATGGCTAATAAGAGAAGTTGACAAATTTTCAATTTTCTGGTGTTTTGAATCTGACCCCATTGATTTCTTCCTAGAACACAAAGCTGGAATGTTGGATTCTACTTTTTGTTCATGTCTTTATAAGCTGGAATGGCATCAAAATGACTCCTCAAATTTCAAAATCAACCCCTGATCTTTCCAGACAGCCTCAATCATTTCATTTGGAGAAACTAGGCAGCCAAATGCCTTTCTATCTTCTAAGAAATGTGGCTGAAGTGTAAGAAGTCTGTCTGTAGGGATTTCACGGTTTGGTTTCACGGTTCCAAACCGCGGTTCGGTCTGAATCGGTTTGGTTCGGTTCGGTTTGGTTCGGTTTTGAGGTTCCAGACTGCGAGCTGAACCGAACCACACGGTTTATTAAATTTTCAAACCAAGCTAAACCATTTATAGAAAAAAACCAAACCAAACTGCGTGGTTTGGTTCGGTTCGGTCTCAAACCGCGGTTTGAACCGAACCATGTCCACCCCTACTAGATATGTGTTTGACAGATGTCAGGTTGTCACCTTACTAAGGTCGACTTGAATGCTTCACCAACCACAGGGCCTACGCAAAGGGTCATATCTAAGGTAACATTTATAGTAATTGATGTTATAAGTGATTACCATGCTATTCTATGAATACCTGGACAGGTCACCCTAGGAATGGGCAATCCATCCCTCATCAAAGGGTCAAGTTCCCTACCATGCTGGGAGTTGGATGCGTTTTAAGCACAACTAGGGAGTAACTGGATCATGTACTTCATTCCAAGAAAAAGAGAGAGAGAGAGAGTTAGAGATAGACACTCCAGAAGCCAACTAAAAAATTTCAAAGTCTGTCACCACTACCCCCAGGTTAGCCTCAATTCGGTGTGTAGAGGAAGGAATGAGTTCATTGCTAGAAGAGGCGACCTATCCCTCACATGACTTGGTCATGGCTGAGCCGACACATCCCTCTGAAAGCACACAAGCCGCACCAGATAAAGTTTTGGTCGACCAGATCATCATTGGAGAACTATGCCTCCAGGTCAACCAAAACTAAGGGGCTACAAGTGGAGAAGTAGTTGCCGAGCTAGATGATATGATCGAGGTAGAAGCTCCACACATGGGTGTCGGGGAGAGAAAAAGGATCAGAGAGATCATCAGAGAGACCCTATAGTTTAGGGATAGCCCAGAGCTAGAGCTAGTAGACGAGCTGGAAGAGATAGAAGCCAACCCATATTACCCCGAGCAGAAAATCAAGATAGGTAGACAGTTGTCACCAGAAGAAAAGGTTGAGATAACTGACCTATTGAAATAGAGTACAGACGTCTTTGCGTGGAAGGTAGAAGACATGCGGGGAGTCAAGGAAGAGGTCGCAGTGCACCACCTTGATGTCAACCCCGCCATGAAATTCAAAAGCCAGAAGTTGAGAATTTTTGCTCGCGATAAAGAGATAGCTATAAAACAAGAGGTCGACAAGCTTCTCAGTGCAGGTATTATCAAGGAGGCATCCTACACTACTTGGCTAGCAAATTTGGTGATAGTTAAGAAGGCCAATGGGAAGTGGAGGATTTGTGTCGACTTCACAGACTTAAATTTGGCTTGCCCGAAGGACAGTTATCCCTTCCCTCGAATAGACAAGTTGGTCGACTCAATTGCTGGACATTCCACCCTCAGTTTTCATGATGCATACTCGGGATACCACCAGATTAGAATGCACAAGGATGATATTGAGAAGACAGCCTTCCAGGCAGCTGGAGGGGTATATTGTTACATTAAGATGTCGTTTGGGTTGAAGAATACTAGAGCTACATATCAGAGAATGGTAAATAGAGTGTTTGCTAGTCAGATTGGCCGAAACATGGAGGCCTACATCGATGACATGGTCATCAAAACCAAGACTGGTCGTCATGTGGTCGACCTAAGGGAAACATTCGCCAATCTACGAGCAAACGACATGAAGTTGAACCCGAGCAAATGTGTGTTCGGGGTGGAAGCATGCAAGTTTTTGGGCTTCATGATATTATAGAGGGGTATTGAAGCCAATCCAAAGAAGATCAAGGCATTAGTGGAAATGCAGGAGGACGTGCATCAAGGAAGTTCAACGCTTGAATGGTAGGTTCGCTGTTTTAGATCGCTTTATAGCCAAGTCAGTTGAGAGGTCTCTCCCCTTCTTTAAAACCTTAAGGGGGACAAAACTTTTGAGTGGGCCGAATGCTCCTCGTTGTTCCAACAACTCAAAGAGTACCTCGCCACTCCACCATTTCTTAGTAGCCCTGTTCAAGGAGAAAGCTTGTACGTCTACCTATAAGATGGAGATCGAGCACTGGCTGCAGTTTTGGTCAGAGAGGAGAATGGCATTCAAAAACCAGTTTATTATTTGAGCAAGGCCTTGTCCGACGTAGAAGGAAGATACTTCAATGTAGAAAAGGTGGCCTATGCCTAAGTGATAGCAACTAGAAAGTTGATAGCTTACTTTTCTGCTCACCCCATTTTCGTATTGACCAATGCTCTATTGAGGAAGATACTACATAAGCCAGAAAGCTTAGGTTGACTACTTAACTGGTCTATAGAGTTGACAGAGTTCGACGTCGAGTACAGGCCTCGAAAAACTATACAAGCCCAACCTCTGATTGATTTTTTGGTCGAGCTTACACGTTCACCAAAGAAGATGACATAGAGACTACTCCAAAAAAGAGCTTGAAGGGGAAGGAGCCATCAAGCCAACAGATAGTGAGTTTGCCCGATGATTGCAGGAGAGTTTACTCAGATGGGTCTACTACTAATAATGTTAGTGGAGCTGGAATTGTGTTGATCGAGCCAGAAAGTGGTAAGGCGTTTGAAGAAGCTTTGAGGTTCAAATTTCAAGTCTCCAACAACCAGGCCGGGTATGAGGCCTTGATCGCAGCAATTGAGTATGCCAAGTGCTTTGGGGCGATAAAGATCGTGGTTTATTGTGACTCCCAACTGATTGAAAAGGAGATTATGAGGTACCCAACCCAATTATGATCAAATATTGCGAGCAGGTCAAAAGGCTAATCCAAGACTTGGAATTTTAGGAAATACAGAGGATAGGTCGTGAAGAAAATGAATTGGCCAATCTACTCTCCAAGTTGGCCACTGTAGACGAGCAACATGGTCAACCAATCTCATACTTAGAGCACCCAACATACGAAAGAGTGCATTTATTATGCTCGGTCAACGACTCTAAGTGTTGGATTGATGAGATAAAGGCCTACATTAAAACGGGCGAGTTACCAGACGAGCAGAAAGCTAGAATGATAAGGAAGAAATCCCCTAGGTTCACTATAAATAGTGACGCTTATTTTCAGAAGGTCCTTCATCAAGCCTTTGTTGAGGTGTGTTCATCCTATAGAGGTTTCTCAACTTTATCGGAAGTACATAGTGGAATATGTGGAGTACACCCGGGGGACAGAACTTTAGCAGACAAGATACTTACATTGGGATATTATTGGCCTCATCTAAGGGAAGACACACGTGAGTTTGTGCAGAACTGTGACAAGTGCCAAAAATATGCCAAACTACTAAGGCTCCCAACCACCGAGCAAAAACCTATGATTTCAGCTTGGCCGTTCGACATGTTGGGGGTAGATTTGATCGGACCCTTCCCACTTCCCCATAGAAATTGTAAGTACGTAATCGTGGCTATTGACTACTTCATCAAGTGGATCTAGGCAAAACCTTTGGCAAAGATAACCGATAATAACACCATCAACTTCAACCATGATTACATTTGGTGTCATTTTGGGGTGCCACACTCAATTGTTTCGGACAATGGGCTACAATTATCAACTGCTTTTGAAACAAAGATGAGGAGATAGGGAGTCAAAGACTGGAAATCGTTAGTCGCCTATCCCCAAGGTAATGGGCAAGCAGAAGCGGCCAACAAGTTAGTATTGACAGCCCTAAGTAAGGGCCTAATTGGGCATGCAGGCAGATGACTAGATGACTACTCCTTGCTCTTTGTGCAGTCTGCATACCACACGGGCGCCTATTGGGGAAATCCCATTTGAAAGTTGAAATGCCTCCCAAACTGGGGCACGACATAAATAAACTAAAGATATTAAACTACAAATGTTTTGGTGCTTATTCATTACAAAAACAGAAATCAAAATAGAGAGCTCATTCTTGTCGATCTTCCCCTTGCCCTTGCTGCTGCTCATTTTGCTCGGCTTCATCAAACATTTGGTCCTGAGTAACCTCATCATCTTTATCAGCCTCTTCAGCATCTTCTAGGTCTTGAAGTATTACGTTGAAGTTTCTCAGGAGCGATCCAAGGCTCTATCCATCCTGCGCATCTTGTTTGGCTATGACTGCCAAATCGTTGTCATTATAGGGTATAAGGGGATGGCCAGTACGAGCTACCTCATCATAGCGATCTGCACAAGCCCATTGGGCTAACTTCTCAACCTGTAGCTCGACTGTGGGATCAACAAGGGCCCGCCGAGCCATGGTTGGCGGCCACATCATAGAAGTCCCTAGCTCGGGACACTATGATGTTGTAATACTCATCACCATTTTTGAACTACTCGACGGCAGCCATCTCCCAGGCGAGGGCTTCTTCTTCCCACCTTAGCCGAGCTGCCAGGTGGTCGTTATTCATTTGTTCGATCCTTCTATTGCGATCTTGGACCAAACCAGACAGCTGCTCGAGCTGCCCCTCAGCCTTCACCTTCTCCTTCTTGGCAAGAGCGGCCTCCTCATCTAGAGCAGCCTTGGTGGGAGCCCAGGAATCCACTTGGGCCTAAAGAGGAATGAGATGTTCCTTAGCAACCTTCACGGCGGCCAAAGCGTCATCCCTCTCCTTCTCGGCGCTAAAGTGGGCGGCCTGCAGATCTCGACACTGGGAGTCGGAATCCTTTAGCTTTTGCCTTAGCTCGGCGACCTCCTTTGCCTTTCTGGAGTAATTGGTGGAGGCAATCTACTCCTTCTTCAAAGTAGCTCTCCAGCTGTACTTGGCTTGCTCTGTCAAGGCAAGAGACTACACAACAAAGAGAAGACAGTTAGAGGAATGACGACCGAGGTAATAAAGGACAAACAAAGCAGAGAAAAAGTGAAACAAAACTATAAGTTATATCTCGGAAGCGAGTAGGCCGGACCTATCATTGTATTCTTCAGGAGTGAGCCCTCCTCATTAAACTGGGCTAGCAGATCCCTGTCAGCCACCCTTCTCACAATAATTTCCCCAAACCCAGCTTGTAGTATTGGCGGCTCAATGAATTGATGCCCGTAAGGGGAGGGACATCACTTAGCCTCTCAACAAATGCATGCACCTCTTCAGTGCTTCTGGCAGAAGGAGCTTAGGGAGGAGGATGCCTAGAAGCATAGCCAGCTACCCTGGAGGTTCCGGCATGATGAGAGTCCGCCTCATTACGAGATCTCTTCCTAAGACGTCTGGGGGGGGTTGACCTCGATCTCTTCTACCTCGTTGACATCGAGCTCTAAATCAACGATATTATGGGGATCTGCCCCCACTGATTCTTGTCTGGGCTTAGAGCCCGATGCATTTTCAATCGACAGGTCGACCTCACCCTCACCTCCATACACCTCCCACCTGAGGTTGATGCTCAATGGGCTCAACTTTCCTAGTCCCATCCACTGGGATCATCCCCACTCTTGCTTTGGGGAGAAAGGTGTTTCTATCCATGGCCTTATTCTCTCTGCTGGCCCTAGCATTGGCCACCCCGTAGGCCTTCTTGTTCCTCCTCCTATCACCCAGATCCACAATCCTATTCATTTGTGCTTCTTGTGTGGGGTAAGAACTGGACGATAAAAAAGAAGATGGTTAGCAAAGAAGTGTGCGAGCAAATTGACTAAATATTACGAAAATAATGGTACAAGTACTTAACCGCCATAATGGAATAGGCCTCTTCAGTGGCCCAGTTTCTTTTTGCAAAAGTGTCAATGGGATTCAAACCTTTCCCTCTCATGAATCGCCCAGTTTGGGTATCTAAGACTTCTGATTATTGGGACAAGAGGGGCTACTTCTCCATCCCCACCCAGCATCATCCCGGCTTGTATGAAGAAGTCCTTGTCTGACCCTAATATGGCCCAGCTTATGGTTCTCCTCCGAGCCACCACTGTTAACCTACGAGTGAGCTCATTGCTCCACTCTGGACCTAGTAATCTTCATCCTTCATAGGCATCGTATCTGCCTCGGACAAACGGAACTCTCATCCCTTTTACTCTCGACAAGTATCATGTGATTGTTCCACCCATAAACCTTATCGCCCAAATTGATGAATAGTTTAGGGGCCTTAGCTTTTGCGAGGGTATTAAACCCAAAAGTCTTCTCGTTCATAACTACCTTATAAAATCACCTGAAAATGTGCATACATGGCTCGTACCCCACGAACATGCTCACCATGGTAAAGCATACCAGTACCCTAACTGTGTTGGCACCCAATTGCATGGGACAACGGCCAAAGAGTCGAGAAATTCGCATATGAAGGGGTCAAGGGGTAGGCGTAGGCCGACCACAAATTGGCCGTAGAAGAAGGCTACCTTGGTTGTACTCAGGCCCCAATGGATCTAAGATTGGGTCTTCATCTGCCTCTCAGTGAAGTGGGTTAGATGGAAATCATCACGGGGCACCTCAAAGAAATCATGGAGGATCTTAATGCGGGACTCAGCATTCTTCCTCCCTATGGCCGGCTTGGGGGACACATAACCCCTCTCATTGCGACTTGGTACCATGGTCGAGCAGAACTTATCCATGACATTGTTGGTGTAATGCCCTAGGCTTTAGTTATGTTTAACTTAAACCGTTATGCATCATCTTTATCATTTATTATAGAGAAAGTTTATTTGGTTTATTATATGTTTACATGTTTATTATATTGAACTGCGTTCCTAGTTGTTGTGAACAACTAGTATAAGTTGGTAATGGATAATCATGGAGATGATTATATGCATGGAGATGCACATTACACTTATTATGGTGGGTACTTGCTAGAGAACAAGTACTGGACTTGACCTACTTATGAGATTTATGACATGGTATGTTGTCATGATTAAATCACATGATAGCCGTGTCATTGAATCCTTTGTACCTGAGATTATCATTGTCTTCCACATGATGAAGATCGTGTTTGATGTAGTCTAACACTATCTTTAATCAGATAGCAATAAGGGCTATGTTAGCACGATTGGATTCATGTAGGGAAGAATGATAAGTCAAGATGGGATTTGTCCCTCTCTGTGTGAGAGAGATGTTTGGCCCCTCGATGAATAGTGTTGATGAAATGTATGGCCATACTCAAGTGATTTGATAGAGATCAAATGCATTTGGATTATCAACATATTCGAAATCGAGAAAGCATTGAACGAGATGAGTTGACATGAACCATGACTCATGTTCAATTGGACATCGTGGACAAAGGGATTGTGACATTTGATCTATCGGGAAAATCAAGCTTTGATGTTATATTAATTGGGAGGATATCATGGTTTACTAGAAACCACTTATATCTTGTGAGGTCGATGTTTCGACTCACTACCAACATAAATATAATTCATATTTGTGTCACACACAAAGAGCGAATTTGATTCTGGCTGAAAATTTGAAATTGGAAATCTGGCATGGTTTGTAGCGCGACATACTTTGCCATTGGCTTGACTCATCGTGCAACATACTTTTCCTGGCACGACTCGTGACAAAAATCAGTACGACTGTATTTTTGGTCACGAATCGTGGTACGACTGATTTAGGCTTGGGCACGACTCGTGCTAGCGACCAAAATTCAGTCCGTACGCTGTCTCCTTGTTTGGAAAGGTTTTTGGTTTGAACTTGGTTTCTCCCTAAGAGTTAGGGATTTATATTTGATATAAATATAAATCATTGGGCAGCTAAAAATAATCTCTAAGCCTAGGGTTTATGAAACTCTAAGTTTTGATCTAGATTATGAATCAAAGATCAAAAATACTCCAAGTAAATTCCATATTATTAGCCATTGATTATTGAAAGGTGTTTCAATAATCGGAAGGATCATCTAGCAATCCAACAAGAAGTGTTCTTGGTTCGTTCGCGTGTGGATCACCATTAGAGGGATGTTACTTTATCTCCTAAAGCTTGAAGACCTCCATTGTTGATTCATAACCAAGGTAGAACAAGGAAGAAGAAGATCCAAGTTTCATCAACGGTTCAAACATTCGAAGGTTGTTCGTCGATTCAAATAAGATTTGAATCCAAGATCCGTTTTCGAAAGATCAACATAATCGCATTAAGGTATGTAGATTCTATTTCATGGTTTTAACTATTCATGTTAGACGGATTAAAGGGATATGGTTTTGCTTGTTATTTCTAAGTCTTCCGCTGCGTTTGTAACCCCAAAATCCAACAGATATTTCCAGAGAAGGTGTAACGACCCGAGCCCGTAGTCCGACCCGCTACGTAGGCACCACACACTGGCCCACTAAGCACCTCCTCAATTGGGTTAACCACAGCCCATCACAGGCCTCCAAAAGTCCAATGGATGATTTGATGCTTAGTTGTAGTGTATGGGCCTTCTATATATCAGACTAAATTCCCACATATTTCCTATGTGGGATGGGGATATTACAATCTCCCCCGCTCAAACCCTTGCTGTCCCTGGAAAGGTCAATCAATACCCAGATCATACCCCTGGGCTAGCTCGTAAGACTTAGGGTCGGGGTTCTGCTCTGATACCATTTGTAACGCCCCGAGCCCGAAGACCGGGTCGAAACGCTATCAGATTTGACGGACTAGCCCCACAAACCACCACAAGTCTTTCCAGCACGTGTTGTCCTCACTTACATGCTCACTGAGAAACTTCCCAGTGGGTCACCCATCCTAAAATTTCCCCAGGTCAAGCACGCTTAACCTTGGAGTCCTTATAGGATGAGCTTCCGAAAAGAAGATGCATCTTGGTGATATGAGTAGTACTAATCAAATCATATCAAACATATCAGGCACACACATTTTTGGGGATGTTACAATGGGCTCGGGGCGTTACAAATGGTATCAGAGCGGGACCCGGCCGAAAGTGTGGAGCAAAGTGCTGTGCGGAACAAAGTGCACACCGCGGAGTCGGTGGGAGTCACCTCTTGAATCCGTATGAGCCCCTCTTGGATCCACACTGCCCGGGGTTTCGATCCAAGTAGGTCTTGCTAGGGACGGCAAGGATCCTAAGTGGGGGAGATTGTAACATCCCCAAAAATGTGTGTGCCTGATATGTTTGATATGATTTGATTAGTACTACTCATATCACCAAGATGCATCTTCTTTTCGGAAGCTCATCCTATAAGGACTCCAAGGTTAAGCGTGCTTGACCTGGGGAAATTCTAGGATGGGTGACCAATTGGGAAGTTTCTCAGTGAGCATGTAAGTGAGGACAACACGTGCTGGAAAGACTTGTGGTGGTTTGTGGGGCTAGTCCGTCAAATCTGATAGCGTTCCGACCCGGTCTTCGGGCTCGGGGCGTTACAGAAGGAGCTCGACGTTGAAGAGTTTGAAGGTTGTTGATCCGCCATATCTACAAAAGACATAGAAATTGGGGAATCAGACCTAGTTGAAGTATGTTCCGAGCTATCTAAGGGCGACCTAGATTCCCCTGGGAATGCTATCCTCTCTCTAGGAAAGGGAGGTTTATTGGACTTGATATAGAAGATTATGAGGTGGTCTATCAACTTATTGAAGAGACAAAAGTGAATAATCCATGGATCATCCGCCTCCAAATCCCCCATGCTTTCACCTGCGGGAAAACCTATCTCACCATAAAACAAGCTCCACCCATGTAAAATGGTGATACACTCTCTCTAGTCAGTTCTCTCCATAGGCTGTCTTATCATTTGTAAATCCTGAGGTTAACACAATTATACCAATACCTAGCCCCTAGCTCGGAGCCGAAGGTCCTAGCTATGGCAGAATAAAAAGGGGATGTTTGAAATTAAACCTAGAGCAAAGAAACTGAAAGGTACCTTGTTGATTTAAAGAAGGTAGAGCTCAACGGTGAAACGGGAAAGCTAGACGACACCGAAAAATCTCTTATTGCTGTTTGCTCTTGCTGGGTTTATGAATGCTTGGAGTTTGTAAAGTTTGGAAGGGTTTGGAATCCTTCTTTATATACCACTCCTTTTCCTTGCCTGAATTGGAAACGGTTGGAGACACAACTGTTCGAATGTTAGAGTAAAGTCTCAACGCCAGTTTCCAATGCAGTTAGTTGTCCATTCGCCAAAACTGTCCCATTAATGCTGAAATTATGGCGCATTAAACATCATGTTCAACCTCCACAAGTCAATCGTCGAGAGTGACCTACATCTACCAAGTTGACCCTCTATCGGCGGACTACGTAATTCATCACAAATTTTTCCATTAACTTCTTGATCGACAAAGTCAACTCAGAATGTTTGGGGGCCAATGAACGGAATAAAAGTGATGGGCTAGGCCCAATGTCTAAAGCACAACGATTTGATCATTACAAAGGTACAAGTAACGAATGGGCCAACCCAGCTGTTACGACTCTACCGGCCCAACTGTATAGATCAGTCGACCAAGCGCATTATCCGACCTTCATTGGTCCCGACCTAGCTTTGTTCGAATTACGATCTCCTACTTGTACGGTATCTGCCTCACCAAGGCATTAGGTTAGGTCGACCTAGAATACTCAGGCGACAGCGACCAAACAAACACGTTCGTCTATCCACGACTCAATTCGTAACCGTCTTCTACAATCACGGAGACTATTACGCCAGCATTATCTCCGCGATGCAAGAGATTCATAATGATCCTATGACACCACTATATATACCAGATCACATCCAACGTAAAAAGGTAATGTTATCTTCACTATTTGAGATTTAAGTCGTTCAATACAGTTTGATACAACTTAACACTATATCTCATCATCACGCCGGAGGGTATTAGCCGTATACAATCCTGGCTATCCGTTTGTTCGTAGTTTCAGATCACAGCTGCTGGATTATAACCTATTGCTGGAATAAGGCTAATACAGATCGTTTCCTGCATCATCAATATACATGAGTATAATTCGTTATATAACTAAATTTAACAATTTTTTTAGAGTAAATGTTAAATTTCAATCTTATGTTAACCATAATTCTTTTTCTGCAAAATTGTGGTTACAATTTAGAATAAAAACTGTTACATTTCAATATAAAAAAGTTACATTTCAGAATAAAAATCGTTAAATTTCAGAAATAATATATGTTATATTCCTTTATATTAATTGTTATATGAGTTGGTCTTATAAAAAACTAGTTTTTCCTGGCACTTAGGAAAAATGTGTTTTGTTTTTCCCGTTTGTGCCAGTGCCAGTGCCAGTTTAACAAAATGCCAGTGTGACAAAGTGCCAGTGCATGTGTAACAAAGTGCCAGTGTAAAAAAGTGCCAGTGCATGTGTAACAGAGTGCCAGTGTAAACAAAGTGCCAGTGCATGTGTAACAAAGTGCCAGTGTAAAAAGTGCTAGTGCCAGTTTAACAAAGTGTCAGTGTAAAAAAGTGCCAGTGCATGTATATTAAGTGTCTGCTTATAAACTAACACTGGCACTTGGTTGCACTAACACTGGCACTTTGTTACACTAACACGGGCACTTTATTAACTAACACTGGCACTTGTTTTACACTAACACCGGCACTTTGATACACTAACACTGGCACTTTATTACACTAACACTGGCACTTTTTTACACTGGAACTGGCACTTTGTTACACATGCACTGGCACTGAGTTTCTGGACAAAGAGAGCTTTTAACTGGCACTTTTTTAGACGTGCACAGGTACATTTTTACCATAACACTGGCAATGCAACTTCAGGTGACACCAAAAGAGAGTACAACAATACAATAGGGAAGAGAGTACAACAATTGAATGCTCATTAATTGATGAAGATTGTTCCAGCTCAATCGTATCGTCACCGCGGAGACCTTGAGTTGCTGGAGAGCAGAGAGGCTTGAAGAAGAAGCATTGCTGGCATTCTCAATCTCCACATCGGAAGTAGCAACCTGGCACCTGATTATGGATGAATTCCAACTACCATTGCCACCTTTCTGGATAAGGGATTTTCGGGCAGTTCTCGAAATGGGTTTACATGAGGAAGATGCAATTCCCAATTGATGAACCGAATTTGAGGAACAAGAAGAAGCGATGGAGACGGCGGCATTACTGAATAGAAGAGACTCAAGCTTGGCTCCAGCAAATGCACTCGAAATGGCCATTGACACCAATCAAATTGCCCAAAAATCCAAACCCTAAATTCTCAGAAAATGGGGGAGGAGAATTTGGAGGGGTAATTTGGTTGTTCAACGGATCGGATCGATCCGGAAAGGCGTGTGGATTGGTTGGTTAATTGAGAAAAGGGAAACTCAATCGATCAAAGTGGTGCCGGTGAAGAACACGGATGAGAATGTGCTTCTGGGCGCCGCAAGCGAGGGAAAGAGTCGACGTCTTCTAAAAACACGTTTTTTTCTAAGCTTGAAAAAAATGCATTTTTTGTGAGATTTTGGCTTGTTACATTTGTTAACGGAAAAAAAATGATGGACAAAAATAAAAATAAAAAAATAAAGGACGGCGGGTTGGCGAGCCCCGTCTCATAGTGAGACCTTCTCACCCTTTTTGTATTTGTATATATATTGAACACTTATCATGCTGAATGAGATGAGAAAGAATTATTTCCTCCAAATAGTTTTGGTTTATAATAGATGAGCTTTTCCTGGCACTTAGGAAAAACATGTTTTGTTTTCCCCGTTTGTGCCAGTGCCAGTTTAACAAAATGCCAGTGTGACAAAGTGCCAGTGCATGTGTAATAAAGTGCCAGTGTAAAAAAGTGCCAGTGCATGTGTAACAGAGTGCCAGTGTAAACAAAGTGCCAGTGCATGTGTAACAAAGTGCCAGTGTAAAAAGTGTCAGTGCCAGTTTAACAATGTGCCAGTGTAAAAAAGTGTCAGTGCATGTATATTAAGTGTCTGTTTATAAACTAACACTGGCACTTGGTTACACTAACACTGGCACTTTGTTACACTAACACTGGCACTTTGTTAAACTAACACTGGCACTTATTTTACACTAACACCGGCACTTTGATACACTAACACTGACACTTTATTACACTAACACTGGCACTTTTTTACACTGGAACTGGCACTTTGTTACACATGCACTGGCATTGAGTTTCTGGACAAAGCGAGCTTTTAACTGGCACTTTTTTAAACGTGCACTGGTACATTTTTACCATAACCCTGGCAATTATTTAGACAACAACTGCCTCACAACGAAAAGACCATATCTTTATTTAAATTACCAGTCAAAACTTTCTAACAATAAAAGACCACATCTTTAACAAATAAGAGCAAAAGGAATACGCACAGCACATATCTGTGAGACAATCCGAATACATTAGAATTGGGAATTGGGAAAAGGAAATGGAAAATCTTATTAAAACCCACAAAAGTTAGATGAAATAGGAAAAGAAAAGGTAACAGGACAAACCCAGTTGGGGCGGTGTGAGAACGCCGATTGCGGTAGGAAAAGAAGGGAAATTTGAGGCGGGCCCCATCAATTTTAGGTTGGCCGGGGAGACTTGTGGTGAGATTTTGGAGTTTGACGGTGGGACTGATATACTAGGAGGCGCGGGCGCCGCAAGCGAGGGAAAGAGTCGACGTCTTCTTGAAAACACATTTTTTTTAAGCTTGCGGAAAAACGCGTTTTTTGTGAGATTTTGGCATAATAGATTGTTTTATGGCGTAACTTTTATTTTTGAATATTTTTAATTAAAAAATATGATAGTTCTTACCAAATTGTTAACCATTGAATTATAATAACATCCGGAGTTGGTCTTATGAAAAACGCGTTTTTCGTGGCACTTAGGAGAAACGTGTTTTGTATTTTCCTGTTTATGCCAGTGCCTGTTTAACAAAGTGCCAGTGTGACAAAGTGCCAGTAAATATGTAACAAAGTGCCAGTATAAAAAAGTGTCAGTACTATTTTAACAAAGTGCCAGTGTAAACAAACACTGGCACTTTGTTAAACTGGCACTGCCAGTGTAAACAAACACTGACACTTTGTTAAACTGGCACTGACGCTTTTTACACGGGCACTTTTATATACATGAACTGACACTCTTCACACTGGCACTCTGTTACACTAACACTGGCACTTTTTTACACTAACATTTTTGCTGGCTCTCAAAAACACAAGCACTGGCATTCAAAAACACATGCATTGGCATTCAAAAACACATGCACTGGCACTTCAAAACACATACACTGGCACTCAAAAACACTGATAATAATTTTTGCTTGCTCTAAAAAACACAAGCACTGGCACTCATAAACATATGCACTGGCACTCCAAAACACATGCATTGGCACTCCAAAACACATACACTTTCTGATCATCACAAATTAACAATAATAAACAAAATGATGGATCAGGTATTCAGTCATAATCACCTTGAACTGCAGCCATTGATTAAATTAAGCAAAAAAAAAAATTGTTGATAAATTAATAATTAGAAATTGATTGTGAATGTGAATAATTGGGGGGTAAATTAAAGTGAATGTAGATTTGGGAATTGGAAGGGGGGTTGTTGAGATTATGAGCCTTCAATGGCGATGCGAGATCTGGAGAAGGATCACGATCTTCGGTTAAAAGATCTACCCTTTTGCTGCATAGATCGAGAGAAACTCTGCTATGAATTCTCAAAGGTGTTGGTTCAAAGGGTGTGATTTTTCTTGCTGAATTTCGGTTCAATATTTATAGACTGGAAATCCATATGTTTTGTGCTTCTGGACATCGCAAGCGAGGGGAAGAGTCGACGTCTTCTAAAAACACGTTTTTTTCTAAGCTTGAAAAAAACGCGTTTTTTACAAGTTTTTTGCTAACATCCGACTTGGTAAACGTATTTAGTCCACGAAAATTAGCGAAACAGACATTTTAGGAAAGAGGTGGATTTGTATAATATAAGATCCTAGGCAAGTGTGGACAATTTCATTATTGTGTGCTATTTCGTTTTCCTAAATTAATGAACAGAAACCTTAAAGAAGATTGTAAATTAATTTAAATAATTATTAAAAGGGATTTGATAGATTCTTATTCTATTAACCATTGACTTCTCACACAATTAGTCATTATTTTTACTTCATAATAAAATTGTGTCATTAATAAATAGATAATATACTATAAGCTTTTGATAGATTTTATTAATGCAGCATATATGCTCTCCTGATCATAGTGTCCAATTCCGAACAGCCAAAAAACACCCATCTACTCATTTACTTCTTAACAGTAAGGTTTTTTTTTTTTTTTTTAAATCAAACCACCATAAGATTAAAGGCAAAAGCACTAAAATATGAGTAGGCTCTCTACAAATATTAACAGTCATTACAATGGCATTTGCAAATGCACAATAAATGTAAAAAGAGGGATGACGAAAGGGGATTTTCGTGCATAAAATTGCAATAGCATTCTCGATCTTACACCTTATATGTCTCGTAGCAATACCCTGAAACGCACATATGTCTCTTCAATCGTAGCTTGGACACTGCAATATACCGACATTCACTAAAGCATAGAATACAATAGATCAAACACCATTTCACAATAATCCTATTCAATTATTCAAAATCTGAAATGAAAAATTTAAAATCAAAAAGCAGAAAACAATCAGATCTAAAAGAAAATTTAGAGAGAGATCTCTATATAAATCTATATCCAAATCTTGATTAAAAAAATTAATCAACAAAAACTTACAAATTCTATGGAGGAAGTGAGTTACAAATTCTATAGAGAGAGAGAGAGAGAGAGAGAGAGAGAGAGAGAGAGAGAGAGAGAGAGAGGATTTTGCAGAAAATTTGCAAATGAGTTAGAAATGCCTTAACAATAAGTTAAGTTTGGACGGTAATGTCAACTTTTTAGTTGAAAAAGATTGAAATGAAATATTGACAATATTTTTGCCAATCGGCTTTAGCTCATATGCAATAGTCATAGAATAGAACCTCCCCTTTTTTTTTTGAAAGCAGACTGGTTCTGCGAAACAAAAATGGTTGCTCAATCCCAAAGTTGGCTGTCCAGTGGTGGATACTCCAGTTGCCTTCTCTGTGTAACCCTACACACAAAACACACGTAAACTAGGTCGAAAGCGTCTCCGGCAAAGCCCCTCCAGTGTGAGGATAATTACTTGTTTAGGTGTAGAAGAAAAGAGTACAATGGAAACTGCAAGAATGGACTGAAAACTATAGTTGAGACTTACATTTTCTGGTTGAAGATGTTGTTTATATACTTCCTCTTGTCATATGCATGTCACTTGCCCTTGCCACGTGTCGTCTTTCTATTGGACATGCATGAGCACTATATCCCTAGCCAGCTAAAAACCAGGGCATTGACGAAAAATCAAACTTGCACGTTACTCTCTTTTGTTGACAGCTGGTGTTGTTTTGGATACACGTGTGTGTTATAGGCAGAAGAAAAAAAATCCATGTTTGGGTTATGGAAATTTTCTTGGCGGAACCCTAATTAGGGTTTGCCATTTATGGCTGCTTCCGGCGGCCTCATGGGTGGTATGAACACGGTTCCTCCCTCCAATCCATCTTCGCTTATGGCTGGTTCTAATGCGGCTGTTAACAATGTGCAAGGGTTTCCTTGCGGTTTTCCTAGCAGCCATGGTAACCCTAATGCCTCCTTTCCTAATTCGGTGCATGAGAATGGTCAAGGTTCCCAATCGGTTCTTCCTCCTAATTCCGTTACTGCTAATGAGAAGTACAATCCGGCTTCTCCAACATCCAAAAAATCCTTTGCTGCTTTGTTTAAGGAAACAACCATAGCTTCTCCTTCTCCTTCTTTGTCTATGATACCAATGTCTTTGCATAAGGGAGAACCGGCTCTCAAGTTTTCAAAGGATCTCATTAACAATCTTGCACAGCCTTTTAAGTATACCCTTATTGGAAAATTCTCTCATGGCAGGCCTAGCATAGAAAATACTCACCAATATTTTTTTGAAGTTTGGGTTGAAGGCAGATTTTACTTTGGGTCATATTGACTCAAAACACATTTTAATTCGGTTGATGCATGAGGGTGATTTCAACAGATTGTGGGCTAAAGAATCATGGCATCTTGGGCGCTTCCCTATGCATGTTTTTCGTTAGACGCCTTCATGGCATCCGAAAAAGGAGTCTCCATTGTATCCGGTTTGGGTAAGTCTTTCCGGTTTGGGTAAGTCTTCCGGGCCTTCCTATTCATATGTTTAACAAAGTTTGCTTATTTTCAATTGCTAAGATATTTGGTGAACCCCTTGCTATTGATCAAGCTACTTATAATCTCTCTCGGCCTAGTGAAGCTAGGGTGTTAGTTCAAGTCGATTTGCTTAAAAAACTGCCTTCTAGGATTTTCATTGATTATGGGGATGATTTCTCAAGTTTTTACCAAGATTTGAAGTACCAAAATCTGCCTTATTATTGCAAGAATTGTTACAAGTTAGGTCATGATTCCTCTACATGTTTTTATCTCCATCCCCCGCAAAATAGTTATAAGAATGAAGAGAAGAACAAAGATGTTTTGGGGCTGATCAAAAAGGATGTTGGTAAATATTGTTGGGATATCCACCCCATGGATGCTACTGATCCGCCTAGGGGTGTTATTCATGCTATGGAGAAGATCATAGTGCGTTTCTTTTGGAGCAATATTGATGGGAATAAGAAATGTCATTGGATTTCTTGGGATAAAATGAGTTGGTCTATTGATGAAGGTGGTTTGGGCATACGGAAATTTGAAGATATTGCATTCGCTTTTGCTATGAAACTTTGGTGGCGTTTGAAAACTGTTGATTCTTTGTGGAGTAAGGTTTTGCTTGCTAAATATTGCTGGGATATCCACCCCATGGATGCTACCATTGTCTCCTTTTCCTCTCATGTTTGGAAACGGATGATTGCTGCTAAGCCTTGGGTGGAAGAGCGAATTGCCTGGCGTGTGGGGAGTGGTCTGATTTCTTTGCATGAAAATTGGCTTGAAGGATCCATGGGTAATCTTCCTTTTGAGCATGTTCAAATTTGTTCTTTGTTTGAGAATGGGATGCCCCGTGATGATTACATCCGAAATACTTATGGTCCTCATCTTCTCTCGCTGATTCATTCTCATTCTATTAATATCTCTGATGATCCGGATATTCCTATTTGGCGGCCTTCTACTTCTGGTAAATTCTCTGTGAATTCGGCTTGGACAGAGTGCAGATCTAGCAAGGTTCGTTCTCCTGTTTTTGCTTCTTGCTGGAATAAGTATATTCCAAAGAAAATTTCTGTTTTTCTTTGGATTCCAAAGAAAATTTCTGTTTTTCTTTGGCGAGTTTTGCATGAGGGGCTTCCTACGGATGATATGGTTCAGCGGAGAGGTGTTAGTTTGGCTTCTAAATGTGCTTGTTGTGCTGCCCCTTGCCAAGAATCTATAAATCATATTCTTATTGGTGGTAATATTGCTATGGCTGTTTGGGCTTATTTCAGCTCTTTATGTGGAGTTCGGATGTTCTTTGGTAGTTTCCGCCAAGCTCTTATGGGTTGGTGGATTGGTGTTGCTAAGCCTTATTCTAATGTTTTCCATTGGTTAAATTGTATTCTTCCAGCCATTATTTCTTGGGAGCTCTGGGTTGCTCGAAATAAATGTAGATTTGATGGTGTTGACATGAATTCGGGTTGTATTATTCATAAAGTTAGAGAGCAGGTGTTCCTTCTTGCTGCATCCTTTTCTCTTTCTTTTCCATGGTCTTATGAGAAGAGCATCTTATTTCTAATTTTCGGCTGGCCATTAAGGCTTATGTTGCCCCGAAAATCAGATTAGTTTCTTGGGATTCTCCTAATGATGGTTATATTAAGATTAATACGGATGGAGTCTCTAGGGGAAATCCGGGCATTGCTGCGGGTGGTGGTATTTTTCGGGATTCTAACGGAGATTTTATTTATGCTTTTGCTAATTTCTATGGTGTTGAATCTAACATAATGGCTGAAGCTTTGGCTGCTCGGGATGCTCTCCAAATAGCTTTTCATAGAGGTTATCATTTTATTTGGCTTGAGGTTGATTCTCAACCCCTTATGCGCATTATCATCCGGGAGTATCATATTCCGTGGTCGATCTGGTATATTATAGCCCATATTTATCGTCTTATGTCTCTTATGAATGTTCGGGTTACTCATATTCTTCGTGAAGAAAATGGTGTTGCTGATGGTTTGGCTAACAAGGCTGCTGATGAGAAACAAAATCGAGAGTTTCTTCTTTTAAATGACCTTCCACGCCGTTGCAAAGGTTTCTTTGCTTTGGATAAGGATAGGACCCCTTATTTTAGATACTATTAGTTGTTATGGCTAGATTTCTTTTTTATTTATTTTCTATGTATTCTAGTCTTCCCTCCCTTTATTGTAGAGGACCTTACGTCTTGTGTAAGACTCCCCCCTTAGGTTTCTTTTCGTGGTGGTTGAGGTTGTCATGTCCCCCACCTTGTTTTGTAACTTTCTTTTTAATTAATAAAATCTAGGGAGTACCGTCTCCTTTCGCCAAAAAAAAAAATGTCTCGGGCTCCAAAGGCAATGTTTCTTCTCAACAACAAGAAAGTGGTGGTACCCAAAAAGAAAATGTCTCGGGCTCCAGAGGCAAAAATCGCGTGAGTGATGTGCAAGGTGCTCCTTTTGTTTCGAAACCCAACTTGAATGGTACGTCTCTTACTTATATTCGTTCTAAAAATGTTATTGGTGCATCATCTATGGTTCATAAACCCCCATCCCCTCGTGGTTCGAAATTTTTTGTTTCTAACCTTGTTACTAATGGTTTTAGTTTTCTTCCAAAGCGAGGTGCTCCTTTTGTTTCCTCTAACTCTTTAAAAACAGCTAATGAGATGGAAAGGGTTGCTTCTATGGCCAACTCCGGTGGTAAACATTCTATTGTTGATGATGGGGCTATAGCCCTTAAAGAAGAGCACGAAAATTCTGAAAATAGTGTTAAAGAGGTTGTTAAACCTAATCCTAATTTCGTCCTCTCTATGGACAATGTTGATGGCTACATTAATTTGGAAGATGGGAAGTGCGAATCTGATTCTGAATTGGAAGTGGTGGATACTACTATCCGTAAATGGCCTGGTGATGTGGTGATTGATCATCTTCAATTATCTCCTCGCGGTCCTCGAGTTACTTCAGATTTTGATATCCAAGAGGTTTTTAATGAAGGTAGGGATGCTTTATTTGATGGGAATATCTCGGAAATTGGGAATTCCAATGCTTCTTTGGCTTAAAAGCCCTCTCTTTTTATTTTATATCAAAATTGTTTTAATGGTTGGGGTTCTAAGTTGGAATATCCGTGGTATTGGTAATGCAGCCTCGGTTCGTTGGGTTAAGAGGTTATTAAGGTTACATGATGTCTTTATTTGTGGTATTTATGAGCCTAAGGTGGATCCCTTGTTGCTTCCTTCTTATGTTCGGAAAATTATTTGTCTTGGAGGAGTTGCTAATGATAAGGGGAATATTAGGGTTTTTTGGAAGCATGGTATAACTTGTGATGTGCTTTTTCAAGATGACCAAGTTATTACTGTTCGGGCCTCTCATTCTCTTTGGCCTAACCCTGTCTTAATGTCCTTTGTTCATGCTAGCTGTAACAAGTATACTAGAAGGGTTTTATGGGATTACCTAATTGATGTGAGTAACACGGATGATGCTTGGTTGATTGTTGGGGATTTTAATTCTGTTGTTGATCAATCTGAGAAGCTTGGGGGCAAGCCGGTGGTGGATTCGAGGGTTTATGAGTTTGTGGATATGATTCAACTTTCTAATCTTATTAATGGTGGGTATAGAGGCCATATTTTCACATGGTGGAACAAGAGAACGAAGCGTGCAACTATTCTTCAAAGGCTGGACCGTGCTCTGTATAAGGATAAATGGCTAGTTTGCTTTGCTCAAACTACTATTGATCATCTTAATAGGACTTGTTCTGATCATGCTCCTTTGGCTATTAATATTCGTTTGGTTGATGAAGTTCATAAGGGTGTATTCAGATTTCTCAATGTTTGGACTCGCCATGATTCTTTTATATCTTTGGTGCACTCTTCTTGGGATGGTAGAATTTTTGGAAGACCTTTGGTTAAGTTTGCTAAAAATCTTACTCGCCTCAAACATGATTTACAACTCTGGAATCGTACAACGTTTGGGAGAGTTGATCAACTTGTGAAAAATGCCGAAGATGAAGTTTGTGGTAAAGAGCTTTTGTTTGAGCAAGATCCAAGCGATGAAAATAGGGCTGCCCTTCATCTTGCTCAAGCTAATCTTTCCTACCGCCTTAAGATTGAAGAAGAATTCTGGATGCAAAAAGCTAACTTAGCTTGGGTTAAAGATGGGGACAATAATACTCGGTTCTTTCATGCTTGCGTGAAGAAAAGAAGGCAGAAATTACATATTCATAAAATTCGAGATAGTGACGGGAATTGGATTATGGATCATAATTTGATTCAAGAGGAGGCTATTAGATTCTACTCGGACCAACTTAATGGCAATCCTAATGATAATGTGGAACCCCCGGATGAGTTGCTGAATGTGATTCCCCGATTGGTCTCTAATGAGGATAATAAGATGCTTATTACTCCCTCTACGCTTAAAGAGATTCACGACATTGTTCTTAGCATGAGTGGGACTAGTGCAGCTGGTCCGGATGGCTTCACGGGTGAGTTTTATCATAAATGTTGGGAAATTATATGCATTGATCTTTTTAATGCAGTTCTTGAATTCTTTCGGGGTTCCTTCTACCTCGAAGTTGGACTAGTACGCTTATTGTTACTATCCATAAGGTGGCAGCCCCTACTTCTTTCTCGCAGCTTCGGCCTATTAGTTTGTGTAATTTTTCTAATAAAATCATTACCAAACTTCTATGCTCTCAGCTGCAAAATTTGCTTCCTCGTATTATCTCTCCACAGCAAAGTGGCTTTGTGAAGGGTCGTCTTATTCATGAAAATGTTTTACTTGCTCAAGAGCTCTTTCAGTCGCTTAAGAGGAAGGTGTATGGGACTAATGTTGCGTTAAAGCTTGATATGGCTAAGGCATATGATAGACTTTCTTGGTTTGCTTTGATTAAGGTGATGAGGAGATTTGGCTTTGCGGAAGAATGGCTGGATATGATCTTTATATGCGTGAATTATTGTTGGTTTTCGGTCCTTATTAATGGTACTGCGAATGGCTATTTTGTTTCTACTCGTGGTCTTCATCAAGGGGATCCTATTTCTCCTAGCCTTTTTATTATTGCTGCTGAAGTTTTAAGCTGGGGTCTTAATAATCTCATCTTCTTCATCCTCATGTGGCGTTTCATACGGGTAATCTTAATGTTCCTATTATCTCTCATCTGTCTTATGCTGATGATATTATTATCTTCTGTAACAAAAGTATTCCATCTCTTGAGCTTCATATGGAGTTTTTGGCATCTTATCAACATTTCTCGGGGCAGCTCATTAGCATTTCTAAGTCTTGTTTTTTGACTGGGCGGAATGTGGCTGAGCATGATAATTCTATCTCTCTTATTATGGGGTTTCAGAAGAAGAATTTACCTATTGTATATTTGGGGTGTCCTCTTTATATTGGCAGGAAGGTGCAATCATTGTTTGATCCAGTTATGCAGAAGCTCCGGGCTAAGCTTGATTCGTGGCAAGGTAAATTACTCTCGACTGGTGCTAAGCTTGTTTTGATCAAATCTTGTCTCCAAGCTATCCCCATTTACTATAATTCCTTACTTGATCCTCCGAAGGGTGTTGTTAATGCCATGAATCGTCTTATTGTTAATTTCTTTTGGAGTAGCACTGATAGGGGAAAAATGTCATTGGGTTTCTCGAAATGAATTTTTCTGGCCTATTAAAGAAGGGGGTTTAGGCCTTGGTAAATTTGAGGAGATGGCGGCTGCTTTCTCTATGAAGCTTTGGTGGAGATTTCGTACGTCTAATTCTCTTTGGGCACAGTTTCTTGCTGCCAAATATTGTTGTGATACTCATCCTATGGATGCCATCTCTAGATTGGGTTGTTCTCACATTTGGAAGCGTATGGTTGCTGCTAAGGATTTGGTGGAGAGCCGTATTGCTTGGGGTGTGGGTTGTGGTGATATTTCTATTCAAGAAAAGTGGCTTCCTCATGATATTCCTCTCCTTGATAATCGTCATGATCAGATATTTTTGTTATTTGAGGATGGTGTTTTAAGGGAAGACTATATTCGAGATACTTTTGGGCAAAAATGTTTGTTGGAGCTTCAATCCTATGGTATTCGGCTTGAGAGAGATTGTGATTAGCCGTTTTGGTCTCCTTCTTCTTCGGGCAGATTTTCTATTTCTTTGGCTTGGAGGGAATATAGAGTGTCCCATACTCGGAGTAGTGTTTTTGCTTGGTTTTGGCACAAGTATATTCCTCTTAAGGTGTCGATCTTCCTTTGGAAATGTCTAAAGGCTGCTCTCCCTACTGATGACAACATATCTCGAAAAGGTATTCCTATTGTTTCTCGTTGTCATTGTTGTGCTAACCCTTCTCTTGAATCTTTGTAGCACATTCTTTTACATGGTGATATTTCTTTTAATGTGTGACATTTCTTTGGGAATTTGATTGGTTTCCAAATCTCGGGTTCTACTATCATGCAAAGGATGATTGCTTGGCATGCTTGTAAAAATTCGAAGCTTAGTCGGGCTGTGTTATGGTTGGGAGATATTCTTCCGAGTTTTATCTGTTGGGAGCTTTGGAAGCATAGAAACAAATGTCGGTTTGATGAGGGAACTCCTAGTTGGGAAAAGGTCCGTAATAATATTCAGTTCCAAATCAGTGATATTCTTCAGACTCACAAGCTATCCTTTCCTGTTCTTCCTTCGGAGGTAAATATTGCTTTATTTTTTGATATTATTATCGCTGCTCCGTCTATTGCTAATGTCAAGCTTGTGTCTTGGATTCCTCCTACTGTGGGGCAAGTGAAAATTAATACGGATGGTGCTTCTCGTGGAAATCCGGGCATTGCTTCGGGTTGTGGTATTTTGCGTAAGCATCATGGGTCTTTTATTTTTGCTTTTTGTCATTTTTATGGTAATGCTACTAACATGGTTGCTGAAGCTAGGGCTGCTCTTGATGGGGTTACTCAAGCTAGGTTAATGTGTTATAATTCTCTTTGGCTCGAGGTAGATTCCGAAGTGTTGTCGCTTATCATACTTCGTAAATACAATATTCCTTGGGAGATTTGGTACTTCGTTCAGGCCATTTTCAGATTCATGGAGGAGGTGTCTATGAGGGTAACTCATGTTTACAGGGAAGGTAATAAAGTGGCAGATTTTCTTGCAAATATCTCGGCTTCTGAGCAAGCGAATTTTGAGTTTCGTTCTTTGGAGTCTTGCCCCAAGCCGTGCCAAAGTCTTCTCTACTTTGATAGAATTTCGTACCCTAATATTAGGCAGTAGGTTTTTTATTTATTGATGTATCTTCTTTTGTTTTTAGATCCCCTCCCCCCTTTTTGTTAAGGATCTTACAAGTTGTGTAAGAACTCCCCCTAGGTTTTTTCTGGTGGTTAAGGTTGTCATGTCCCCCACCATGTTTGTACTTTTATTTTTCGTTATTAATAAAATCTAGGGAGTACCGTCTCCTTTTGCCAAAAAAACATATATATATATATATATATATATATATATATATATATATATATATATATATATATATATATATATATATATATATATATATATATATATATATATATATATATATATATGTATATATATATATATATATCCCTAGCCAGCTCAATACCCGCTATTAATGCTTCATATTCTGCCTGATTATTTGAAACAGGGAACTTGAACCTCAAGGCCTTTTCATACTTCCAATCTTCCTCTGGAGATACCAACATGATTCCCGCTCCTCCCTTGTCTTTAGCTGAAGACCCATCCATATGGAGGATCCAACAATTAATTTGGTGGTCTCTCCTTGCTTCAATTAAACTGGGCACAACTTTCTTGGGAGCTTTTCCTTTGGTTGCTGCCTCTGCCAACTCCGCATGCGACTTCGTAAACGAAGTTTCTACAATAAAATATGTCAACGCCTACGCCTTGATTACCTTGCGAGATTCATAGTTGATGTCAAATTATGTCAACTCAAAGGACCATTTCAGTAGCCTTTCCTCCGTGTCTGGTTGTTGGAGAATTTTTCTTAGTGGCTCATCGATCAAAACTGTGATAGTATGAGCCGTGAAGTAGGCTCTTAACTTTCGTGCGGCAACAACCAAAGTATACGCCAATTTATCTTCATTGAAAGATCTCGCATCCACTTCACTAAGTGCCTTAGACGCATAGTATACTGGCCTTTGAACGCTGCCAACCTTCTTCACCATAACAGCGGCAACCCCAAAATCAGATGCCGCCAGATATACAAACAACTCATCTCCTTCAACTGGGCTACACAACAACGGCGGCTTCCCAAGATAACTCTTCATTTGCTCAAATGCCTCCTAACATTCCTTGCTCCATGAGAATTTCTGGCCTCCTTTCAAGACTTTGAAGAAGGGTAAACATCTTTCAGCAGACCTGGACATAAAATGCCCCCAGGCAATGATTCTTCCATTCAAGCGTTGAATCTTGCGGATTATTTTTGGTCGCGACATATCAATCAAGGCCTGTATTTTCTATGTATTGGCTTCTATTCCCCTTCTATTCACAAGAAAACCTATAACTTTCCCATCGTGACCCCAAAGGTGCACTTGCTGGGATTCAACTTCATAGAATTTTTTCTCAAGCTATTCAATGTCTCAGCGAGATTATCCAGGTGGTCGCCATCCCTTGTCTTAATTACCATATCATCTATATAAGCTTCAACATTCCTCCCAATCTGTGACTTAAACACTTCATTGACCATACGCAGGTATGTCGCTCTAGTGTTTTTCAACCTAAACGGTAACATTTTGTAGCAAAAATTTATGCCTATGCTTTGATTGCTGAATTGTTTCTCATACTTTTTGTCTCTTCCCATTCCATCTCCTCCTCAAAAGAGGTAATCATATTGATGTGCAGTGGGCGAGCTGCTGATATTGTGGTCAATGAGCTGGTGATTGCCGCCTTTCCCTTCTGTATTTCTCTTTTCTTCCTTATAAATGTGATTGCTTCACTCTAAGTACATCTAGTGCCGTTGGGGGTGGGTTTTTTCACCCTTTGATGAGAAATTGATTCAACCATCTCGAAGCTCTTCATGAATGGAATGCCTACGATGGCATTGTAAGGAGACACCAAGTCAATTACCATAAACTCCACTGTTTGAGTTCCTGTAAACTTCCCTTCCCCAATTTCCATTGCCAAAGCAATTGTCCCCTTAACCCTCACAGTCTGGTTTGTGAAGCCCTCCAAGAAACCATTGTAAGGGACCAATTTGCCTCAGTGTACTTCATTCTCTTAAAAGCATTATAGTACAAGATGTTGCGGCTTGCCCCTGAGTCCACCAAAACACGCTGCATGATGTTGTTTCCCGTGTATCTTGTGATTACCACTGGCTGATTTCCATGACTTGCTGTTACGGCCAACTCCCTTCTCGAAAAAATTATTACCCTATCCTTATTAGTCGGACACTCTGGCACGTTGAACACATGTGACAAGCTCATGATCTGGTTGTCGAGCTGAGAGATGCTTGGAGTTGGGTCTTGGATCACATCTATCAGATTTTCTCTCATCTCGCGTCACCTGACCTCCTTCTTTCTAGACATACTCTCCCAGCTCATCATCATCAATCTTCATATGAAATAACCCTCTTCAAATTGTAGCAATCATCAGTGGCATGCCCTTTTTCTTGCCGATACTCGAAGAAGCTACTCTGATCTCTGTGAGTTGCGCCCGTTTCTTGCATTGGAAAGGCCCCTCGGAAACTGCACTATCTTTAAGATCTCGCTGGGCCGGGTGTTCAACTTAGCAAACTTCACAATCTTCCTTGGCCCACGGCCTCCTCTACGGCCACCTACTCTTCCACCTTGGCCATTACGACCTCCTCTATGCCCATCTTTTTCTTCTTTAACTTACTCTATCCTTTCCTTCACACTCTTTCTCACCGCTGGGGTTGATGCGGGAACCATCGGAACATCATCATCATTATCTCCTCCACAATATCTGCGTACCCGCTCATACAACTCACCTGCGGTTTCTAGCAAGAAGCTTACTCGCCTCAAGCATGATATTCAGCTTTGGAATCGTTCTACGTTTGGGAGAGTTGATCAGCTTGTGAAGCATGCTGAAGATGAAGTTTATGCTAAAGAGCTTCTTTTTGAAAATGATTCTAGTGATGAGAATAGGGCTGCCCTTCATCTTGCCCAAGCTAACCTCTCCTATCGTCTTAAAATAGAAGAGGAGTTCTGGATGCAAAAAGCTAATTTAGCTTGGGTGAAAGATGGGGATAATAATACTCAGTTCTTTCATGCTTACGTGAAAAAAAGGAGGCAGAAATATTCATTCACAAAATTCGGGATAGTAATGGAAATTGGATTGTTGATCATAATCAGATTCAGGAAGAGGCTGTTAGATTCTATTCGGACCAGCTTAATGATAATCCTAATGTTAATGTCAATCCCCCGATGAGCCGTCGAATCGATTCCTCGCTTGATCACCAATGAGGAAAATAGTATGCTTATTACTCCCCTACGCTTAATGAGGTTCATGATATCGTCCTCAATATGAGTGGGACTAGCGTTGCCGGTGACGGTTTTACGAGAATTCTATCACAAATGCCGGGATATTATATGCATGGATCTTTATAATGCTATCCTTGAAGTTCTTTTCGGGTTTCTTCTCCCTCGGAGTTGGACCGAAGATGCTTATTGTTACTATTCCTAAGGTGGCAGCCCCTACTTCTTTCTCGCAGACTTCGGCCTATTAGCTTGTGCAATTTTTCTAACAAAATCATTACCAAACTTTTGTGCTCTCGCCTTCAAGTCGTGCTTCCTCGTATCATATCTCCTCGGCAAAGTGGTTTTGTGAAAGGTCGTCTTATCCATGAAAATGTTTTGCTTGCTCAGAGCTTTTTCAATCTCTTAAAAAGAAGGTTTATGGGTCTAATGTTGCTCTTAAGTCGATATGGCTAAGGCTTATGATAGACTTTCTTGGTTTGCCTTGATTAAGGTGATGAGGCGTTTTGGCTTTGCGGAAGAATGGTTGGACATGATCTTTAGATGCATAAATTATAGTTGGTTCTCTCGTTTCGATTAATGGCACCGCTAATGGTTACTTTGTCTCTTCTCGTGGTCTTCTGGCAAGGGGATCCTATATCTCCAAGTCTCTTTATTATCGCCGCCGAGGTTTTAAGTCGGGGTCTTAATAACCTTCATTCTCTTCATCCTCATATCGCCTTCCATACGGGTAACCTTAATGTTCCCAGTTATCTCTCATTTGGCTTATGCCGATGACATTATTATATTCTCAGTAATGGGAGCATTCCTTCCTGGAGCGTCATATGGAGTTTCTCGAGTCTTATCAACGCTTCTCTCGGGCGGCTTGTTAGCATCTCTAAATCTTGTTTTCGACGGGCGGAATGTGGCCGAGCATGATAATGCTATTTCTCTTATTACGGGGTTTCAAAAGAAAAACCCGCCTATTGTTTATTTGGGGTGTCCTCTTTATATCGGTAGGAAAGTGCAATCCTTGTTTGATCTGTCATGCATAAGCTTCGGGATAAGCTTGATTCGTGGCAAGGTAAATTACTTTCGGCTGGTGCTAAGCTTGTTTTGATTAAGTCCTGCCTCCAAGCTATCCCCATATATTATATCTCTTTACTTGATCCCCCGAAGTGTGTTGTTAATGCCATGAATCGCCTTATTGCCAATTTCTTTTGGAGCAGCTCTGATGGGGGAAATAAGTGCCATTGGGTCTCTCGGAATGAGTTTTTCTGGCCTATTGAGGAAGGGGGCTTGGGCCTCCGTAGATTTGAGGATATGGCTACTGCTTTTTCTATGAAGCTTTGGTGGAGATTTCGCACGTCTGACTCTCTTTGGGCTCAGTTTCTTGCGGCCAAATATTGTCGTGACACTCACCCTATGGATGCTACTTCTAGATTGGGTTGCTCCCACATTTGGAAGCGTATGATTGCTGCTAAGGATTTGGTGGAGAGTCGTATTGCTTGGGGTGTGGGCTGTGGGGATATTTCTATTCAAGAAAATTGGCTTCCTCATGATCTTCATCTTCTTGATAATCGCCACGATCAGATTTTTTCTTTATTCGAGGATGGGGTTTTAAGGGAGGATTATGTTCGTAATACTTTTGGGCAGCAATGTTTGATGGAAATTCAATCCTATGGTATTCGGCTTGATGGGGATTGTGATCAGCCTTTTTGGTCCCCTTCCTCTTCGGGCAGATTTTCTATATCTTCGGCTTGGAAAGAATGTAGAGTGTCCCGTACTCGTAGTAGGGTCTTCGCTTGGTGCTGGCATAAGTATATTCCTCTTAAGGTGGACATATTCATGTGGAAATGCCTTAAGGCTGCTCTCCCTACCGATGATAACATATCTCGTAAAGGTATTTCTATTGTCTCTCGTTGTCATTGTTGTTCTAGTCCTTCTCTTGAATCCTTACAGCACATTCTCCTTCATGGTGATATTGCCTTTCATGTGTGGAACTTCTTTGGGAATTTGATTGGTTTTCATGTCTCGGGCTCTACTATTATGCAAAGGATGATTGCTTGGCATGCCTGTAAAAATTCCAAGCTTAGTAGGGTTGTGTTATGGTTAGGAGATATCCTTCCGAGTTTCATCTGTTGGGAGCTTTGGAAACACAGGAATAAATGCAGGTTTGATGATGGGACTCCTAATTGGGAAAAGGTTCGTAATAATATTCAATTCCAAATTAGTTATATCCTTCGTGCTAACAGCTTATCATTTTATGTTCTTCCCTCGGAGGTAAATATTGCTCAATTTTTTAATATTATTATGACCTCTCCGTCTGTTGTTCGTATCAAGCTTGTGCATTGGTCCCCTCCTTCTGGGGGATAAATTAAAGTTAATACAGATGGAGCGTCTCGTGGTAACCCGGGCATTGCCTCGGGTGAAGGTATTTTACGCCATTATGATGGATCTTTTATATTTGCTTTTTCTCACTTCTATGGTAATGCTACTAATATGGTTGCTGAAGCTAGGGCTGCTCTTGATGGGATTACTCAAGCTAGGCTTATGGGATTTGGCTCTATTTGGCTCGATGTGGATTCCGAAGTTTTGTCTCTCATCTTACTTCGTAAATGCAATATTCCTTGGGAGATCTGGTACTTCATTCAAGCTATCTTCAGATTTATGGAGGAAGGGGCTATTCAGGTATCTCATGTCTACAGGGAAGGTAATAAAGTGGCATATTTTCTTGCTAATATCTCGACTGCTGAGCAAGCAGATTTTCAGTTTCCATCGTTGGAGTCTTGCCCCAAGCCGTGCCAGAGCCTTCTCTACTTTGATCGGATTTCGTATCCTAATATTAGGCAGTAGTTTCTTTTATTTATTGATGTATTTTCTTATCTTTTTAGATTCCCCCCCCCCTTTTTGTTGAGGATCTTACAGGTTGTGTAAGAACTCCCCCTAGATTCTTTTTTCTGGTGGTTAAGGTTGTCATGTCCCCCACCATGTTTGTAATTTTATTTTCCGTTATTAATAAAATCTAGGGAGTACCGTCTCCTTTTGCCAAAAAAAAAAATGTCGACATGCAAAAAGTTGGATCTGGGTCAGCATTTTGAATTTCTTTCACGAAAGGCATCAAGTAAGAGTCCTTATCCTCATCCATTTTCTTTCCTGCCTCTACTTCCTTAATCCTTTTTGCTATTACTTTCTTCCATTGATCCTCTTCCTTTTTCTCCATTTTCTCATGTCGCCTCGGTTCCTTAGCTCTACGAGACCTTTCAAAATCTCGCGTCCTCCCCTCTAATGACTTGAACGGCTTGGTTTATATGTCTTGTCCTTCGTCGATCCAGTGTCAATTTCGTCATCATCGTACTCATAGTAATAAGATAAATCTCTCATGTTGGCCGACTGGTAATATACTTTCCTCCTTTTTCCATCTTCAACAATCTCTTGTGACCTCCTTTTCCCTACTCCTTCTGATCTCGCTCTGCCAATTTATCGCCTTTCCTCCCGGGACCTATCCCTAGGTGGCGTCATGTAACGATCTCGCCTATCATGTCCTCTTGACACACTCTGGTTAACACAGCTTGTCCCCTCACTGGACAGTTTTCGACCGTTCTCCCCATAACATTTTGCGGGATTGGAGTAGGTTCCTGTCTCATTTCCATAAGCTTGTTATTATTGGCGAGAATTTGCAACATTAGTTCATTATTTGCTCTTGTCCGCTTTACTTCTGCTCTGATTTCAGCTTCTGTGAGGGGCAACCTCTCACATCATGGCACTCCCTGTCTTTTCGCTCCCTCCTCCTTCGAACGGTAGACTCCGTCTCTATTGATTGCACGCCCCCTAGGCCTGACCCAGCAGGCACATAAGCTTCAGTACGCAGATTGGGGGTTGTCAATGCCAAGTTAGTGTTTGGGATGGTTTTTGAAGGGGTTCCTTTATCATGAACCATTTTAAGGACGTGTTTATGGGTTTCAAAGAGGTTTCAAGAACAAAAAACTAGAACAGTTGATTAACGGAGAAGAAACTTCGGGTCCCTGTAACGAAACCAACTGATGGTGTCACACAAAAATGGTTGTTAAGGCCCAAAGTTGGCTGTTCATTGGTGGATACTCCAGCTGCCTTCTCTGTGTAACCCTACACACAAAACACACGTAAACTAGGCCGGGGCGTCTATGGCAAATTCCCTCCGGCGTGAGGATAATTACTTGTGTAGGTGTATAAGAAAAGAGTACAATGGAAACTGGATGAATGGACTGAAAACTGTACTTGAGACTTACACTTTCTGGTTGAAAATGTTGTTTATATATTTCGTCTTGTCATGTGTATGTCACATGCCCTTGCCACGTGCCGTCTTTTTATTAGACATGTATGAGCAATCAAAGTTAGTGGATACGCCAGCAATCCTCTTACAGATAGATCATCATTTCATAACAGATGATTTTGTGGGCATAAGTATATATGTGAATAACGCCATTAGCTGCTTTTAGAAAATTGTTGTTAACTCATATGTCACCGCTTTGCGACATCCTTGTCTAGATGATAATCTTTGTTATCGCTGTTTCACATCTCGCCATACGGGCTTTTATCTTATGGTTATGTTGACACTATTTAGAAATAGGCCCTAATGAGATTCTCGTTTGTTCCCGTTTCTCACATATCAGCTAGTAAAGTCGCCATTTTTCCTTTATTCTATGTCTTGGTCCTATTTCTTGGTCATTGATCGACTCTTAATCTATTTCTCCCCATGAAAACTGTGTAGGCCCAAGTCCATTTTCTTATAATCATATCACAGACCCTCTGCTTTCTTAGCACATAAATAAAATTATTTTATTTATCGAAATGTTTTATTGTTTGAGATATATTATTTTGAACATAAGATTAATGGCGTAATAATAAATAAAAGAATATTTAGTGCCATTAACATTACGTTGATAAAGAAAAGAGTAATGAAGTGAATATAATACATAGTTTTAAATATCACGAGTAATTGGAGGCAAATGGAACTGGGGTATTTTGATCCGAAGCCTGTTGTATCAAATATTGTCCCAAACTAAAAATAGGCTTTAATTGTAAATCTTTCAATATTGGAAAAATTCCCCTAGGGCCCCTCTGTCCAGATTTTTTTTTCATAAAGAAAACTTTTTTGTAAATTTCAAAAAAAAAAAGTTATTCCCAAATTCAAATTCCCCAGACACCCCTAGGCTCCCCTTTTCTCCCTCCCCTCAACTTCATTTATCATATCTCTCTCTCTCTCTCTAAAAATCACACACACATACTCAAACTTTTCTCTATTCCCTTCGTCTCTCTCCCAACCATCTCCGACCGGCGACGACGATCTCCGGTGACGGCGAGCCCCTTCATCTTCTCCGGTGAGCCCCTTCATCTTCTCTGACATCATTTCTCCATCGAGCCCCTTCATCTTCTCTGACATCATTTCAATAAAAACAACGACTGAATGGAAAGCACCGATGTCGTCACCGTTGCCATCTCCGTCGTCGTGGTCGTGGTCGTCGCCGTCGCCACCTAATCTTCTAGTTTTTTCCAGCCTAGCTAAGGTTTAAAGGTAAATCCTATCTCATCTTATCTCGTCTGATGTTGAATCATCGACTAGATGTTCGATGTACCTCTTTCCCGGAGAAGAATTACCTAAGATTCCATTGCCGACGGCTTCTCGTGCAATGTTCAAAATGAAACCAAAATTCTAGATTGAACTGAGATTATTTTGTTATCTCATCTTATCTCGTCTGATGTTGAATCATCGACTAGATGTTCGATGTCCCCCACCTTGCTTTGTTCTTTTATTTTATTTATAAAATCTAGGGAGCAACGTCTCCTTTCGTTAAAAAAAAAAAAAAAAAAAAAAAAAAAAAAAATATTTTTAATCATCAAAATTGTTATAGGCTCTATTTTTAATAATCAACATTGTTACATGCACTTACCTAAATATATGATGTGGTGAATTTATATCATGTAATTCCGATGTTTTCAAACTTTTTATTTCTCTATTTTGATGTATTTAGATCAGATTTCATGTAGTTTGGAGTGACTTTGTAATGTGAGGTTTCATTATAATATGTTGTATTTCGAGAGTAATTAGTGATTTATATTTGTCTTCGGATTTATTGTATTCATGAAGCTGGTAATAGAGCTCCAAGCATCAAGGAAAGTCAACATGGAAGTCAAGGGTAGAAGGGAAAAAAGTCCAAGGCAAAATGAGACAAGGCGCCAAGAGAAAAATTGAAGAAATCAAGAAATTTAGACCACGGGACGAGTCGTCCCTAATTGCACCAACTATTCCTCAAAGGGGGAAGAGTGAATCAGACATGAAGTTTTTAAGGACGAGTCATCCCGCCGTGCCTGGAATGAGAATTTGGACGATTTAAATTGGGTTTTAGTTTATTTTATTTTATTTTTTTTCCCTTTTTAGCTTGGGGTTTTGAGGGAGGGAGTATAAATACAATCTTTTATTATTGTTTGAGTGGACGACTGGATGATTAGTTTTTCTTAGAACAAATCAAAGCTTTTGATTATTCATGGAGGGCTAATCCCTTTCACTTTGGATTAGGGTTCTTTGAACCATTCTATGTAATTAATTGAGGTCTGTCTACGCAAAGGAAGTTGGGTTGTGTGGGTAGCTTTTCTAACTGTAACGGAAAAATTTGGTTTTTTTGGAAACATGGCTTTGTCTGTAGTGTGGTTCAGGATAATTCTCAGTTTCTTACTATGCAGATTTCTCATGGTCAATGGGAATCTTGCATTCATGTGACTGTGGTCTATGCTAGTTGTAATAGTTTTGATCGTAGAGAGCTTTGGGATAACCTTATGGATTTTAGTTCTTGTACTACTCCGTGGATGGTCATTGGTGATTTTAACTGTGTCCTTATGCAATCTGAAAAAGTTGGAGGAAATCCTATTAGTAGAAAAGCTGTTACGGAATTCTCTGATATGATTCAATTTTCTGGTCTGATGGACGCTGGCTATTTAGGAAATAAATTCACGTGGGTTAATAAGCCTAGAGGGAAGCCTACTATCCTTCAACGTCTAGATCGCGCTCTTTATAATTCTCAATGGATGGACACTTTTCATGTTACTTCTGTTACCCATCTTAATAGAACCTGTTCTGATCATAATCCCCTCTTGGTCCAAATCAAAATCTCGGCTGAGCCTACTAGGGGCTCTTTCCGCTTTCTAAATATTTGGATGAAACATCATTCTTTTCTGTCTCTAGTTGAAAATTCTTGGAATGATTATATGGATGGAGCCCCTATGGTTCGGTTTGCTAAAAAGCTTGCTCGCCTTCGAAAATGTATTTCTGCTTGGAATAAAGATGTGTTTGGTAGGGTTGATCAGCATGTTCGAGATGCTGAAGATGAGGTTTGTCAAAAAGAATTGCTTTTCCAAGGTAATAATTCGGATGAGAACAGGGCTGCCCTTAGCTTGGCTCAAGCTAACCTTCTTGCTAAGTTGAAGGTTGAGGAAGACCTTTGGCGTCAAAAGGCTAATATTAAGTGGTTAAAGGAGGGAGACCATAATACAAAGTTTTTTCACTCATACGTTAAGAAAAAAAGGCAGCAGTTATATTCATAGAATTAAAGATGGCAATGGGAATTGGGTTCATAATAAACAAGATATTCAGGAAGCGGCTGTTGATTTCTTTTCGGACCAGCTTCAATCTACCCTTGATATTCCTAAAGATGATATTCTAGAGGTCATTCCTAGGCTGATCAATGATGGAGATAATGAGATGCTCACGGCTGTTCCGTCATTAGATGAGATCAAAGATACTATTTGGTCTATGAGTGACCAAAGTGCTGCTGGCCCCGATGGTTTCAATGGTGCCTTCTACAAGGGTTGTTGGGACATTATCAAAGCGGATCTGCATAGAGCTGTTAAAGAGTTTTTTGCTTGTTTCCCTATGCCGCGGAGCTGGACTTCAACTCTTATTGTCCTCATTCCCAAAGTTAGCGCTCCTACCTCTTTCTCGGAGATGAGACCTATTAGCTTATGTAATTGCACGAATAAAATTATTACAAAGCTGCTTAATTCCCGTCTTGCTCCTATTCTCCCAAGAATTATTTCTCCTCAGCAAAGTGGGTTTGTTAAAGGCCGTTTGATTCATGAAAATGTCTTGTTGGCTCAAGAGCTTATGCATTCTATTCGGAAAAAGGTGAGGGGTCTAATATTGGCCTAAAGTTAGATATGGCCAAAGCCTATGATCGTATTTCTTGGTTTGCGGTGATTAAAGTTCTGAGAAGGTTTGGCTTTTCTAAAACGTGGAATGATTTGATCTTTCGTAGCATATCTTCTTGTTGGTTCTCAGTCCTTGTTAATGGAGAAAGCTCTGGTTTCTTCCCCTCTTCTCGTGGGCTCCGTCAAGGAGACCCTATATCTCCCACTCTTTTCATTATTGCTGCCGAAGTTCTGAGTCGGGGTCTCAATCGGCTTCACACTGATTTCCCTCATTATCGTTATAAGGCTCACATTCATACCCCTATGATTTCTCATCTTTCTTACGCAGATGATATTCTTATCTTCTGTAATGGTTCTAAAGATTCTCTTGAGGCTCATATGAGATGTCTTATTTGGTATCAAGAGTTCTCGGGTCAGCTTGTGAATACAAGGAAATCCTGTTTCATTACAGGAAAAAATGATGAAGTAAGAGATTCTATTATTGCGACTGTTACCTCCTTCGAAAAGAAAGATCTTCCGATTATCTATCTTGGCTGTCCTCTTTATGTTGGGAAAAAAATATCGCTCTTTTTGACTCTGTGTTGCAAAAGATGGCTGATAAGCTTGTTTCTTGGCAAGGAAAGATTCTCTCCTTTGGAGCTAAGCTCACTCTTATTCAATCTTGTTTACAAGCTATTCCCCTTTACTATATTTCTTTGGTAGATCCTCCAAGGGGGTTTTTCAAGCTATGTATCGTCTGGTCACAAATTTCTTTTGGAGTAATGAAGATGGTCAATCTAAATGTCATTGGGTGCGAAAAGATCTTATGTTTAGGCCGTGTAGTGAAGGTGGTTTGGGTCTGCGTCGTTTTGAAGATATCTCTATGGCTTATGCTATGAAACTTTGGTGGCGTCTTAGGAGCTCTCATTCTCTTTGGACGGAATTCATGCTTGATAAGTACTGTTATGGATCCCATCCTATGGACGCGGGAAAGACTTCCTTCTCTTCCCATATTTGGAGCCGTATGATTCAAGCTAAAGACATTGTTGAAAATCACATTGCTTGGAGGATTGGTCGGGGGGAGGTTTCTATTCATGAAAAGTGGTTGGAAGGTCCTCCGCTTAATCTTCCTGGAAATCATATTGAAGTCTCTTATTTCGTGAGGGTCAGCCGAGAATTAATTATATATGTGATACTTTTGGCCCTGATGTTCTTAACTCTATTCATCGTCAGAATATTTCTATCTCTGATATTCCTGACTGCATTTATTGGATTCCCTCGCTTAAAGGTCAGTTCTCTCTTTCTTCGGCTTGGCAAGTGTGTAGAGTGCCTAATGCTCGGAATTTGTTTTTTGAGGATTGCTGGAACAAATATATTCCGCTTAAAATTTCCATCTTCCTTTGGAGATTGTTACATAATGGCCTCCCTACTGATGTTGCGATTCAATCTAGGGGCATATCTCTTGTGTCTTCTTGTGTTTGCTGTTCGCAGCATTCTTTAGAGGATTCTAATCATCTTTTTATTCATAGTCAAGTGGCTTTTGAGACTTGGGATTGGTTCTCTAGGTTGTTTGGCATTCATATCTCCTTCTATAGCGTTAAGAGTATCCTAGCTAGCTGGTGGTTTAATTCCGCCCTTGGGAAGAATAAGGGTATTTCTTGGCTTTCTCGCATTCTTCCCTGTTTCATTTTTTGGGAGTTATGGAAGGGCCGGAACAAAGCTAGGTTTGAGGATCTTAATATGTCTTCTTCTAGGATTAACCGTGAGATTTTTGTGCAGATTGGTTCTGTGATTAAGGCTTACAGCCTATCTTTCCCTTCCTCTGACTTGGAAAATCAGATTTTTCACTGCTTTCACCTTCCTAGAGCTGTTCCTAAACCTAGGGCTTTCAAGTTTGTTCATTGGAACTCTCCTACCTCGGAATTACTCAAGCTTAACACTGATGGCGCTGCTAAAGGAAATCCAGGTATTAGTTCTGGAGGTGGTATTTTCAGAAACAAAAATGGTAATTTATTATTTGCTTTTTCCAAGTTTTATGGTCATTGTACTAATATGGTTCTTTGAAGCTAAGGCGGATGGCCTCACTTACGCGTCTCAATTGGGTATTACTTCTCTTTGGCTTGAAATTGATTCTGAAATTCTTTTAAATGTGCTTATCCGTGACTTTCATATTCCTTGGAGTATTTGGTACGAGGTTCTTCATATTAAAAGGCTTATATCGCTAATTGGTGTTAGAGTGACTCACATTCTCATGTGAAGGAAATCGGGTTGCGATGGCTTGGCTAATGTCGGCGCTATCACAAGATCTAATTACGAGTATTTCACTTTTAGTGATCTTCCTCACCGCTATGAGGAGCTTATATTTTAGATAGGTCTACTATCCCTTATATTAGAGGTTAGTTTTATTTTTAATGTTCTATTCTGTATTTTTCCTGTTTTTGTTGTTAGGTTGTTCCCCCTCCCCTTATTGTAGAGTACCTTACGGATTGTGTAAGGACTCCCCCCATTGCTTTTCCAGCTGGTTAAGGTTGTCATGTCCCCCACCTTGTTTTGTAATTTTATTTTTAATTAATAAAATCTAGGGAGTACCGTCTCCTTTTGCCAAAAAAAAAAAAAATTATGTTGATTACTAGGATTTAGAAACTTGATCAATTTCTTAATTCTTGTGATTAATTATTTCCAGGATTCCCTTCTTTCGTGTCGGATTAGGGTTTTCATTGTAGCAACTTCATAAATCTCGTATGTGTCATCTTGATTTGTGATTTGGGTAGAATTAGACAATTATATAAGTGAAAGTATATTAGTAATTGTTCCTAATTTTGTTTTCTTAAATCGAATCGATTGATTACTTGAACTTTGACCGTGTCGGCTAAGTTTGTTTATCAATTAGGATTTTTAGTTGAGCGTGTCGTTGTTGGTGTAATCTCTAAGGTTATTTCCCCCTAAGGTTATTTCTCCTACTTCTTTCTCGGAGTTGAGACCTATTAGTCTCTGTAATTTCTCTAATAAGGTTATTACAAAACTTCTTAATTCTCGGCTTGCCCCTATTCTCCCAAGAATTATTTCCCAGCAGCAAAGTGGTTTCGTTGAAGGTAGATTAATCCATGAAAATGTTCTCCTTTCCCAAGAATTGATGCAATCTCTTAAGAAGAAGGTATGGGGCTCTAATGTTATTTTAAAGCTAGATATGGCTAAGGCTTATGATCGTATATCTTGGTTCTCTCTTATCAAAGTTATGCGGAAGTTTGGGTTCAATGAAGTGTGGAATGATATGATATTTCGATGTATATCTTCTTGTTGGTTTTCTGTCCTTGTTAATGGTGAAAGTAGCGGGTTTTTTCATTCATCCCATGGCCTTCGACAAGGGGATCCTATCTCTCCAACTTTATTTATTATAGCAGCGGAGGTTTTAAGTCGGGGTCGAAATCTCCTTCATATCGAGTATCCTCATTATAGATACCGGGCTCATATTCATACCCTTATGATCTCTCACTTGGCTTTTGCGGATGATCTTATTATTTTCTGCAATGGCTCTAAGGATTCTCTTAATGGTCATATGAGATGCTTGAATTGGTATCAATCTTTCTCGGGACAGCTTGTTAGTTCGGCAAAGTCATGTTTTGTTATTGGAGTTCACAATGAGACGCGGGATGCTACTATTTCTGAGGCGACGGGATTTCAAAAGAAGGATCTTCCTATTATATATTTGGGTTGCCCTCTATATGTTGGTCGGAAAAAACTTTCCCTGTTTGATCCAGTTTTGCGAAAGATGGAAGCTCGTTTAGCTACGTGGCAAGGTAAGTTACTTTCTTTTGGGGCTAAGTTGACGCTCATCAAATCTTGTCTTCAGGCTATCCCTCTTTATTACATTTCCCTTCTTGATCCTCCCAAGGGTGTGATTAATTCTATGTACCATCTCATTTCCAATTTCTTTTGGTGTAATGTGGATGGTATTCATAAGTGCCACTGGGTTAGGAGATCCAGCATGTTTCTTCCTGTTTCAGAAGGAGGTCTTGGGCTTCGAAAGTTTGAAGATATGGCTATGGGTCTTGCTATGAAGTTGTGGTGGTGTTTTAGGTGCTCTACATCTCTTTGGACAGATTTCATGGCTTCTAAGTATTGTCATGCTACTCATCCTATGGATGCTACTAAAACCTCTTATGCTTCCCATATTTGGAGTAGAATGATTAATGCTAAGCCGCTGGTAGAAAATAATATCTGTTGGCGCGTTGGGAGAGGTGATATCTCGGTTCATGACCATTGGTTGGCTAATTATTCTTTGTTGAATGGGGATCATGTTGAAGTTTCTTCCCTTTTTGTGCATGGTCAGCCACGATTGGACTACATTCAGAATTTGTTCGGCAACCAGCTTTTAAGCTTCATACGGGATAATAATATTCGTCTTACGAACAGTCCGAATATTTTATATTGGCTCCCTAATGCTTCGGGTATTTTCTCTGTCTCTTCGGCTTGGAATGTGTGTAGAGAAAAAGGTATTTCTAATCCTTTCTTTGAATATTGTTGGCACAAGCATATCCCCCTTAAAGTTTCAGTTTTTATGTGGCGTGTCCTCCATCATGGCCTTCCCACTGATTGTGCTATTCAAAAGAGGGGTATTCAATTTGTTTCTTCTTGTAATTGCTGCTCTCTTCCTTCTATTGAAGATTTGGATCATCTGTTTGTGTGCGGAGATATTGCCAAGGCTGTTTGGAGTTTTTTCTCTAATAATATGGGTCTAAGGATGTACTCCTTTAATATTCGTTCTATTTTGGCTAGTTGGTGGTTTAACAACTCAAATCGGGATTCTCAAGGTATTTCTTGGCTTAGGCGGATTCTTCCTTGTTTCATTTTGTGGGAAATTTGGAAGAGTAGAAACAAAGCCAAGTTTGATAGCGTTAAAATGTCCCCGTCTCAGATAATTTCTTCTGTTACCAATTCAATCAAGGATGTGGTAAAAGCTTTTGACATTCATTTTCCGGGTTCTTGGAATACGGCTGGAATTTTTGATTTTTTTGGTATGACCGCCTCTTCTATGGTTAACAAGAAGGTGAGATTGATTTCGTGGTCTCCTCCTTTAATTGAGCCTTTTAAGCTCAATACAGATGGTGCATCCAAAGGTAATCCGGGTATTATTTCTGGAGGAGGTGTTATTCGGAATGCTAAAGGTGATCTCATTTTTGCTTTCTCTCATTTCTATGGGTATGGTTCGAATATGATTCTTTGAGGCTAAGGCGTTAGAGATGGTCTATTTTTTGCAAGGAGCTTTGGTATTAGTTCTTTATGGCTTGAGATTGACTCTGAAGTTCTTCTCAAAATTTTAATTGAGGAGTATCATATTCCTTGGTCCATTTGGTATGTTGTGTTGGAGATTAAACGTCTTTTACATTTAATGTCGGTTCGGATCACTCATATTCTTCGGGAAGGAAATAAGGTTTCTGATGGGCTTGCTAATTACCAACAATTACCCCGTCTAACTCCTGTTACTACTCTTTTGATACTCTCCCTAGTATTTGCAAGGGACCTTTGGTTCTAGATCGATCTTCTACTTCATATATTAGGCTCTCATAGGCTTTTATGGCTAGATTCCTTTTTTATTTATTTTCTATGTACTCTAGTCTTCCCTCCCTTTATTGTAAAGGAACTTACGCCTTGTGTAAGGACTTCCCCCCAGGTTTTTTTTCTTGGTGGTTGAGGTTGTCATGTCCCCCACCAAGTTTGTACTATTTTTTCCTTATTAATAAAATCTAGGGAGGTGCCGCCCTCCTTTCGCAAAAAAAAAATAAAAATAATAATGCCCTAGGCTTTAGTTATGTTTAACTTAAAACCGTTATGTATCATCTTTATCATTAAGTTTATTATTTGATTATTGTACATTTTGCATATTTATTGTAATAATCTCCGTCCCTAATTATTAAGAGAATAATTAGTATAATTGTCAATGGATAATCATATGATGATTATATGCATAGAGATGCACATTGAAATTATGGGTACTTGTTAGTGAACAAGTGACTGGACTTGACCCGTATGAGATTTATGTCATGGTCAAATGTCATAATTAAATCTCATATGGTCACTTCATTTAGTCCCTAGACCTGAGATTATCATAACCTTACATATGATGAAAGTCATGTTTGATTTTAGTCAAACGATATCTTAACACGATATTTATAAAGGCTATTTTTGGCATGATCGGATTCATGATGGGAAGAATGATAAGTCAAGATGGAATTTGTCCCTCGAAAGAGAGATGTTTTGCTTGGGCCCCTCGATGAGTGATAATGATGGAAAGTGTGTGGCCACACCCCAATGCGATTGGATTATCATTATACTCAAGATCGAGAAAGCATTGAGCAGTCTGAGTTGACGTGGACCATGACTTGTGTTCAATATAACATCGTGAGACAAAGGGAGAGATGGAAGTGTACCATTGGAAACGTGAACTCTTACGTTATATTATTTGGGTAGACATAATGGCTTGCTAGAGTCCGCTTATGTCTTATGAGGTATGATCGAGCTCATTGCCAACATAATATAATCCTATTGGGTCACACACAACTAGAATGAATTGATTAAACCAAAGGAAGAATGATTGAGAGTTCCTGCATATGATGCACCTGGTCGTGCGACAGAATAGCCAAATGGCATATGTCGTCGCGCGACACTTCATGCCCAATGCGATTTTACAGGCAGTTTCCTAATTAGATTAGGAAACTAATATCAATACTAAGGTAGTATAAATATTAGAGTCTGTAAACCCTAAATAGAGCTAGCCGAATTTTTCAATAGAAAATTCATAACAAAAGTTCTCTCAATATTCTTCCTAAGGGTTTAAGGATCTAGCAATCCTCATTTTTTTTTTGGCGAAAGGAGACGGTACTCCCTAGATTTTATTAAATAAAGAAAATAATTACAAACATGGTGGGGGACATTACAACCTCAACCACCAAGAAAAAGGAAATTAGGGGGAGGCCATACACACGTCAGTATGGTCCTCTACAATATAAGGAGGGGTGACTACAATAAATAGAAAACAACCTATATAAAAATCTGGCCATAGAGCTAATGAAAACGAGCATGAGGGATCCTAGCCTTATCCAGAACAACACAGCCTTTGCAAGGCCTAGGAATATCACTAAAAGAGGTGAATGTGAAATTTTGGACCTCGTCTGCAGCAAAATTAGCTAAACCATCCGCAACTCCATTCCCTTCGCGAAGAATATGAGTAATTCGAACTTCCATTTGAGCCAATAATCTATGAATATGAGAAATAACATACCAAACAGCCCATGGAATATGATACTCCCGATAAGAATCCGCAATGTAACCTGAGAATCAACCTCTAACCAAACACGATGGAATCCATGCGCTTGAGCTAAAATAAGCCCATCCCTAGCAGCCATTGCCTCCGCCATCATATTGGAATGGCAGCCATAAAAAATGGGAGAAACCAAGAACAAAATCCCCTTTATGATTCCTAAAAACACCTCCCCCAGAAGCAATACCCGGATTACCCCTAGAAACACCATCCGTGTTAAGCTTAATCTCATCAACATTAGGGGGAACCCATAAAACCATTCGGATTTTAGGAATCAAAAAGGGTTTAGGGGCCAAATGAAATATATCCATCAAATAAATATTATCTTGACTTCTCGTGAAAGAAAGGGAAAAAGAGGAAGCAATATTAGAAGCTTGAGAACGAACCTTATGAATAATAGCATTGGAACTCATATGAACATCATCAAATTTGCTCTTATTTCTAGCACACCAAATTTCCCATAAAATAAGAGCTGGAAGGAGACGAGAAAGCCATGAACAAACATTGGAATCAGAATTGGAATGACTTTGCCACCAACATATGATGAGGAGACATTTCCATTCATGATGAGGAGACATTTCCATTCATGAAAAATGGTTAGAAGGGGATATGGGTCAATTTCCTTTTGCTCACATTGAGGTCTCTTCTCTTTTCCATAATGCCGTTCCTCATATTGATCACATCCGAGAGTCTTTTGCCAGCTACTTGTATCTCCGATAAATTCTCATTCTATTTCTTTATCTGATAAGGAGGACGTCCCGATTTGGATGCCTTCTTCTTCTGTAAGTTCTCCGCTAATCTCAGCCTTGAGAGAATGTCGTTCTAGCCGTCCTCACTCTATTATTTACTCTTATTGCTGGAGTAAATATATCCCCAAAAAGATTTCGGTGTTTCTTTGGCGTGCTTTGCATAATGGATTGCCTACGGATGAGAGAATTCGCTCTAAAGGTATCTCCCTTGCTTCTAAATGTAATTGTTGTAATGCAGCAAGTGAAGAATCCATGGCGCATATTTTGGTCTATGGAGATATTGCTAAGAAAGAAATAATAGAAATAATACTCCTCAACATTGGAATAAGAGCTGTTAACGATGCTTTGTCTAAAAGCCTAAAGGCTATTAAGACCAAGGCTGGAATCTCACAAATGGATGGAGGGGAGGATGGTCAAATATCTATTCCTGAAGTTCAAGATCCTCGTAAATTGGCGTACGCCTTCATGCGAGATGATTCTGCTATGCGTGTAAAGTCTTCTTCCCATGCAAAGATGAATACGTTTGGGTCACTTAATCTATCTCCTAGAGCTCCTCAAGTTACTTCGCTGAATCAAGTCATGAACATGCAAATGGACTTCAAAGAATCTATGTTCGCATTATAGGCCCAAGAAGATGATGGTTTCATTCCTGTTACTCATAAAAGGAAAAAGAGTAGGAGAAATCCCCTTCACTGCGAAAGTATTCCTTTCGTCTTATTCCCTCATTTACTTTCTTAATACCCTGTTTTTAATGGTGTGTTTTATAAGTTGAAATGCTCGTGGCATAGATAATGTGGCCACAATCCGTAGAATCAAACGTTTATTCCGTTTCATAGTGTTTCGCTTTATGGCTATTTATGAGCCAAAATCTGATTTTGCTGCTACATGGTCCTCTTATTGGAAGTTGGGTTGTGAAGATGGGGTGAATAATAGAAATAATAGAGTTTGGGTTTTATGGAATACGGGCTGAAGTGCATGGTTATTCATGATTCTCGATCAAGCTTTAACTTTGCAAATTTCTCATCCGCTTTGGGAGAATGTCATTGGGTTTCCTTTGTTCACGCTAGTCGTAAATGATTCTCTCGTATTTCTCTTTGGGAAGAGCTAATGACTATTAGTGAGGTGGAATTCCTTGGTTGGTTGTGGGTGATTTTAACTGTGTTATTGATCGTAGTGAGAAGATTGGAGGAAATCCTATTAATGGTAATGGGTCACACAGATTTTTTCGATATGATTCAATATTCTAACCTTACGGATGCCTGATATGAAGGTAATGTTATCACATGGTCTAATAATCGTATGGGAAGAAGGGCTATTTATCAAAGATTAGACAGAGTTTTGTATAATGAGCAATGGTTGCAATTGTTTCATTCGACCCGTGTCACTCATTTAGCTAGAACTTGCTCGTATCATGCTCCGATTCTTATCACTTTGCAACTTGAAGTCGAAAGTGCGTCATGGCTCATTTCGCTTCTTAATGTGTGGTTGAAGCATCATTCCTTTCAGTGAGCTTGTAAAACATCTTGGGCTGCCCCTATGGATGGAAGATCGACGCGTGCTTTCGCCAAGAAGCTTAGGCGTCTCAGACTATTTCTGAATGGAATAAGCATATATATGGGAGAATTGATCAAGCAAATTAAAAACGCAGAAGATGAAGTTTTGGTTAGGGAAGCTCAATATCAAACTCTTGGTGATGATGATTTCGGTCGCTCTAAATTTAGCCCAGCGCAATTACTTTCAAAGTTGAAATTAGATGAAGATTTATGGGCCCAAAAAGCTAATTTAAAGTGGTTAAAGGAGGGAGATAGAAACACAAAGTTCTTTCATTCTGTTGTAAAGAAAAAGAGGCAAAAATTATGTATTCACAAAATAAAGAATAGAGATGGCGTATGGCGTATGGCTGAAAGAGAAAAATGAAATTAAAGAGGAGGCTATAAGGTTTTATTCGGAGCAGCTTCAAGGTCATTGTGAGATTCCTTCCGATGATTTTATGTTTCTTATTCCTCGGCTGATTCAAGAGGATAACACCTCGCTTACGGTTCCTAATGAGGATGAAGTTCGAGAGGTTATTTTTTCTATGAATGGCCAAAGTGCAGCTGGCCGGATGGTTTCACGGTGAATTTTATAAGGGTCTGTTGGGATATAATTAAGGCCGATTTGGTGCGTGCTATTGGTGATTTCTTTTCCGGGTTTCAAATGCCAAGAAGCCGGACTAGTACTTTAATTGTCACAATTCCTAAGGTGGATTCTCCCTCTTCTTTTTCGGACACGAGACCGATTAGCCTCTGCAATTTCGTAATGTGGTTACAAAATTATTAACGTGTCGTCGGCTCCCATTCTTCCTCGCATTATTTCCGGAGCAGAGTGGGTTTGTTCAAGGTAGGGTTATTCATGAGAATGTCTTATTGGCTCAGGAAATTATGCAATCTATAAACAAGAAAGTTCGGGGTTCTAATGTGGCTCTCAAGCTTGATATGGCGAAAGCTTATGATCGGCTATCTTGGTTTGCTCTTATTAAGGTGATGCGGCAATTTGGTTTTAATGAGGTTTGGATTGATCTCATCTTCCGGTGTATTTCTAATAGCTGGTTTTCCGTCCTTGTTAATGGGGAAAGTTGTGGTTTTTTTCACTCTACTAGGGGCCTTAGGCAAGGTGACCCCTTATCTCCTTATCTTTTTATTATTGCGGCGGAAATGATGAGCAGGAGTTTAAATTTGCTGCATACTATGTTCCCTCAGTACCGGTACCGTATTCATATCAATTCTCCGTTAATCTCTCACCTTGCCTATGCGGATGATGTGATTATCTTTTGTAATGGTTCGAAATCTTCTTTAGAGGCTCATATGAAATACTTGGATTGGTACCAGAATTTTTCGGGCCAGTTAGTAAATATAAACAAGTCTTGCTTCATTACGGGTAATAATGGTAATAGAGATGAAATTGTAGCAGCCACTACGGGTTTTGTAAAACAAGATCTCCCATTGCTATATTTGGGATGCCCGTTATACACGGGTAAAAAGAAGATTAGCCTCTTTACTCCTCTCATTAGAAAAATGGAATCGAGACTTGCTTCTTGGAAGGGTAAATTACTCTCTTTTGGAGCCAAATCCTCAAGAACCGTTCTTGGTTCATTCTTACGTGTGGATATAACAATAGAGGGTCTTCGCTCGTTTGACGATCAAGGCCTAGAGTTCCAATCCGAAGATTGAAAGGTTTTGAAGATCGAAGATTGTGATTCAAAATCACACCAATAAATTGTTCGATAGATCAAGACCGGAAAGCATTTAAGGTTGGTAAATTCTATCTCATAGGAATTCAATTTAATCGTATAGAACGGATCTTAGGGCTTGGGTTTTGTGTTATTTAGATGCTTATTCCGCTGCGCATGGACCCATAAAACCCAACAGTGGTATCAGAGCCCCGTTCGTATGATTAAGTTTGAATTGGCATGCTAGAATTAAGATATAAATTGTTTATATGCTTATTGCATGTTTTGTATGCGGTAGAATTATTATTGATTGTGAAATAATATGAAAAATCGTTTTCTGATCATGATAGATTAAATCTGTTAAAAGGATGTTTTATATGATTTAATTGCTTTATGATTGGAATTGATTGAAGTTTTGAAAAAACTGGAAATCTGGCAACTCTTGTCACGCGACATAGTTGGCCTATGTCACGCGACAGAGTCAGCTGCTGTCACGCGACAGAATTAGCCATGGGAAGTCAGTTGGCTTTGTCTGGTCGTGCGACAGTTCTAGCCCTATGGAAGTTTCTGTCACGCGACAAAACTTGCCAAATACGGCGTATCGTTCGTTGATTTTTCTTGCTAATCTGTGATTATGTTGATAATCTGATATGTTACTGTTTTAATCTGGATGCTATAAATTTCTGGAAATTAATTTATAGGGCTATGCTAGATTAATTCATTATTTATGCATGCTTGATAAAATTCCGGTGGTTAAGGTTGTCATGTCCCCCACCATGTTTTTGTATTTTATTTTTCGTTATTAATAAAATCTAGGGAGTACCGTCTCCTTTTGCCAAAAAAAAAACATTATTTATGCATGCTTAATTAATTTAAATGTGTTTTTATTAATTGTTGCGATGTATGAATTATGTGTTCTTAAGTGTTAGAATTTTATTAGATGTTTAGTTGAAACATTGATTCATAATTTCCTAAATGTTTAGTTGAAACATTAAATTTTGGTTTTCTGATTGTTTATGAGAAACAAGTCAGTTTACGCAAAATTTGAAGGAATCTGATTGTTTATGAGAAACAAGTCAGTTTACGAGTCTGATTGTTTAAGAGAAACAAGCCAGTATACAAAGTATTGATTATGTTGCATTCAAATTGGTACTCTAGTTGTGCATGTCTAGGAGATTTCTGTCGAAGGAAGATTTGGTACTTAAGCAGTCCTTGTGGCTCACCTATTTTCTTGGGAACTTACCTGGTGTACATTATGATTATCTTTGTTGATATGCTTATAATCTGCTTTAAAGAACCTTCATTTAACTTTTAAGTTCTTTATGCCAATCCATGATTAAAACACTTGAGACCACTCGGATAGTTTTGGGTGGGCTTGCCATAGCAAGGTGCTTTGATTCTATTTCGTTTGCGAGCAAGATGAGGAAATGGTGGTTCCTATACGTTTAAAGTGGATGAACTTAATTGGGTTATCAAAATAGTTTTGGACCCAAGGCATAAGATGAGATTAAAATATGCTTAGACATATGATGTCTTAAATAAATCTCATAAAAGATCTAAGAGTCATATACGATATGATTGATGTTTTCTACCTAATTAATTTAATCTTGAGCGGTGCGCCATAGCGTACTTGAGATTAAATTAAAGTTGGATCTTAGCCCATTAAATGCATATTATGCTTATTTTCATTGGAAGGTGTATGATTTAGTGGGAGTATTTGTAAAATACATTATTTGCTCTTAGATGATAAATGTGTTGGTATTAATATGTGTTCATATAATTTGTATATTTTATTGTAGAAGTAGCATTACATAATGATAATTGCGATTCGTCCTTATGAAGGACAAAGTTCGAAAGGAACGATATATATAATTCTGATTGGATTAGAAGCCTAAAGAATGGTTCTTAGGTAAATGTGTACGTTCTTGACGAATCCGTTCCTATTGAACCTAATGCAAATGTTGCATATGGCAAATAAGGAGCAACGTTAGAAACATATTGATGATTCTAATAGCATTGCTTGCCTTATACTTGCCACCATGGTTGAAGGCTCTTATGAAGAATCTAGAACACATGGAAGTTACATTTGTTCTAGCACGACACAAAAGGAAATGTTCCAAATGCGAACTAGGCAAAAGATATATGTTGTGGTGAAAGCTCTTAATTCATATGATGAAAGAAGGAGCAATCCGCAAATTGTGTTAATGGTTAACACAAGAAAGGGTTCACAAGGGAAGGAAAAGTAGGTAAAGTAAAGGTTGCTGAACCTAAGGCAAAAGTTGCAAAGCCAAAGAGGCTAAACCCAAAGTGTCTCAAAAGGATGCAGTTTGCTATCATTGCAATAAGATTGTCAATGGAAGCAAAGTTGCAAGGCTTATTAGGAAGGCCTAAAAGGTGAAGAAGGGCAATATGATTGCTACTACTTCAAGTATCTATATGATAGATATTTTCCTTTCGACTTCTTGTTCTTGGGTATATGATACCGGATTGGATCCCACATTTGTTTAAATGTGCAAGGAACAAAGAATAGAAAGCTACTCAAAGAAGGTAAGTTAAACCTATGCATAAGAATGGAGCAAGGGTTGCTACATTAGCCATAGGGACTTATGAAGTCACGCTACCTTGTGAAGTAGTACTTGTTTTGAACAAGTATGACTACGTTCCGGATTTGAGTAGGAGTATTATTTCGGTTTCTTAAATGGATGATGAAGGATATAATTTTCTTATTTTCAATAAGAAGTTTTATATTCATTTAATGATATGCCTTATTGTAATGCATATGTCATTAAATGGTCTTCATATCCTTGAAGATGAGAAACAAAATAATGTTGAAGATATCTATAATATAAATGGAAATCTAAACCGAACAATATGAACAACGCGTTCATATGGCATTGTCGGATTGGTCAGATAAATAAGAAACATATATCTAAACTCCATTAACATGGACTTTTAGACTCATATGACTCTGAGTCATTTGAGGAATATGGATCTTGTTTATTGGAATTATTGACCAAACCACCTTACAATAAGAGTAGTGGAAGGGCTAGTGACTTATTGGTCATTATACATGAGATGTATGAGGACCATTAAGCAGCATTGCTAGGGGAGGATTTTGGTGTTTCATCTCATTCACCGATGACTTATCTAGATATGACTATGTCTATCTGATGAAGTCTAAAGGTGAATTGTTTGAGATGTTTCGAACATTTCAAGATGAAGTACAAAACAACTTGGCAAAACTATTAAGTACTTCGATTAGATCGAGGTGATGGATATTTGAGCCAAGAATTTGACAATCATCTCAAAACTATGAAATCGTTTCAAAGTTGACTCCACCCGGAACACCACATTGTATCGTGTGTCTAAATGGAGGAATTGAACCTTGTAGGACATGGTTCGTTCGATGATGTGTCAATTAGACTTTCCTATGTCCTCTTGAGGATATGCATTAGAAATGATGCGGTTACACTGAATCGAGTCTTTACTAAATCGGTTCCTAAGGCCCCACATGAGATGTGGCATGGAAGAAAACTCAGTTTGTCTTTCATGAAGATTTGGGGTTGCGAATCTTATGAAAAGAGACTTGTCTCTTATAAGTTAGCACCAAATCTGACAAGGTTATTTTCGGAAATTAATCTTACAACCGCAAAGAGAATAAAACGTTTGTTGCTCTATACGATTCATTTTTTGAGAAATAGTTTCTCAATAAAGAATCTAATGGGAGTAAAATTGGTCTTGAAAAGGTTCAAGAACCCGAAAATAATATGGAACCAAGAGTAGAGACGGAACCAAGTTCACAAAGAGTTGTGGAAACGGTTCAAGATGCACAAGTCCATCGTAGAATGGATAGGTTATGATCCGAACTCAAGAAATATTGATTTCTCGTATCTGAAAGTAATGAAGTGGAAGTCATTGAGAATGACGATCCTACTTCCTATCTTGAGGCGATGTCCACTCCTAGTTTGGATAAATGGTTAGGAACCATGGAATCCAAATTACAATCCATGTTTGATGATCAAGTTTGGAACTTGATTGGGCTACCTGAAGGTTTAAAAACTAATGGGATGCAAGAAGGTCTTCAAGACCGACATGGATGGGAAGGTGTGTACTTTCATGACTAAGGATTGTAGCAAAGGGATTTAGGTTAATTCATAGTATTGACTATGATGGGACCTTTTTCGCCAGTTACAATGCCAAAGTCTATTAGAATTTCAATTGCCATTATCGCATATTGTGACTATGTGATATGACAAATGGATGTCAAACGACTTTCTTTAAATGGAAAGATTATTAAGGATGTGTATAGTACACAACCCGAATAGTTTGTCGATCCAAGAAACTCTAATAAAGTATGCATGTTGCAAAGATCCATGAGATGGGTTGAAGCAAGCTTCAAGGAATTGGAATCTTCGTTTTGATGAATTGGTCAAAGAGTTTGACTTCATCAAAGAACAAAGATGAATCTTGTGTATGCATGAAATTCAGTGGGAGCATAACATTATTTCTATTGTTTTATTACAATGATATCTTGCTCATTGGAAAAACAAGTTCTGACACTTAAGACTGTCAAGTCTTGGTCAAGGAAAGGTTTCTCAATGAAAGATATGGGTGAAGCCACTTACATCCTTGGCATCAAGATCTATAGAGATGGATCTAAAAGGGATAAATTGGTTTGAGTCAAAATACTCACATTGATAAGGTTCTTAGAAGAGTCTAAGAAGAGTAGCTTGTCAATGGGTCATGGTATTTTCTCTTAGCAATACTCATTGTCCTGACAACTGATGAGCAAAAGGGAATGAATGAAGTTCCATATACTCCGGCATTTGGATCTGTCATGTATGCCACGACTTGTACTAGACCCGACGTCTCATATGCTTTGAGCATGATGAGTCGATACCAATCTGATCCTGTTGAGAACCATTGGATGGCAGTCAAGATGATCCTTAAGTACTTAAGAAGAACTAAGGATATGTTCTTGGGATTTGAAAGATTGGAAGTTAATCTTGTTGTAAGAGTTACATAGATGCTAGCTTCCAAACTGACAAAGTTATTTTAAAATCGCAATTAGGATTTATGTTTATGCTTATTAGAGGTGCAGTTTTGATTGGAAGAGTTCCAAGCTGAAATTGTAGCCGATTCTACTACAAAGGTCGAATTTTAGTAACATATGATGTGGCTAAAAGAGGCAGTTTGGATCAAAAGCTGATTTAGTGTTTTGGAAATGTTCCAAGTATCACTAATCGGTGAGACTTTTGTTATGACAATTGTGGTGCCATTTGTGCAAACAATGGAAACAAGATCACAACAGCGATCCAAACACTCACTTAGACGTTCTTCGAGGAATTCATAAAGAATGAGAAGACGTTAAGATATACAAAGTATCAACCGATGATGACATAAGGGATTCACTAACAAAGACCCTCGCACAAAAGTGTAAGCATGATGGTCATGTTAGATCCATGAGTATTCGATACATAAATGGAGCCTAGTGCAAGTGGGAGACTGTTGGTGTAATGCCCTAGGCTTTAGTTATGTTTAACTTAAAACCGTTATGTATCATCTTTATCATTAAGTTTATTATTTGATTATTGTACATTTTGCATATTTATTGTAATAATCTCCGTCCCTAATTATTAAGAGAATAATTAGTATAATTGTCAATGGATAATCATATGATGATTATATGCATAGAGATGCACATTGAAATTATGGGTACTTGTTAGTGAACAAGTGACTGGACTTGACCCGTATGAGATTTATGTCATGGTCAAATGTCATAATTAAATCTCATATGGTCACTTCATTTAGTCCCTAGACTCAGGATTATCATAACCTTACATATGATGAAAGTCATGTTTGATTTTAGTCAAACGATATCTTAACACGATATTTATAAAGGCTATTTTTGGCATGATCGGATTCATGATGGGAAGAATGATAAGTCAAGATGGAATTTGTCCCTCGAAAGAGAGATGTTTTGCTTGGGCCCCTCGATGAGTGATAATGATGGAAAGTGTGTGGCCACACCCCAATGCGATTGGATTATCATTATACTCAAGATCGAGAAAGCATTGAACAGATACAAGTTGACGTGGACCATGACTTGTGTTCAATATAACATCGTGAGACAAAGGGAGAGATGGAAGTGTACCATTGGAAACGTGAACTCTTACGTTATATTATTTGGGTAGACATAATGGCTTGCTAGAGTCCGCTTATGTCTTATGAGGTATGATCGAGCTCATTGTCAATATAATATAATCCTATTGGGTCACACACAACTAGAATGGATTGATTAAACCAAAGGAAGAATGATTGAGAGTTCCTGCATATGATGTTCTCTCAATATTCTTCCTAAGGGTTTAAGGATCTAGCAATCCTCAAGAACCGCGCGACACTTCATGCCCAATGCGCTTGTTTGACGATCAAGGCCTAGAGTTCCTAATTAGATTAGGAAACTAATATCAATACTAAGGTAGTATAAATTGTTCGATAGCTCAAGACCGGAAAGCAATTAAGGTTGGTAAATTCTATCTCATAGGAATTCAATTTAATCGTATAGAACGGATCTTAGGGCTTGGGTTTTGTGTTATTTAGATGCTTATTCCGCTGCGCATGGACCCATAAAACCCAACAGTCGTCGCTATTAACTACTATCAAAGAAAGAAATAGAGATTGAAATATGTCTCGTGATTGGGTGAGTGGGGGAATAAGGGAAAGAATTTAATCAATGATATTCGGAACTAGAATGGGGATAGAACTATAATCCAAGGTTTTCTTTTATATATTGTTTACAACTTCATTAATTACTTGCTTTAGTTTAATTATAACAAACAAATCAAATAAACCCCCTATCTTGCTAAGTGGTAATTACGTGAATAAATAACCGTTCTTCAGTGGATCGACCCTGGACTTGCCTTTGCTGCAGTTTTGTAGCCGAGTCTTGATATTTAATTTGAAGGCATGCGACTTTAGCCTACCAAATTTTGGTGCCGTTGCCGGGGAACGGTGTTTATTTATTTGCGTTCTTATTTTCTTTTTGGTATTTTTCTTTTATTTTTGATTTAATTGTTCTGTCTCTTAATTACTGTCATCTGGTGGTGTGGATCAATACATGGTCCATACCCATTCTACTAACAATCATTTGAGATCTCGTGTGCCAAATATTGAAAAATATTTCAGGAGAAGGCGAAAGCAGAACAGGAGACCTAGGAGAATTGAGTTGGTAGAAGAGATGGATAATAATAATCCAGACCTTCCATTGACACTGAGGCAGAAAACTGCACCAAATTGGAACGAGATACCTCATGCAGTTGAGTTCCCTGCCTTGCCTGATGATGTCACCTTTGAGCTGAAGCCAGGATTATTGAATCGGCTATCTCATTTTCATGGTCTGCCGGGCGAGAATTCGAATCAGCGCATTTCTCAGTTTGTGCAAATCTGCCAAAGTATGAAGCCGGCAACACTCCCGATTGAGCGACTTTTATTGAGAGCATTCTCTTTCACCTTGAAAGACAATGCCAACACATGGTATTATCACTTGCCACCAAACAGTATCACTACATGGCAACAAATGAAAAAGATGTTTTTTGAAGAATTCTTTCCACTTGACCAAATTAATGTGATGAAGCGGGATATTAGTAATATGGAGCAGATGAATCTTTATATGAGTATTACAATAGGTTTCATATGCTTTGTAGGAGTTGCCCATATCATGGCTTTTCTGGGGAGCAGTTGGTAGTGTACTTCTATAGTGGGTTGACTGTTTTAGATAAGCGGCTGGTGGATTCCTGTTGTGGAGGCAGTATCTTGAATAAGACAAATGAAGAGGCACAGAAACTGCTAGAAGACTTGGCTAAGCGCACTAGAACACAGGGTAAAAGGTCTAGTATTAGACAGGTCAGTGCAGCAGATTCTAGCAGGGGTTCTCCAAATAAGCTTGAGACAGATGTGCAGGAACTGAAAGACATGGTAAAGACTATGGTGTTGAGCAAACTGCCTAGGTAGTGTGGTATTTGTTATAATATCTCTCATGTGACTGATGCCTGCCCTTTATTGCAGATTGGAGAGGTTGAAGAAGTTAAGACAGCAGGATTTGGACAACCTCAAGCGTGGGGGAATTCTCAGGGTTCTGTGGGGTACTCCACATGCCTTTACACCTTACAGATCATTTTATGGGCCACCACCACAGGCTAATCTTCCTAAATCATCTACAGAGGATCTACTTAATTCTCTAGCGCAGTCGGTAAGTACTATAAATGTGAACATGCAACAGTATCAACAGAGGACCGATGCGAGCATTAGTAATTTGGAAAGGCAAATGGGTCAGATTGCAGAGGCAGTGGTAAGAATAGAGGCTAGAGATGCAGTAAAGACTGAGCAACTTTCGAAGCAGAATGTAAGTGCGGTGTATATGAGGAAGAAGAAGAAAGTTGATGGGCAAAATGGTGTCTATAGAGCCTGAACAGAAGGTTGAAAAGAGTGTTGAGACGAAGTTGGTGGTAGAGAAGGATGTACAGAATGAAAAGGCTCCCAAGAAATATGTTCCGGCACCGTTTCGTGTATATGAGTCGGTTCCTCCTTTTCCGGAGGCATTGAAAAGAGACCCCTCACATGAATCGGAGAAGAGTATGTTTAATACTTTCAAACATATTGAGGTAAATATTTCTTTGTTGGATCTTCTCAAAACAGTTCCTAGGTATGCGAAATTTCTTAAAGAGTTGTGTACACCGAAGAGGAGTCCAAAGAAGGGTGAATTGAAAAAGATTAAGGTAACTGAACATGTTAGTGCAGTATATCAGAACAAGATGCCTAAAAAATATAGTGATCCTGGCATGTTTGTGGTTCCGATTTCATTATGGGGTAGCTCAGTTCAGAAGGCTATGCTCGATTTGGGGGCTTCCATCAATGTGATGCCATATTCATTATTTGAAGACCTTAGGTGGGGTAGGTTTGAGGATACGCGAGTGGTAATTCAGTTGGTAGACCAATCTAACGCATACTCTAAGGGGGTGGTGAGAGATGTAGAAGTTCGGGTTGATGATTTATTATTCCCGACGGATTTCTTTGTTCTTGATATGGAGACTGATTATAAGGCTCTTATTCTGTTGGGGAGACCATTTATGTCTACCTCAGAATTTAAACTTGATGTGAAGAATGGCTGGTTAACCATGGAGTTAGATGGGAAAGTGGTGAGTTTTAATGTGTTTAGTGATAAAATTTTTCCCAAGAATGAGCGTAAGGTTTGTGCCAAGGATGTGAGTGAACTGACTATCAGGGATGGGGCCACGGTGGTGGACTTTGATGTTGGGTTTCCAAAAGTGAAGCCGGATGAGAGGAAAAAGAGAGAGCCACCAAGGAAGAAAAAGGAAGTGAAGCAGAAGAAGAATGGGAAGCTTAAATGGTCTCCAACGGGGAAGCATGTCACAGAGCCGAATCATCCTCTCGAGGTAACTTGTGAAGATTAGTTTAATCTCCCCTGTATTAATGAGGCCCATGTTTGTGGGGCCTCCCGTCCCATTACTTAAGTGCCTTGGTGTCCTTTTTCCCATGTTTTTATTGTCCCATATTTATTGTTTGGTGTAATTGAGGACAATGTCTAGTTTAAGCGTGGAGGGGGGGAGGATGAATGTTTTGCATGTAAATAGTTTATTTTCTTCATAAAAAAATTATATATAAAGAAAAGAAAGAGAGAGGCTAGGTAAAAAAAATTATATAAAAAGATGTTATCTACTCATAAAAAAAGATTGTGAGTAGATAACATCTTTTTATTCACCGGAGTGGAGACATAAGGGAGGTTTGGAGTGTTTGGGGTAGGATCACTATGGAGTAGAAGGTTCGGATAGTGGTGCCTAGGATTTAGAAGCCCTCGTTCACTGTTGGAGTTATAAGGGATGTTGGTGCTTTTCACGAGGTAAATTGTTGCCTAAGGATCGCAACCTTGGCAATGATTTCTTTTTTTGAGGGTGTGTGTAGTGTGAGCCAAGCGTGGGGGAAACATAGGACATATTTAGTTCCCCTTGGATTTTGTATGTGGACCTTAGTTTGGATACCGTCTTATTATGGGAGTTGGTATCAAGCTAAGGTCATTATTTTCTTTTTTTTTCCAACGAAAGGAGACGTAGCTCCCTAGAATTTATTAATAAAAATAAAAATTACAAAGCACGGTGGGGGACATAAAAACCTAACCACCGGAAAAGAAAAATAAACTAAAATGTGGGGCTTAAAGCCAATAATAAAATCAAGGAAGCTAAGAGGAGGGGTGCAAGTCCATCTGGACCGCCCCAAAACAAGAGGAGGGGGGAGATAAAGCCCTAAACTACCAAGGGGAGAAGGACAAAACCAGGGCTTGCATATGCACGACCGTGCATTAAGGATGACACGGCCGTGCAGCAAGGCGAGAAAAACCAAAAACCCATCAAACATATTTATCGGGAGGTGAGGCCGACCTGCCTCTCCATTTTCTAGATGAAACCATTGTGAAATCATCTGCATTTGTATTCTTTTTGTGTGACGGAGTAAAAGGAGTATAACCTGCCATATCAGTAACAAAAGAGTATGGAGCCCTTGAATACGAAATCATCTCTGGAGTGTTAGATACATCTGCCACAAAAGTTGGGGGAGGACGGGTCTCCCTATAGCAAGCAATGTTGCGCATTATAGCCTCCATATCATTCGTTGGAGCATTGACATCACCAACATCAGCCTTGCGGACCTCCACACCATCCTTAGCCAAGGTCACAGGGACATGAGCAGCCACATTTTTTTCCATAGGAGCAGCAAAAACTTCTTGTTCAGCCACAATGTTACCATCCCTAGCCGAGCCTTCACCCATATGGCCATCATTATTTGCGTTGTCCTCTGATTGAGTGGTATCATCAACAATAACCACTAGAGGATGTTCAGCTTTAAGCATTCGCACATCCTCCCCAATATTTTGAGAACCATCATTCCCCTTCACCACATCTTTTGAAACCTTCTGCAGAATTTGATTAACAACATTGGAAAGAGGCACACCTCTTCGAGCAAGATATGGTACAGCCCCCTCCTTTGGTTTTTCCCCAGTTTGGTTTGGAGCAATCTGTTGGCTAGTAGTTGGAGCAGTAGCTAATTCTTGATTTGTTGGAGTTTCATGAGCTTGAGTCTCATTACCTTGATCCTTCTTTTTTTGGTACACAGCCTTATTAACAATAGGAGCTTCCCCATTAGATTTCTCTTTAGGGACATGTATTTTCTGCAAATGAGGGTTAGCACGCTTGCAAATAGATATATCATGGCCCAGGACATAGCAATGTTTACAATATTTAGGCAAGTTATCATATTCTATCTTTTGATAAAAAACTTGGCAGGAAGTCATCACAATCAATAAAAATCTCTGAGGGGAGTTTTTTGGTGACATCAACTTGAACTAGTACCTTAGCAACGCTTGGACGGGAGAGATCAGAAGTTGCTTTGTCCAACGACAAAGGCGTTCCAATTGCTCGAGCCAAAGAAAACAGAATCGACTTGTGGAAGAGATGAATTGGGAGACCTGGGAGGCCAACCCATACCGGCACAATAGGGGATTCTTGCTCAGGACGCCAAGATGGAGACCACGCCAAAGTCCTCATAGGGAATTTCATGACGTAGTTATAAGGAGACAGAGTTTTTGATGCTCCGATGTTGTGTTGATTGGTTGGCTTTGTTTGTTGGGGGATTAGAGGAGACTAGGAATCAATTACCCTCCATGCACCTATTTTAGACTGGTGTTAGGTTGGAGATTAGGATATTACTCGGGGGCGAGTAATGGTCTAAGCGTGGGGGAATTTGATGTGGTGAATTTTATATCATGTAATTCCGATGTTTCCGGACTTTTTATTTCTCTATTTTGATGTATTTAGTGATTTATATTTGTATTGGGATTTATTGTATTCATGAAGCCGGTAATAGAGGTCCAAGCATCATGGAAAGTCAACATGAAAGTCAAGGGTAGAAGGGAAAAAAGTCCAAGGCAAAACGAGACAAGGCACCAAGAGAAAAATTGAAGAAATCAAGAAATTTAGACCACGGGACGAGTCATCCCCAATTGCACCAACTATTCCCCAAAGGGGGAAGAGTGAATCAGATAGGAAGTTTTTGGGGACTAGTCGTCCCCTACGAGACGAGTCGTCCCGCCGTGCCTGGAACGAGAATTTGGCCGATTTAAATTGGGTTTTAGTTTATTTTTTTTTATTTTTTTCCTTTTTAACTTAGGGTTTTTAGGGAGGGAGTATAAATACTATCTTTTATTATTGTTTTAGGGCAGATCTGGATGGTTAGTTTTTCTTAGAACAAATCAAAGCATTTGATTATTTATGGAGGGCTAATCCCTTTCATTTTGGATTAAGGTTCTTTGAACCATTCTATGTAATGAATTGAGATTTGTTTTCTTTCTCCTATTATAATGCCTAATTCATAATTCTTCTTGTATTGCTTGATTATGTTAATTACTAGGATTTAGAAACTTGATCAATTTCTTAATTCTTGTGATTAATTATTGCTAGGATTTCCTTCTTTCGTGTCGGATTAGGGTTTTCATTATAGCAACTTCATAAATCTCGTATGTGTTATCTTGATTTATGATTTGGGTAGAATTAGACAATTATCTAAGTGAAAGTATATTAGTAATTGTTCCTAATTTTGGTTTCTTAAATCGAATTGATTGATTACTTGAACTTTGACCGTGTCGACTAAGTTTGTTAACCAATTAGGGTTTTTAGTTGAGCGTGTCGCCGATATTAACTACTACCAAAGAAAGAAACAGAGATTGAAATATGTCTCGTGATTGGGTGTGTGGAAGAATAAGGGAAAGAATTTAATCTACGATATTCAGAACTAGAATGGGGATAGAACTATAATCCAAGGTTTTCTTTTATATATTGTTTACAACTTTATTAATTACTTGCTTTAGTTTAATTACAACAAACAAATCAAATAATCCCCCAATCTTACTAAGTGGGAATTATGTGAATAAAGAACCGTTCTTCAGTGGATCGACCTTGGACGTGCCCTTGAGGCAGTTTTGTAGCCGAGTCTTAATATTTAATTTGAAGGCGTGCGACTTTAGCCTACCATGCGCATTAGTTTATATACATATTTTTGTTTTATTTCATTTACCATGTTTGTCTTAGTTAAAATATATAACTCAACTTCCTTTAATTTCATTTATCTTACTTCATTTCTGTATTGGTTGATCAGTTACTCTATTTGTCTTCGTTGTTATTATTGAATTTTTTTTAATTTTTTTGGCTGAAAAAATTGTCTTATAAGTCAATTATAAGAGACAAAGTAGTCTTATAATTAACTTATAAGAGTTGTAAATGTGTAAATTATGAGAGTAATTCGTTATTATTGAAATTTTTTATTTTTTTGGCTAAAAAATTTGTCTTATAAGTCAATTATAAGAAAAATATATACAATAAAAAAACGAATTAGTATAGTGATGCAGTCCAAAAAAAAATTCTTAAAGTCCAAACACGTTGATATATTTAATAATTTTAGATTAATTATATTTGGAAATATTGGGTGCTGCCTGGTTGTATCTTTTAGTTTTCTTGATAAACTTTTTATAGTTAGAAGGTTTTAGCTAATATTATTTAGATTTGAATTATAAGGTGCATGAAGTAGAATTTTGAATAGTCTAATGTAGTCTATAAATATTTCCAACGGTTTAAATACATATCGTTTTAAAATTAAAAATTTGATCCAAAGTATATATCGCTTTAGGGCAAAAATTTAAATTACCCCTTATTGTACCTTATTTCATGTCATTAATTATACTTTTTGAGTTAACCTAAAATCTTTCATAGGTCTTTGACCTTATCTTTGAATTGAGCTTTCCAAACCTGCTCGCTTTTGTTTGAAATTATGATTGGCTTTTCTCCCCTTTGCAGACCCAAAATGCGTTCTCTACCTCTTCCTTACTAACTGAAAGTTTGCTTCCATTTTCTAAGGTTACTATGTTATTTTCAATGTTGTAATTCTCAATAACGTAGTAACCTATCTTATGTGGTAGGTTAGTGAGGTTGAAATCCATGATAGACTGAAAACTAGTAGATGTTGTTATCCATTCAGCTTGTTGAGGAGAAAGAGATTTTAGAATCTCTGATAGTCTTTTGGGACTGTTTCTTATTTGGGATATTGGATAGGTAGTTTTAGAATGAGTTGTTCTTGGCTTCTTTGGATGTAGTACTTTCTCATTCATCTCAATCTTTTCTTTTCTCATATTTTTATTTTCTCTGGTAGACACAAAATTGTCCTAGTGTCATATCATCATCGCTTTCCGAAAATTATTTCTGCACGCTGGCTTTTTGTTCTTTCATGCATTCTTCTGATTTTTTTTATAAAAATTACAGTATTTATTAATACAAGTGGAATCATGTAAATATACTTTGATTTAGTATGTAAAAAACTATTGAATCCAAGTACAATCATGAAAATACACGTAGATTTAGTAGCTAATTAGCTACTGAATCTAAGTGCGTATTTTTTGAACATTAGACTTGGATTCACTAGATAATTTAGGAACTGAATCCAAGTGTATTTTCAAGATTGCACTTGGATTCAATATGTAATTAGCAACTAAATTTATAAACGTATAATTTTAACTCACCTCTCTTTTCATCAGTATCAAGCACAATAATTTATGGAACTATTTCGACTCCAAAAGCTATAAGTGCTTCTCTTTCTTGTTTTTTCTTTTTGTTTTGTAAATCATGTATCCTTTCAAATAGTCTTCTGATCGTTATCCTAGTATATTGAATAGAAATAAAATTTGTATTTAGTAGTTATATATGTAATGAATCCAAGTGTAATCACGAAAATAAATCAAGATTCCATAGCTAAATAGTTAATGAATCTAAGTGTAATCATGAAAATACACCTAGATTTAGTAGCTAAGTAGCTACTGAACCATCAGAGGACCAAACCATCACATGGAAAATCCCATGTAAATTTTTCAACTCATAAGAGTTGATGTCAATACGCGTTATTTATTCAAAGTGATATACAATAGCTCGCCTTAAAAAATGGCACATATATTGACACTATTTATTATGAGTTGTAAAAGATACACATAGTTAGCGTGAGTGGGATTTTTTATATTAACGAATGGCTTAATCTACTTTTTTTTTTTGGCAAAAGGAGACGGTACTCCCTAGATTTTATTAATAACGAAAAATAAAATTACAAACGTGATGGGGTACATAACAACCTTAACCACCAGAAAAAACCTTGGGGGAGTTCTTACACAACCTGTAAGATCCTCAACAAAATAGGGGGGGATCTAAAAACAAAAGAAAATACATCAATAAATAAAAAAGAAAACTACTGCCTAATATTAGGGTACGTAATTCTATCATAAAAGAGAAGACTCTGGCACGGCTTGGGGCAAGACTCCAAAGAACGAAACACAAAATCCGCTTGCTCATAGGCCGAGATATTTGCAAGAAAATCTGTCACTTTAATACCTTCCCTGTAAACATGAGTTACCTTTATCGACACCTCCTCCATGAATCTGAAAATGGCTTGAACGAAGTACTAAATCTCCCAAGGAATATTGTATTTGCGAAGTAAAATAAGAGACAACACTTCAGAATCAACCTCGAGCCAAAGATAATTATAATCCATTGACCTAGCTTAAGTAATCCCGTCAAGAGCAGCCCTAGCTTCAGCAACCATGTTAGTAGCATTACCATAAAAATGATAAAAAGCAAAAATAAAGGACCCATCATGCTTACGCAAAATACCACCACCCAAAGCAATGCCCGGATTCCCACGAGAAGCACCATCCGTATTAATTTTCACTTGCCCCACAGAAAGAGGGATCTAAGACACAAGCTTGACACGAGCAATAGATGGAGCAGCCATAGTAATATTAAAAAATAAAGCAATATTTACCTCCGAAGGCAGAACAGGAAAAGATAGCTTGTGAGCCCGAAGAATATCACTGATTTGGAACTGAATATTATTATAGACCTCATCAAACCGACATTTATTTCTATGCTTCCAAAGCTCCCAACAGATAAAACTCGGAAGAGTATCACCCAACCATAACACAGCCCGACTAAGCTTCAAATTTTTACAGGCATGCCAAGCAATCATCCTTTGCATGATAGTAGAACCCGAGATTTGGAAACCAATCAAATTCCCAAAGAAACGCAACACATTAAAAGCAATATCACGATGTAAAAGAATGTGCTGCAAAGATTCAAGAGAAGGGTTAGCACAACAATGACAACGAGAAACAATAGAGATACCTTTTCGAGATATGTTGTCGTCAGTAGGGAGAGCAGCCTTTAGACATTTCCAAAGGAAGATCGACACCTTAAGAGGAATATACTTGTGCCAACGCCAAGCAAAATCACTACTCCGAGTACGGGACACTCTACATTCCCTCCAAGCCGAAGAGATAGAAAATCTGCCCGAAGAAGAAGGAGACTAAAACAGCTGATCAAGATCTCCCTCAAGCCGAATACCATGGGATTGAAGCTCCAACAAACATTGCTGCCCAAAAGTATCACGAATATAGTCTTCCCTTAAAACACCATCCTCAAATAACGAAAATATCTGATCATGACGATTATCAAGGAGAGGAATATCATGAGGAAGCCACTTTTCTTGAACAAAAATATCACCACAATCCACACCCCAAGCAATACGGCTCTCCACCAAATCCTTAGCAGCAACCATACGCTTCCAAATGTGAGAACAACCCAATCTAGAGATGGCATCCATAGGATGAGTATCACAATAATATTTGGCAGCAAGAAACTGTGCCCAAAGAGAATTAGACGTACGAAATCTCCACCAAAGCTTCATAGAGAAAGCAACCGCCATCTCCTCAAATTTACGAAGGCCTAAACCCCCTTCTTCAATAGGCCAGAAAAATTCATTTCGAGAAACCCAATGACATTTTTTCCCTTATCAGTGCTACTCCAAAAGAAATTAGCAATAAGACGATTCATGGCATTAACAACACCCTTCAAAGGATCAAGTAAGGAAATATAATAAATGGGGATAGCTTGGAGACATGATTTTATCAAAACAAGCTTAGTACCAGCCGAGAGTAATTTACCTTGCCACGAATCAAGCTTATCCCGAAGCTTCTGCATAACCAGATCAAACAAAGATTGCACATTCCTGCCAATATAAAGAGGACACCCCAAATAAACAATAGGCATATTCTTCTTCTGAAACCCCGTAATAAGAGAGATAGAATTATCATGCTCAGCCACATCCAGCCCTGTCAGAAAACAAGACTTAGAAATGCTAATGAGCTGCCTCAAGAAATGTTGATAAGACGCCAAAAACTCCATATGAAGCTCAAGAGATGGAATACTTCCGTTACAGAAGATAATAATATCATCAGCATAGGACAGATGAGAGATGATAGGAACATTAAGATTACCCGTATGAAATGCCACATGAGGATGAAGAGGATGGAGATTATTAAGACCCCGACTTAAAACTTCAGCAGCAATAATAAAAAGGCTAGGAGATATAGGATCCCTTGACGAAGACCACATGTAGAAACGAAATAGCCATTCGCAGTACCATTAATAAGGACCGAAAACCAACAATAATTCACGCATCTAAAGATCATGTCCAGCCATTCTTCCGCAAAGCCAAATTTCCTCATCACCTTAATCAAAGCAAACCAAGAAAGTCTATCATACGCCTTAGTCATATCAAGCTTTAACGCAACATTAGTCCCATACACCTTCCTCTTAAGCGACTGAAAGAGCTATTGAGCAAGCAAAACATTTTCATGAATAAGACGACCCTTCACAAAGCCACTTTGCTGCGGAGAGATAATATGAGGAAGCATTCTTTTTTTTTTTGGCAAAAGGAGACGATACTCCCTATATTTTATTAATAACGAAAAATAAAATTACAAACAAGGTGGGGGACATGACAACCTTAACCACCAGAAAAGAAACCTAAGGGGGAGTTCTTACACAACCTGCAAGATCCTCAACAAAAGGGGGGGGGGAACTAAAAAAAAGGAAAATACATCAAAAAAATAAAAGAACCTACTGCCTAATATTAGGATACGAAATCCGATCAAAGAAGAGAAGGCTCTGACACGGCTTAGGGCAAGACTCCAACGATGAAAACTGAAATCCGCTTGCTTTGCAGCCGAGATATTTGCAAGAAAGTCAGCCACTTTATTACCTTCCCTGTAGACATGAGTTAACTGAATATGCGCATCTGTCATAACTCTGAAGATGTCTTGAATGAAATACCAAATTGCCCAAGGGATATTGCATTTGCGAAGTAAAATGAGAGACAAAACTTCAGAATCCACCTCAAGCCAAATAGAATTGAAACCCATAGACCTAGCTTGAATAATTCCATCAAGAGCAGCCCTAGCTTCAGCAACCATGTTAGTAGCATTACCATAAAAATGACAAAAGGCAGATAATACGAGGAAGCATATTTTGCAGCCGAGAGCATAGAAGTTTGGTAATGATTTTATTAGAAAAATTACACAAACTAATAGGTCAAAGCTGCGAGAAAGAAGTAGGGGCTGCCACCTTAGGTATAGAGTAACAATAAGCGTACTGGTCCAACTCCAAGAAAGAAGAAACCCTGAGAAAAACTCAAGGACAGCATTAAAAAGATCCATGCATATAATATCCCAACATTTATGATAAAACTCACCCGTAAAGCCATCCGGACCAGCAGCACTAGTCCCACTCATACTAAGGACAATGTCACGAAGCTCTTTAAGCGTAGGGGGAGCAATAAGCATCTTATTATCCTCATTAGAAACCAACCGAGGTATCACATTCAGCAACTCATCCGGGGGATCCACATTATCATTAGGATTGCCATTAAGTTGGCCGAATAGAATCTAATAGCCTCCTCTTGAATCAGATTATGATCTACAATCCAATTCCCGTCACTATCTCGAATTTTATGAATGTGTAATTTCTGTCTTCTTTTTTCACGTAAGCATGAAAGAACCGAGTATTATTGTCCCCATCTTTAACCCAAGCTAAGTTAGATTTTTGCATCTAGAATTCCTCTTCAATCTTAAGACGGTAGGAAAGATTAGCTTGAGCAAGATGGAGGGCAGCCCTATTCTCATCGCTCGGATCTTGCTTAAATAAAAGCGATTTACCACAAACTTCATCTTCAGCATGTTTCACAAGTTGATCAACTCTCCCAAATGTAGAACGATTCCAGAGTTGTAAATCATGTTTGAGGCGAGTAAGCTTCTTACCAAACTTGACCAATGGTCTACCAAAGATTCTACCATCCCAAGAAGAGCGAACCAAAGAAGTAAAAGAATCATAGCGAGTCCAAACATTGAGAAATCTGAAAACACCCTTACGAACTTCATCAACCAAACAAATATTAATAGCCAAAGGAGCATGATCAGAACAGGTACTATTAAGATGATCAATAGTAGTTTGAGCAAAACAACACAGCCATTTATCATTATAAAGAGCACAATCCAGCCTTTGAAGAATAGTTGCACGCTTCGATCTCTTGTTCCACCATGTGAAAATATGGCCTCTATACTCACCATTAATAAGATTAGAAAGTTGAATCATATCCACAAACTCAGAAACATTTGAATCCACCACCGGCTTGCCCCCAATCTTCTCAGATTGATCAACAACAGAATTAAAATCCCCCACAATTAAGCATCATCCGTGTTACTCACATCAATTAAATAATCCCATATATTCCACTTATTATTAGCAACACCTCCAAGACAACGAATTTTCCGAACATAAGAAGGAAGCAACAAGGGATCCACCTTAGGCTCATAAATTCCGCAAATAAAGACATCATGTAACCTTAATAACCTCTAAACCCGACGAACCGAGGCTTCATTACCAATACCCCGAATATTCCAACTTTGAACCCCAACCATTAAAACTATTTTGAAGAAACCCTAATTAGGGCGGCTCTTTCCCTTTGCTGCCGCCTTGCAGCCTCTTCCTTGGCGGAACCCTAATTAGGGTCAGCCCTTATGGCTGCTTCCGGCGGCCTCATGGCTGGTGTTAACGCTGGTCCCTCCTCCAATTCACCTCTGCATGCTGTTGGCTCTATTGCGGCTGTTCTCAATGATAATGTTAATGTAATTCCTAACTCTATGCAGCAGCCGCCTCCTAATGGTTTTGTGATTCCTACTCCTAATACTAATGGTATTGTGCTTCCTATTCCTAATGGTAATGGGTTTTGTGGTATTAATAATGTTGAAAATCAGTTTCCTAAACCTAATTTGCAGCAGCCGCCTCCTAACTCTCCTTCAAAAATCAAATCCTTTTCCTCTTTGTTTAAGGATTCTCCTCATGTTAATCTGGTTCCAGCCATGAATCTTGTGCCTATGTATATTCACAAAGGAGAACCGGCCCTTAAATTTTCTAAAGAGATGATTCAATCATTGGCTCAACCATTTAAGTTCACCCTTGTTGGTAAATTTTCTCATGGTAGACCGAATATGGAAACCACTAGACAATATTATTTAAAATTTGGATTGAAAGCAGATTTTTCTTTGGGTCATGTTGATTCTAAACATATTCTTATTCGTTTAATGCATGAGGGAGATTTTAATAGGTTGTGGGCTAAAGAACAATGGTATTTAGGCAGATTTCCAATGAGAGTTTTTCGTTGGTCTCCTTCGTGGCATCCGGAAAAGGAATCGTCATTGGTTCCTGTTTGGGTTGATCTTCCGGGATTGCCAATCCACATGTTTAACAAAGTTTGTTTGTACTCCATTGCTAAAATTTTTGGGGAGCCGCTTTCTATTGACAAGGCCACGGCTGAGCTTTCTCGGCCTAGTGTTGCTAAGGTGCTTGTGCAAGTTGATTTGCTTAAGAAACTTCCATCTAGGGTTTTCATAGATTGTGGTGATGAATTTTCAAGTTTTTCTCAAAAACTAGAATTTGATAACCTCCCCAATATTGTAAGCATTGTTATAAGTTGGGCCATGATGTTTCTAAGTGATTTTATATACATCCCAAAGATAAAGTGCAGAATAATAAGGTTGCTGCGAATAATAACCTTGTTGGGCCAAACAAGAATGGGGCTGAAGTAAATGGCGGTAATGAGTGGGTGAGGAATGGTGGCAATGAGGGTTACAAGGTTGATCATGGTACTCCGGAAGAGGTCTCTGCTGGTGGTGTTCCAAAGGGTGTCAATACGGGAAAGAAAATGGTTTATGTTGAAAAATCTAAAGTTAATGATCCTTCTTCGTCAATGGGGATTGTTGGGAACATTAAGGTGGCGGCTCCAGCAAGTAAACCGAATGTTCAAAACAATGGTAAGCAAAAAGAAAATATCTCGTTTAATGATGGAAAGGCGCATGGAAAATCTGTTCAAGGTATGAATATTATAGCTTCGAAATCTAACTCGGAAGGTATGCATCCTACTCCTATTTATTCTTTAAATGCTGTTGGTACATCTTCTATGGTTCATAAACCCCCATCTCCCCTTGGTTCAAAATTATTTGGTTCTAATCTTGTTACTCATGGCTTTAGCTTTCTTCCAAAGCGAGGAGCCCCTTTTGTTTCTCCTAATACGTTAAAAACTGCTATTAATATGGAAAAATCTGCTCCTGACATTAATCCTGGTGGTAATCATATTATTGTTGAAGATGGGTCTATCGAGCTTGAAGAAGAGCTTGAACATATTGAAAATGATTTTAATGAAGTTACCAATGTTATTCCTTTTTCTGGCCCATCCTTAGCTGGGGCGAATAGTTCCATTCATTTGGAAGATGGTAAGTGTGAATCTGACTCTGAATTGGAAGTGGTAGATACTACTATTCGTAAATGGCCTGATGAGGAGTTAATTGATAATCTTCAACTGTCTCCTCGTGGCCCTCGTGTTACCTCTTAGTTTGATATTCATGAGGTCTTCAATGAGGGTAGGGATTCTTTATTAGATGGGAATCTCCCAAACTTTGGGAAATCCAATGATTCTTCGGCTTAAAAGCCCTCTCTCCGTCTTTTATACCAAAATTGATTTAATGGTTGGGGTTCTAAGTTGGAATATCTGGGGTATTGGTAATGCCGCCTCGGTTCGCCGTGTTAAGAGATTATTAAGGATTCATGATGTCTTTATATGTGGTATTTATGAACCTAAGGTGGATCCCATGTTGCTTCCTTCTTACGTTCGTAAAATTCGTTGTATTGGAGGTGCTGTTAATGATAAGGGGAATATCTGGGTTGTGTGGAGGCATGGCATCGCTTGTGATATCATTTTTCGTGATGATCAAGTTATCACTCTTCGAGTGTCTCATTCTCTTTGGCCCAATCCCGTCCTTATGTCCTTTGTTCATGCTAGTTGTAGCAAGTATTCTAGAAGGATTTTATGGAATTATATTATTGATGTGAGCAATACTGATGATCCTTGGTTAATTGTGGGGGATTTTAATTCTGTTGTTGATCAATCTGAGAAGCTTGGGGGTAGGCCTGTGGTGGACTCTAGGGTTTCTGAGTTTGTTGATATGATTCAGGTTTCTAATCTTATTGATGGTAGGTATAGAGGTCATATCTTCACCTGGTGGAACAAGAGATCGAAGTGTGCCACTATTCTTCAAAGGCTTGATCGTGCCTTGTATAATGATAAATGGTTGCGTTGTTTCGCCCAAACTTCTATTGATCATCTTAATAGGACTTGTTCTGATCATGCTCCGTTAGCTATTAACATTCGTTTAGTTGATGAAGTTCGTAAGGGTGTTTTCAGATTTCTCAATGTTTGGACTCGTCATAACTCTTTCATTCCTTTGGTTCGTTCTTCGTGGGATGGTAGAATCTTTGGTAGGCCGTTGGTCAAGTTTAGTAAGAAGCTTACTCGCCTCAAACATGACATTCAACTTTGGAATCATTCTACGTTTGGGAGAGTTGACCAGCTTGTGAAGCATGCTGAGGATGAAGTTTATGCTAAAGAGCTTCTTTTTGAACAAGATTCTAGTGATGATAATAGGGCTGCCCTTCATCTTGCCCAAGCTTACCTTTCCTACGTCTTAAGATTGAAGAGGAGTTCTGGATGCAAAAAGCTAACTTAGCTTGGGTTAAAGATGGGGATAATAATACTCGGTTCTTTCATGCTTATGTGAAAAAAAGGAGACAGAAATTATACATACACAAAATTTGGGATAGTGATGGGAATTGGATTGTTGATCAGAATCTGATTCAGGAGAAGGCTGTTAGATTCTATTCGGACCAGCTTAATGCTAATCCTAATGTTCATGTCGATCCCCCTGATGAGCTGCTGAATGTGATTCCTCGGTTGATCTCAAAGGAGGAAAATAGGATGCTTATTACTCCCCCTATGATTAAAGAGATTCATGATATCGTCCTCAGTATGAGTGGGACTAGTGCTGCTGGTCCGGACGGTTTTACGAGAGAATTCTATCATAAATGCTGGGATATTATATGCATGGATCTTTATAATGCTGTCCTTGAGTTCTTCTCATGGTTTCTTCTGCCTCGGAGCTGGACCAGTACGCTTATTGTTACTATTCCTAAGGTTGCAGCTCCTACCTCTTTTTCGCAGCTGCGGCCTATTAGCTTGTGTAATTTTTCTAATAAAATCATTGCCAAGCTTTTGTGCTCTCGCCTTTAAGCTGTGCTTCCTCGTACATATCTCCTCAGCAAAGTGGCTTTGTGAAAGGCCGTCTTATTCATGAAATTGTTTTGCTTGCTCAGGAGCTTTTTCAGTCGCTTAAGAAGAAGGTGTATGGATCTAATGGTGCTCTTAAGCTTGATATGGCTAAGGCGTACGATAGGCTTTCTTGGTTTGCCTTGATTAAGGTGATGAGGAGATTTGGATTTGCTAAAGAATGGTTGGACATGATCTTTAGATGCATAAACTATTGTTGGTTCTCCGTTCTGATTAATGGTACTGCTAATGGTTATGTGGGTTCCAAGTTTACGTGGTGGAACATGCAGATTGGTAGGAAATCAATCCGTCAGCGTCTTGACAGGGTGTTCTATAATGAGAATTGGCTTAATTCCTTTGATAATACTTCTGTAAAGCATCTTAATAAAACTTGCTCGGATCATTCCCCGTTGGTGATCAACATTCGAGTGGAAGCTGAAGTGCATAAAGGTTCGTTTCGTTTCATCAACACTTGGATAAAACATCCATCCTTTTTTGACACAGTTAAAAATTCTTGGGCTGCTTGGATTGATGGGCGCCCCATGGTTCGATTTGGTAAGAAGCTAGCTCGGCTTAGGCGGGAATTATCAACTTGGAACAAATGTACGTTTGGGCGGATTGATCAGCAAGTGGCTATTGCTGAAGATGAAGTTCTTCTCAAAGAGCAGGCTCTTGAAAGCAACCCTTCTGTTGAATCTAGAGCTGCATTAAGTTTGGCCCAAGCTCAGTTAAAATATGCTTTAGCTACGGAAGATGAATTTTGGCGTCAAAAAGCGAATATAAAGTGGATCAAAGAGGGAGACAGAAACACTAAATTTTTTCAGTCCTATGTGAAAAAAAAGAGGCAGCGGTTATTTTTGCATAAAATTCGAAATCGTGCTGGTGTTATGCTCACAAATAAGGAAGAAACTCGAAATGAGGTTGTGGATTTCTATCAGAACCAGTTGACGGCGGATGGGGTGGTGTCTAATGTTCATGATGACCTCTTGAATCTTTATTCCTTCTTTAATTTCTGAAGACGAAAATGACATGCTTAAAGGCGTTCCGAGTATGGAAGAAGTGTTTGAGATTATAAAATGCATGAATGGGCAAGGTGCAGCTGGCCCTGATGGTTTTACTGGTGTTTTCTATGTTGCCTGCTGGGAGATTATTAAGGAAGATCTTTATGGTGCGTCTTTTAGACGTGCTAAAAAGCTTTTCCACCTTCATAATCTTTCTTTTTTTGCTATGTCGGAGCCTATGGTTTTGCAACTTCAGCGTGTGTCTACGCAAAGGAAGTTGGGCTGTGTGGGTAGTTTTTCTAATTGTAACGGAAAAATTTGGTTTTTTTGGAAACATGGTTTTGTTTGCAATGTGGTTCTAGATAGTTGTCAAGCTCTTACAATGCAGATTTCTCATGGCCAATGGGATTCTAGCATTCATTTGACTGTGGTGTATGCTAGTTGTAATAGATTTGATCGTAGAGAGCTTTGGGATAATCTTATGGATTTTAGTTCTTGCAATACTCCGTGGATGGTTATTGGGGATTTCAACTGTGTCCTGATGCAATCTGAAAAGATAGGAGGTAATCCTATTTCTAGAAAGGTCAAGCTTCGGAGTTCTCTCGATATGATGCAATTTTACGGTCTGTTGGACGCTGGGTATTTAGGTAATAAATTCACGTGGGTGAATAAACCTAGAGGGAAGCCTACTATCCTTCAACGTCTTGACCGCGCTCTTTACAATTCTCAATGGATGGATACTTTTCATGTTACTTCTGTTACCCATCTTAATCGTACTTGCTCTGACCACAATCCTCTCTTAGTTCAAATTAAAATCTCGGCTGAAGCCACTAAGGGCTCTTTTCGTTTTCTTAATATATGGCTGAAACATCATTCTTTTCTATCGCTGGTCGAGAACTCTTGGTAGGATTATATGGATGGGGCCCCTATGGTTAGGTTTGCTAAGAAGCTTGCTCGTCTTCGAAAATGTATTTCCTCTTGGAATAAAGAAGTGTTTGGTAGGGTAGACCAACATGTTCGTGTGGCTGAAGATGAGGTTTTTCAAAAAGAATTGTTGTTCCAAAGTGATAATTCGGATGAAAACAGAGCTGCTCTTAGCTTGGCACAAGCTAATCTTCTTGCTAAGTTAAAGGTTGAGGAAGATCTTTGGCGTCAAAAGGCTAATATTAAATGGTTAAAAGAGGGCGATCATAATACTAAGTTCTTTCATTCTTATGTTAAGAAGAAAAGGCAGCAACTTTACATTCATAGAATTAGAGATGGTAACGGTAATTGGGTTAATGAGAAAGATGAGATTCAGGATGCGGTTGTTGCCTTCTTTTTGGATCAGCTTCAATCTCCTCTTGATATTCCTCGTGATGACATTCTTGAAGTTATTCCTAGGCTGATCAACGATGATGACAATGAGATGCTCACGGCTGTTCCGTCCTTAGATGATATTAAAGAGATTATTTGGTCGATGAACGATCAAAGTGCTGCTGGTCCCGATGGTTTTAATGGGTGTTTTTTACAAGGGTTGTTGGGATATCATCAAAGAAGACTTATATAGAGCTGTCAAGGAGTTTTTTGCTGGTTTTCCTATGCCGCGAAGCTGGACTTCGACTCTTATTGTTCTCATTCCCAAAGTCAGCGCTCCTACTTCCTTCTCTGAGATGAGACCCATTAGCTTATGCAATTTTACTAATAAAATCATTACAAAGCTTCTTAATTCCCGTCTTGCTCCTATCCTTCCTAGAATTATTTCTCCTCAGCAGAGTGGGTTTGTTAAAGGGCGGTTGATTCATGAAAATGTCCTGTTGGCTCAAGAGCTCATGCATTCTATTCGGAAAAAGGTGAGGGGTTCCAATGTTGGGCTTAAATTAGATATGGCTAAAGCTTATGATCGTATCTCTTGGTTTGCGGTGATTAAAGTGATGAGAAGGTTTGGCTTTTCTGAAACGTGGATTGATATGATCTTTCGAAGTATTTCCTCTTGTTGGTTCTCGGTCCTTGTCAATGGGGAAAGTTCTGGATTTTTTCACTCTTCTCGTGGTCTTCGTCAAGGAGACCCTATATCTCCCACTCTTTTCATCATTGCTGCAGAAGTTTTGAGTCGGGGTCTCAACCGGTTGCACTCTGATTTTCCTCATTATCGCTTCAAGGCTCATATTCATACTCCTATCATATCTCACCTTTCTTATGCTGATGATATTCTTATTTTCTGTAATGGTTCTAAAGACTCTCTTGAGGCTCACATGAGATGCCTTAACTGGTATCAAGATTTTTCTGTCGCCTTGTTAATACAAGGAAGTCTTGCTTCATTACTGGAAAAATGATGAGGTCGAGTAGATTCTATTATTGTGAATGCTACCTCCTTCGAAAAGAAAGATCTCCCTATTACCTATCTTGGCTGCCCTCTTTATGTTGGGAGAAAAAATATCGCTCTTTTTGATAATGTTCTTCAAAAGATGGCTGATAGGCTGGCTTCTTGGCAAGGAAAGATCCTCTCCTTTGGCGCTAAGCTCATTCTTATCCAATCTTGTTTACAAGCCATTCCTCTTTATTATATCTCGTTGGTGGACCCTCCTAAGGGTGTTTTCCAAGCTATGTATCGTCTGATATCAAATTTCTTTTGGTGTAATGAAGAGGGCCAATCCAAATGTCATTGGGTGAGAAAGGATCTGATGTTTAGGCCGTGTAATGAAGGTGGTTTGGGCCTTCGTCGTTTTGAAGATATTTCTATGGCTTTTGCTATGAAACTTTGGTGGCGTCTTAGAAGTTCCCATTCTCTTTGGTCAGAATTCATGCTTGACAAGTATTGTTTTGGCTCTCATCCCATGGATGCGGGAAAGCCTACTTTCGCTTCTCATATTTGGAGTCGCATGATTCAAGCTAAAGATATCGTTGAAAATCATATTGCTTGGAGGATTGGTAGGGGGGATGTTTCTATTCATGAAAATTGGCTGGAAGGTCCTCGGCTCAATCTTCCTGGAAATCATATTGAAGTTTCTTCCTTGTTTCATGAGGGTCAGCCGAGGTCTAACTATATTTGCGATACGTACGGCCCTGATGTTCTTAACTCTATTCATCGTCAGAATATTTCTCTCTCTGATACGCCTGACTGTATTTATTGGACTCCCTCGCTTAAAGGTCAGTTTTCTATTTCTTCGGCTTGGCAAGTGTGTCGAATGGCTCATGCTCGGAATTTGTTTTTTGAGTATTGCTGGAACAAATATATTCCGTTGAAAGTCTCCATTTTCCTTTGGCGTTTGTTGCATAATGGCCTTCCTACTGATGTGGCCATTCAATCTAGAGGTATATCCCTTGTGTCTTCTTGTGTTTGTTGTTCGCAGCATTCTTTAGAAGACTCTTTTCATCTTTTCGTTCAAAGTCAAGTGGCTTTTGAAACTTGGGATTGGTTTGCTAGGCTGTTTGGTATTCACATTTCTTATAACAATGTTAAAACTATCCTAGATAGCTGGTGGTTCAACTCGGCCCTTGGAAATAATAAAGGGATTCTTTGGCTTTCTCGCTTTCTCCCTTGTTTTATTCTTTGGGAGTTGTGGAAGGGTCGAAACAAAGCTAGGTTTGAGGATGTTCATATGTCCTCTTCTAGGATCATCCGTGAGGTTTTTGTGCAGATTGGTTCTATCATTAAGGCTTACAGCCTTTCTTTCCCTTCTTCCGACTTAGAAAGTCATATTTTTCATTGCTTTCACCTTCCTAAGGCTGTTCCTAAACCTCGTATTTTAAAGTTTATTCATTGGAATTCTCCTCGTTCGGAAATGCTAAAGCTTAATACAGATGGTGCTTCTAAAGGGAATCCGGGTATCAGTTCTGGAGGTGGTATTTTTCGTAAACAAGAATGGTAAGTTGTTATTTGCTTATTCCAAGTTCTATGGTAATAATACTAACATGGTTGCTGAAGCTAAGGCGGTTTTGGACGGCCTCATTTATGCGTCTCATTTTGGTATTTCTTCTCTTTGGCTTGAAATTGATTCTGAAATTCTTTTAAATGTGCTAATCCGTGACTTTCATATTCCTTGGAGTATTTGGTACGAGGTTCTTCATATAAAAAGGCTTATCTCTCATATTGGTGTTAGAGTGACTCATATTCTGCGTGAAGGGAATCCGGTTGCTGATGGTTTGGCTACCGTCGCGGCTGTCTCGAGATCTAATTCAGAATATTATTCTTTTGGTGATCTTCCTCATCGTTGCAAAGGTGCTTATAATTTAGATAGGGCTTCTATCCCTTATATTAGATTTTAGTTTCGATGTTTTCTATTGTATTTTTCCTGTTTTCTTTGGTAGGTAGTTTCCCCTCCCCCTTTTGTAGAGGACCTTACGGCTTGTGTAAGGACTCCCCGTTTCTTTTCCAGAGGTTAAGGTTGTCATGTCCCCCTCCTTGTTTTGTATTTTTCTTTTTAATTAATAAAATCTAGGGAGTACCGTCTCCTTTCGCTAAAAAAAAAAAAAAATACTATTCCAAAAATTGATAATCCAATATCCTTCTCTCGATCAAGGCCCTATAAGTCTCTCGTAATTTTTCAAATAAGATTATCACAAAAATCTTCACAGAGAGGTTAGGGCGATTCTCCCTCGCATCATCTCCCCTAATCAAAGTGGGTTTGTTCAAGGGCGTGTAATTCATGATAACATCCTGTTAGCGCAAGAAATGATGTCTTCTATTAAAAAGAAAGTTCGGGGATCGAATATTGCTATAAAGCTAGACATGGCCAAGGCTTATGATAGAATCTCTTGGGTTGCTCTTATCAAGGTGTTGAAAAAATTTGGTTTTTCTATTGAATGGGTGGACATGGTTTACAGGTGTATCTCTAATTGTTGGTTTTCTGTTCTCGTGAATGGAGAAAGCTGTGGTTTCTTTCAATCGTCTAGGGGTCTTCGCCAGGGAGACCCTCTCTTGCCTAGTCTTTTTATCATTGCCGCTGAAATTCTAAGCAGAGGGCTGAATTATCTTCATCTCCACAATTCTAATATCAGATACCGTGCTCATATTCATACTCCGGTGATCTCCCATTTATCTTATGCGGATGATATCATTATTTTTTGTAATGGGGCGAAAGACTCTCTTAGGCTGCATAAAAAGTGTTTGGAAAAATATCAAGATTTCTCGGGTCAGCTTGTTAGTATTGGTAAATCTTGTTTCGTCACGGGGAGGAATGATGCTTCGCGGGATGTTGCTATTTCTGAAGTCACGGGCTTTGTTAAAAAAGCTCTTCCAATTATCTATTTGGGATGTCCGTTATATGTGGGGCGAAAAACTCAAGCTCTATTTAATCCTCTAATCCAGAAGATGGAGAAGAGACTTGAATCTTGGCAAGGAAAGCTTCTCTCTCACGGTGCTAAGGTAACCCTTATCAAATCTTGTCTCCAAGCAATTCCTATTTATTACATTTCTGTTTTAGAACCCCCAAAAAATGTGATTACAACCATGCAACGATTAATAATGAATTTCTTTTGGAGTGGTACGGATGGCTCGCGAAAATGTCATTGGATTGGGTGGAAAAGGATAAGCCGGCCGTTGGATGAAGGGGGGCTTGGAATTAGGAAGTTTGAGGATTTGGGCACTGCCTTTGCCATGAAATTATGGTGGAGGTTGCGTGGTTCTTCATCTCTTTGGACTGAATTCATGATGGCAAAATATTGTTATGAGATACACCCTATGGACGTTGTTGTCACAAGCTTTGCTTCTCACATATGGAAGCGCATGTTTCGGGTGAAAGAGTTTATGGAACAGCATATCGCATGGAGGCTTGGTAACGGGCAAATTTCCATCCATGAAAATTGGTTCGAAGGGGTCAAGCCTATTCTTCCGCACCAGCACATTGAGGTCTCTCATTTGTTCGAAAACCGCCTGCCTCGAGTTGATTATATCCGCACTAATTATGGAGACTCTCTTTTAAATCTGATTAAGGCTCAAAATATCACGCTTAATGGAAAGGACGATATCCTCATTTGGAAGCCATCAACTACGGGCAAGTTCACCATTTCCTCTGCTTGGCGGGAATGTCGTCAATCTCAGTCATCGAGACCTGTTTTTTCGATGCTTTGGCATAAGCATATTCCCCCCAAATACTCTTTTATGTTATGGCATATTCTCCACAGAGGTCTTCCCACGGATGAGGCTTTACAGAAGCGTGGTATTCAGTCTGTTTCGCGGTGTGGCTGCTGCCAGTATCCTTCAACGGATTCTATGGAGCATTTATTTGTGACTGGTGACATTGCTAAGTATACTTGGAGATATTTTAGCCAAGTTTGTGGTGTTGATATTAATTTGGGATCCTTCCAGGCTGTTCTCTATTCTTGGTGGTTTAATCGTCCCAAGAATACTTCCCAGCTTAATAAATGGATTTCTCTCATTCTTCCGGGGGTCATTGCTTGGACTATTTGGTATCATAGAAATAAATGGATTTTTGAAGATATTCCGATGCAAGGTATTGATATCATAGCCTCTATTATTCAACAGATTACAAATATTGCTGATGCTTTCAACCTTTCTGTTAAGCCCTCAATGTTTGACACTTCCGTTCTGCAAGTTTTCAAAATTTCTGTTGCTGCTCCGAAACCTCGTGTGGTTAAAATTGTTAAGTGGCTCAAACCAAAGCAAGGGTTCTATAAGATCAACACCGATGGTGCCTCTAGGGGTAATCCGGGCGAGGCTGCTGGGGGTGGTGTCATTAGAAATGCTAAGGGAGATTTGATTCTTGCATTCGGAAATTATTATGGTTATCGTTCTAATATGTGGGCGGAGGCTAAAGCCGTTCTCGATGGGTTAACTTTTGCTCATACACTTGGTATTCCTCATGTTTGGTTGGAGATTGATTCTGAAGTCCTCATGAAGATAATCACCAAAGTCTATCACATTCCTTGGGAGATTTTTTATATCATCCAACAGATTTTCTTTATCATGGACCAGTTGCATATTCATGTGAGTCATATTTTTCGTGAAGGTAACAAAGTTGCTGACTCTTTGGCGAACATAGCTGTGGACTCTATGGCTAATCAGATTTGGGTCTCGTCTTCGCAACTCCCTCTTATTTGCCGTGGTTCTCTTCTTCTGGATAGAGCGGGCTTCCCTTCTTTTCGTTATAAATGATTTTATGGCTGGTGTTTTATGCGTTTCTGAAGTTGTTTGGTTGTTTTGCTGGCGCATTCTGCTGGGTGTCGTCGTGGTGCTGTTGTTTGAATTCCCATTGATGTCCAAGGTGCATCCATGCTTGACAAAAATGGAATCCCTTCTCTCCGCTCTTAGCTGCTGTGATGTTGGTTGCTGCAAAGTCTCCTGGTGGCGTACGTGTTTCTGCATGGGCACGGCTCTTTTTTTGTTGCTGGTGTTTGTTGCTGCTGCTGCGTTTTGGCTTGTGCGGTCGCACAAGAGCCTCGGTTTGTCTTGTGCGGCCGCCCTAGTTGCTGCTGCTGGTTTTTGTCTTGTGCGGTCGCACAAGAGCCGCGGTTTGTCTTGTGCGGCCGCCCTAGTTTCTTGGCCGTGTGAGGCCTGGCTGGTCCGGCCGTTGTCCTTGCCTGGTGGGCCTCCAAATGCCTTGGTTTGTTTGCTCTATTTTAGGTCTTTAGTTGATTTAATTTTTTTGATATTTCTTTTTATTATTGGTGTATCTTTTAATTTTAGCTCCCTCCCCTTTATTGTAGAGGATCTTACAGGTTGTGTAAGAACTCCCCCTGTTTTTTTCTGGTGGTTGAGGTTGTCATGTCCCCCACCATGTTTGTAATCTTATTTTTCGTTATTAATAAAATCTAGGGAGTACCGTCTCCTTTCGCCAAAAAAATTTTTTTTTTTTTTTGGCGAAAGGAGACGGTACTCCCTAGATTTTATTAATTAAAAAGAAAATTACAAAGCAAGGTGGGGGACATGACAACCTCAACCACCAAAAAACAAACCTATGGGGGGAGTCCTTACACAAGACGTAAGGTCCTCTACAATAGAGGGAGGGAAGACTAGAGTACATAGAAAATAAATAAAAAAGGTATCTAGCCATAAAAACTAATAGAGTCTAAAGTAAGGGATCCTATCCTTATCCAAGGCAAAGAAACCTTTGCAACGGCGAGGAAGGTCATCGAAATGAAGAAACTCGAGATTTTGTTTATCATCAGCCGCCTTGTTAGCCAAACCATCAGCAACGCCATTTCCTTCACGAAGAATATGAGTAACCCGAACATTCATAAGAGACATAAGACGATGTATATGGGATATTATATACCATATCGACCAAGGAATATGATACTCTCAAATAATAATGCGCAAACGGGATTGAGAATCAACCTCAAGCCAAATATGATGAAACCCTCTATGATAAGCTCTTTGAAGAGCATCCCGAGCAGCCAATGCTTCAGCCAACATATTAGATTCAACTCCATAGAAGGAGGCAAAAGCATAAATAAAGTCTCCGTGAGAGTCTCGAAAAATACCTCCGCTCATACTGCGTGCCCGGATTTCCCTAGAAACCCCATCCGTATTAATCTTTATATAACCATCATTAGGAAATTCCCAAGAAACCAATCTGATCTTTGGGGCCTCATAGGCTTTCATGGCCAAACGGAAAATAGAAGTGAGATGCTTATCATCACAAGAGAAAGGAAAAGAGAGAGAGAAGGCGGAAGCAATATGGCTGACCTGCTCAATTACTTTGTGAATAATGCAACTAGAATTCATGCGAACTCCATCAAATCTGCTTTTATTCCGAGCAACCCAAAGCTCCCAAGAAATAATTGCTGGAAGAATACAAATCAGCCAATGAGAAGCATAACCACAAGGCGTAGCAGCACCAATCCACCAACCCATAATAGCTTGGCGGAAGTTACCATAGCACATCCGAACGCCACATATAGAGTCAAGTAAACCCAAAATGTCAATCTTTGTTTCGCCTCCAACAAGAATATGAGATATAGATTCTTGGCAAGGAGAAACACAACAATCACATTTAGACACCAAACTAATACCTCTTCGCTGAACCAAATCATCCGTAGGTGTTCCTTCATGTAAGACTCTCCAAAGAAAAACAGAAATTTTCTTTGGAATGTATTTATTCCAAAGAAGAAGCAAAAATAGGAGATCGAACCTTGCTTGATCTACACTCATTCCAAGCCGAGTTGTGTGAATTTGCCGAAGTGGAAGGCCGCCATATAGGAGTATCCGGAGCATCAGAAATAGCAATAGCATGAGAATGAATAAGAGAAAGAAGATGAGGCCCAAAAACATTTCGGATGTAATCATCACGGGGCATACCATTCTCAAACAAAGAATAGATTTGAGCATGCTCAAAAGGAATATTACCCATAGAACCCTCAAGCCAATTTTCATGCCAAGAAATTTGACCACTTCCCACACGCTGTGCAATACGCTCTTCCACCCAAGGCTTAGCGGAATCATCCGCTTCCAAACATGAGAGGAAAAAGAGACAATGGTAGCATCCATGGGGTGGATATCCCAACAATATTTAGCAAGCATAACCTTACTCCACAACGAATCAACAGCTTCAAACGCCACCAAAGCTTCATAGCAAAAGCCAAAGCAATATCTTCAAATTTCCGAATACCCAAACCACCTTCCTCAATAGGCCACTCATTTTATCCCAAGAAATCCAATGGCATTTCTTATTCCCATCAATGTTGCTCCAAAAGAAACGCACAATGATTTTTTCCATAGCATGAATAACACCCCTAGGCGGATCAATAAGAGCCAAGTAATATAAAGGAATTGCAGAAAGACAAGACTCGAATAAGGGTTAATTTTGCACCATAAGAGAGCAATTTACCTTTCCAAGAAGCTAGCCTATCTTCCATCTTTCGAATCAACGGAGAGAAAATGCTGATTTTTTTTCCGCCCGTATACAAAGGGCAGCCAAGATAAGGTATAGGAAGGTCTTGCTTTGTAAACCCCGTGATAGCAGCCACTAACTCATCTCGGCCCCTATTATTACCCGTTATGAAACCAGATTTTTGAATATTCACCAACTGGCCAGAAAATTGTTGATACCACTCCAAATACTTCATATGATTCTCAAGTGAGATTTTAGACCCATTGCAAAAGATAATAACATCATCCGCATAAGCTAAGTGGGAGACCATAGGAGAATTAATATGAATACGATATCTATATTGAGGATAAACAGTGTGAAGATGATTTAACCCACGACTCATCATTTCCGCAGCAATAATGAACAAATAAGGGGAAAGAGGATCCCCTTGCCTTAAACCCCTTGTAGAGTGAAAAAACCCGCAGCCTTTCCCCATTAACAAGAACCGAAAACCAGCTATTGGAGATGCATCTAAAAATCATATCAATCCAAATCTCATTGAAGCCAAATAATCTCATCACCTTCACAAGACCAAACCAAGAGAGCCGATCATATGCTTTAGACATATCAAGCTTAAGCGCCACATTAGAACCCCGAACCTTCTTGTTAATAGATTGCATAATTTCTTGAGCTAGAGAACATTTTCATGGATAACTCGCCTTTGACAAAACCACTTTGTTGAGGAGATATGATACGGGGAGAATCAAGGAAAGACGGCACGTAAGAAGCTTGGTGATAACTTTATTGTTAAAGTTACATAGACTAATAGGTCTAAGCTCCGAAAAGAAGTAGGAGCAGCAATTTTAGGAATAGTAACAATCAAGGTGCTAGTCCAAATCTTCTAGGCATTTGAAAACCAGAGAAAAAGTCGCCAATAGCTCTATAGAAATCATCTTTAATAATGTCCCAACAACCTTTATAAAATTCCCCGTGAAACCATCGGGACCGGCTGCACTTTGCCCATTCATCTTAAAAACCACATCCCTAATCTCATCCATAGTAGGAACGCCGAAGCATGGTGTTATCTTCATCATTGATCAGCCGAGGAATGAGGAAAGAGAATTCATCGAAGGATTTTGATGCGAACCTTGAAGTTGCTCAGTAGAAATTAACCGCTTCATCTTTAATATCATTTTGGTCCGTAAGCCAATCACCTTGACGATTTTTAATACGATGAATGAACAGCCTTTGTCTTTTCTTCTTAACCGTAGCATGAAAAAATTTTGTATTTCGTCTCTCCCGCCTTTAACCATTGCAAATTTGCTTTTGAGCCCATAAATCCTCTTCTATTTTCATCTTTTGAAGGAGATTAGCCCGAGCAAGACCCAAAGCAGCCCTTGACTCCTCATTGCCGAGTTGTTGATGCCGAATTTCTCTATATAAAACTTCATCTTCGGCATTTTTAATTTGCCGATCCACTCGCCATACACCTCGTTTATTCCAAACGTAAATACACTTCCTAAGCCGCCCCAACTTTTTAGCAAAAGAAACCATAGGCCTCCCATCCATCGGGAATGTACCCCAAGAATCTTGGACAAGCTTAGAAAAGGAATGATGCTTCAACCAGATGTTTAGGAACCGAAATAAAGATTTCTTCACATCTCCTTCCATAAAAACATTCACAAGGATAGGAGCATGATCAGAACATAATCTGGATAAATGAGTAACTCGAGAATTAGAAAACATATTCAGCCATTTCTCATTGTACATAGCTCTATCCAGCCGTTGATAAATGGCTCTTCTACCCCTTTGTTTATTGTACCAAGTAGCCATATTCCCCTCAAAGCCAGCATCCATTAAATTCGAATATTGGATCATGTCAGAGAATTCCGTAACAGCCATATTATTGATAGGTTTACCACCTATTTTCTCCGATTGATCTAAAACGCAGTTAAAATCACCAATAACCATCCAAGGAAAATCCACATCACTAATGGCCATTAAATCATCCCAAATAGAAATCCGAGTGAATCTATTGCAGCTTGCATGAACAAAAGAAACCCACACAGAATCAGCCCATAAAGGATGAGTGACTTGCACAGTAAGAGATTGAGAGGAGTCATGAATAATCGTGACTTGAAGACCATGCTTCCAAACAAGCCAAATTCTGTTACTAGCATTAGCCATGCCACTTTCACAACCCACTTTTCGAATAAACTGATCCAATGAATTATTTGCTGCTTTCGGTTCATAAAGAGCAAATAGAGAAACCCCATAATTGCGAAATAAACGCTTAATTCTACGAACAAAGGGCACCGTTAGCAATACCACGAGCATTCCAACTAATAAAACTAATCATTAAAACTAAAAAGATGGAGAGTAAATGAGGAGATAAAACGAAGAGGGAACTCACAAAGTGAGGGGGATTTCTCCCTACTTTTTCCTTTTATGAGTAATGTAATGAAACCGTCATCATCTTGGGCTCGCAATGCGGTTAGAGATTCTTTGAAATCCATTTGCATGTTCATGACTTGATTCAGCGAGGTAACTTGAGGAGCTCTAGGCGACAGATTAAGTGAACCAAAAGCATTCATCTTTGCATGGGAAGAAGGTTTTACACGCATAGCAGAATCATCTCGCAAAGGCGTGCATAATTTAAGAGGATCTTGAACTTCAGGAATAGATATATGAATATCCTCCCCTCCATCCATTTCAGAGAGACCAGCCTTAGTCTTTATAGCCTTTAGGCTTTTAGACAGAGCATCGTTAACAGACTTTGGCAAAGCAATACCCCTTCTAGCCATCAAAGGAGCCGTGAATTCCTTAGAGCCACCATCTTTCTTTGTAAGATCAATAACATCTTTTTTGGCTTCATTCAAATCAGCACTCTTGCTTGTACCTTCTTGATTACCCTTAATTTTGTCTTTCCGAATCCAAGCTTCATTTTTTGTTTCCCCCTTCTTATGATCATCCTTTTCATCTCTTTTCAATCCTTGATCAGCCTTCTTCTTCCCATCCCCATCACCATTTTTCTTGAATTCAGAATTTAGAATACGACAATTAAAAGTGTCATGACCTAATAGAGAACAATGGCTGCAATACATAGGCATGTTATCATACTCAACAGGCTGCACAAAACTCGGCATACAATCACCACAATCTATATGAATTTTTTTCAAAGTGTACCGTTTTAATAAATCCACTTGCACCAAAATTTTAGCCACACTTGGCCTAGACAATTCAGCCGTAGCTTTATCAATCGACATAGGCTTTCCAAAGATTCGAGCCAAAGAGAATAGAAAGATTTTATTGAATAGATGAACCGGCAATCCAGGAAGACTTACCCAAACAGAACAATAGAGGAATCCGTTTGAGGCTTCCATGAAGGTGTCCAAACCGAAGTACGCATAGGAAATCTGTTCACATACCATACCTCCCTAGTCCAAATGCGTTGGAAGTCTTCTTCATTAGTGAGTTGAATCAACATATGACGAGAATCAATATGGCCCAATTTATATGCTCCCTTCAAATGAAACGTAGCAAAAGCAATTCTTGCAGCCTCCATAGTAGGTCTGCCATTAGAAAATTTTCCAACCAATGTCCAAGCAAAAGGCTTAGCAAAAGCCTCTAAAGCTTCCTTCGAAAGTTTCAAAGACGGCATACCTTTGTGAATAGCAGCTGGTATCAATGGAATATCTTGGATTGGGGTTGGTTGCGAGGGGCTGAATATTGAAGCAAAAGATTTATTAGGGTTAGGGGGGAGCGGCGCTTTAGGGTTAGCATGAGGGGGAATTACGGCTTCAGCAATAGTTGGTTCAGCAACAGGGTTTTGCGAATTAGGGCTGATATTATGATTGGAAACATGATTTGCAATAGAAGGAAGAGGAGGAAATATGGCCGGATCAGCCATGGAGGCCAAACCCTAATTAGGGTTCTACCAAAAAACGGCAAAACCTAGAGAGAATATAGTTTTAGTGCGTGTGTGTGTTTTTTCCTTATGATACCAGTTAACCATTTAGTAACTGAAGATGAAGGATCGCCAAAAAAAAAAATTGTTTCTACTCGTGGTCTTCGACAAGGGGATCCTATATCTCCTAGTCTCTTTATTATTGCTGCTGAGGTTTTAAGCCAGGGTCTTAATAACCTCCATCTTCTTCACCCTCATGTCGCCTTCCATACGGGTAACCTTAATGTTCCTGTCATCTCTCATTTGTCCTATGCTGATGATATTATTATCTTTTGTAATGGGAGCATTCCTTCTCTTGAGCGTCATATGGAGTTTTTGGAATCTTATCAGTGCTTCTCTGGCCAGCTTGTTAGCATTTCTAAATCTTGTTTTCTGATGGGGCGGAATGTGGCTGAGCATGATAATGCTATCTCTCTTATTAAGGGGTTCCAAAAGAAAAACTTGCCTATTGTTTATTTGGGGTGTCCTCTTTATATCGGTAGGAAAGTGCAATCTTTGTTTGATCCTGTCATGCAAAAGCTTCGGGATAAGCTTGATTCGTGGCAAGGTAAATTACTGTCGGCTGGTGCTAAGCTTGTTTTGATCAAGTCCTGCCTCCAAGCTATTCCTATTTATTATATCTCTTTACTTGATCCTTCGAAGTGTGTTGTTAATGCCATGAATCGCCTTATTGCCAATTTCTTTTGGAGCAGTTCTGATGGGGGAAATAAGTATCATTGGGTATCTCGGAATGAATTTTTCTGGCCTATTGAGGAAGGGGGCTTAGGCCTCCGAAAATTTGAGGAGATGGCTATTGCTTTTTCTATGAAGCTTTGGTGGAGATTTCGCACGTCCGACTCTCTTTGGGCTCAGTTTCTTGCGGCCAAATACTGTCGTGGTACTCATCCGGATGCTATATCTAGATTGGGTTGCTCCCACATTTGGAAGCGTATGGTTGCCGCTAAGGATTTGGTGGAGAGTCGTATTACTTGGGGTGTGGGCTGTGGTGATATTTCTGTTCAAGAAAAATGGCTTCCTCATGATCTTCCCCTTCTTGATAATCGACATGATCAGATTTTTTCGTTATTTGAGGATGGTGTTTTAAGGGAAGATTATATTATATTCGTAATACTTTTGGGCAGCAATTTTTGATGGAGATTCAATCTTATGGTATTCGGCTTAATGGAGATCGTGATCAGCCTTTTTGGTCCCCTTCTTCGGGCAGATTTTCCATATCTTCGGCTTGGAGGGAATGTAGGATGTCCCGTACTCGGAGTAGGGTCTTTGCTTGGTGCTGGCATAAGTATATTCCTCTTAAGGTGTCCATATTCATGTGGAAATGCCTTAAGGCTGCTCTCCCTACTGATGACAACATATCTCGTAAAGGTATCTCTATTGTCTCTCGTTGTCATTGTTGTTCTAACCCTTCTCTTGAATCCTTACAACACATTCTTCTTCATGGTGATATTGCCTTTAAAGTGTGGAATTTCTTTGGGAACTTGATTGGTTTCCATATCTCGGGTTCTACTATTATGCAAAGGATGATTGCTTGGCATGCCTGTAAAAATTCCAAACTTAGTAGGGTTGTGTTATGGTTGGGAGATATTCTTCCGAGTTTCATTTGTTGGGAGCTTTGGAAGCACAGGAATAAATGCAGGTTTGATGATGGGATTCCTAGTTGGGAAAAGGTTCGTAATAATATTCAATTTCAAATTAGTGATATCCTTCGAACTCACAGCTTATCCTTTCATGTTCTTCCGTCGGAGGAAAATAATGCTTTATTTTTTAATATTATTACTGCCACCCCATCTATTGTTCGTGTCAAGCTAGTATATTGGCCCCCTCCTTCTGAGGGACAAGTGAAAGTTAATACAGATGGAGCTTCTCGTGGTAACCCGGGCATTGCCTCGGGTGGAGGTATTTTTTACGTATCATGATGGGTCTTTTATTTTTGCTTTTTCTCATTTTTATGGTAATGCTTCTAACATGGTTGCTGAAGCTTGGGCTGCTCTTGATGGAATTACTCAAGCTAGGCTTATGGGCTTTGATTCTCTTTGGCTCGAGGTCGATTCTGAAGTTTTGTCTCTCATATTACTTCGTAAATGCAATATTCCTTGGGAGATTTGGTATTACATTCAAGCCATTTTCAGATTCATGGAGGAAGTATCTATTCAGGTAACTCATGTCTACAGGGAAGGTAATAAAGTGGTAGATTTTCTTGCTAATATTTCGGCTGCTGCGCAAACGGATTTTCAGTTTACTTCATTGGAGTTTTGTCCCAAGCCGTGCCAGAGTCTTCTCTATTTTGATCGGATTGCGTATCCTAATATTAGGCAGTAGGTTTTCTCTTTATTTTATTGATGTATTTTCTTTTGTTTTTAGATTCCCCCCCCCCCTTTATTGTAGAGGATCTTACAGGTTGTGTAAGAACTCCCCCTAGGTGTTTTTTTTGGTGGTTAAGGTTTTATGTCCCCCACCATGTTTGTATTTTTAATTTTCGTTATTAATAAAATCTAGGGAGTACCGTCTCCTTTTGCCAAAAAAAAAAAAACTAAGAGAGGGTTTTTAAGCCAAAGAAGCATTGGAATTCCCATATTTCGGGACATTTCCATCAAATAAAGCATCCCTACCTTCATTAAAAACCTCTTGGATATCAAAATCTGAAGTAACTCGAGGACCACTAGGAGATAAATGAAAATTATCAATCACTACATCACCAGGCCATTTACGGAAAGTAGTATCTACCATTTCCAATTCAGAATCAGATTCACACTTTCCATCTTCCAAATTAATGTAACCTTCCACATTGTCCATAGAGGGGACAAAATTAGGATTAGGTTTAACAACCTCATTAATACCAAATTCAGAAAGTTCATGCTTGTCTTCAAGATCAATAGCCCCATCGTCAACAATAGAATGATTACCACCAGATTTGGTCTAGAAGCAGCCCTTTCCATATCATTAGCTGTTTTTAAATAATTAGGGGAGACAAAAGGAGCACCCCGCTTTGGAAGAAAACTAAAACCATTAGTAACAAGGTTAGAAACAAAAAATTTCAAGCCAAGAGGGGATGGGGATTTATGAACCATAGAGGAAGTACCAATAACATTTTTAGAATAATTATGAGTAAGATGCGTGCCTTCCAAGTTAGGATTCGAAACCATATTAAACGTACCTTGCACATCATTCACGTGATTTTTACCTTTAGAGCCCGGGACATTTTCTTTTTGGATACAACCACTTTCTTGTTGTTGAGAAGTAATATTGCCATTGACACCTTCATTAGCCTTGTGTTTTGCAGCGTATATCTGCATTTTTTTGGGCTACCCCGAGACCTTATCTTTATTGCTATTACCCTCATTACCAACATTGCTAGCGGTTTTACCCAAGCCATCTTTGTTCTTCTCCTCATTCTTAGTATCCGAAGGATTAGCCCCAACAACTTTAATATTCTCATCAGCTCTATCTTTCACCACTTTATCCTTGGGATGTAGATAAAAACACTTAGAAACATCATGACCCAACTTGTAACAATGTTTACAATATTGAGGAAGATTATCAAATTCCAGTTTTTGAAAAAACTCGAAAATTCATCACCACAATCAATAAAAACCCTAGAAGGCAGCTTCTTAAGCAAATCAACTTGAACAAGAACCTTAGCAACACTAGGCCCAGATAAGTCAGCCGTTGGCTTATCAATAGCAAGAGGCTCCCCAAAAATCTTGGCAATGGAGTACAAACAAACTTTGTTGAACATATGAATTGGCAACCCAGGAAGACCAACCGACACAGGAACCAAAGAAGATTCCTTCTCTGGATGCCAAGAAGGAGACCAACGAAAGACACGCATGGGAAATCTGCCTAAGTACCATTGTTCTTTTGCCCACAACCGATTAAAGTCTCCCTCATGCATCAAACGAATAAGAATGTGCCTGGAATCAACATGACCCAAAGAAAAATCTGCTTTCAATCCAAACTTTAAAAAATATTGCCTAGTAATCTCCATATTCGGCCTACCATGAGAAAACTTACCAACAAGTGTGAATTTAAAAGGTTGAGCCAACGATTGTATCATCTCCTTGGAAAACTTTAGAGCCGGTTCTCCTTTATGCATCGACATTGGCACAAGGTTCATAGAAGGCGCCGGAGTAACTAAGGGAGAATCCTTAAACAAGGAGGAAAAGGATTTTACTTTGGAAGGGGATAGAGGCGGCTGTTGAACCATATTAGGGTTAGGAAAAGGAGGCGCTGAATTACCTTGGCCGCAATTGTTCCTTGAGCATTGTTACCAGCCACATTCAAACCAGCCAGCACTGAAGATGTATTAGAGGGTGGAACCGAATTCATACCAGCCATGAGGCCGCCGTAAGCAGCATTGAATGGCAAACCCTAATTAGGGTTCCGAGCAATATGTTGAGAGAAAACAATATTAGTGCATGGAGCTCAACATTAGTTCCTTCAAATGGCTTAATCTACTAAATCCAAGAGTTACGTTCAAAAAAATACCAGGATTCAGTAGCTAAATAGCTACTAAATCTAAATGCATCTTTGTAAAATGCACTTGGATTTACTAGCTAAATAGCTATATCCATGTGTAATTTTGAACATTACACTTGGATTCAAAAGCTAAATAACTACTGAATCCATGTGTATTATCATGATTACACTTGGATTTAGTAGCTAACTTAGCTACTGAATCTATGTGAAAGTTTCAAAATATATATGTATTCAGTAGCTAACTAGCTACTGAATCTATGTGAAATTTTCAAAATACATATGGATTCAGTAGCTAACTAGCTACTGAATATATGCACAATTTTCAAAATACATATGAATTCGGTAGCTAACTAGCTACTTAATCTATGTGCAATTTTTAACATACATATGGATTCAGTAGCTAACTAACTACTGAATTCAAGTACAATCATGAAAATACACAAGGATTTAGTAGCTAACTAGCTACTGAATCTATATGCAATTTTCAAAATACATATAGATTCAGTATCTAACTTAACTACCGAATTTAAATCCAATTATGAAAATACACAAGAATTCAGTAGCTACTTAAGTACTGAATCCATTTGTATTTTTGAACATTTCACATAGATTCAGTAGCTAATTATGTTCTGAATCCATTTAAGTTATCTACTGAATCTATATGTATATTTGAATATTGCAATTGGATTCAGTAGCTAAATAGCAACTGAATCCATGAGTATTATCATGTTTACACTTAGATTCAGTAGCTAGTTGCTAACTAGCTACTGAATCTATGTGCAATTTTCAAAATACATATGGATTCAGTAGCTAAATAGCTACTGGATCCAAATGTATTTTTGTAAATTGTATTTGGATTCTGTAGCTAAATAGCAATTGAATCCAAGTGTATTTTTGAACATTGCGTATGGATTCAGTAGCTAGATAACTACTAAATCCATATGTATTATCATGATTACACTTGTATTCAATAGCTAACTATCTACTGAATCTATGTGCAATTTTTAAAATACATATGAATTTAATAGCTAACTAGCAACTGAATCTATGTGTAATTTTCAAAATATATATGGATTTGGTAGCTAACTAGCTACTGAATCCATGAGTAATGATCAAAATACAAATGAATTCAGTAGCTAACTAGTTGCTGAATGTAATGCTCAAAATATATATGGATTAAGTAACTGAGTAGATACTGAATCTATGTACAGTTTTAAATATACACATGGATTCAGTAGATATTTAAGTACTGAATCCATGTGTAATGCTCAAAATACACATGCATGTAGCTAATTAGCTACTGAATTTTAAAACCCTAACTTTTTTAGCAAAATTTATGAAACACTTACTTTTTAGAAATAATTTTTCCTACTTAGGAATTAGTTACTGTATCAATTTTTCCTACTTATGAAACCGTAACCTTTTTACTAAAATTTATGAAACCTAAACTTTTTAGAAATAAGTTTTAGCATAATAATCAGTGAGAAATTGTCTAATAGGTTGAGAAATTTAATAGTAGTAGGAAAAAATGGGTTAAGAAACTTTACCTTGTTGATTTTTGCTATTAGGGGATGCCATTGCAGTTGATTTTTGACGGAGATAGAAGCTGGAGAACAATGAAATGTCGCCGGAGACGTCCTGGTTGTTTTGACGGAGAGAGAAGCTAGAGGGTTTTTCGTTGGGAGGGTTTTCTCTCGCCTACTCGAGTTCAACTGTGTATTTGTGCGTGTTTGGGTGTAACCGGTTGAAGAAAGACGCTTATATACAACATTTTTTATTCTGCCGCGTGTCTATAATCCTTTTAATATTTTGTCCTTTGGTTGTCTACTTAGTTACAAAACTGCCACCAATTTTCTTCAGTAAAATTGTAATGTGAACCCTTGATTTTGGTCTAATCCAATGGTTGTGATTGTTTCTCATGTTTCTCATTGTAGTAAGACCCTATACACACACACACACACACACACACACACACACACACACACATATATATATATATATATATATATATATATATATATATATATATATATATATATATATATATATATATATATATATATATATATATATATATATATATATATATATATATATATATATATATATATATATATATATATATATATATATATATATATATATTTATATATATATATATTTATATATATATATTTATATATATATATATAACCTAATTAAAATGAGAAACATGAGAACCAACCACAATCATTGGATTAAGATAAATTAATGATTTAGATTAGATATACTTTATAAAAAAAACGGTGGCAATTTTTGTAATATTTGTGAAAGTTGGGAGGTACTGCAATGTTTTTTTTTTTTTGGCAAAAAGGAGACGGTACTCCCTAGATTTTATTAATAACGAAAATTAAAAATACAAACATGGCGGGGGACATAAAACCTTAACCACCAGAAAAAACACCTAGGGGGAGTTCTTACACAACCTGTAAGATCCTCTAGAATAAAGGGGGGATCTAAAAACAAAAGAAAATACATCAATAAGATAAAGAGAAAACCTACTGCCTAATATTAGGATACGCAATCCGATCAAAATAGAGAAGGCTCTGGCACGGCTTGGGACAAAACTCCAATGAAGTAAACTGAAAATTCGTTTGCGCAGCAGCCGAAATATTAGCAAGAAAATCTGCCACTTTATTACCTTCCCCGTAGACATGAGTTACCTGAATAGATACTTCCTCCATGAATCTGAAAATGGCTTGAATGTAATACCAAATCTCCCAAGGAATATTGCATTTACGAAGTAATATGAGAGACAAAACTTCAGAATCGACCTCGAGCCAAAGAGAATCAAAACCCATAAGCCTAGCTTGAGTAATTCCATCAAGAGCAGCCCTAGCTTCAGCAACCATGTTAGAAGCATTACCATAAAAACGAGAAAAAGCAAAAATAAAAGAACCATCATGATGACGTAAAATACCTCCACCCGAGGCAATGCCCGGGTTACCACGAGAAGCTCCATCTGTATTAACTTTCACTTGTCCCTCAGAAGGAGGGGACCAATATACTAGCTTGACACGAATAATAGACGGGGTGGCAGTAATAATATTAAAAAATAAAGCAATATTTACCTCCGACGGAAGAACATGAAAGGATAAGCTGTGAGCACGAAGGATATCACTAATTTGAAATTGAATATTATTACTAACCTTTTCCCAACTAGGAATCCCATCATCAAACCTGCATTTATTCCTGTGCTTCCAAAGCTCCCAACAAATGAAACTCGGAAGAATATCTCCCAACCATAACACAACCCTACTAAGTTTGGAATTTTTACAGGCATGCCAAGCAATCATCCTTTGCATAATAGTAGAACCCGAGATATGGAAACCAATCAAATTCCCAAAGAAATTCCACACTTTAAAGGCAATATCACCATGAAGAAGAATGTGTTGTAAGGATTCAAAAGAAGGGTTAGAACAACAATGACAACGAGAGACAATAGAGATACCTTTACGAGATATGTTGTCATCAGTAGGGAGAGCAGCCTTAAGGCATTTCCACATGAATATGGACACCTTAAGAGGAATATACTTATGCCAGCACCAAGCAAAGACCCTACTCCGAGTACGGGACATCCTACATTCCCTCCAAGCCGAAGATATGGAAAATCTGCCCGAAGAAGAAGGAGACCAAAAAGGCTGATCACGATCTCCATTAAGCCGAATACCATAAGATTGAATCTCCATCAAAAATTGCTGCCCAAAAGTATTACGAATATAATCTTCCCTTAAAACACCATCCTCAAATAACGAAATAATCTGATCATGACGATTATCAAGAAGAGGAATATCATGAGGAATCCATTTTTCTTGAACAGAAATATCACCAGAGCCCACACCCCAAGCAATATGACTCTCCACCAAATCCTTAGCAGCAACCATACGCTTCCAAATGTGGGAGCAACCCAATCTAGATATGGCATCCATAGGATGAGTACCACGACAATATTTGGCTGCAAGAAACTGAGCCCAAAGAGAGTCGGACGTGGGAAATCTCCACCAAAGCTTCATAGAAAAAGCAATAGCCATCTCCTCAAATTTTCGGAGGCCTAAGCCCCCTTCCTCAATAGGCCAGAAAAATTCATTCCGAGAAACCCAATGACACTTATTCCCCCCATCAGAACTACTCCAAAAGAAATTAGCAATAAGGCAATTTATGGCATTAACAACACACTTCGGAGGCTCAAGTAAAGAGATATAATAAATGGGAATAGCTTGGAGACAGGACTTAATCAAAACAAGCTTAGCACCAGCCGAAAGTAATTTACCTTGCCACGAAACAAGCTTATCCCGAAGCTTCTGCATGACAGGATCAAATAAAGATTGCACTTTCCTACCGATATAAAGAGGACACCCCAAACAAACAATAGGCAAGTTTTTCTTTTGAAACCCCGTAATAAGAGAGATAGCATTGTCATGCTCAACCACATTCCGCCCCGTCAGAAAACAAGATTTAGAAATGCTAACAAGCTGGCCAGAGAAGCGTTGATAAGACTCCAAAAACTCCATATGACGCTCAAGAGAAGGAATGCTTCCATTGCAGAAGATAATAATGTCATCAGCATAGGATAAATGAGAGATGACAGGAACATTAAGGTTACCCGTATGAAAGGCGATATGAGGGTGAAGAAGATGGAAGTTATTAAGACCCCGGCTTAAAACCTCAGCAGCAATAATAAAGAGACTAGGAGATATAGGATCTCCTTGACGAAGACCTCGAGTAGAAACAAAATACCCATTAGCAGTACCATTAATCAGAAGCGAGAACCAACAATAATTTATGCATCTAAAGATCATGTCCAACCATTCTTCAGCAAAGCCAAATCTCCTCATCACCTTAATCAAGGCAAACCAAGAAAGCCTATCATACGCCTTAGCCATATCAAGCTTAAGAGCAACATTAGACCCATACACCTTTTTCTTAAGCGATTGAATAAGCTCTTGAGCAAGCAAAACATTTTCATGAATAAGACGACCTTTCACAAAGCTACTTTGTTGAGGAGATATAATACGAGGAAGCACAGCTTGAAGGCGAGAGCACAAGAGTTTGGTAATTATTTTATTAGAAAAATTACACAAGCTAATAGGCCGAAGCTGCGAGAAAGAAGTAGGGGCAACCACCTTAGGAATAGTAACAATAAGCGTACTGGTCCAGCTCCGAGGGAGAAGAAACCCTGAGAAGAACTCAAGGACAGCATTATAAAGATCCATGCATATAATATCCCAGCATTTATGATAGAATTCTCCCGTAAAACCGTCCGGACCAGCAACACTAGTCCCACTCATACTGAGGACGATATCATGAACCTCTTTAAGCGTAGGGGGAGTAATAAGCATCCTATTTTCCTCATTGGAGATCAACCGAGGAATCACATTCAGCAGCTCATCGGGGGGATCGACCGAATAGAATCTAACAGCTTCCTCCTGAATCAGATTCTGATCAACAATCCAATTCCCATCACTATCCCGAATTTTGTGAATGTATAATTTCTGTCTCCTTTTTTTCACGTAAGCATGAAAGAATCGAGTATTATTATCCCTATCTTTAACCCAAGCTAAGTTAGCTTTTTGCATCCAGAACTCCTCTTCAATCTTAAGACGATAGGAGAGGTTAGCTTGGGCAAGATGAAGGGCAGCCCTATTATCATCACTAGAATCTTGTTCAAAAAGAAGCTCTTTAGCATAAACTTCATCCTCAGCATGCTTCACAAGCTGGTCCACTCTCCCAAACGTAGAACGATTCCAAAGTTGAATGTCATGTTTGAGGCGAGTAAGCTTCTTACTAAACTTGACCAACGGCCTACCAAAGATTCTACCATCCCACGAAGACCGAACCAAAGGAATGAAAGAGTTATGATGAGTCCAAACATTGAGAAATCTGAAAACACCCTTATGAACTTCATCAACTAAACGAATATTAATAGCCAACGGAGCATGATCAGAGCAAGTCCTATTAGGATGATCAATAGAAGTTTGGCTGAAACAACGCAACCATTTATCATTATACAGGGCACGATCAAGCCTTTGAAGAATAGTGGCACGCTTCGATCTCTTGTTCCACCAGGTGAAGATATGACCCCTATACCCACCATCTATAAGATTAGAAACCTGAATCATATCAACAAACTCAGAAACCCTAGAATCAATCACAGGCCTACCCCCAAGCTTCTCAGATTGATCAACAACAGAATTAAAATCCCCCACAATTAGCCAGGGATCATCAGTGTTGCTCACATCAATAATATAATCCCATAAAATCCTTCTAGTATACTTGCTACAACTAGCATGGACAAAGGACATAAGGACGGGATTGGGCCACAGAGAATGAGAAACACGAACAGTGATAACTTGATCATCACAAAAAATGACATCACAAGTGATGCCATGCCTCCACACAACCCAGATATTCCCCTTATCATTAACAACACCTCCAATACAACGAATTTTACGAACATAAGAAGGAAGCAGCATGGGATCCACCTTAGGCTCATAAATACCACATATAAAGACATCATGAATCCTTAATAACCTCTTAACTCGACGAACCGAGGCAGCATTACCAATACCCCGGATATTCCAACTTAGAACCCCAACCATTAAAACATTTTTTATAGAAAGGACGGAGAGATGGCTTTTAAGCCAAAGAATCATTGGATTTCCCATATTTTGGGACATTCCCATCAAGTAAAGAGTCCCTACCCTCATTGAAGACCTCTTGAATATCAAACTGAGAAGTAACACGAGGGCCACGAGCAGATAACAGAAGATTATCAATTAACTCCTCACCAGGCCATTTACGAATAGTATTTATCTATCACCTCCAATTCAGAGTCGGATTCACACTTACCATCATCCAAATGAATAAAACTATCCGCCCCAGCCATAGATGGGCCGGAAGAGGGAATAACATTGGTAACTTCATTGAAAACATTTTCATTATGATCAAGCTCTTCTTCAAGCTCGATAGACCCATCTTCAACAATAATATGGTTACCACCGGGATTAATGTTAGGAGCAGTTTTTTCCATATTAATAGCAGTTTTTAAAGTATTAGGGGAAACAAAAGGGGCTCCTCGCTTTGGAAGAAAGCTAAATCCATGAGTAACAAGGTTAGAACCAAATAATTTTGAACCAAGGGGAGATTGGGGGTTTATGAACCATAGAAGATGTACCAACAACATTCATAGAAAAATTAGGAGACGTACCTTGGCCACCAGCTTTCAGGTGAGCATTAACATTATTACCCGAGACAATTTCTTTTTGCTTACCATTAATTTGACCAGAATTTATACCTTGAGCAGATTTTATGGACCATTTTCAGAATTAACCAAGATATTTTCTTTGAGCTTCCCATAATTCTGAGCAATCGGTTTCCTTGCTTGACCCACCCCCTTAGTATTCACAACATTTTCCATGTAAGAAGAAGGCTCATTCACTTTAGTTTTTTCAACATAAACCAATTTCTTACCCACATTTGCACCCTTTATACCTCCACCAGCCGAGATCTGTTCACCACTAGCCGAGTCCTGTGCCAAATTACCTTGAGCAGCCGTGTTACCCTCTTCCATCACCCCCTCATTACCACCATTCACATCAGCTTCATTCTTAGTGTTTGTCTTTTTAGGATGGAGGTAGAAACATTCATTAACATTATGACCTAATTTATAACATTGTTTGCAATAACTTGGGAGGTTGTCAAATTCTAATGGCTGCCAAAAGCTTGAAAAATCATCACCGCAATCAATGAAAACCCTAGATGGAAGTTTTTTCAAAAGGTCAATTTGAACAAGGACTTTAGCAACGCTTGGTCTTGACAAATTACTAGTTGCTTGATCAATAGCTAATGGCTCTCCAAAAATCTTAGCAATAGAAAATAAACACACTTTGTTAAACATATGGATTGGGAGGCCGGGTAACCCAACCCAAACAGGAAATAGAGAAGACTCTTTATCCGGCCTCCAAGAGGGTGACCAACGGAAAACACGCATTGGAAAAAGCCCAAGATGCCATTGTTCTTTAGTCCAAAGTCTATTAAAATCACCCTCATGAATAATCTGAATTAAAACATGTTTAGGGTCAATATGACCCAATTTAAAATCTGCTTTAAGGCCAAATTTCAAGAAATGTTGTCTTGTGGCATCCATGGATGGGCGACCATGAGAAAATTTTCCAACCAATGTGTATTTGAATGGCTGGGATAAAACATTAATGATTTCTTTTGAAAACTTCAAACAAGGCTCACCTTTGTGGGTAGAACAAGGAATGGTATTAATGGCTGTAGTATGCGTACCTTGAGGAGCCAAACCCTTCACAACCGAGGCAAAAGACTTCGCTGCAGTAGGAGATGAAGGCTGTAACGGAACAGGGCTAGGGTTTGCATGAGGCGGCGGTAAATTAGGGTTTGGAGGAGTCGTGCTTTCCACACCAAAAACGGGCGGCAGAACTTGAGTATTACACGCCGGGCTTGTTTCATGGACAACGGAAGGATGAAGACCAGATGAAGAAGAGGCCATTAGGCCGAACTATGGTGAAGAACGGCGGCTGCAAGGAGGAACCTTGCAACCCTAATTAGGGTTCCGCCCCAACGCTTTAGAGAGGACTGTATTTTAGTGCATGTGTGCGTGGGAGGTACTGCAATGTCATCATTTAAATTTCCCTAAAAATTCAAAATTAAATATCTCAAAATCTATAAGTCGAAATGATTTCGAGAACACTGTTTTTCTCGTATCGACGAGGCGAATCAAACTACATCCCTAAAGATAGGGTTAAGGAAAAATTATTGAACAACAATGAAATTCTCAAAATACACTTGGATTCAGTGGATAAGTAGCTACTGCATTCAAGTGTATTTTGAATATTGCACTTGAATTTATCAATCACACTTGATTCAGTAACTATGTAGCTAATGAATCCATGTGCAATTATCAAAATACATATGGATTCAGTAGCTAATACTGAATCCAAGTATAATGTTAAAATACACATGGATTCAGTAGCTAACTAGCTATTGAATCCATATAAAATGTTCAAAATACACATGAATTCAGTAGCTAACTAGTTACTGAATGCAATATTCAAAATAAATATTGATTCATTAGCTAATGAATCCAAGTGCAATGTTCAAAAATACACATGGATTCAGTACCTAACTAGCTACTGAATCCATGTGCAATGTTCAAAATACATATAGATTCAGTAGATAACTAGCTACCGAATCTATGTGTAATGATTCAAATATACTCCCTCCGTCCCAGCCGAGTGTACACTTATTTCCCTTTTGGTCCGTCCCAGCCGAGTGTGAACTGCCCAAAATGGAAGGGAATCTTCACTATTTACCCCACTCATTCTCGCCCAACATTTTGGTTCACACTGGGCTGGGATGGAGGGAGTACATATATTCAGTAGCTAACTAGTTACTGAATGAAATGTTCAAAATACATATGGATTCAGTAGACAAGTAGCTACTTAATCCAAGTGTAATGTTAAAAATACATATGAATTCAGTAGATAACTTAGCTACCGAATCCAAGTGCAGTGTTCAAAAATACACATGAATTATGTAGCTAAGTAGCTACTGAATCTAAGTGCAATGTTAATTAATACCCATGGAATTATTAGTTAAGTAGCTACTAAATCCAAGTGTATTTTAAGAATTTCATTGTTATTCAATATTTATTTTCAAAACCCTATATTCGGCGATTTAGTTTGATTGGTATTGTCGAGACGAGAAAAACAATATTCTTGGATTTTTTTTCGACTTATAGATATTGAGTTATTTAATTTTGAAACTTTAGGGAAATTTGAATTATGACGTGTCAGGTTTTGAATTTGCAAGGTCAAATGACATTTTACAGATTTGTCCTTATCTATCCTATTAATTACGAAAATGCCACCGCCTCTATTTAAGTAATTTCTAATGTGAACACTTGATTTGTCTTTTTATCCAATGGTTATATTTAGTTCTCATTATTCTCATTTTTATTGGTTCTCATTGGAGTAAGACCCTGTGTATATATATATATATGTGTGTGTGTGTGTGTGTGTGTATGTATGTAAATATAAATATAAATATATATATATATATGAGTTGGTCTTATAAAAAACTAGTTTTTTCTTAAGATAAGGAAAAACGTGTTTTCCAAAGCAACGTTCAAAATAAACGGTGGCATTTTTGTAATTACTGGCAACCATGTTCAAAATAAATGGTGGCATTTTTGTAATTACTGGCAACATGATAAATGCCAGTGTTAATATTACAAATGACCAGTGATTTCATACTGGCATTTTATAAACATGAAACTGGCACTTTTTACACGGACACTTTTATATACATGAACTGACACTCTTCACACGGGCACTTTTATATACATAGACTGGCATTTGAAAACACATTTGCGGCACTCAAAAATGCATATACGGCACTCAAAAACAACGATAATTATTTTTGCTGATATTCAAAAAAATATGAACTGGCATTCAAAAAAACATGGACTGGCATTCAAAATTACAAGAACTGGCATTCAAAAATACATTGACACTCAGTTACACACTTACTGGCACTCTATTATACACTAACGGGCACTCAATTATACACCAACGGGCACTTGATTATACACTAACGGGCACTTGATTATACACTAACGGGCACTCAATTATACACCAACGGGCACTTGATTATACATAAACTGGCACTCATAAAAACAAAAACTGGCATTAGTTTGAACTGGAACGGGCACATAATTCCTGCCGGTGCAGAAGTAACGACTGGAGTTTTGGATCCCAATTTTCCAGTTATCTGCAATTCATCAAATCACTAATCAAATGCGTTTATGTAAGCAAGTTTCTCCCATAAACACAAACCCAGCAACCGTTTCTCTCTCCTCTCTCTAAACCCTCTCATAAATTCCGGCGGATTCCCATTGTCTCCGGCGATCTCTTCCCATTCCTCACTTATTCCGGCCAAAATCCCCTTACAAAGTTTCTCCCCTCACCCTAAACCTTCAGATTAACCAATCCTTGTTCCAATCCGGGGTGCTTCTTCTTAAACCCTTGAAGATTCCGACGAGCTTGTTGAATTTTCCGGCGGGGTTTGCAGAGTCTGGCGAGCCTGTTTAGTTTTCCGGACAGATTTTTTCCACCAATATTGAAAGGTTCAGTGTTCACCTATGAAATCAAAACTTCTGAGGAAGAAGACGACGCATTGCGTCTAGAGAGAGAGGATAGAGAGAGAGAGAGTCTGCGTTGTGTGTGTGACTGTGCGTGGATCGGTAAAACACGTTTTTTGTTAAGTTAACAAAAAACGCGTTTTTTTATAAGTTTTTGGCTATATATATATATATATATATATATTAAAAAACAATTGCTGCTTACACTGTTTGAATCTTTTTTTTTTTTTTGGCAAAAGGAGACGGTACTCCCTAGATTTTATTAAAAATGAAAATAGAAATACAAAGAGATGGGGGACTAGACCTTACCATCGAGAGGAAGATATAAAATCTAACCTCCAGTACAAGGGACCTATCTTTTAGATAGAAAAAAACACCAGCATCTAAAACCAAATAAAAAGTCCAAACTAAAGTGGCTGGATTCATATGATCCGTACAAGAGGGGAGGGGAAGAACTAACAAACAGAACAATAAACTAAATCTAACATAAGGAATCCTTGCTTTGTCCAGCTTGAAGGGACCTTTGCAATCCCTCAAAAGATCCGAAAAGGAGTGAAAAGTAACATCTCTTTGTTGATTAGCTGCTTCATTCGCTAACCCATCCGCTACCTTGTTTCCTTCTCTAAAAACATGAGTGACCCTAACCTCCATATAAGACATCAACATTTTGATCTTGCCTACCATGTATGCGATTCTCCAAGGAATATGAGATGAGAAACGTCATTAAGGATCTGCACCAAAACATTAGAATCCAATTCTAGCCAAATCTTAGGAATTCCATACTCATATACAAAAGAAAGGCCATCCAAGGCTGCTTTAGTTTCAGCCCACATATTTTTGGCTACCCCATAAAAATGACCAAAACCAAACAGTAGATCCCCTCTAGAGTCACGAAAAATACCTCCCCCAGCACTTAAACCCGGATTCCCTCTCGAAGCACCATCTGTATTTAATTTGAACCAGCCAGCCATAGGGCACTCCCAAGTAATCAGCCGTAAAGGCCTAGGGAGAGAAGGCGTATTGCGAATTTAAAAAAAAAATACAAACAAACTCATCACCTTTATGCAGAGCAAACTGAGGAGAATGAGCTGCAATAATAGAGGAGATCAGATCAGCCACTTTTATCACACTCTCTTGAGGTCGAATCAAAGAACCTTCGAAAGTCACCTTATTTCTTTGTCTCCAAATTTCCCAACAAATAATACCGGGCAGCAAATCACTTAGCCATTGTATCATAGCACTCAATTTAGAACCTCCCAGCCACCAACTACAAAGAACTTGAGACAAGTTACCACCTCAAAATTGAGTGCCCACCATGTTCCCAAAAAGAGTCCAAAGGTATTGAGCCAATTCGCTATGAATTAGTAAGTGATTAAGAGTTTCTTCTCTTGGGGTAGAGCAACAAACACACCTAGACACCAATGTAATGCCCCTCTATTGAATTACATCATCTGTTGGAATCCCTCTATGAGCTCTCCATAAAAACATGGAAATTTTTAGAGGGAGATGTTTATGCCAAATTTTCGAGAAAACCCAGGACCCTGGCTTAGCTTCCCTACATTCTCTCCAAGTCGAGGAGATAGAAAACCTGCCCGAAGAAGAAGGAGTCCAATCAATCTTATCAACGCTATCCGAAGTATAGATGTGTTGAAACCCAATGATGGACATTAAATGACTACCAAACAAATCCCGAATGTAATCCACATTGGGAAGATGATTTGCAAAGAGAGTACAAACCTCCACATTCTCAGTCGGAATAGAGCAAGATCCATCAAACCATTTTTCATGAATAGAAATGAAACCTTGCCCAACTCTCCAAGCTATTCGAGCTTCCATAATATCTCTCACCCCAACCATTCGCTTCCAAATATGAGAGGAATAATAAGGGATTGTGGCATCCATTGGGTGCGATTCAAAACAGTATTTAGCAAGCATAAAATTAGCCCAAAAGGAAGATGAACAGCGCAAAAGCCACCACAACTTCATAGCAAAAGTCTTAGCAATGTCCTCAAATTTGCGAATGCCCAAACCACCCTCATTTTGAGGTAAACAAATTTTATCCCAACCAAGCCAGTGACATTTCCTTTGGACATCCATCCCACACCATAAAAATTCATTATAATTCGCTGCATAGCCTTTATAACCCCTTTCGGGGGGTCCATAATAGAGAGGTAGTAAATGGGAATGGCTTGCAAACAAGATTTAATAAGAGTAAGCTTAGCTCCAAAGGATAAGAGTTTACCTTGCCAGGAAGCTAAATGATTTTCCACTTTGCGAATGATAGGGCCAAAAAGACTTTGTTTTTTTCGACCCAAATAAAGGGGGCAACCAAGATAAATGATGGGAAGCTCCTTCTTTTGGAAACCCGTAACTTCAGCAAATATACCGTCTCTTTGCTGACTTGCCTTTGCCGTAATGAAACAAGACTTATTAATGTTGACAAGCTGCCCGGAGAAGTTTTTGTACAGATCAAAACACTTCATATGCATCTCCAATGACACCTTCGACCCATTGCAAAAAACAATAATGTCATCTGCATAAGATAAATGGGACACCACTGGAACATTTGCCCTGGTACTATACCGAAGGGCTGGGTGGTTCTCATGAAGAAAATTAAGCCCTCTACTCAGGACCTCCGCTGCAATAATAAACAAGCTAGGAGATAGAGGATCTCCTTGACGCAACCCCCTCGAAGAAGGAAAAAACCCACAACTTTCACCATTAATAATAACCGAGAACCAACAGGAAGAGATGCAACGATATACCATATCAACCCATTCAACAGAGAAACCAAACCTCTCCATAACCAATAATAAAGCTGCCCAAGAAAGTCGGTCATAGGCCTTTGCCATATCGAGCTTGAGAGCAACGTTTGACCCCCGAACTTTTATATTTAAAGATTGAATCAGCTCCTGAGCTAACAGAACATTCTCATGAATCACGCTACCCTTTACAAAACCACTTTGCTGCGGAGAAATAAGCCTTGGAAGAATAGTAACTAATCTGCGATTTAAAAGCTTAGTAATAACTTTGTTAGAGAAGTTACATAAACTAATAGGCCGAAGATCAGAAAAAGAGGACGGAGATTCCACTTTAGGAATGGTGGCTATAAGAGTGCTCATCCAGCTTCGAGGCAGCGAGAAGCCCACAAAAAATTCTGAAATGGCTTGATAAAAGTCCTCCTTGATTATATTCCAACACCCTTTATAGAATGCACCCGAAAAGCCATCCGGCCCCGCTGCACTTTGCCCATTCATGCTACAAATAGTCTCATATACCTCCTCAATAGAGGGCATATTTGTTAGAAACCTATTCTCATCTTCAGAAACCAAAGACGGGATAAGATGTAACACCCCCTTCATCTTACAACTCCTGAGACCCTTGAAGCTGATCCTCATAAAACCTAATACCTTCATTCTGAATTTCTTCTTTTTGGGACAGCCACACACCTTGGCCATCCTTAATTCGATGAATAGTCAACTTGTTTCTCCTTTTTTTAACGTAACTATGAAAGAATTTTGTATTTCGGTCCCCATCCTTTATCCATGCTATATTAGCTTTTTGCTTCCAGAAATCCTCCTCCATTTTGATCCTTAAGATATTGAGCCTGGGCAAGATTAATTGCAACCTTGGCCTCTTCCGAAGGGTCATCTTGAAAAGCTAACTCACAAGCTTTTAGCTCATCTTTAGCATTACGAACTTGCTACTCAATCCTACCAAAACTGTCCTTGTTCCACTCAGAAATAACTTTTCTCAAGCTTCCTAGCTTTTTAGCAAATCTTTTTTTTTTTTTGGCAAAAGGAGACGGTACTCCCTAGATTTTCTTAATAATGAAAAATAAAATTACAAACATGGTGGGGGCATGACAACCTCAACCACCAGAAGAAAACTAGGGGGAGTTCTTACACAACATGTAAGATCCTCTACAATAAGGGGGAGAGAGCTAAAAAGTAAAAGATACATCAATAAATAATAGAAAACCTACTGCCTAAAATTAGGGTACGCAATTTTATCAAAGAAAAGAAGACTCTGGCACGGCTTGGGGCAAGACTCCAAAGAACGAAACTCAAAATCAGCTTGCTCAAAGGCCGAGAGATATTAGCAAGAGAATCAACCACTTTATTGCCTTCCCTATAAACATGAGTTACCTTAATAGAGACCTCCTCCATGAATCTGAAAATGACTTGGACGAAGTACCAAATCTCCCAAGTAATATTGTATTTTCGAAGCAAGATAAGCGACAACACTTCAGAATCCACCTCCAGCCGAAGAGAATTATATCCCATCAACCTAGCTTGAGAAATCCCATTGAGAGCAGCCCTAGCTTCAGCAACCATGTTAGTAGCATTACCATAAAAATAACAAAAAGCAAAAATAAAAGACCAATCATGCTTACGCAAAATACCACCACCCGAAGCAATGCCCGGATTTCCACTAGAAGCACCATCCGAATTAATCTTCACTTGTCCCACAATAGGAGGAATCTAATACACAAGCTTGACACGAGCAATAGACGGAGCAGCCATAATAATATTAAAAAACAAAGCAATATTTACCTCCGAAGGAAGAACATGAAAGGATAGCTTGTGAGCCCGAAGAATATCACTGATTTGGAACTGAATATTATTACGGACTTTTCCCAACTAGGGGTTCCTCCATCAAAACGACATTTGTTTCTATGCTTCCTAAGCTTCCAACAGATAAAACTCGGAAGAATATCTCCCAACCATAAAACAGCCCGACTAAGCTTAGAATTTTTACAAGCATGCCAAGCAATCATCCTTTGCATGATAGATGAACCCGCGATTTGGAAACCAATCAAATTCCTAAAGAAACGCCACACATTTAAAGCAATATCACCATGTAAAAGAATGTGCTGCAAAGATTCAAGAGAAGGATTAGCACAACAATGACAACGAGAAACAATAGAAAAAAAAAAAAGCTGATTTTTAGCAAATCGAACCATGGGTCTTCCTCCTATATTCTCCATCCAAGTAGATGTAACCAAGGGCAATAAAGTAGGATGATTCAGCCACACATTCAAAAACCAAAAAGGACTATTCTTTTTACCATCTTGGAGCTGAATAGAAACCACCAAAGGAGCATGATCAGAACATGCTCTATGCAAGTGAGTAACAACTGTACTATGGAAGGAATCAAGCCAAATATCATTAAAAGCCTCTATCCAGCCTCTGCATAATAGTAGCCCTGCCAAGACTTTTATTCCACCAAGTAACAACATTTTCGGAGTAACCAGCATCAATCAGTCCCGCAACTTGAATGGCATCATTAAATTCAGCAATAGAAGCTTCTGTAACAGGTCTTCCTCCTATCTTTTCATCTTGAGAGAGAACCACATTAAAGTCACCAACAAGCATCCACGGCATATTAACAACAGCACTAGTATCAATGATATAATCCCATAATTCCCTTCTATCATGCTTATTACATTTTGCATGAATAAAAGAAAAAAGCACAGGATGTGGTAAGCTTGAATGAGACACCTGAACAGTGAGGGCTTGAAGAGAATCATGCACAACCACACAATTCAGCCCACTTTTCCATATCACCCAAATACGACTACAATAATTCGCAAATCCTCCTTCGCAATTCAGTTTTCGAACATATGAAGTCAGCTTATGAGAAGGTTGTTTTGGTTCATAAATAGCCATCAAGGAAGAGTTGTAAGAATGGAACAATCGCTTAATACGGTGCTTCTAGGCATTTCAAACCCCGTAAAAAACTCTTTTATAGCTCGAAGAAGATCATCTTTAATAATGTCCCAGCATTCCGAATAAAAGAAGCCATTGAAACCATCAGGACCAGCAGCACTTTGACCATTCATACTACGCACAATCTCCAAGACTTCCGCAAGAGTAGGAACAGCCGTTAGCATATCATTTTCCTCCGCTGTGATAATAGACGGGATCACATTAAGCAGATCATCATCCCCATCAAGATATAACTCAGGTAGTGAAATTTGTTGAGCATAAAAACTTGTGGCTTCTCTTTGGATATCTTCTTTATTGGTTAACAACGTTCCATCTTTATCCCGAATCCGATGAATATGCAGCTTTTGCCTCTTTCTTTTGATATATGAATGAAAAAATTTGGTATTGCGATCTCCCTCTTTTATCCATTTGACATTTTGCTTTTTGTCTCCAGAAAGACTCTTCAATAGAAAGCTTATGTTGTAAATTAGCCTGAGCAAGGCTTAAAGCTGCCCTATTTTCCTCCGAAGGATCTTGTTCAAAATTAGCTTCCTGTAGAAGCACTTCATCTTCAGCATTGGCAACTTGCTGATCAATTCTCCCAAAAACCCGTTTGTTCCACTCCGAGATAGCCTTACGAAGCCTAGCCAACTTTTTCCCGAAACAAACCATTGGCCTGCCATCCATCCAAACCTTCCAAGAAGAAGCAACCAGCTGTTTAAAATCCGGATGAGACACCCAAGCATTTATGAATCTGAAACTGCCCCGAGTAACATTCGCAGAAACCTTAATCGAAATAAGAAGGGGCGCATGGTCGGAGCACGTACGATTTAAATGAGTGACACTAGTATCATGAAACATATGTAACCATTGATTGTTATAGAGCGCTCTATCAATACGCTGCATAATAGAAAATTGCCCCATACGCTTGTTCCACCAAGTAAATCTAGATCCTTGATACCCAGCATCCATGAGATTGGCAACTTGAATAGTGGCTGCAAATTCAGCAACTGAACCCTCTTTTATAGGCCAGCCACCTTTCTTTTCATTTTGATCTAACACAACGTTGAAATCACCCACCACCATCCAAGGCATATTAGTAGAGCTAAGGTGAATAAGGTTTTCCCAAAGATGCCTTCTGTCATAGAAATTACAGCGAGCATGAACACAAGACAATAAAATGGGATCAGGCCAAAGCATATGAGAAATTTGAACAGTAAGAGCTTGATCATTATCATGATACACACTACAATTCATCCCATGTCTCCAGATAATCCAAATTCTGCCGTCTTCATTAGAAACACCTCCATCACAATTAAGCTTCCTAACAAAAGAATTCAACATGTTTTTTTTTTTTTTGGCAAAAGGAGACGGTACTCCCTAGATTTTATTAAGAAACGAAAAATAAAATACAAAACATGGTGGGGGACATGACAACCTTAACCACCGGAAAAAGAAACCTAGGGGGGAGTTCTTACACAACCTGTAAGATCCTCAACAAAAAGGGTGGGGGGAATCTAAAAAACAAAAGAAAATACATCAATAATAAAAAGAAACTACTGCCTAATATTAGGATCCTGCTTAGGCTCATAAAGGGCAATAAGAGACACATTATGGAGGCAAAACAGCCTTTTGATACGATGAATAGTAGCCTTATTAGCAAGGCCACGAAGATTCCAACTAATTAACTCAACCATTAAAACACTTAAAAAGGAAGTAAACGAATTCTTTGGGAGAAAAATTAGGAGGGAGGAGAGGCCGAGCGGCTCCTATGCTTTCTGTATCTGACTGTAGTGAATCCATCTTGCTCAACATCTTGATTATTGAAGGGAGTGGAACCAGCTTGATCAGTAATAAAGCCTCTCGGGGACAGATTTAGACCCTCGATAGAACCAATCTGCTCATCAGTATTATTACCATCCCTGGAAGGGGAATCAGCTGTCTCATTTACTGACACATTCCTTACTTTAAATGCTTCAACATTCTTAGAAATAATTTCATCAGTAGCATTATTAGCTGGGACATCAACCTTACTTTTATTAACCACCGGAATAGCTTTTTGGAGTGCCAAATTAACAGCAGCAGGTAAAGGTTGTCCCCTCCGAGCCATAGTAGGAGCCAGAATCGTATTTTTAACAGTCCCCGTATCTAGATTTTTATCAGGCAACACCGCTGCTTGAACATTACCATCAGATTCCCCATTAGCTTTTCCATTGCTCGAAGAAGGCTTGGGGGACAACAAAGAACCATCCATCCCCTCATCCAGTTTATCATCAGCCTTTTTGGCCACAAAAACAGACTCAGGTTTTCCTTTAACCAATTGTTTTATAACAACCAAATTTGGGTTAGCCTTTCTACAAGAGGCATAGTCATGACCAAAAACACATCAATGTTTGCAGTATTTTGGCATACTACCATATTCCACCTTTTGAAAGAAGCTAGGGCAGGCATCTCCACAATCAATAAAGATTTCATGTGGAAGCTTCTTTGTTACATCAACTTGAATCAGAACTTTAGCAATACTAGGCCTAGAAAGCTCAGCAATAGCTTTGTCAAGAGAGAGGGGGGTACCAATATTTGAAGCTGCTGCAAATAAGAACCGTTTATTCATCAAGTGCACCGGTAAACTTGGAAAACCAACCCACACCGGGACAATGGGAGACTCTAAATCAGGCCTCCAAGCTGGGGACCAAGCTAATGTTTGCATTGGAGAACGAGTAACATACCAAACATCTTTCATAAAGAGGCGTTGATAATCCTCTTCCGTAGAAAGCTGAATTAAAAGGTGTCTATTATCCAAGTGCCCAAGCTTGTAGTTTCCCTTAAGTTGGAACTTGGCAAAAGCAATCCGAGTATCCTCCATAGAGGGTCTTCCATGAGAAAATTTACCAACCAGAGTAAATTGAAAAGGCTTAGCAAACGTATCAATTAAATCTTTTGAGAGTTTCACTGAAGGCGTACCTTTATGATTACCAATAGAGATGACCTGCTCCGTCATGATATTAGTTGATGTCAACACTCCATTATGGGTAGGCTTCGAAGGTTGTGAGAAAAGATCAGCAAAGGAATTGGAAGAGGCATTCAATGGCTGAGAAGGAGATTCGGAAGGGACCTTCTGTAGTAAAGAAGATGACGGCGCTGCTATTCTTTTTCCGACCCACATACAAAGGGCAGCCCAAATAAGTCATCGGTAGATCTATCTTCGTGAATCCCGAAATGTTAGCAATCACATCATCTCTAGGAGCATCAGGTTTACCCGTGACAAAGCAAGATTTATTAATGCTCACTAATTGACCCGTAAACTTTTGATAACCTTCCAAGCAACGCATATGCATTTCAAGAGAATCTTTGGACCCATTGCAGAAAATTATTATATCATCTGCATAAGAGAGGTGAGACACAATAGGCACATGAGGATGAGTTTTATACCTCAGCCAATTATAATTGGAGTGCAGATAATTTAGACCTCTACTAAGTTTTATACCATTAGCAATTCTCTCTCTAGACTTTTCTCTCTCTAGGGTTCCTGTTGACCGTCTCTAGGGTTGCCCTTGGGGCGCCGGCTATGGCTTTTCCGGCGTCATTTTTTGACGTTCCTGTTGCCCCGATTACCCCTCATCAATCTTCCCCAAATTCAAACCCTAACTCGCATGTGCTGAGCTGTCCGAAAAATGAAGGTGGTCTTGGGTTCCGTAAATTTGAAGATATTGCTACTTCTTTTGCTATGAAATTATGGTGGAGGTTGAGAGGTTCTGATACTCTTTGGTCCTCTTTCCTGCTTTGAAAGTATTGTTTCGAAACGCATCCCATGGATGCCGTGCCTACTTCTTTTGCTTCTCACATTTAGCGGCGGATGCTTACAGTTAAAGATATGATGGAGGCACGGATTGGTTGGCGTGTTGGCCAAGGTTTAATTTCTATTCATGAGCATTGGATGGAGGGTAATATTTATCTCCCATTTGATCATCAACAAATTTTCACTCTTTTTGAAGGCTCTCTTCCTCGTCTTGACCATATCCGAGAGGTGTATGGAACCCAGTTGGCCTCTTTAAGCAGTTCTCATCATATTCAACTTAATGATCAGCCGGATACTATTATTTGGAAGCCTTCTACGTCAGGTAAATTTCTCATCTCTTCTGCTTGGATGGAGTGTAGACAATCGCAGCCTTCTAGCATGGTTTTTTCATCTATTTGGCATAAGCATCTCCCCACGAAAATCTCTATCTTCGTTTGGCGTCTTCTTCATAATGGCATCCCTACGGACATGGCTGTTCAAAATAGGGGCATTCATTTAGTTTCTCGGTGTATGTGTTGTGTAAACCCTCAGTCTGAGACGAATCTTCACCTTTTTGGGACCGGTATGCTTGCTTCTCACACTTGGGGTTACTTTGCTAAGCTTCTGGGCATTCAATTACATAATGGTAGCATTAACCAAATTCTCATTTCTTGGTGGTTTGAGCCTCCAAAAAATGCTAGTAGATTGACTAAATGGATTTGTCGTTTGCTTCCATGCATCATCTTATGGCAGATTTGGAAGGCTCGCAATAAATGGATTTTTGAATGTAAAGTCCCCTCTCAGAATGGCATTATCAGCTCTATTATTTCTGAGTTATCATCCATTGCTGCTGCCTTTAAAGTCCAGCTTAGTAGCTCCTCATTTGATCATCATATTCGTGATATTTTTAAGATCAATCATCATATTCCAAGATCTCTTTTGGGCCGGCTGGTTGTATGGAAAAATCCATCTGCTGGCTCTTATAAGCTGAACACGGATGGCGTTTCCAGGGGTAATCCGGGAGTGGCTTCTGGTGGAGGTATTTTTAGAAATTGCCATGGGGAGTTTATCTTTGCTTATGGTAGATATTATGGTGAGCAAACAAACTTGTGGTCGGAAGCGATGGCAGTGATGAATGGTTTGGAGCTTGCTATTGAGTTTGCTATCCCTAATTTATGGATTGAGGTTGATTCAGAAGTTCTTATGAAGATCATTCTGAAAATTTATCATATTCCTTGGCGAATTCATTATATCATTAATAAGATTCTCTATTTGATGAATTTTCTGGAAGTTCATATCACTCATATTCTCAGAGAAGGTAATAGAGTTGCCGATGGTATTGCTAATATAGCAGCTGACTCCAAATCCCATGTCAATTTCTTTTCTTTTGTTGATCTTCCTAAAGATGTCCAAGGTGCATACATGCTTGACAAAAATGGAATCCCTTCTCTCCGCGTTTAGCTGCTGTGATGTTGTTTTACTGCATGGGCTCGTGGTGGTGTGCGTCTTTCTGCATGGGCACGACTCATTTTTTGGATGACGACTCGTTTTTTGAATGATGACTCGTCCCTTTCTGCTTGGGAGATTCTGCCGGGTGGGAGCGTCCGCTCCTTTTTGGGTGGGAGCGTCCGCTCTCCTTGGATGTTGGGCCGATCTGGTTTGGGTTGGGCCTTGGCATTTTTTGGGTATTCCCTCGATGTTTTCTATTGTATTTTCATTTATCGTTGGTAGGTTGTTCCCCTTCCCTTTTTGTAGAGTATCCTTTGCAGAATTATTTAACCCAGCCGTTTCAAGTAATACTACTCCTGTTGTGATCCCTACGGGTACTCATAAAGGAACCCCTTCAGTTAAACTATCCAAAGATATTATTGACGCTTTTTCCAAGCCATTCAAGTTTACATTGGTGGGTAAGTTTATGCATGGTAAGCCGAGTATGGAGGATGCCCGTATTGCCTTTGCCAAGTTCCAGCTTAAAGGAAGCTACAAGCTTGGTTACCTTGATTCTCGTCATATTCTTATTCAATTGACTATTGAAGAAGATTATCAACGATTGTTCATGAAATACGTATGGTATGTCACAAGATACCCCATGAGGACTTTGGCGTGGTCTCCGGTGGCGGCGGATCGGGAATCCCCTTTTGTTCCGATTTGGGTTGGCTTTCCAGGCCTCCCAATTCATCTAATGAACAAATCTTTTTATTTCTTCTTTGCTTCCAATATTGGTTCACCTCTCTCGCTTGACAAAGCTACTGCTGAATTAACTCGTCCAAGTATTGCAAAGATTTTAGTTAAAGTTGATGCATTGAAAAAGCTACCTCATGAGATATATATTTATTGTGGAGATGCGTGCTCAAGTTTTTATCAGAAAGTGGAGTATGATGTTATTCCTAAATATTGTAAACATTGCTTCATGTTTGGCCATGATATTTCTCATTGTCGAAAAGCTAATCCTAGTTTGAATGAGAAATTGTCAAAGCAGTGGCGAGAAGGTTTATGTTCCCAAGAAGATGAAGGATCCTATGGAGAGTAATGTGATGAAAGATGGGGCTGCGGATGATTTGGGCTCTATGGATAATTTGGGTGATACCAATCTAAATAAGGATGTTGATGAAAATAAGGGGCCTGCTCCTCCTAAGTTTATAGCAAAAAGAGGACAACCTTTACCTGAAGCTGTAAACAAAGCCTTGAAATCTGCTTGTACAGCAGTGGTTAACATGGGAGGTACTTCTGACCCTAAAGATGATATTGAAATGGTTAAGCAAAATGTAGAAATATACAAGCAACAAAATCAGCCTTCTTCTAGTCTAAAGGATAATGAGGATAATACACCTTTTCAAGAGGAATCTAGTGAATTTTTAGAAGCTTTAAATCTGTCCCCTCGAGCCCCTATTTCTGATGTTTGTTTTGTTACGGAACAAGCAGGATCAACTCCTTTTACGCAGATTATGGATGCTGATGGCTTCACCAAGGTTACCTCAAGGAAACGGAGAAGTAAATCTGTTTCTCCACACTCTTAACTTGGTTGATCCTCTTACTCATTTCTTTCATTGTTTCCAATGGTTGCGTTAATTAATTGGAATGTGAGAGGGATTGGAAATAAATCTACTCTCCGCCGTTTAAAAAGGTTAATCCGCATTTATGGAGCATCGTTTGTTGCTATATACGAGCCGAAACTCCCGGCTTCTCGGTTAAAAAGATTCAACGTAATCTTGGTTTTTGTGGGGTATCTCCAAGCTGTGATAAAGTTTGGATTTTACGGAAGCATGGTTTTGATTGCATGGTTCTTCATGATTCTTGTCAAGAGCTAACTTTGCAGGTTTCTCATTTTCTTTGGACTTCTCCTATAGTTATCACTGCTGTTTATGCTAGTTGTGATAGATATGAGCGAAGAGACTTGTGGGATTTTCTTATGGGGTTTAATATAATGGACAATCCGTGGCTGATAGTAGGTGATTTTAATTGCGTGATGGATCAAGCGAGAAAAGATGGGAGGAAAACCGATTAAGGAAGCTATTGTTCTTGAGTTTGTGGCTATGGTTCAAGTTCTTGGCCTAATTGATCTTTGGTTATAGGGGTAATGGTTATACTTGGGTGGACAAACCTAGGGGCTGTCCAAAAATCTATCAAAGACTTAACAGAGCTTTCTACAATACTTCTTGGCTGGAGAGGTTTCATACTACTGATGTGACCCATATTAACAGAACTTGTTCTAATCACTCTCCTTTGGTAATCCAAGTAAAGACTGAAGCTTCTAACACAGGTGGTTCTTTTCGTTTCCTTAATGTTTGGCTTAAACACCCTTCTTTTCTTTCTTTGGTGGAAAACTCTTGGAATGAGGTTATGGATGGCGGTAGATGGTTAAATTTGCTAAAAAACTATCACGGTTAAAGAAGGTCATTTCTTTGTGGAATAAGGAGGTCTTTGGTCGTATTGATCAACAAATAAAAAATGCGGAAGATGAGGTAACTAGGGCGGAATTGAAGGCTCAAATGGACAGACTCAGGAAAATATTGTTGCTCTTAGCTTATCTAAAGCAAACCTTTTAGCGAAGGCGAAGATTGAAGAAGAATTTTGGTGTCAAAAAGCCAACATCTCTGGTGAAGGATGGGGACGAAATACTAAATTTTTCATTCTTATGTTCGTAAAAAGAGGCAAAATTATATATTCACCGTATTAGGAATTCTAATGGTGATTGGATTCACTCAAAAGAGGATATTAAGCAAGAAGCCATTTCCTTCTACTCCAATCAGTGCAAAGGGAACATGAAATTCCTACGGATGACTTCTTTGGAAGTCATTCCTTCTTTAGTCACGGATGATAATCTTAGACTTCTTGCTATCCCTTCTATTGAGGAGGTTAAGGATGTAGTGTGGTCTATGAATGGTAATAGTCTTTGCGGGTCCGGATGGATTCTGCAGGGAGTTTTATAAAAAATCTTTGGGATATTATTAAAGCTGATTTTCGAGGCATTGTGGAATTTTTCTCGGGTCATGATATGCCTAGAAGTTGGACTAGCACGCTCATTGTTACCATTAGAAGGTTATTTCTCCTACGTCTTTCTACGATCTTAGACCTATTAGCCTTTGTAATTTTTCAAATAAGGTTATTACAAAGTTGCTTACTTCTCGGCTTGCTCCCATTTTACCGAGATTGATCTCTCCTCAACAAAGTGGTTTTGTCCACGGTAGAATGATTCATGAGAATGTTCTCCTAGCCCAAGAAATGATGTCTTCTTTAAAGAAGAAGTGTGGGGTACAAATATCTGTATGAAGCTAGATATGGCAAAAGCATATGATCGGTTATCATGGTTTGCTCTAATTAAAGTGTTGAGGAAATTTGGCTTCAATGAGGTATGGAATGACTTAATTTACAGATGCATTTCTTCCTGCTGGTTCTCGGTTTTGGTTAATGGTGAGAGCTGTGGTTTCTTTCATTCTTCTAGAGGGCTACGCCAAGGTGATCCTATTTCTCCTACGCTCTTTATTCTTGCTGCTGAGGTCTTGAGTCGTGGGTTAAATATTTTACAAACTGATTTTCCTCAGTACCGTTATAGAGCGCATATTCATACTCCGTTGATTTCCCATTTGGCCTATGCTGATGACATTATAATCTTTTGTAATGGTTCTAAATCTTATTTGGATGCTCATATGAGGTGCTGTCTTGGTACCAAAAGTTCTCGGGTCAATTGGTGAGTGTGGGGAAATCTTGTTTTGTATTTGGAGTTCATAATAGTGAGAGAGATGCTATTATTCTTTGAGTCGACGGGGTTTAAAAAACAAGACCTCCCTATGGTTTATTTGGGTTGCCCTCTTTATTCAGGTCGTAAGAAGAATGCCTTGTTTAATCCCGTCTTAAAAAAAATGGAAGATCGTATGGCTACATGGCAAGGGAAAATTCTTTCGTATGGTGCGAAGCTCACCCTCATAAAGTCGTGCCTTCAAGCAATTCCACTTTATTACATGGCCCTTTTGGATCCTCCCAAAGGTGTCATTAACGCAATGAATAGGCTGATCTCTAACTTCTTCTGGTGTAATGAGGAGGGGCACAACAAATGTCATAGGGTTAGACAATCAAAAATGTTTAGACCGTTGAATGAAGGAGGCTTAGGCCTTAGGAGATTTGAGGATATGGCCCGAGCTTTCTCTATGAAGTTATGGTGGCGTTTCGGATGCAGCAAATCGCTTTGGGTTGAATTCATGGAGGCTAAATATTGTTATGGTATTCATCCAATGGATGCCACCAAGCCTAGTTTTGCTTCCCAAATCTGGTGTAGAATGTTAAATGTGAAAGATAGTGTGGAAAACAATATGGGGTGGAGAATTGGTAAAGGTGATATTTCTATTCATGATCATTGGTTGGACCCTTCATTTACTCTTCCTGGGAATCATGTTGATGTTGCATCTATTTTTGATAATGGCACGCTCAATATTACTGCTTATCGAAAGCAACATGGGGATCGACTTTTACATTATTTAGAAAGTCATAATATCCGGTGATTGATAGACACGATCAACCTTTTTGGCTTCCCTCCAATTTGGGTAAGTTCTCTACTTCTTCCGCTTGGAAAATATCGAGTGGAGCTGGCCATAGTAATCCTATTTTTGAACATTGTTGGCACAAACATATCCCTCTTAAAGTATCTGTTTTTGTGGCGGTTGCTCAATGGTGGTCTCCCTACTGATTTGGCTATTCAATCGAGAGGTATTCCTTTAGTTTACGCTTGTATGTGTTGCATGCATCCTTATTTGGAAGATTTAGATCATCTTTTTCTTCATAGTATAATTGCTAAGGGGGTTTGGTATTATTTTTCCTCTCTGGTGGGTATTAGAATCCATGATTTTAGTATCCAAGCTTTGCTTTCTTCTTGGTGGTTTAATCTTGGTATCAAGGGTGGGTTGAAATGGTTGGGTCATATCTTTGCTTTGTTTTATTTTATGGGAGATATGGAAAAGTCGAAATAAAGCGAAAATGGAAGGTTTTCCTATGGCTGTTTCAAATATAGTTTCATCTGTTATCTTGGACATCAAAGGTATTGTCAAAGCTTTTAATATTGGGTTTGAGAGTAAATGGCATGATTGTCATGCTCTCTCTCAATTTGATATCTCCCCTTCTTGGATATCTCCAAAGCAAATTCGGCTAGTGCATTGGAAGCCCCCTATCTTGGAGCAGTTCAAGCTTAACACGGATGGGGCTTCGAAAGGGAATCCGGGTATTATTACTGGTGGTGGCATTTTCAGAAATTCTAAAGGAAAAATTCTTTTTGCGTATTCTCATTTCTATGGCCACGGTACTAACATGGTGGCGGAAGCGAAGGCAGTTTGCGACGGATTGGTTTTTGCTAGAAATTTTGGTATTTCATCTATTTGGTTGGAGATTGACTCTGAAGTTCTCCTTAAAATCCTTATTGAGGAGTACCATATTCCTTGGTGTATTTGAGTACGAAGTCCAGGAAATAAAAAGAATCATGGCCCACATGTTGGTTAGAGTGACTCATATTCTTCGCGAGGAAATAAGGTGGCGAGATGGTTTGGCAAATGCGGTACATTCGGCATAGGTGTAATTCAGTATTTTACTCTTTTGAGGATCTCCCCCAAGAGTGTAAAGGTCCTTATGTCCTTGACTCCAATTCTACCCCTTATATTAGGACGAATTTATGTTCAGAATTAAGTTGAAGACGTGGTTGAAGATGAAGTTTGTTTCTGGTGTTGTTGCAATGTTCTTTGTTGTTCTTTGTTCATTAGTCTTTCTTCTTTGTGTATTGGCTTGTGCGGTCACACAAGAGCTGCGGCTTCTCTTCTTGTGACCGCCCATGTTTCTTGGCCGTGTGAGGCTGTTTGAGTCTGTCCGAAGTTTTGCACAGTGGGTCAACTGCCTTGGTTTATTTGCATTATTTGTCTTTGGTTGGTTTAGTTTTTTTGAGTTTTCCTTTTTTGATTGGTGTATCTTTTATTTTTAGCTCCCTCCCCTTTATTGTAGAGGATCTTACAGGTTGTGTAAGAACTCCCCCCAGTTTTTTTCTGGTGGTTGAGGTTGTCATGTCCCCCAGCATGTATGTAATTTTATTTTTCGTTATTAATAAAATCTAGGGAGTACCGTCTCCTTTCGCCAAAAAAAAAAAAAAAAAAAAAAGGGGTTGACCCTGCCTTTTCTGTAACAAAGCAGCCGGTAGGAGGGCCTCTTGGAGACAAATGAAGCTCTTCAACAATTACCCTTGTATTGGTTAGCAAGTTCGCCTTCTGAATACCAGCTTCATTCAGAGTAGCACCTTCATTTTCATGAACATGCGTAACAATATGGGTTATAGCCACATCATCCTCTTGAACAATACCATTCTGCACATTAGCATCAACAACACCCTTTGCTGCCACTTGTGAGACCACTTTAGACACCTTCTTAAGCATCTCGTGAATAGCTGGAGTGAGAGGTATTCCCCTTCGGGCCAAAACCGGCGCACCACTGCCTACTCCCTCCTTTTTCTTTTCAAACTCTTTTTTCTTATTATTCATAACATTTTTAGAAGACTGACCCATATCTAACGATGGTGACACCTCCACAGTACTTGGTACCTCCACGCCATCCTTTGTCCCTTCAATTTTTCCCACAGCAGCAACCTCCGTCTCCTTATCATCAAGGGACTTTTTTTTCTTTATTTCAGCCAGATTAGGATTGGCTTTTCTACATTCAGCCACCTCATGGCCAAACATCAAACAATGTTTACAGTACTTTGGAATATTATCATACTCAACTTTCTGAATAAAGCTTGGCAAGGAGTCACCATAGTCAACATGTATCTCATTTGGCAGCCTCTTTAGAGCATCCACCTGTACCAAAATCTTAGCGATACTTGGTCTTGAGAAATCTGATGTGGCCTTGTCAATAGATAATGGGGTTCCAATAAACTTGGCTAGGGAAAAAAGGATCATTTTATTGAATAAATGAGCAGGAAGACCTGGAAGACCTACCCATACAGGCACAATTGACGATTCTTGCTCTGGCCGCCAAGCTGGGCTCCATACAATAGTTCGCATAGGGAATCTTAGAACATACCATACATCTTTCATAAACAGACGTTGATAATCAGCCTCATTTGATAATTGAATCAGCATATGGATAGGACCCCTTACTTTAGACTCTATTAGTTGTTATGGCTAGATTCCTTTTTTATTTATTTTCTATGTACTCTAGTCTTCCCTCCCTTTATTGTAGAGGACCTTACGTCTTGTGTAAGGACTCCCCCCTTAGGTTTGTTTTATGGTGGTTGAGGTTGTCATGTCCCCCACCTTGCTTTGTAATTTTCTTTTTAATTAATAAAATCTAGGGAGTACCGTCTCCTTTCGCCAAAAAAAAAAAAAATATGGTGAGAATCCAAATGACCCAATTTAAATTGTCCTTTTAATTGGAACTTTGCAAAAGCCAATCGAGTTTCCTCCATGGATGGCCGACCATAATTAAATTTCCCCACCAGGGTATAAGCAAAAGGTTTAACAAGAGCTTCTATTGTTTCTTTTGGGATTTTGAGAGAAGGAATACCTTTGAATGTTGCAGTGGACAATTGTGGTACATCAGCCGAACTAGGACCTTGTTTAGAAAACAATCCAACAAAGGATTTGGAAGCATTCGTACCAAGGGTAGGGGTTAAGGTTGGCGGCACCATATTGTTCGAATTATGGTTTGACGGCTGGAGCGTGCATGAAAGAGAGCTGGAGCAGTGAAGATTAGGTTTTCATGCGTACCAGCCGCCACATAATTAGGGTTGGCATGAGATTCAACCGCCACACTAGGATTACCATGGGAGCCACCAGGATTAGGATTAAAATATGGATTTCGATTGCTGGAATTCAAGGAGGAGAAGAAGGAAGCCATTAATGCCTAAGAAGAAACCCTAGGGCAAAACCCTAGGGTGAAACGGAGAAGAAAGGTTTCCCTAGGGCTGATCGCCTAGAGAGAGAATTTTTTTTTCCCTTCACTTCTGTGTCTTCTGTCCCTGTTTGAATCTTTAAACACACCCACCTTTAAAAGTGTTGCACTATTAATGGGTGTATGTAAATAAATTTGAGGCTCGAAATAGCTTCCCTTTAGGTATAATTTTGTATGAGGAGTCCCATACAATTACACTATGCATCATTCGTTCTCCCCGATTCTTGAAACCCTTCTTCATCCCTATCCATGACTCTTCCTACGAATTCCAGATTTTTCTCACTTCTCACCTCCTTAGCGATTCCAACTCTTTCCCTATCCATGTATTATTGACGACTTCAATTCTAACAAAGATTGAAAGGCTTTCCACTTCAAGTCAACATTGGATCGACAATTATCGAAGGTTTCTCAACTTCAGTAAAGTACGAAAAAGAACCCAAATGATATTCAATTTACCGAAAGCGGAAGGACAATTCTACCTTTTTTTGTGAAAAAATCTGGATGATGTTTTGGAGATTTGGGTCGTGTACCCAGGAAAACTGAGACGTAAAGGACCCGATTTCGGAACGCGCGATCCGGGACGTGAGATGAGGGGGAAGTAGCATTCCATTACTATGATTCATACAAACCCAGAAGAATTGATTTGCAGTATTTTTTTTTTTTTTTGGCAAAAGGAGACGGTACTCCCTAGATTTTATTAAAAACGAAAAATAAAAAAACAAACATGGTGGGGGACATGACAACCTTAACCACCAGAAAAAAGAATCTAGGGGGAGAGAGAAATGGAGAAGAACTATAACTAGATTAGATCTGAGAGGGAAAGAATCGTGGAAGATGCAAGCGGAGGGTGAATCACCGGTGCGTGGAATAGCGTGGGAGGAGGTGATGATGTGGACATGGGTGACAACGAGGGTAGTTGGTGGTGGGTTAGAGATGGGACAGAGAAGAAGATGAAGAAAAAGTGATTGTTTTTATTACTTTTCTGATTAATTTTAGGACTAAGGACAGTAATAAGAGAGAGAGAGGGGGCATTGTGGGGAGGAGGGGCAGTGGTAGCCATGGAGGTGGCGTGGGTCGGTGGCGCCGGTGACATTGAAGAAGGGTTGTTGGTGTGAATGGGTTATATGTGTTTTGTTTAGGAAATTTTTTATTTTAGTCCTTTCAATTTTTTAAATTTCATTATACCCTTATTTACTAACATTTATTTTCAAAATATCCTCCGTTAAGTGTCACATGAACAACACATGACGATTTAACAGAAAAAAACTATATTTTTCGGCCAAAAGCAATTAATTGCCAACTTTTCACGATTTTGAACCCTCAATAGCAAAAAAATATACATTGAAACATGGAGTACAAACACCCTCTATACTTCGGATCTTTATTTGTAATTTATCCTTAATAATTTCATGTTAAGTGTAATTTGATGTTTTGGGTGCTGGTTGTGTCTTTTAATTTTCTTGATAAGATTTTAATAGTTGAATGATTTTAGTTAATACTATCGAGATTTGAATTATAAGGTGCATGAATGGAAAGTTTTGATATCCTAATGTAGTCTATAAATAAATGTCGTGCTTGTATTCATTAAGACAAACTTGTTTTGATACATAAATATTGAAATTGTGGATTTTTCCTATTTCTCAGGCTCCTTAGGCTTTCTTACATTAATATTTATCGAAGTTTTTACTGCATTGCATCATCAGTATAGTCATACTTTTTGACAAACTAATTATAGGAGTTAAAATAGAATCTTCCTTGATGACGTAGGAATCGATCCGAATCAGCATTAATATAACAATATGTTGATCTACAGCAATTAGTACCTGAAATCACGAACAAACGACTTGTCGGGATGGTCTCCGGTTAATACCCTCCGGCGTGATGATGAGATATGGAGTTATGTATTAATAAACTGAATTGAATTTGCTTAATCTCAAAAATAGCTGAAGTGACATTACACTTTCACGTTGTATGTGGTCAGGTATATATAGTGTCATTTAAGGGATATTTATGAATCCCATGAATCACAGATATAATGTGGGCGTAACGGTATCCGAGATTATAGTAGACGGTTACAACTGACGACGTGGGTAGAAAATGTACAAGGAGTGGATTGTATGTCAAACGGAGATACGTCGAGACCAAGGAAGGTCAGACAATAAGGTTGGTTGACTGATCTTCTTGATGGGCTAGTTCAGTTAAGATAATTTTGCGGACCAGATATGTTTTGACGAGCCTTTGGGCTTGCTTGGATATAGGGCCAGTCTGTTGGACCTGGCCCTTCAGTTTTATTCCGTTTAGTGGCCCCCAACTTTCTAGCTCAGCTTGTCGAGTAGGAAGTTATAGAAAAAATTTGATTACAGATTTGACGCGACGATCGAAGGTCGACTCGTTAGTTGTGGGTCGTTTTTCGATGATTGACTTTTTAAAGGTTGGATAAGCTGTATTCGTTTTGAGTCGGGGTCTCAACCGGTTACACTCTGATTTTCCTCAATATCGTTTTAAGGCTCACATTCATACTCCTATCATATCTCATCTTTCTTATGCTGATGATATTCTTATTTTCTGTAATGGTTCTAAAGACTCTCTAGAGGCCCACATGAGATGTCTTAACTGGTATCAAGATTTTTCGGGTCAACTTGTGAATACAAGGAAGTCTTGCTTCATTACTGGTAAAAATGATGAGGTTAGAGATTCTATTATTGAGAATGCTACCTCCTTCGAAAAGAAAGATCTCCCTATTATCTATCTTGGTTGCCCTCTTTATGTTGGGAGGAAAAATATCGCTCTTTTCGACAATGTTCTTCAAAAGATGGTTGATAGGCTGGCTTCTTGGCAAGGAAAGATCCTCTCCTTCGGCGCTAAGCTCACTCTTATCCAATCTTGCTTGCAAGCTATTCCTCTTTATTATATTTCGTTGATGGATCCTCCCAAGGGGGTTTTCCAAGCTATGTATCGTATGATATCAAATTTCTTTTGGTGTAATGAAGAGGGCCAATCCAAATGTCATTGGGTGAGAAAGGATCTGATGTTCAGGCCGTGTAATGAAGGTGGCTTGGGCCTTCGTCGTTTTGAAGATATTTCTATGGCTTTTGCTATGAAACTTTGGTGGCGCCTTAGATGCTCCCATTCTCTTTGGTCCGAATTCATGCTTGACAAGTATTGTTTTGGCTCTCATCCCATGGATGCGGGAAAGCCAACTTTCGCTTCTCATATTTGGAGTCGCATGATTCAAGCTAAAGATATCGTTGAAAATCATATTGCTTGGCGGATTGGTAGGGGGATGTTTCTATTCATGAAAATTGGTTGGAAGGTCCTCGGCTTAATCTTCCTGGAAATCATATTGAAGTCTCCTCCTTGTTTCATGAGGGTCAGCCGAGATCTAATTATATTTGCGATACGTATGGCCCGGATGTTCTTAACTCTATTCATTGTCATAATATTTCTCTCTCTGATACGCCTGACTGTATTTATTGGACTCCCTCGCTTAAAGGTCAGTTTTCTCTTTCTTCGGCTTGGCAAGTGTGTAGAATGGCTAATGCTCGAAATTTGTTTTTTGAGTATTGCTGGAACAAATATATTCCATTGAAAGTCTCCATTTTCCTTTGGCGGTTGTTACATAATGGCCTTCCTACTGATGTGGCTATTCAATCTAGAGGTATATATATCCCTTGTGTCTTCTTGTGTTTGTTGTTCGCAGCATTCTTTAGAAGATTCTACTCACCTTTTCGTTCAAAGTCAAGTGGCTTTTGAAACTTGGGATTGGTTTGCTAGGCTGTTTGGTGTTCATATCTCTTACAACAATGTTAAAACTATCCTGGATAGCTGGTGGTTCAACTCGGCCCTTGGAAAAAATAAAGGAATTCTTTGGCTTTCTCGCATTCTCCCTTGTTTTACTCTTTGGGAGTTATGGAAGGGTCGAAACAAAGCTAGGTTTGAGGATATTCATATGTCCTCTTCTAGGATCATCCGGGAGGTTTTTGTGCAGATTGGTTCTATCATTAAGGCTTACAGCCTTTCTTTTCCTTCTTCCGACTTAGAAAGTCATATTTTTCATTGCTTTCACCTTTCTAAGGCTGTTCCTAAGCCTCGGTTTTTAAAGTTTGTTCATTGGAATTCTCCTCGTTCGAAAATGCTCAAGCTTAATACAGATGGAGCTTCTAAAGAAAATCCGGGTATCAGTTCTGGAGGTGGTATTTTCAGAAACAAGAATGGTAAGTTGTTATTTGCTTATTCCAAGTTCTATGGTAATAGTACTAACATGGTTGCTGAAGCTAAGGCGGTTTTAGACGGCCTCCTTTATGCGTCTCATTTTGGTATTTCTTCTCTTTGGCTTGAAATTGATTCTGAAATTCTTTTAAATGTGCTAATCCGTGATTTTCATATTCCTTGGAGTATTTGGTACGAGGTTCTTCATATAAAAAGGCTTATTTCGCATATTGGTGTTAGAGTGACTCATATTCTGCGTGAAGGTAATCAGGTTGCTGATGGTTTGGCTAATGTCGCTGCGGTCTCGAGATCTAATTCAGAATATTACTCTTTTAGTGATCTCCCTCACCGTTGCAAAGGTGCTTATACTTTAGATAGGGCTGCTATCCCTTATATTAGATTTTAGTTTTTGATGTTTTCTATTGTATTTTTCCTGCTTTCGTTGGTAGGTAGTTTCCCCTCCCCCTTTTGTAGAGTACCTTACGGCTTGTGTAAGGACTCCCCCCGTTTCCTTTCCAGGTGGTTGAGGTTGTCATGTCCCCCACCTTGTTTTGTAATTTTCTTTTTTAATTAATAAAATCTAGGGAGTACCGTCTCCTTTCGCCAAAAAAAAAATAGGATAAGCTGTATTCAATGCACCGTAATATCCGCAATAATGGTACAAATTCTATCGATTGGACATTCATCTCGGGAAACAGCGTGGGCTTTTAATTTCACCCACGTTTTGACAATAATCTAACCGTTTACCCAAACCTTTCCAATTCAGGTAAGGCAAAGGAGGTATAAAAGGGAGATTTTAACTCCTTTTCAAACTTTACCATCTTCAACATTCATAAGCACACAACAAGAATTAACGACAAGGAAATTATCTCCGGCAAGTAGCAATCGTTCTTTCGACGTCACAATTCTTTTCCCCTCTTTGAAAAGCTTAAGGTATTCTCCAATTCAAACTTTTTAGGTTTAATTTTGAAGTTTTCTCTTTTTTCCGCCATGGCTAGGACATTCGGCTTCGAGTTGGGGGTTAGGTATGGGTACAAATGTGTGAACCTTAGGATTTACAAAAGGTTGGAGGCTCCAAGGAAGGAATTGACCTTAGAGGAGAGTACCACTGTCTTAAAAAGGTGGAGTTTGTTATTTGGTGAGGTAGGTTACCCAGCAGGTGGGAGTATGGGGATTTTGGAGGCCGACGATCTTCGGATAATCCGCTTCCGCCTTTTTAATAAATTAATTGACTATCTAATCATCTTTAACATTAAGTCCAACAAGCCACCGTTTCCTCATGATAGGTTAGCTTTCCCAGGGGAATCTAGGTCATCATTAGATTGCTCGAATTCTTCATCTACTAGGTCTGATTCCCCTGTTTATGTGTTTTCTGTAGAAATGGCTTCCAACAACCAACAAGTTATTGGCTCTGCAACGTTGAGCTCTTTCTCAGACGGAATAGTGGACAAGTTCTGTTCTGCAATGGTCCCTAGTCGCACTGAAAGGGGATATGTGGCCCCTAGGCCGTCTATTGGTAAGAAGAATGCTGAGTCTCGTATTCGGATCCTCCACAAGCATTTCGTGGTGCCTGAAGTGGACTTCCAACTTTCCCACTTTACAGAGAGGCAGAGGAAGGTTCAATATTGGTCGCACTGGGCCCTTAGAAAGACCTAAATGGATTTTTACTATGGCCAATTTGAGGTAGGGTTGAGACTCCCATGGGGGACCCCTTCATTTGTGAGTTTCTAGAGTGTATGGCCGCTGTCCCCATACAGCTCGGGGCCAATGCAGTCAGAGTGTTGGTGGCCTTTGCCATGATATGTAGGTTCGTCGGGTATAAGCCTTGTATGTATGTGTTTATGATTTTCTTCAAGGTTGTGACCAATGATAAAACTTGGGGGATCAGCACCCTGGCCAAAGCCAAAGCCCCAAAGATTTTTGTTAACTTTCCCGACAAGATCTCGGGATGGAATAGCCACCTAATCTTGGTGGAGAGAAGGAAAGGATGGGAGTTCCCTTTGCCCGAAGAAAATTCGGAGTCGATGAAGGAGGAATATTACCGGGTTCCCGAGTGGAGTGATGAGCTGACTCGCAGGTTGACTCTGATAGCTCGTAGGTGTACAGTAAGTTGGGCAGCTATTGAGTCGAGCAAAGATTACTACATCCGGACTGGGAAGATGATGGGGGAATATGGAGAGGTGGCCCCTCTAGTTCCCACTATTAGAAGCCTTAGATATCCCGACTGGGTTATCCATGAGAGGGAACGCTTTGAGACCTAGTGCCACTATTGTAAAAAGAAGTCGGGTCACTGCAAAAATCTATTACACTATAAAGCAAGGGGGAGTTCGTCTAACCATCTACCTGCTCATCCATCTAGGTTCCTACTTAGAGCCATCAAAACTAACTTATTGGCTGCCTCTGCTTACCCGTTACCTTGGGGATAGGCGACTGAAGACTTCCAATGCTTAACACCCAACCTGTTAATTTCTGTCTCGGAAGCTTTTGAAAATTGTAGCCCATTTTCGGATACGATTTAATTTGGCACCCCAAAATGACACCGAATGTAATCGTGAATGAAGTTGATGGCGTTTTCCTCCATTGTCTCTGCTAGTGGTTTTGCTTCTATCCACTTGGTGAATAGTCAATTGCCATGATTACGTACTTACAATTTCCACGGGCGGGTGGGAATGGTCTGTTTAAGTCTACCCCTCACATGTCGATCGGCCAAGCAGCGATCACATGGGTTTGCTTTATGGTTTGTAGCTTAGGAAGGTTGACATATCTCTGACACTTGTCACATTTTTGTGTGGCCAGTAGTATACCAACATAATTATCTTGTCCGCCAGTGTCCTGCCCCCCCCCAGTGTACGCCACATATCCCACTGTGCACCTCGAACAAAAGGTTTGGGACTTCACGAGGATGCACACACCTTAGAAGTGATTTGATTAATGATATCCTGAATAAAGCTTCTCTATGTATGGTAAACCTGGGGGACTTCTTCTTGATTACTCTGGCCCTTTGCTCATCTTCTAGTAACTCGCTTGTCCTGATATAGGCTTTGAACTCGTCAATCCAGCACTTAGCATTGTTCAACAAGCATATAACCTGCACTCTTTCATATAGCTTCTTGACTATCTCGTAGTACTTGACCAATATCAGATTAAGTACCTTGTACTCACCTTTGACTAAATGAACAATCAACTGCGAGTCACAGTAGGCCACTATCTTGGTCGCCCCACAGCACTTGGCATATTCGATGGCTACAATTAGGGATTCATACTCGGCCTGGTTGTTGGAGGCTTGAAATTTGAACCTTAAGGCTTCCTCGAACACTTTGTCACTTTCAGGTTCGACCAGGACTATTCCAGCCCCATTAACATTTTTGGTTGCAGATCTGTCTGAATAGAACCTCCAGCAATCAACTGGCAAACTGGCTACCTGCTGACTTGATGGCTCCTTACCTTTAGAAACTCTTTGTCGAGTTGCACCTGGGTCGTCCTCTTTGGTGAAAGTTAAATCAACCAAAAAGTCCGCTAAAGGCTGTGCTTAGGGATGGCAATGGGGCGGGTTCAGGACGGGTTCTGCATTTCCCAAACCCGCCCCTATAGTCATCTACCCTTTCCCGAACCCGCCCCGCCCCGTTACTTGCATTACCCGAGCCCGCCCCGCCCCGCCCCAATTAAAAGACTTAAGGCCTCTGTATTTTGCAAATTGTTTCCTCGTAGGAACATCTATGGGGGTATCTACTTCATCTGGGAATTCTGAAAAACGAGTAGTCAATAGAAAACAACTGTAACAACATTATAGCACTACAAGCTACAACAAAGAAAGCCGACAACAGCTAACTATCTGCAGAAGTTCACAAACAACCGATGAACATCTCAACCGATGAGAATCCTAATAAGGGTATTTTTGTAATTTCCTAGCTAATCGGGGCGGGTTCGGGGCGGGGCGGGGGTAAACCCGAACCCTATAAAAACCCGACGGGTTTTCAATTTTAGATCCCAAACCCGGCCTATTAGGGTCGGGTCTTTTCGGGTTCGGGCCGGGTTTCGGGTTTCTGCCATCCCTAGCTGTGCTTGTAATGTCTTTCGAGGTCGATACTCAATGTCGACTCCGTCAGCTCTATTGCCCAGTTAAGTAATCGACCTGAGCTTTCTGGTTTATGTAAAAATTTCTTCAGGGGTGCATTGTTTAGCACGACTATAGGATGAGCAGAGAAATAAGCCCGCAGTTTCCTCGCAGCGATCACCAAGGCATAAGCTACCTTTTCTGCGTTAAAAATACCGTCCTTCCACATCGGAGAAGGCCTTGCTCACATAATAAACTGGCTTTTGGACGCTACTATCTTCCTGAACTAACACTGCCGCTACTGCCCGATCTCCAGCAGATAGATACATATATAAATTCCCCCTTGGATTGGGCTACTCAAAAGTGGAGGAGAAGTGAGAGAGTCCTTGAGTTTCTGAAAAGACGACGAGCATTCGGCCGTCCAATCAAAGGATTTCGTCCCCCGTAGAGTTTTAAAAAAGGGGAGAGATCACTAGCTGACTTATCTATGAAGCGACCCAGAGATGCAACACGGCCATTCAAGCGTTGAACTTCTTTAATGCAGGTGGGCTCTTGCATTTTGATCAAGGCCTTAATCTTCTCTGCATTGGCTTCTATGCCTCTCTGTCATACTATGAAGCCCAAAAATTTCCTTGCAGCCACCCCAAACACACACTTGCTTGGGTTCAACTTCAAGTCTTTTGCTCGTAAATTGGCGAACGTTTCCTTAAGGTCGACTAAATGACGTCCTGACTTGGTTTTGATGAGCATGTCATCGATGTAATCCTCCATGTTTCAGCCCGAATGACATTTTTGTGTAATAGTACACCCCACCTACAGCTTGGAAATGTGTCTATTCAATGTCATCCTCATGCATTTTGATCTAGTGATAGCCTGAATAAGCATCCAAGAAGTTAAGGGTGGCATGACCAGCAATGGAGTCGACCAACTTATCTATACGAGGCAAGGTATAACTGTCCTTCTGTCCTTTGGGCATACCAGGTTTAAATATGTGAAGTCGACACACATTCTTCACTTTCCATTGGCCTTTTTTACCATCACCACATTCGCCAGCTAAGTGGTGTAAGATGCTTCCTTGATAATGCCTGCACTGAGTCACTTGTCGACCTCCTGCTTGATGGCGACCTCCTTATCACGAGCAAAATTCTCAGCTTTTGGCTCTTGATTTCATGGTTGGGTTGACCTCTAGCATATGCACCGGGACCTCTTCTCTGAGTCCTTTCATGTCCTTGACTCTAAATGTTTCGGCCTTTTCCTCGGATGATAGTTGTCCATCTATCTTGATTCTTTGCTCAGGGTAGGCCAAGTTGGTTTCTACTTCTTCCAGCTCGTTTACTGGCTCTAGCTCTAGGCCATCCCTAAACTGTAGGGTCTCAATAATAATTTCCCTAACTCTTCTCCTTTCTTATGCTTCAAGATGGGGTGGAGCTTTTACCTCAATCATGTTATCTAGCTTAGTAGCCACCATATTGGTATTGGTGGTCCTCGAGTTTGGGTCGATCGAGAGATATAGGTTTCCAATGGTGACTTGGTTGACCAAAACTGTATCCCCTTTATCCTCTTGGCTGCTGGAGAGATGTGTCACCTCAGTCATGACGTGGTCATATGAGGGATAGGTCACCTCGTGCTGTACTAGTTCCATTTCTTCATCTATACACCTGATGGCTGCCATCCTTAAAGTAGTAGTTACTGATTTAGAAAATTACCAGCTCACTTCAGGAGTCTCCACCTTGAGTTCCCTTTTTTTCTTGGATCTCAGCACATGGTCAAGATACTCCCTTGATGTTCCCAGTACACATCCTTCCCAAAGGAGGGGTGGGGAACTTAACCCTTTGGTGAGGGATTGAGGGGAACATCCCCAATGCAACCTATCCAGGAATCCCCAATATAGCATGGTAATCACTTGTGACATCAATAACTACATAAGTTACCTAAGCTGTGGTCCTCTGAGGGTGTTGCTCGACTTCTACCTCAAGCTCGATCTGGCCCTTTGCGTCAACCCTGTGGTTCGTGAAGCCTTCTAGTCGGCCTGAGTAAGACGACAATCTAATATCCGTGAGGCCCATTTCTAGGAAAGTCTTGTAGTGGAGGATATCCTTGCACGCTCCTGTGCTACCAATATCCTACTAGAAATGCAATTGTTAATAAGCCTTGGAATGATCAAACTTTGCTCTCTCGCTTCCATGCTGGTAGCCAGCTCGTAAAGGTAGAAGCTGATAACCTCCTCTTGCACACAACTCCTTAGTGGGATATAAGGAGCCTTGTTTAATTGGAAAATTTTATGCTTAAGGGATGTGTTGCTCGTCTCCTCAGCTGTCACTCCCAATGTCAGCCTAGGTTGCCTTGGCTCGGGTACCCCTCTAGCAGGTCGAACCCCAGCTGGGGGACGATCTCCCTTTACAAATTTGTCATGCCTGCCTTCATTCACCCATTTCTAAATGATCCTCTTCAAACTCATACAATCCTCCGTATTGTGGCCCGTGTCCTTGTGGTACTCACAATACTTACTGTTGTCTCAACTAAACTTGTTTTAAGGGTTCTTAGGAATGGGGGGGGGAGCTAAATCAACATTGTTCATGATCTCTGTCCGACTAAACGTGAGGTGAGTGAAGCTTTTGAGGACTCTTTCAGTCGCCCTAGTCCTGTTCTTCCCCTTATTGTTGTTGTCAACTCTAGCCTCCACCCCTTTAGACGTCTCTCCTCCTGCCTCAGTATTCTTGGAGCTCCTCTCCCTTTTAATTTCCTTACATTTCTCAACAACGGCCACATCATAGGCCCTTTCGAACAGGTCTTTCCTCGTGGTCCCTCGTCTGACTTGTAGCTTGTAATTCAAGTCAGGTGAGGACATCCCTTTTTTAAAACAATTAATGACCTCTCTATCTGTTAAATCCTCCTCGATCTAATCAACCAATTCTTTAAACCTTGTAAAGTAGATCATGATGCTCTCCGTCATCCCTTGAGCGTTCAAGTCTGTGACTGTATTTTTGTGAGCTCCAGCTGTAGAGAACCTCTCTAAGAATGTACCTCCAGGTATTGATCCATCCCATAGACAAACCACGAAACCATGTTAGGGCGGCACCGGTGGACGTGCTGGTCAATGCCTTGCAGTGCACGTTGTCCTTTGATAAGACCAAACATATAATATCCTTGAAATGTTGCATGTGGTTCAAGGCGTTGGTCGTTCCCGCATATTTTTCTAGGACTGGCAGCTTGAATCCATGTTCCAGGGGACCTTCGTCCTACATCCAATGAGCTAGGGGTCGAAGAGTACTATCATTTCGTTCAACCTTTCCATTTGTCACATGGCGATCTACCTTTATATCATCCAACCTCCTCTTTAAGTTCAATAGCTCTCTAGCATCTAGATCGTCTCGGTGATGGGGTATGGATTTGGATTTTTGTCATTCCTCTCTATGATGTTTCCTCCTAGGGGGCGATCGACCTCCTCTTGGAGGTGACCTACCTCGGGCACGATTAGCTTTGAGCTGCCTTCTCTGTGCCGAGTCAGCCTCTTGCTCCCGGTTGCTATTAAGCCTGCCATGTAGATCTCCAGTGCGATCAACATAATCGTTGGCGGGTGAGGCCTATCATTTCTCCTCTCGTCCCCAGAAGGTATAGGGGCCCCATTATCACGTCTATTGGATGTTTATGACGGAGCCATCATTTGTGACCTACCGTCGTCCTTCTTAGTAGACTCAGGCAGCTCGAGCAACTCATTTGGACCTCGAATAAACTTTTCAACACCTTTGGTTGCTCCAACAATATCTCTTTCATGTTAGGGTGAGGAGCTAAGGGACCTGCTATGTCGCGTGCAGCCGCTCGACGCGTCTGAAACTTCTTGCTTTGTTGACCGCCTCCTTGGGCGACCAATGGTCTTTTCTCCATCATCCTCCTATCTTGAATCCCTACTCCATCCACCACACTGTTGGAATAGTGGGTATCCTCATGGGGTATCCAGATGGAGGGGGAGGAAGGTCTGCAGTGTGGTTCCCAACACCAATGTATGTGCCTGGGTTATTTTCGCCAGCATGTTCGTGGATGGGGTCGCTTGCAGTAGCGGTATGCCCCTCAGAAGCAATTTCAACAAGTAGGGAGGATTTTGAGGTCTGGTTTTAAACGATTTCCGACAATGGAACCAAACTGATGATGTAAAAATCGATCCGGATCAACCTTAATACATCAATAGGTTGATCTCTAGCAACTATAACCTGAAATCACGAGCAAATAGAGCTGTCAAATGGGCAGGGCCGGGCCAGCCCGGCCCAGGCCCACCGGGCTTCACTTAATGACGGACCGGGCCGAAATATTAGCGGGCCTAGTAAAAATCAAGCCCGGCCCACGTGAACATCGGGCCTTCGGGCCCATGGGCCAATCCAAAGTTCAAAGCAATGTTCTACTTCTAACCTCCCAAAGCCAAGGCAACGGCCGAAGGATGCGTGTAAAGTTGCAAACCATGGCAGCCTCAATATATACAATAGCCAAGGCAAGGCGCCGAGCTAGGCAAGGCCAGAAACTTTCTCCTTTGTTCGATGTGGGATATCTTCAAGGCCAAGGCCAAGGCAAGGCGCCGAGGCCAAGGCCAAGGCAAGGCGCCGAGCTAGGCAAGGCCAAAAACTTTCTCTTTTGTTCGATGTGGGATATCTTCAAGGCCAAGGCCAAGGCTTGGTTGATGGATATGTTCAACGAATCAGCAATGGCTTTATTTAAAAAAAAATGTTGACTTTGTCAACTGTTTCTTACACTTTTTCTTTAGTTTTTTTTTTTAGTGTGTTGACTTTGTCAACTTTTCATCGGGTCGGGCCGGGCTTTTGCGGGCTTTTCATGTTCGGGGCCGCCTAAACCCACGGGCCTACCGGGCCAGGCCAAAGACACCCGGGTTTTTTCGGGCCGCCTAATTTGAGGCCCAGGTCCTTAAAAACCCGGGCGGACTGAACCGGGTCCACGGGCCGGGCTCGATTTTGACGGCTCTACAAACAAACGACTTGTCGTAATATTTTCCGGCTAGTACCCTCCGGCGTAATGAGATATGGAGTTGCATATTATTAAACTGAATTGAACTTATTTAATCTCAAAAATAGCTCAAGTGTCATTACCCTTTCACTTTGGATGTGTTCTGATATATATAGTGTCATTTAATCGATATTTACGAATCCCATTAATCACGAAGATAATGTGGGCATAATGGTCTTCGAAATTATAGCAGACTGTTGTAACTGACGACATGGGTAGACGCACGTGTCGTTTGATCGAGTTCGCCTGAATGTTCGAGGTTGATCTGATTTCATGACTTAAATAGGCAAAAGAATATATAAGGAGTGTATCATATGTCATATGTCGGACGGATTTAAGTCGGTGTCAATGACGGTCGCACAATAAAATTGTTCAATTGATATTCTTGATGTGCTAGTACAGTTAAGATAATTTGGCGAATCAGTTATGTTTTGGCGAGCATTTGGACTTGTTTGGATATGGAAACCGTCTGTTGTGCCTTACGCTACATTTTTATTCCGTTCATTTCTACTTCCAATCTAATCTAGGTGTAGGGTTGAGGTTAGAAATAGAGGTTGGGGAACAGGGGTCTGGCGCCAGATAGCCAAGGTGACTCCAGAATTCACCAAGGGCCAATGTCTCTTCTTTAACCCGCCCAATCTGAGGTGTCCGCCGGCCTCAGTTAGGCTTCTGACCCCTCGCCCCCCACCTTCCCTTTTTTTTTCCTTTCTATTTGTTTTGTTACCATTCACCAAACAACTGTCCTTCACTAGCAATTTCCTTTCCGACACACATTAATGAATAAATGAATGAATATAGATGGCTTACTTGTCTCTCTCCCTCCCTCGCCCCTTCTCTCTATTGATTGGCCATTCGTGTTTTCCTTTCGCCACTTCACAATATTTCCTCTCCTTCTCGCCTTTGTTTGTTTCCCCAACAATCCGCTCCCTTCTTGTCCCTCTCCTCCTTGATTAAATTAATTCAATCAACTAGAACTAGTAGTCATTATCTTAACTTCCTCTAATCCTTACTTAGAGATCCCATCTACTACTTGATTCTTATTTATTAAACCCATGCAATATTTTATTTCCACTATGAAAAAAAGATAGAAAAAGCTTACAGAAACATTTAAGAAATACTTAGGCTCCGTTTGTTTCGGGGAAAATAACTTCCGAAAAATGATTTCCTGGAAAATGTTTTCCGGAAAATGTTTTTCGGAAAAGGAAAACGTTTTTCGAAAATGTGGAAAACGTTTTCCGGAAAATGAGGAAGATGTTTTTTTGGAAAACAACTTCCTTAGGAAAATGGGGAAAATGGGAAATTCCGAAAAATGAAGATGTTTTTCGGAAAATTATTATTATTATTATTATTATTACTATTATTTTATTATTATTATTTTATTATTATTATTATTATTTTATTATTATTTTATTATTATTATTATTATTTTATTATTATTTTGTTATTATTATTATTAATATTATATTATTAATATTATTATTTTTTTATTATTATTTTTTTATTATTATTTTTTTATTAATATTATTATTTTATTATTATTATTATTATTATTATTATTATTTTATTATTATTATTTTATTATTATTATTTTATTATTATTTTGTTATTATTATTATTATTATTATTATTATTATTATTATTATTATTATTATTATTATTATTATTATTATTATTATTATATTATTTTATTATTATTATTATTATTATTATTTTATTATTATTTTATTATTATTATTATTTCATTATTATTTTGTTATTATTATTATTATTATTATTATTATTTTATTATTATTTTATTATTATTATTATTATTATTATTATTATTATTATTATTATTATTATTAAAATATTATCCATCCACTTTTTTTACACCATTTTCCGGAAAACAACTTCCTTAGGAAAAATCCGGAAAATGTTTTTCTTAGAAACGACGGAAAATGTTTTCCGAAAAACATTTTCTCCATTTTTCGGAAAACTACCAAACACCGGAAAATGGGAAAACGTTTTCCGGAAAACAAACATGTTTCGGAAAAAATGGGGAAAGCGTTTTCCGAAAAATTACCAAACACCGGAAAATGGGGAAAACGTTTTCCGGAAAACGTTTTCCTCCCATTTTCCTGAAAACAAACGGGGCCTTATTGTTTCCTCCCTTTTTATGCTTCAATAATTTTTGGACATAAAAAATAAAATAAAAGGATATTTTTATTATAAAATATAAAAAGTGATATAGAGTGTTGTGAGTATATAGAAGGTAAGAAAAGTTAAATTATAAAATAGGGCCTAAACCCTTCGTGGTAAAGTTTAGGATATGGCGTCTAAAATTTAGCGAAATAAGTTTTGTGATGTGGTAACAAATTTTGATCAAAATAGGATTTTTTTTAAACGAAATTCATTAGAAAAGTCGATTAAGAGACACGTGACTTTCACGTGATGAGCAGTATAAATTATTTTGAAATGGATACTAATTCTTAAGGGGTCAAATGCAATGATTAATAATTAAATTTAAAATTCAATATGTCCGACCAAAATATATGTTAAATTTTGTATAAAAATGTTGTATATTTAATTAATATATAAAAAAGTGGTAACATTTATTGAGAAAATATTTGTTTTTGAAACCTGATCTTTTAGAAAAGAATATGTAAATTTTAAAATTTTAATATTGATATGCGAAAGGTTTTAATATTGATATCCATATATATATATATATATATATATATATATATATATATATATATATATATATATATATATATATATATATTTGAAACTTGTTCTAATGTACTTTTTAATTTAGCCAAAATCTTTAAAAAAAAAAAAAATTGTGTTTTTTCTTAAGCTTAGAAAAAATGTGTTTTGTTTCCCCCGCTAATGCTAGTGTTAGTGTAACAAAGTGCCAGTGTAACAAAGTGTCAATGTTAGTGTAACAAAGTGTCAGTGTAAAAAAGTGTCAGTGTTAGTGTAACAAAGTGTTGTTAGTGTAAAAAAGTGTCATTGTAAAGAGTGTCAGTATTAGTATAAAAAGTGCCAGTGTGAAGAGTGCATGTGCATGTATTATAAAGTGTCAGTGTAAAAATGGTTTTTCCTTAAGCTCAGAAAAAAATGCATTTTTTATAAGAACAACTCTTTAATTTATATCCAAAATGATTTAATATTGATATCAAAAAACCTTTAATGTTGATATCCAGAAATCTTTAATATTGATATCCAAAAGTCTTTAATATTTTATACATAATACTTTAAGCTTGTGGCCCATGGACGCAGCGCGCACCAAACCTTAGGGATATCTATATTAAATGTTCTTGATATCCATAACCATTTGAGGTTGATATACAAAAGGTTTGTTCTCCATGACTCAACATCACGAAGTTTTTACTTATTTACAAAAATGCTACCACACTCGAATTTTCATTTATTTACAAAAATGTCATCACGTATTTAGAAACACATTTTTTCTAATCAATAGGAAAAACGAGTGAGTTTCTCCCTTAGATTTTGTGTAAATTTATTATTTTGTTTTAAAGTGATTATTTAATTTTCTCACCTCTTATATTTAAGTATGTGCATTTTACACCTCTTACGAACTTATATACATTTCAAAACTAATTTGTTATGTACATCACGTGTAAGTTACATGTGAATTAACTGATTTTTTTTCTAACGAATTATGTTAAAAAGCCCTATTTTGATCAAAATTTGTCACCACCACAGACCCTGTTTTACTAAATTTAGGAGGTCATGCCCTAAACGGGTAAAAATCCATAGAGTTTATGACCTATTATGTGATTTACCCTATGCATAATATTAGGGCAACAAAATAGTCATAAAAACTTTATTACAAAATTATAGGTGTAATGATTTTAATGGTGTTTTTAATTTGAGTGTAGCGGGTCTACTATCAATGCAAACAATAAAATATTACCAACTCATTTTGTTAGCACGATTTTCTGACTTTCTTTTGTTCAACTAGCATTGTTCTAACCCTATATAGAAATTGGATAGCACAGAAAAAGTGTGATATAAAATGGAATGGAAGTAACTAGATCCACGATTATGTACATCCTCTGTTCCAATATAAAATAGACTAAATATAAATGTGTGGGGATTTAGTAAAAAGTAAGTGTTTTAAATATAAAAAGTAAAGTAGAAGAGA